>JARQOC010000002.1:411139539-411739539 GCA_033576535.1 Allobates femoralis
CAAAGGAGCCAAATAAGTGATGTCCTGTTTGGACAAGGAATGAATACCCTTCCCTAAAATTAACACTTTCTACAATACACATTATTCAAGTAGTCACACCAAAAATGTGGTTCCTGTTTCATTTAAAGGGAACCTGTTCCGTCATTTTTTGATAGTAAACTGCCCCTAATGTCTTGTTAGTGATGTCTTAAAACACTTTTTATCAGTAGGCAATTACTTAGCAGACCTTCTCTTTCTGTCATATTGTGGCACTTTTGGTGGTTTAAGTCTTGTCCCCAGCCTCATTAGTTATTTGAGCCATCAATCAGGTTGTGAATATTGCGAAGAGGACAGTGACTGAAACCATGAAAAGCGCCACCACAATATCTGCTATACAACTGCCTACTGATAACTGCTTTTTTACATGAATAATAGGGCATGTTTTAATTGAGAATAACATGGTAGTGATGCACATTACATCACTAACAAGACATTGGTGGAGTTTACTATAGAAAAATGATGTGACTGGCTCCCTTTAACACAAGATCTTGGACATAAACTGTAATCCAAATTCCCAAGTAACCTAGAGCACGTGCAGACCATTGAAATCCAAAGCCATCCCTCAGCTGATCCACAAGCCGGGGATGGAGGGTAATATTCAGGGCCGCAGACTTAGATTGATTAATCTTAAAATTTGAGAGGTTGGAGTATATCTCTATATTTTTCAGAAGATTGGGGAGGGAAATCTCAGGATTTAATATAAAAAAAATAGCAGATCATCTGCGTATGCAGCAATTTTATGCATTGCTGCTTTCACCTTGACCCCAGATATATGATATATCTGAGTTCACCCATATACGTCTCACCAATGGCTCGAGGGCCAATACAAAATTCAATGGAGACAATGAACATCCCTGACAGGTGACATTTTTAGTCAAGGGAGTCAGATAAGATGCTGTTCACCCACACTCTAGCCAATGGGGTCGAACAGAGGGTCAACACCCACCGCCGCATCATCTCAACCAAGCTAATATGGACCAAGGTCTCCTTCATTAACGTCCAATTAACTCTATTGAATGCTTTTTCAACAGCAGCATCAGTGGAGGCCAGATAGTTTAGCTTTAGAGATTAAGTTTATCCCTTTGGTGGTGTTGACCCTGGCCTCCTGCCCCAATATAAATTCCGCCTCGTCTGGGTGAACGACGCTACATATCAGGGGGGACAGCGTGTCCGCTAGAACTTTGTAAAACAATTTAACATCCACATTTAACAATGAAATTAGATGGTAACTTGAGCATTGCAAGGGGTCCCTCCCCAGTTTGAGGATTACCGCGATAATCACGATGATTTAATATAATCTCGTACACAGGTTCTGAAATCCGGCGAGGTAGTCCCGGGATTTTCACCATCCACGTTATATAGCGATGCATAGTAGTTCTGACATGTCTTAGCTAACTCCAGAGGGAAAAATGGGAAAAATAGAGCAGCTCTGCAGTAAAGGATGCAATTCAACCAAGTACTCTTCAATACTCTTGATACATTCAAAACCAATAAGGGTTGCAGCATTCCAATAATAGATGATAAACTACAAGCCTTTATTGTGGCATAGGGTACACGATGACTACGTTTTGGGCTCACACGCCGACTGCTGGACAAAGGGTGTGTGAGCCATCATGTACCCTATGCCACAATAGAGGCTTGAAGTTTATCATCTATTATTGGAGTGCTGCAACCCCTATTGGGTTTGTATATCTCCAGAGGGTGTTTTACACAAGGAGAGCCCATAAGAGAGGCAATCTGCAGAACATAAGTGGCCAGTCGCTTTAAGTGCGACGCACTGTCCAGGGATCTACCAGCCTTATTCCTATGCTTCATAGTAGTGGCGTCGGCATTTGGCGAGAACACCCTTTGCTTTTTTAATCAGAACTCCACGTAACGCTTTTCTAGTGTCAAGCAAAGTTTTTCTTAAGTCTATGGAGGGGGTTTGTTTGTGCTTTGTTTCCAGAGCCCGTAAACACGATAGTATCTCCGCAATTTCCGCTTCTCTTTTGTGTTTTATAAAGATGCCTCTGACCACACATTTATGCACTTCCCGTTCTGTCACCGGGGAAGAGCCTGTAGAAGTGTTTAAGTCAAAGTAGTCAGCTAATGTTTTCACAACGTCTCTGAATACTTCAGGGTCATCAAGCTAGGAAAAGTTCAGTTTCCATTGCCATTGCCTCAGTATTAGGGAAGCGAGTGAGATCAGGACTGAAATTAAAGCGTGGTCAGAGAAAGTGATGGCATCAATATCTGCGTCCCTCAACCTAGCCATGTCAGAGTGTCGTAACAAGAAGTAATCGAGCCTAGAGTAGGTATTGTGTGCTGTGGAATAAAATGAGTAATCACTATCTCTAGGATGTAATATGCGCAATGTGTCCAGTAGTTGGTGGTCGTGTATTTGCCGTCTCAATTTACGCGAGGCCAGTCCCAATAACCCGGAATGTCCATCAAAATGTCTACAGCTGCATCTACGGCAGTATTAAAGTCACCCCCCAATGTCAGGGTTCCCTCGGAGAAGTCCTCTATTTGCTCTAGAAAGCGTATTAATAAGGAAACCTGTCCTGTGTTTGGAAGGTATAGCGAGGCGAGGGCGTAGACCTTTGAAGCAACTTTACCTTTCACCATTAACATCCTGCTCAATTCATCTCTGCGAGAGTCAAGGAATTCCCAAGGTACAGATCTTGTCAGCACAATACTACTAGTACCACGTGAGCTGGCATCAGGTGAATGGCTGTGGTACACTGTGGGAAACCAGTGGTTCGAGAGTCTAAATGACTTGGCAGTACACAGGTGCGTCTCCTGGAGGAGAGCAATATGGACCTTGTTAGACTTCAGATAGTTAAACATTATTGACCTTTTGCCTGGGTCATGCAGGCCTTTCACATTTAACGAGCCTATTTTCAGTTCTATTGTACAGCTTTGAGACATTGTTTAATGGCAGGTGGGACAAGGGTACAGGTGCAAGGGGCGGGAAGGGTGGAACAGAGCGTTTTCAAAGAAAGAGAGGAAGGTAGTTGAGGCAGCGCAACCCAGGTGCACACAGAGAACTCGCTTGCAGTGGAACTGACACAATCAGCCGTGTTTCTAAGATAAGGGCCTTTTTCAATCAGCGTTTTTTAAAAATCGCGGCAGATGCGGTGAAAAACCGCATCTGCCGCGTATTACCGCATACCGCTGCACTTGCGGCACGGTTTGCGGGCGGTTGCAGTAAACGCCATACAATGTTTGGCGGACTTTGGAGGTGCGGCAAGTGCGGTTTTGGCACTTGCGGCAGGTGCGGGCCGCGAAAAAAAATGCTGTCTGCCGCAATTTGAAAAAAACGTGATGTGAAAGGCCCTACACACAGTTTATTTTTACTCAGAAACCGCATATTAACCCCTTCACGAACCTTTGACGTTACACAAACGTCATGGGTTTTGGAGCCTTCCTGACCCATGATTTGTGCAAAGTCATGGCGGGTTTGCGGTCTTCGTGTAGCTTCGGATGACCGGTTCGAGTATAATCACCAGAGCTGCACATAGGAGGGAAACCTCTATTGACCCCAGAGAGGGTGGCTTTGCCCCCCTGTGCCTCCTTCACTGTGTTGCAGTTTCATTTTAAACTGCCAATCACAGCGATTTTAATATTTGACAATGACATTTGGTCAAATATTTGATTTTCGTCCGTCTGCCCTCTGGCCTCCTGACAGCCCCCGCCTGAAGGTTTCACCAACCACTCGCACAAAACACACGTACACACACACTAGAATAAAGTTGTTTTTCTTTTTTACACACGCACACAGCCAACAGAAAATGTCCGCTCGGCCATCTCATCCCAGTACTTAAGGGCGTACTCAGCTGTGGAGCATATGCCTTTATTACTCCAAAGCTGATAGTGAGGGAGAGGACCCCACTTTCTCTATTCCTCCTACTCTTCCTTCCCCAGTGACACTGACTCGCCACCATGACGAAGACGTCGCAGGACAAGAGATCGTCTGGAGCCTGGGGAAAGAACCGGAGGCCGTGAAGAAGTGCCAAAAAATTTTGGCAGGCAATTTCTCCTGAGTACACCGATAACTCATATGTAATCATAAACACAGTTTGGGCACGGCATGGCTCAAAAGGGAAAGAGCACCATTTGACATTTGAATGGAAAATTAGCTCCAAAAGTCAAATGGCACTCCTTCCCTTACGAGAGCCTTGCCGTTGCGCTCCAAAGGTTTTTGACCACATATGATGTATCTGTGTATTCGGGAGAAATATGCCCAACATATTTTAGGATCCATTTTAATCTGTTGCCCATGTGAAAATGAAAAAATTGAGGCTAAAACTTTTTGTTGGAAAAATATTATGTAAATTTTTTCCTTCCACGTTGCTTTAGTTCCTATGAAGCACTGAATGGTACCTTTATTCTACGCCGCAACGGGATGATGGCAACAACCGGGTAACATGAGAGAAATGTATCTTGCACCGCCAAATCAACCCGCTGTTGCGGCGGTGAACACGGTTGTTGCCACCCGTCACTTGAGACACCTGTTTCAGAGCAGAGCCCTAAAATAGGTGGATTTCAAGGCGATGGTTGCGGGTTGTATCGGGCTGTATCGGCGTGTAAATATGGTAGGGTAAGGTTTATTCGTCACCTAGATAACTCCCCGGGGCGTGACACAGCCTCCGGGAAACCACCCCGCTTCAGCGCTCATTGGAGGAAGCTCCTGCGTTACGATTGGTAGTCGCTGCACAGGGCGGCATATTTAAGAGCTGACCACTCACACTACATAATTGCTCGAGCGTCATGTATTAGTCTGCCTCCCGTGCTGGCTGGCCAATCATGATGTTATTGCTTTGTCCTATCAGCGTACGGAATTCTCGTAATCCACAATTGTGGCACGCCTATGTGTTGTCCCTGCTGCCTTTGTTCCGCCCATATTACCTTGTTATTGCGGCGTGTAAATGTGGTAAGGTAAGCTACAGAAGGTAACTTGTGGCACCCGGCAGTGTATCTAGAGATAATGTAACCTACCATAGCGCACCATTGTTGCAGCGTGTAAAGGTGGTGCAATTTACCGTTTGCAACCGTTTGTGCGTGCTCGTGCACGTGAAGCACCCGTTGTTGCCACCATCCTGTTGCGGCGTGTAAAGGTACCAGAAGGGTTAATTTCAGCAAATTTTTTTTATTTATTTATTTTTTTTACACAAATAAATGCAAATTTATCGACTTAAATTTACCACTAACATGAAGTCCAATATGTCACGAAAAAAACAATCTCAGAATCGCTAGGATCCGCTGAAGCGTTCCAGAGTTATTACCTCATAAAGTGACACTGGTCAGAATTGCAAAAAATGGCAAGGTCAGTAAGTCCAAAATAGGATGTGTGAAGGGGTTAAGCACAGCTCACATATATAATGCACAATTTACATATCAACAGGCACATTAATCACAGTTTCACAGGTATTTACATCAACAGGAACACTAATCACAGTTCCACACATATTTATATTAATAGGAGCATTAATCACAGTTCCTATGGCGGTTATGGCCACCCAGCCTTATCTACACTCTGTACAACATACATAACAGTATTCACATGATTAACATTTTTCACATGATGCATGGTATTCACATGATTCACCTTATTCACATGTTGCACGGCATTCACATGTATACCGAACACTGGAGACATTCCCAGTTTCTCTTTATGGTAAGTTTCCCAACATGGCATCCATCAGACTCCGTCCATCAGACTCCGGTCCATTACACAACATGGACCCCAACCTGTTACAGGCCCAGACCAGGTCTAAGTGTCCTGAGCTATAGGGCAATTAAGGAGTCACCAAGGTCTCCTCACCACGTGCTACCAGGTTGCCAGCCACCTCCAAGCCTCCATACCAGGCAGTCCTCCAGGACCACGGCTGCACCAACACGCCTAGTGCGAGCACCCTCCAGGTTCTTCCAGGATTCCCAAACGTTCAGGAGCTCCACAAACATCTGTCTGGCCACAGGCTCATTCATCTTAGAGGAACAGACGTCTCTCGTTTCAGAGGCCTAGACTTCCCTCAACATCCCAAAGGGACAGACTTCCTCTGATTCACACTCTCTCTCCATACCTCACAGCACTAGATAGTTTATATCCCACCTGACACACCCACACCTGGGAACCTGTGAGTAATCAAACATTTACACACACAGACCTAGATGCACTTTGTGATGGAGTGTGCGACAGAGCAGGAAGGGACACCTGGCCAATGATCAATCCAAGGAGATATATTAAACAAGACAGCTGGAATAACACACATGAAGGTAAATCGGCAGAGTCTGCAATGAGTCCAAATAAAGGAAACCAATCCGGGGCACCTCCCAATAATCTTGTGCCAGATGAACGAAAGCAGTAGTCTTTGCAAGAGTCCAATGGATGCAACGCAATCCCCCGGAAGATGAGATCTGGCCTCAGCTCAGGTCTCGCTCCGTTCACTTCCACAGTTAACTCACATCTGATCCTAAAACATGAATGATTTGTCTGGGCTCCTGGGATCAGCCCATGTGAAAGGGAGTAGGTATTCACACCTACTATTGAATGGTTTGCTCCATCAGATGATTCTAGAAACGTATGGCTGCAGTGTGTTTGGTAGTATATGGATTGGACTAGCCACCTGCTGGGAGGAAGAATGGCTAATCCTTCACTAGCTGTTGACCAATGCTTAAATACATTATAGTCCAAGGATACAGGCCAGGCAAATTGTTACAGGTTAAGTTACAGCACAATAAGTTGCATAGTATACATGAATAACAGAACAGAGAAAAGTATATACCATTACAACCCCTTCCCCCCTCAAGTATATACCATTACACACTTAACCCTGTGTGCACCACTCAGGGCCCATGTGACATGTCATGTATACCAGTTGTATGCCACAATGCTGGTCATACCTCGCATACCCCTCCCTGTAGGGGGTGAACACACTGCCATAGCAGTCGAGGTATCGTCGCTGAACCCAGTGGCACCACACGACAGTCTCAAGACACAGTTCATAGGACATATTGAAGCGACTTGGTGTCTTCGTGGCCCCGCCGAGCCACCAGCAAACTTGACTTGGTGTCTTTGTGGCTCTGCCGAGTCACCAGCCAGATGCTTGAGAGTGACTTGCTGCGCGATTGCCCGTAGCAACAAAGACACACACGTGCACCTACTCTGCTACCATCAGCAACCAGGCTGCACTTCCCCACCGGGTCACAATGCCCGCATTCTGCACCATATGTGAGGTAGCACACACCCAGGGCACACGGAGGACTCTCTTGGCAGCGATACAAACATGGCTGTGGCAGTTATGGCCACCTAGCCTTATCTACACTCTATACAACATACATAACAGTATTTACATGATTCACATTACTCACATGATGCACGGTGTTCTGCCTTCTTCCACATGTGGTGCTGTGGATTACTAGCATACAGCTTAACCCTCGTTCACTTTCCCATGGAACAGACTGTAGGATTTCTGGAGTCTATATTTATTGAAGTGATGTGAACTTGATAGTGATAAAAACTATAATACAAGGAATAAACAGTCTGAATCAGTACTGACATATAAAAACAGCAGTATGATGCATAAATACGATTACTACCAGTATTGGGGCATTACAGAAACTGCACAGTAACAATATAACACAGAATGCAGTTAACATGGCTATCTAGGGTAAAGGACACTGCAATATGCTCAACTCTATACAAAAACACATCTAACTGCATCTAGTACTGAACATGCTAGGATGCAGGATTACAGATAATGATTCTTCACTTCTATTACACTCTGTACAGTGGCTGCAGCCTACGCCTGCTTAGGCTGCCTTCACATTTGCGTATGTGGAACGCATAGTGCCTGACTTCGCTGCGTTCGGGTGCAGATGCGGAAGATATCTGCTCCCTCCAGGGTCCCCCGTCCGCACCCGGGACGCAGCATGTTGCATTTTTTGTGCGCTCGGGGACCTTGGAAAATCAGCAAGCTTCCCCAAGCGCACAAAACAATGCATTGGCGTCAATGGGTCCGCAGTGTTCTGTGCTTGACCGCGCAGGAGAACGCTGCGGACCCATTGAAATCTCTCCCGGTGGCCGCCGGTGATATCACAGGAGATCACCGACGGCCACCGGGAGATCAGCTGGAGCCTCTGATGATCTCCTCCTCCCTGCCGCTGGTAGTCTCCTAGCAGTGTCGGCGGGGAGAAACAGCTGATGTGACAGCTGTTTGAATCTTCCCGCGCTGACATCTCCTCTCGGTGTCAGCACGGGAGATTCAAACAGCTGTCACATCAACTGTTTTACCCCGCTGACACGTCCCGGAGCTTACCGGCGGCCGGGAGGAGGAGATCTCCGCGGCTGATCTCCACCTCCGGCCCACCCCCGGACACCACCGATTGGCTGCCCGGGCTCCATAGTGATGTGTCCACAGGCGGACATTCTCCGCTGCGGACACATCAAAATGACCCTGCTTTTCACTGCGTTTGTGTCTGCATGCCATCAGCATGCAGACGCAAATGTGAAGGCAGCCTTACACAGATCCCAGCATAAACATGTAACTGCATTTTATTCTTACCGGAATCATCTGACAAGAAGATGAAAGTTGTAAATGAAGGGACTGAATTCAGGATAAATCTGATCCCTAAGAAATTCAGGAACATGTCTGCCATCTCCTTCATCCAGAGAAGCAGGGGGTGGGCCCGTCTATATGACTCATCTTAAAGGGGACATTCTTATTTGAGCCGAAACAACATAGGCACTTTCACATAACCATTTTTAGGGAGCCGATGCTGTCCGATATAAATCGGACAGCATCGGCTCCCTTCTGATGCCTGGAATCGGATGCCAAATAGGCTTCCGATTCCGGCATTAAATCGTAGCCTCCAGGCTGAAAAAAAGAAAAAAAAAAAGCTCATGCTCACCTCCCCCCCGAGCCCCCGCCATCTCCAGCCGTCTTCCTGCAGGCTCACGGTGGCTCCCGCAGGCTGCAGAGGTCTTCTTCTGTACAGGACCTGCGGTGATGTCACAGTCACGTGACACCAGGTTACACCATGGTAACCCGCGGTCACATGACTGTGACATCACCGCAGGTCCTGTACACATGAAGAAGACCTCTGCAGCCTGCGGGAGCCACCGGGAGCCTGCAGGAAGATGGCGGGGGCTCGGGGGGAGGTGAGCATAAACTTTTTTTTTTTTTTTTTTAACCCTTGCGCTCATATAATTAGATTTTTAGGTAAGTGAGGTAGATTTATTTTAGCTGCTAAAGACGTGAAAGCTACCACTTCGGGGATAGTTTTAAAAGAATCTTTTATTTTATTATTTTTAAAAATGACTGGTCAAGTCTAACATAGTATACAAAAAGTGAACAAATAGGTGTATTATACAAATTCGCTGAAGGACAACAGCACATAACAATACATGTACCCCTTCCTCCCCCTATGTTTGCAAACTGCCTGTCAGTGGAGGTAATATCACCCTAAAGTTTCGGGTGCCCCCACTCCACGGCGGCTCGCCCTATGATAGCCCTAGATGTTACGGGTATCAAAAATAGCAACAATAGAAAGTTATCAGAGGATGCATACAATATGTCTGGGTAACAACAGAACACAGAATCGGACCAGGGTCAACTTAACTCAAATAGTCTCCCTAGTCCTTTGATTCCACGCTGGTCCACAGTGCATTCATGTTCTTCCTTCAGTTGTGACGTTAAAAGAAACGTTAATGAATCTCCATTGTTTCCATCTTACGCGTTTCGCCTCAGAAATTCAAGATGAGGCTCATCAAAGATCTTTTTGGAGTTTCACAACAATTGCCTGTCACTCTTTTTTTCACGAGACAAAGAATAGATCAAAATATTGTATCGCTTCAAAAGAGGGGTCCCAGAGTCGGGGTCACGGGGTGCATTCCCCAACTCCCGGAGACAGTGTACACAGTAGTGGACACTTCACCCTGGAATCAGACACATATGGAGTCACTTTAGCTCTATGGGAGGCTTGTGGGCCTGAAGTATTTTCTTCTCTGGCAATTTCCAGTATATAAGGGAAACATTTTTTTTCTACCCTACATTAATATGGTTGATATGAAACCTGAGTGTCCATGACTTTAACAGTAGCTGGATGCCCACCACTGTGTACACTGTCTCCGGGAGTTGGTGAATGCACCCCCGTGACCCCGACTCTGGGACCCCTCTTTTGAAGCGATACGATATTTTGATCTATTCTTTGTCTTGTGAAAAAAAGAGTGACAGGCAATTGTTGTGAAACTCCAAAAAGATCTCTGATGAGCCTCATCTTGAATTTCTGAGGCCAAACGCGTAAGATAGAAACAATGGAAATTCATTAACATTTCTTTTAACGTCACAACTGAAGGAAGAACGTGAATGCACTGTGGACCAGCGTGGAATCAAAGGACTAGGGAGACTATTTGAGTTAAGTTGACCCTGGTCCGATTCTGTGTCCTGTTGTTACCCAGACATATTGTATGCATCCTCTAATAACTTTCTATTGTTGCTATTTTTGATACCCGTAGCATCTAGGGCTATCATAGGGCGAGCCGCCGTGGAGTGGGGGCACCCAAAACTTTAGGGTGATATTACCTCCACTGACAGGCAGTTTGCAAACATAGGGGGAGGAAGGGGTACATGTATTGTTATGTGCTGTTGTCCTTCAGCGAATTTGTATAATACACCTATTTGTTCACTTTTTGTATACTATGTTAGACTTGACCAGTCATTTTTAAAAAGAATAAAATAAAAGATTCTTTTAAAACTCCCCGAAGTGGTAGCTTTCACGTCTTTAGCAGTTAACCCTTGCGCTCCCAGTTTGGAGCATTTTTACTGTACTGAGCATGCTCAGTACAGTAAAATCGGGTCCGAGGAGACATCAGATGTTTCCTCGGACCCTTCTCCATAGGGCCCCATATTATAGGGATCGGGTCGGATCGGATGTGCACTAAATGCCATCCGATTTGGTCCGATCCGATTCTGTCAGATTTTATTTTCGGTGCAAAAATCGGACAAAATAGGATCGGACCAAATCGGATGGCATTTAGTGCACATCCGATTCTTTCCGATGCCCATAGGGCTGCATGGGGCCAAATTCGGATCCGATGCTGTCCGATTTTTATCGGACAGCATCGGATTTTAAAAATCCGTAGTGTGAAGGCAGCCATAAATGGGTATTTGGTGACCTCAAAGGGTTATAACTTGTATAAAACTATGAATGTTTATTTTTCTGCTCAGAATGGGCAGAACACACAGTATTCACATGATTCACCTTATTCACATGTTGGATGGCATTTACAAGTATACCGAACACTGGAGACATTCCCAGTCTCCCTTCATGGTTAGTGTCCCCACATGGTACATACACATTCAGTCTATCAGACTCTGGCCTATTATACGACTTGGACCCCAATCTGTTACTGGCCCAGACCAGGTCCAAGCGTCCTGAGCTACAGGGTAATTAAGGTGTCCCCAAGGTCTCCTCACCACGTGCTACCAGGTCCCCAATCACCTCCAAACCTCTATATTAGGCAGGCTTCCAGGACTGCGGCTGTACCAACACCCCAGGTTCTTCCAGGATTCCCAAACATGCAGGAGCTCCACAAATCTCTCCGTCTGGCCACAGGCTCATTCATCTCAGAGGAACATACATCTCTCCTTTCAGATGGACAGACTTCCCTCAACATCCCACTCTCTCTCAATGCCTCTCAGCACTAGGTAGTTTATATCCCACCTGACACACCCACACCTGGGAAGCTGTGAGCAATCAAACATTCACACACACAGACCTAGATGCACTTAACCCTGTTTGCACTACTCAAGGCCCATGTGACTTGTGATGTATACTGGCTATATGCCACAATGCCGGTCATATCTCACAGTAGATAGACTGGAAAGGCAGAAAAGTAGAGTATATGCCGATAGAGAGAAATAGAAAAGAGGTTAGATACTCCTAATCCAGACAAGCCGAAAGAAAAGAAGCCCCGACAGAAAAAGTAGGAGGGTTCTAGGGGTCAGAGATAAACATGGGATAGCCCAGTGCAGACTTGGGACCTATCAACAACAAGAACATCCCTGACATATCAACTAATACCTTAGCTGACCAACAACAAGGTAAATTCCCATTCCAAACTCCCCCCCCCCCAACCAAAGACAAAACCTCGCCAGCCCCCACCCCAATAAACAGTCATTTTAACATTGTTAAATGGGAAGAATTCCGAATTCGGAGATACTGCCAGTTGTTCTAGTATGTTATATGAAGACCATGGGCGGAATAAAGACAAAGAGAGGAAAAGGGGGGGAAGGGGAGGGGCAGGGACTTTGGTATTGCAATGGAGGAGAGGGCAGGCAACACTCGAGACCCCAAGATAGTGGGCATTAAACGTCGTCAGGAGTCACAATCATCGAGACAGACTCTAGACTGGAAGAGGAAGCGATCAGTCCAGTCGTTACTCAAGTCGAGGGGTTCTCCCAAGGTCCTCTCTGCCTCGGGCTGTCAGTTGATGGATGATGAGACAAATTGCCGGACTTCCCGTGACCTGACGCCGAAGCTCGGACGAAGCCTTCTAGGGACAGCCAATCTGGGACTGGAAAGGGTGTGATATTTAGGAATGTGAATAAGCCATCCAAGTCATCCTTTGTCCATAGATAGTACAGCCTGCTGTCTTGTCGCACAATCTGATGAAAAGGGTGACCCCACCTATGTGTAGCACCTTTTTTCTTTAATCTTCACAAGTAGGGGAAGAAGCTGCTGTCACTTGTAAAGCATATGGCAAGGGACATCTGGGAACAGACGGATAACCACGTCCTTCCAATGAGACTGTACCATAGGACCACGCAGCACAGACAATAGCATCTTTATCTGTCAAGTTATGATGTCTACAGAGGACGTCTCGTGGGTTTGATTTATCTATAGTGCCTGCACAAGAGACTCTATGGAGTCTGTCGATCTTATAGGTAGAACCTGGAGACCTCTGGGTGACCATATTAATAATGTCTAAAGTCTTCTGCATAAGGGTCTCCAAAGTGACAGATTCAGGGATGCCCTTGAGGCGGACATTATTCTGTTTCTCTCTATTTTCCTGGTCATCAGATTGCAATGTAAGCGACACAATGTGGGAGTGAGAGTGGACAAGTTCTCTTTCTAGGGCTGCTACCCAGTCTTCTAGTGAGGATACAGCTTTCTCAGTGGCTGCCATTTTCTCTTTAAGAGATTCTAAGTCCTCTTTTATGGAACTCTGGGCCCTTTCCTGTGAAACCTCAAGTCTTTCAACTACAGCATGCAGATCCGGCTTAGATGGCAGGGCCTGAATGAGGTCTCTAATACTGTGCAGTTCAGTCTGTGGGTTGCACGTAATGGGGAGGGGGTGAGCCTGTAAGATGGCGGCCCCCGGCGGCATGTAACCGCTGACTCATTGCTCCCTCCTGTGTCCCCCGATCGGTATTCAGATGGATTCGACTCTCCAGGGGCCGGGGCGTGATCCAGTCTCTCTCCTTTCCTACTCCACATCATCGCTGCCTCTGGCAGTGAGCACTGCTGGTCATGCGGGCTCCTCGGCTGCATCAGGGGAGCAGAACGCGGCGTCTTCTTCACGGAGCTCGGCGCCATTGCAGAGGCGCTCTGAGCTTTCCCGCTGGCACCTTCAAACAGACTGGAGATGTCTGAGTGGACTCCCTAGGCTCCCGAAGGGGGCGTGTGGCATGGGGCAGAGTCGGGCTTTCTTCTGGACATTTTGGGGTTTGTGTCAGCGGAGAAAGTAGTTATTTTTGTCCCAAGTATGCAGAGCTAGTGAAGCACACATCCTCACATGGCCATGATCAAGCCACGCCTGATTTTATATTTCCATACATGGGGCATTTCTGAAAGCAGCGATACCAAATATATGTATTATTGTGATTTTTTTTTTTAATAGTTTTATTTTCAATGGTGCAAAAGGCAGTTGATTTCAACTTTTAGGTTTTTTTTTTCTCATGTGTTCATTTATTTATTTTTTTAATATTTTACTTTAACCACTGGACTAGAGGGCCTCAGCACTCCACTGTCTGACCGCTTCTCCTGTGTTCCAATGGGCTACTTCCTTTCTGAAGAAAAGAGAAATGATCACTCCCTGCTGGTGATGTCACTGGGGCAGGGAGTGAATGAGGACAACTTCCCGGTGCTTTGGATCGCGCTGTCATTCACTGACAGCGCGATCCAAAGGGTTTACAGCAGTGATCAGATTGCTGATCTGATCGCTGCTGTTAGATACGCATCTCAGCTGGTGAGATCAGCTGAGATGTGGGGAGGAGGATGCGATCTCACGCTGTGTCTCAGTTTTCGTCAATGCTTCGGTTTTTGTTAGTACATTGCTTGTAGTTTTGCCATACAAATAGTGATTTCCCTTCCAAAAAAAATTAAATGTACACCCTTCTCTCCCTCTGCATCTTCCATACACTAAAAACAGAGTCTATAAAAATTAAAATGCCATATTAACCCCTTCATGACCCAGCCTATTTTGACCCTAAAGACCTTGGCATTTTTGTCAATTCTGACCAGTGTCCCTTTATGAAGTAATAACTCTGGAATGCTTTAACGGATCCTAGCGATTCTGAGAAAGTTTTTCCGTGACATATTGGGCTTCATTATAGTATTAAATGTAGTTTGATAATTTTTGCGTTTATTTGTGAAAAAATCAAACTTTGAAAATTTCGCAATTTTTAATTTTTATTCTGTTAAACCAGAGAGTTATATGACACAAAATAGTTAATAAATAACATTTCTCACATGTCTACTTTACATGGGCACAATTTTGGAAAAGAACATTTTTTTGGGTAGGAAGTTAGAAGGGTTCAAAGTTCAGCAGCAATTTTTCATTTTTCCACCAAAATTTACAAAACCATTTTTTTAGTGACCACATCACATTTGAAGTCCCTTTGAGGGGGGTGTACATGACAGAAAACACCCAAAAGTGACACCATTCCAAAAACTGCACCCCTCAAGCTACTCAAAACTACATTCAAGAAGATTATTAACCCTTCAGGTGTTTCACAGGAACTTAAGCAAAATGGAAACAAAAAATGGATATTTAAATTTTTCTAACAAAAATGTTCTTTTAGCCTCAATTCTTTCATTTTCACATGGGCAACAGGATAAAATGGATCCTAAAATTTGTTGGGCAATTTTTCCTGAGTACACCGATACCTCATATGTGGTCATAAACCACTGTTTGGGCGCACGGCAGGGCTCAGAAGGGAAGGAGCGCAATTTGACTTTTGGATCTAATTTTCCATTCAAAAAGTGAAATGGCGCTCCTTCCCTTCTGAGCCCTGTCATACGCCCAAACAGTGGTTTATGACCACATATGAGGTATCTGTGTACTCCGAAGAAATTGCCCTACAAATTTTAGGATGCATTTTATCCTGTTGCCCTTTTGAAAATTAAAAAATTTAGGCTAAAAGAAAATTTTTGTGAAAAAAAAAAATTACTTTTTCATTTTCACAGATCCATTTGTAAAACACCTGGGGGTCCAAAATGCTCACTATGCATGTAGTTATGTTCACGCGGGGTGGGGTCTAGTTTCCAAAATGGGGTCACTTGTGAGGGAGCTCCAATATTTAGGCACACAGGGGCTCACCAAACACAACATGGTGTCCGCTAACAATAGCTGATTTTCCATTCAAATTGTTAGCGGACACCATGTTGTGTTTGGAGAGCCCCTGTGTGCCTAAACATTGGAGCTCCCCACAAGTGACCCCATTTTGGAAACTAGACCCCCCAAGAAACCTATCTATATGCATAGTGAGCACTTGGAACCCCCAGGTGCTTCAGAAATTGATTCGTAAAAATGAAAAAGTACTTTTTTTTTCCACAAAAACTTTCTTTTTTCATTTTTACAGATTAATTTGTGAAGCACCTGGGGGTTCAATATGCTCACACCCATCTAGATAGGTTCCCTGGGGGTCTAGTTTCCAAAATGGGGTCACTTATGGGGGAGCTCCAATGTTTAGGCACACAGGGGCTCTCCAAACGCGACATGGTGTCCGCTAAAGATTTGAATGGAAAATCGGCTCAAATTGTTAGCAGACACCATGTCGCGTTTGGAGAGCCCCTGTGTGCCTAAACATTGGAGCTCCCCCATAAATGACCCCATTTTGGAAACTAGACCCCCCAAGGAACCTATCTATATGCATAGTGAGCACTTTAACCCCCAGGTGCTTCACAAATTGATCAGTAAAAATGAAAAACGAACATTTGGGTGAAAAAAAAAGAGTACTTTTTTCATATTACAGTTTCCAAAATGGGGTCACTTGTGGGGGAGTTCCAATGTTTAGGTGTCCACTAACAATTGGAATTGTTAGTGGACACCATGTTGCGTATTGAGAGCCCCTGTGTGCCTAAACATTGGAGCTCACCCACAAGTGACCCCATGTTGGAAAATAGACCCCCCCAGGGAACGTATCTGAATGCATAGTGAGCACTTTGAACCCCCAGGTGCTTCACAAATTGATCTGTAAAAATGAAAAAAAAATTTTTGTGGAAATAAAAGTACTTTTTCATTTTTACGGATCAATTTGTGAAGTACCTGAGGGTTCAAAGTGCTCACTATGCATCTACATATGTTCCTTGAAGGGTCTAGTTTCCAAAATGGGGTCACTTGTGAGGGTGCTCCAATGTTTAGGCACAGAGGGGCTCTCCATACGCAACAATGTCCGCTAACAATTGGAGCTAATTTTCCATTCAACTTGTTAGCGGGCACCATGTCGCGTACGGAGAGCTTTTGTGCCACCAGCACAAGGGCAACTGGAAGAGTTGGGGTACAGCACCAGGAAATGGCACCTCTAATTAATACGCTATTTTCTGGAGTGGCTGTGGGTTGCAATTTGCAGCGTGGGGGGCCCACCACATTTGGGTCTCTCCACGCTGAGGATTCCAGACCCCCAACTGCCAAGTTGTACCTGGCTGTCAACCAAAAATACAGCGAAGCCTTTTTTTTTTTTTAATTCTAGAAAAAAAAATGACGTGGGGCTCCGCCATATTTCTGGTCCAGCCAGATACAACTTGGCAGCTACGGACTGCAAGTAACCCCCAGCTGCTTCATTGTACCTGGCTGGCAACCAAAAATACAGCAAATCCTTTTTTTTTTTTTAAATTCTAGGACTAATTCTAGAAAAAAAAAGACATGTGGCTCTGCCATATTTTTGGTCCAGCCAGGTACAACTTGGCAGCTATGGATTGCTACCGACCCCAACCTGCCTTGATGTACCTGGCTGGCAACCAAAAATACAGCAAAACCCATTTTTTTTTATTTCTAGAACTAATTCTAGAAAAAAAAAAATGACTTGGGGCTCCGCCATATTTTTGGTCCAGCCAGGTACAGCTAGGCAGATGGGGGCTGGAATCCTCAGCATGGAGAGGCCCAAGCGTTCTGGGCCCCCCATGCTGCGAATTGCAGCCCACAGCCGCCCCAGAAAATGGCGCATTCATTGAAGCGCCATTTTCTGGCGCTGTACTCAGACTCTTCCAGTTGCCCTGGTGACGGTGGCAAACTGGGTAATAAAGGGGTTAATGCCAGCTTTTTTTATTGGCAGCTGGCACTAAGCCCGAGATTCATAATGTGGGGCCAATGTTAGACCCGGCCATTAGGAATTTCTAGTGAGTAGTAAAAAATACACCACACAGAGAACAATCTTTTTATTTGAAAAAAAAACGCAAACAAAATTCGGACTCCATCCTTATTATAAAAAGATCCGACATAGTCCACAACGAAGGTCCCACAACGCTCGATTACCTCCGACGTAGTCCACAACGAAGGTTGCACGATGCTTGATCGCCTCCGACGTAGTCCACAAGGAAGGTCCCACAATGCTCGATCGCCTCTGCTACATCCAGAGACTGCAGCAAAGGAATCAAGTGTCCTCTTGTTGCAGTCTCTGGTGTCATAGTGATGATGCACTGTATGGCAGATCATTGCCATACAGTGCAGCATCACTGTGCAAACCCAAGTCTCAGAGATCACATGATCTCTGAGGCTTGGGTCAAGTGACCCGATGTTGCAGCGAAGTGATCTGATAGCCCTGGCACAGTGATCAGTAATGAATCACTGCACCAGGGCAGTCAGATTACTTCAGTGCAGCATGATCCCCCTGCATCTACATAGTGGATCACTGCACCTGATCTCCTTGAATGGGGATCGAGCTGCAGAAATTGATCTGACAGCCCGGGTGCAGTGATCATCATAGTGGATCACTTATTGCCAAGGTGCCACACAAGATACATATCATGATGTGTAAAGCCAGTGTGCTGTCTCAAGCCCTATGCAAAACATAATGATGGCATTGGTTACTTAAAAATGTATAAAATGCTGAGGGTTCCAATGATCTCTGTTGGAGCCAAAGAAAATTATTTTACCATGAACCAGCCATGACCAGGTGTTCCCAGCTAAATCTCAGGCAAAGGCCTGAAAAGACTTATCAAAAGAATTGTCCACTAGCCAAGGACTTCCTGTGGAGAGCTACAGAAAAGCTCCCGTCATACACAACGACGCACCAGCGATCCCGACAACGATGACGATCGTTGGTTGCGTTGTTATCTGGTCACTGGGGAGCTGTCAAACAGGCAGATCTCCCCAGCGACCAGGGAGCCACCTCCACATCGCTGGTAACTATGATAAACAGCGGGTATCTAGGCAGCGCGCGTTGCCTAGATACCCAGTGTTTATCATAGTTACCAGCGTCCTCCCTGCTTATAGGCTGCGCTAAGCAGGGAGGACGCTGGTAACTATGATAAACACCAGGTATCTTGGCAGTACACACTGCCTGGATACCCAGTGTTTATCATAGTTACCAGCGACCTCCCTGCTTATTGCTGGTAACCATGATAAACACCGGGTATCTAGGCAGCATGCGCTGCCTAGATACACGGTGTTTACCATGGCTACCAGCTTGTGAGATCGTTGATCGCTGGTCTCTCACTGTCACACGCAGCGATGCGTGTTGACCAGCGGGAAACCAATGATCAAAAAATGACCCAGAGCACTTTGTAACGATCAGCGATCTCACAGCAGGGGCCTGATCGCTGCTAAGTGTCACACTTAACGAGATCGTTAGTGAGATCGCTGTTGCGTCACAAAACCTGTGACGTTACAATGATCTTGCTAACAATCTCGTTATGTGTGACAGGGGCTAAAGACTGGGAATCAGCAGGTACAATTGTTTCAAAGAAGACAATAAGTAATGAATTCTGCCTCCATGGCCAGTATGTATACTCACCACATAAGACTCCATTGCAGAACAAAAAGCATGTTCAAGTGCGTTTAAAGTTTCCTCAACATCATTTAGACAAGCCTGTGAAATACTAGGAGAATATGGCCTGGTCTGATGAGATCAGAATTGAACTCTTTGGTTGCCATAAGGCGTCCGTCACACGCATCAATGTTGAGAGCGATATTGTTAGCGATCACATGCCCGTGCGATCGCTAACAATATCGTTCACATCGTTGGTGAGCTGTCACACAGGTAGACTCACCAGCGATGTGGACCAGCGAGAACGCTGGTAACTATGGTACACATCGGGTTACTAGGCGCCGCGCGCCGCTTAGTAACCTGACGTTTACCATAGATACCATCTCCCAGCATAGGCTCTGCCGCTGGGAGATTGTTCATTGTGGTGTCACACACCACGATGAGGCAGATTGATCAAGCGATTATCGCTTGATATGAGCTCCTGCTCACAAATCTGCGATCAAACAATCAAGCGATTTTACAATGTAAAATCGCTTGATTGCACGCAGCAATGCACAAACGATATCGCTTAAGCGATCAAAAAGCAGATCACTTAAGCGATATCGTTCAAGAAATTGATGCGTGTGACGGCCGCCTAATACACACCATGTGTGGAGGTTAAAAGACACTGCCTATCACCCCCAAAACACCATGCCAAGAGTGAAGTTTGGAGATGGGAACATCATGATGTAGGGCTGTTTTTTAGCATACAGCACTGATTGAAGGAAGAATGAATGAACAATTGGATGAATGGAAATTCTTGATAAAAATCTACTGCCATCTACTACGTAGGATGATGAAGATGAAACGAGGGAGCACATTTCATCAAGACAATGATACCACAGACACAGCCAATGAGGCTCTCAATTGGTTTCAGAGAAAGAAAATAAATTTGTTAGAATGGGCCAGCCAATCACCTGACCTGAATCCAATAGAAAATGTATGGAAGGAGCCCCCATAACTTTCAGGATTTGAGAAATGCTTCTGTGAGGAATGGGCCAAAATCATATCTGAGCAATACATGTGACTCGTTTCTCCATACAGGGGGTGTCTTGAAACTGTCATCACCAACAAAGGCTTTTGTACAAAGTATTAAATAAATTTCACTAAGCGTGTTCAATTCTTTTCCCTGTGTCATTTTCATTATTACACATAATTTATGGTTTGATTACTTTGCCGTGTGGATTGGATGGGTTGTTGCTGACATCTAGTGAGAAATTAATGTCAATTGCATCTTTGGAAATATATTTACTTAGAAAACTGGTGACATGTTCAATACTTATTTCACTTGTTGTATACCATGTGGAAATTGTACAGATCTATAATACTATTGAATGCACGAGTCCTGTCACGAGGACCTAATCAGGACCTGCAGCTCTCTGGCGCCCCCTTATCCTGCTGGTCACTTCCAGTATTGGCAGAGGATAAGAAAGGAGCCCATCTGCCCTAATTTATGTTGTCTACTGCGAATGTGATGTGACAAAATGTATATATACCACCAGTTCCTGCCAGGAACGTATATATACCTCGATCCAGTCACCCTCAGGCCTGCAATATCACATAAATACAAAAACTTTATGCTGCTACCACCGATCTCTTTAAGGTGGATCGGTCACCTGCTCTGGTAACGTGTAAAAGCGAGGTTGCGTGTCAGCTCGTTCACAGAACAAGGAGACTGAAACTAGTAAATTTAATATTTTACTCCCACAGTTGGCATTGTTTATAAAAAGATATGCAAGATATTACAAAAGAGACAATGTACATGTATGCATAAACAGTTATTAAAATAAAAGGAATAAAGAAATTGCCAGACCTAGCCACGCGGTGGCAAACTTAGATCCGTTGAGAGGGCGGCTCCCCAGAAAGGTATGATTCCTCCACACAGCGATAGGGTCCTGCTGTGTCCGTGCCCATGGTGAAATCAGCCGCAAAATGCATACTTCAGTTTTAATAAAGGTAGTAGAACTGCAGTTCCCCCTTGTAGGTTTCCCCTCCCTGGTGGGATGCTCCTCTGAGATCCTCCTCTTTCACCACGCTTAATAAACCTTCATTTTTCATATCTGGGTATGGGGGGGCCCACATCCATGAAACACACCTCATGTTTACTTTCATTTAATTCAGAGAATATTGATACCAAATATGACATATTTATGATGTTCAGAACGCTAGAAATCATTTCCCAGTTCCTCAGTGTTACATAGATATACAACACATATCATTAAATGCGCAAAAATATGAATAATCTAAAAATATGAATTATGTGTTTGTGGCATGAACGGGTCTTATGAAATTCGACATTAACAAAACTGTAGGTTCAAACAAAGAGGTTCTGGAGGGAAAAGAGAAGATGCATCCAGTTTAGCATTGGTATTTATGACTCGTCGTAAAGATTCCTACTGGAAGCGGGTGAAGCAAAAGTCTATGCGGTTCTGTCCAAGTGAACCAGCTTGCTCTGGATGAGTGTTCAGACCTCTTAGAATAACGCAGCATATTCAACATATTCATACTTTCCTGACAAGTCCTAAGATATCTGATTGTCTTATTAGCAGAAGGGTCATTCTCCCTTATCTGTGGCTCAGGTTCATGTGTAGTGGATGCCCTGGCTGAAACTTTATAGGAAAAAATTGAGGTGTAAGTCAAAGTGCTTTATCTGTCCACATGTCCTGCATGTTATATTATAGACACATCTGTACTATAAAAAAACTTCTTTATGAGTTTTCCAAAGCATGTACAACACATCTGAACTACAGCTCTAGAAAAAAGTCAGGGGAAAGGCACAGCCTGGATAGGATATAACTTTTTAAGGTTAGGTTCACATTTTTACAGTACTTCCAGTGAGCATTACATTGTGCTTTCTACCAGAATCCCTAAAAAACTTTAATCTGATGAGAACCCAGATGAAGCCATTGATTGAAGTCTTTGCAATATTTGCCTTTTTTAGGTTCCTATCACATGAGCGGTTTACGCTGATGTGCGGCAGATCCGGCAGGTGGCGCCGCATCTGCCAGATCTGCCGCCTAACAGCCAACTTGCGGCCCGGATCCGGCAAGACAAATGCATTGTCTATGGGGCTTGCGGCAAGTGCGGTTCTGCACGTTTTTTTTGCGGCCGTAAGTGCCGGATCTGCCGCATCCGGCAGAACAGCACTTGCCGCATCGGACACAAGCCCCACAGACAATACATGGGTCTTTCCGGATACAGGCTGCAAGTCGTCCGTTAGGCGGCAGACCCGGCAGATGCAGCGCCACCTGCCAGATCTGCCACACGTCAGCGTAAACCGCTGATGTGAAAAGGCCCTTAGACTTGCACATAAATACGTATATACTCGCGTATAAGCGAGTCTTCAGCCAAATTTGGGTGAAAGTCCCCTCGGCTTATAGCGAGTATACAGTATATACAGCAGCAGCCCGAGGTATACAGGCCCCCCATCAAGCTCCAGGCCCCCCCCTTGCGGGGCAGCCTGTAAAGTAAAATCATCTTATCAGTGTCCTGTCGCGCTTGTCCGCCGCTTGCGAACACACGATCCCGGGCTTCATTCCGCGCTTCCGCCTTCCTATACAGTAGCCCTAGTGGTGTATCAGCAGCCCAGAGGTATATACAGCAGCCCTTAGGTAGTATACAGCAGCCCAGTGGTGTATACAGCAGCAGCAGCTCCCAGGGTGTATACAGCAGCAAGCACCCAAAGCTGTATACAGCAGCAGCCCAGGGCTGTATACAGTAGCAGCCCCAGGGCTGTATACAGCAGCAGCCCCGGAAGTATACAGGCCCCCCCATCAAGCTCCAGGGCCCCCCCCCCCCTTGCGGGGCAGCCTGTAAAGTAAAATCATACTTATCAGTGTCCTGTCGCGCTGTCCCGCCGCTTGCCGACACACGATCCCGGGCTTCATTCCGCGTCTTCCGCCTTCCTATACAGTAGCCTAGTGGTGTATACAGCAGCCCCAGAGGTATATACAGCAGCCCTTAGGTAGTATACAGCAGCCCCAGTGGTATATACAGCAGCAGCAGCCCCAGGGGTGTATACAGCAGCAGCCCCAAAGCTGTATACAGCAGCAGCCCCAGGGCTGTATACAGCAGCAGCCCCAGGGCTGTATACAGTAGCAGCCCCAGGGCTGTATACAGCAGCAGCCCCGGAAGTATACAGGCCCCCCATCAAGCTCCAGGGCCCCCCCTTGCGCGGCAGCCTGTAAAGTAAAATCATACTTATCAGTGTCCTGTCGCGCTGTCCCGCCACTTGCCGACACACGATCCCAGGCTTCAATCCGCGTCTTCCGGCTTCCGGCTTCCTGTGGTCGCGGGCAATGACGTCATTGCCACACTGCTGGGGGCAATCTCCACACTGCTGGGGGCTGTATACCTGTGCTGGGGTCCACCCTCGGCTTATACACGAGTCAATAGGTTTTCCCAGGTTTTGGGGGCAAAAGTAGGGGGGTCGGCTTATACACGGGTCGGCTTATACACGAGTATATACGGTATTCCAACCACATTTTTGTGCATATCAGAAAAAGATAACCACTGCCAGGACTGAGGCCAGACTGTCAACAGTGACTCTGTTGCCTTCATTCAAGTGAATATCTCCATCGGGGCTCCGTTTGGGTTCCTGTCCAATTGTGTTTTTTTTAGTTTCTACCAGAACCCACGATGTAATGCTCAGCAGAAAGTACTGTAATGATGTAAACCTAACCTTCCATAGATATAATTAACATTTTTAATCAAAGTACTGAGTTCTTGCAAATCACTTTCCCTGAGCAGCAAAAGAACTGTGCAGTAGAGGACAGTTCTACCAGAAAGAGGACATTGACAAATGGCCAAACAGCCAGTTTGCAATGTTTTAATTTATATACATTGGTTGGCACTTTATTTTGTGCTGGCAGTTTTATTTCTCTAAATAGAACCCGTAGAACACATAAATTGAGAGTTGTCCTGTGTGGCATTGGAAAATATATTTTTCATGCAGTTTTTAAGCTGTCAATCAGAAGAGATGACAAAGGAAAGGAACCTGAATGACCTTGCCAATAATCTGACGCCATGCACCTGGCTCTGGCAATGAAAATAATAGGTGTTGTAAATTCTCTTTTCAATGGCTTCATAGTCAAAAGGAACATGGGATGTGACAGTAAAGAAAACTGTGGACTCATAGATAAATGTTCTCGCAGAAGCCCATTAACAAAGTGATTCAAATTATAGGTTTTCTACCCAAATGATGTTATGATATCATATTAAGCGTATGTGATGGTTTTATAATTAGTTCTAAGCTGCTGCGTGAATGGAAATGAATTACTGATGACCCATGTTCTACTGTGAGCTTGACAGTCGGAAATATTTCAGATCCTTTTAAGTCATTACCATTATATGAAAAAGTCAAATTTTGGAATAACTTTAGATGATTTGATCTGTAGTGGTTAAACAAGCATAAAAGTGGATGATGGGACAATATATAAATTTGAATTAAAAGATGGTTAAACATGTAACATACATTTTCACATATAAAAGACCTAATAGAATAGGAATAATGCCACATAGACATACAACATCCAATAAAACGTAGCACATTTCTTTTTTGAATGGTTGCTGTATGAACATAGATATCACTCATACAGCTCTATGGGCACTGGTGTAGACAGACAGAAAAGGGCCCCTGTGCAATAACAGTTTAGGGGCCCCTTTACAGTCCTATAGTTCATCAAAATACATAATTCACATGCTTTGGATGTGGAAATAGGCCCCCTAACCTCTTGGGTCCCTGTGTGGCTGCACAGGTTGCATCATTGATATGTCCACCCTTGTCTATGTGTATTATTTTATAGATGTAATCATGAATCTGTACCAGAGCTGAATGTGGTATGTTCTTTCTTATTTGTTTTACTTCTATGTTTGCAAGAACTGATTATGGCATGTTTTCCTCTTTATGTCTGTTTTCCTCATTTCTATCACTACTGAATTTCTTGCTGACTACCATGACTCCCACTGATTTCAGAATGTCCTTATGTGCACCTTGTGGCTTGGAGCACAGCTGTGCAGGTAAAAAGCCAGATGGTCCCCCCCAACCCGTTAACGGTACTTTGAATCAACCCATTTTGTTTTTTGTTTTTTTCTTCATTGTGAATTTAAATAGCACGTCTCTTTAAAAGATAGTAAAAAAATAAATTGTATTTGGGATTGCTAGGATGAGCATGCTCAAAGTCTACTATTGAGTTATAAGTGGAAATGAAATGTTTCTCTTTCTTTCTTCTACTTTCCACAAAAGGCGTATGGCACATGTTGTGATATTAGTTAAAAAAGAAGTCAAAACCTGCACCAAATTTACTGTGTGAATTCCATAGACAATCTAAATGTGTAAAAAAAAATGCAGACAATTTGATGGTCTTCTTTCCTTTCCTCTTCCTCTTCTACCTCTGCTACATCTTCTTCCTCCTTCTCCTCTCCCGATTCTTCTTCTTAGTTTTCTTCCTTATCTCCCTCTTATTCTTCTTCTACCTCGTCTTCCTCTTCAACCTCCTTTTTCTCTTATAACTGTTAAGGCCCCGTTACACGGGGCAACTTCTCCGGCAACATTGGCGGCAACTGACGGGCGTGGCCAAGTTGCGGCAACATTGCCGGAGAGTTGCCCTGTATAACAGGGTGATTTCAACGGCAATAGTTGCTTCAGCAATATCGCCTGGTTTCCCAACAATGTTGTGAAATCAGGCGATGTTGCTCAGGCGATGTTCCTGCATCGCCCGGTCTGACGCGGCAACAGCGATGTTGCTGGCAACTTCCCCCATAGACTCCAATGTTAAGGATCGCTGCCAGGGTTCAGTTTAACCCTGGCAGCGATAGTTGATAGCAACAGCGCTGATGAGTTGCCGGCGATGTTTTCTCATCTGACAGCTCATCAGTGATGTTGGGGAGTTGCCGGCGATGTTGCCGGAGATGTTGCCCTGTGTAACGGGGCCTTTACGCTTATGACTCTCACTCTTCTTGCTTTTGTTTTTTTGTGTATTATGTACTATGTTTTGTTATTGTGCCATATGTGTGAAAACTGGAAATCTCTTTATAATGTATATAACCTCCAACAATCTGATTAAAAATATGCAGATAACGGAGAAAAAAAATGCTGTTCTCTATAAGGCATAAAGAAGTACTATAAGGCATGCATTTGTTTGGATATATTTTAGGTCATATTCATTATTATACGTGTTGTACTTCATTGTAAATTTAATGCTCTTAGGGTGCTTTCACACTAGCGTTTATTTGAAATCGCGGCAGATGCGGTGAAAAAACCGCATCTGCCGCGATTACCGCATACTGGCTGCACTTGTGGCACGGTTGCGGCAAGCCCCATATAATGTATAGGCGAGCTTGCGGCAGGTGCGGCAAGTGCGGTTTTGGCACTTGCGGCAGGTACGGCCGCGAAAAAACCGCGGCTGACCGCGATTTTTTTCGCTCCCGCAAGTGCCAAAACCGCACTTGCCGCACCTGCCGCAAGCCCGCCTATAGATTGCATGGGGCTTGCCGCAACCATGCTCCAACCGTGCCGCAAGTGCAGCCGGTATGCGGTAATCGCGGCAGATGCGGTTTTTTTTCACCGCATCTGCCGCGATTTCAAATAAACGCTGATGTGAAAGGGACCTTAGACATATTAGTATATAGACATACGGATCTTTTCAAATTTGAAATAATTTGACCCAATAGTCATCACTCTAGAAAACTGTGTGAAGTTTATGGACTTGATTTAGCTAAGCAGTTTTCTTCTTGGGCTTGAAGTTTCTGAAGGACAGGTACGTATGAGGTCAAAGACGACGATATTGTTCGGTCTAAATTTTGTAAACTACTACAAGTCCCTGCTCCATCCAAGAGAGAAGATATCCGAGTCACCATGGAAACTGGGTAACTGCAGATTGGCCGGCTCTCATTAAAACTATAAAACAAGTGCTATTTGTTTAACATCATGTTTTTCAAGAATGCACAATCAGGGATGGGCCAAAATACAAAAGCAAATGAATTCTATAGAGGTTTTTATTTGTGTGCAGAGTTATTTTTTTTTTTATTTAATTTTTTTGTTGCGCATTATCTCCAAAGCCATTGGGGTATATCAGTGTTACTAGATTATTCATGAGCCGCTTTAGATCTTTAAGGTACCGTCACACGTGGCAATTTTGCTAGCAATTTCACTGGCAATTTGCTGGTTGCAGTGAAATCATGGACACATTGTTCCATTTGTACATAGCAACAAAATAGAACAATGTGTCCATGATTTCACTGCAACCAGCAAATTGCCAGTGAAATTGCTAGCAAAATTGCCGCGTGTGATGATACCTTTAGAGAGCCCTGTCCACCCTGCTGGAAGTATCTTGTATAGAGAATATGCTGGGATTAACGATAACAGGCTGAGTCTCATCTGTGCATGTGTTGCATGTAAACACAAGAGCACCTGTAGATATCCTCAAAAATTACCCTCAGGGCCTAATTTCCTGTGTATTATTTATTGGGTTGTGTTCCCATTTTAATAAGTTTAATTTCATTTATGATCCTTAAAATCTGACACTATATTCTAAGTAAGTTTTGACATTTGCGTGGAATGTTGTAAGTTACAAAAATTTCTGAAAAGTGCTAATGGAGTTCAATATAGGCCACATACACATTATCGATTAAACTAAAGCACAGTATTTGTTATTGTTACTAATTTAGTTTGGTTGTACTTATCTGATCACTTGCATGAAACGAGCCGTAGTTAGAGGGTGAGGATAGAAAAACACACAAACATTCCAATATGTATATTCACAGGCAGTTAAAGGGGTTGTACACTACTCGGACAACCCCTTCTCAATACCTATACTTCCCGCCAACAAAATAACAGACTACCAGTGACCCAGTGATGCAATAAAGGGCCCGATGGGTTGTCATGACATCCCAGAGTCATCTGATGACTCCTGTCACTGTCATGACGAAGTTCCTGTACCAGGAGATCAGCATTTCTGCAGTTCAAAGGGATTCTGAAGCATTGCTCTGTACAATAGAAGTGATCGTAAAGATTAGGCTTTAAGTCCTAGTCTTTAAGAGACTAATAAAATCAATAAAAAGTGTAAAAAGTGTTTAAAACTATAACAAAATAAAAACATAAGTTCAAACCACACCCTCCTTTTGCCCCATTGAAAATGAAACTATTTAAAAAATACTCATATTTGGTATTCAGATATCAAAATATAAAATAAATTAATCTGCTGGGTAAACTGCGTAACGGAAAAAAAAGTAAAAATGCTCAAATTAAATTTTTAAGGTCACTGCAACTTTGTAATAAAATGCAATAACAGGCGATAAAACATCACATCTACACCAAAATGGTATAATTAAAAAACATCAGCTTCAGATGCAAAAGAAGTAAGCCCTTGCACAGCCAAAGAGCCCGAAAAATGAGAATGTTACGGGTCTTGGAATATGGTGACAAAAGCGCAATTCTATAATTTTTTTCTTTTTTCATTTCTGATCATCAGATCAGAGGGTCATACTGATAGGTCAGTTTTACCATATAGTGATAAATGTAAGTAAAAATCCCCTCAAAAATCATGAATTTTTCAGTAAGTTGTTCCTCTTCCAGTATTTTGCCAGAACTATAGATGCTGAAACTTAAAGGGGTTGTCCCATAACAAGTTCCACAATTGGATGTCATTAAAAAAAAATAGTTCAAACAGGAATGGTGTCAACAGTCCGCGCTGCTACTTCAGAACATACACTTGAAAAACATTGCTTTCTTCATCTCCTCCTTTATTCCTCCACACAAACCAACGCGTTTCGGTGCAACCCTCGCACCTTCCTTAAAAAAAAAATGTTCCTGTACCGAGATAATGTTGTAAATGTCCCCCTGCTGTACACAGTGTAATGGCCATATCTGACTGGGCCGGGGAGGATATAAAAAGACTATAAAGAAATTACAGCACAGGATCACAAAAATGATTTCTTTGAGGTAAAACATTTAAAAACACATATTGAAATACGTTAGCTTACAAAAACAATCGGCTATGATCCTGTGCTGTAATATCTATTCTTTTACATCCTCCCCTGCACATGAGATGTGGTATGATCAGACCATGTCCTTGTACGGTCAGACAAAGCCATTACACAGTACATAGCAGGGACACATATATAAGATTATGGCTAAGGTCACACTTAAAAGGCATAATCCAGAAACCGCATCCATTACCGGATGAGGTTTTGGACTGTGCCTTCAGACTTCTTAAAATTGGTGAAAATGCAATCCTCATTCCGGATCTGGATGCATGAATGCATCCGGTTTTGGAATAAGCATTTTTGCAATTTTCAAAATCAGATCCGGAACCGGATCTGGTACCCCAACACCCAACCACCAAGGCCGCATCCCACACAATGAAGACACATGCACACACTTGAAAATAACAACAACCTTTATTGGAGAGGTAGCAAAACAGTACTACCATCTCGACTTTTGTGGTGGATATTATTTTGGCCACAGCTCAGGTAAGGCAAAGGGAGGTTGGGTAAGTGATTTTTGCACTGGGTTACCATGGGGGGGGGAGAGGCCAAACAAGCCACTAACAGGGGCTTATAAGCCCAAAATGCAGGGTTAGGTAGAAGGAGGGAGGAGTAGAAGGGGGAGCTCATTTATGGGATGGGTGGAATCCCCTTCTATTTAAGTCAGGAGCAGTGGCTAAAGTGGCCGCAGTGCTTCACAATTCCTCATCCTTCTCTTATCAAACATACTTTATATACTCGTGTATAAGCCGACCCGTGTATAAGCCGATCCCCCTACTTTTGTCCCAAAAAACTGGGAAAACTTATTGACTCGCGTATAAGCCGAGGGTGGACTCCAGCACAGGTATACAGATCCCAGCACAGGGTATACAGGCCCCCAGGCACCGGGTATACAGGCCCCCAGGCACAGGGTATACAGGCCCCCAGGCACAGGGTATACAGGCCCCCAGGCACAGGGTGCACAGGGTATACAGGCCCCCAGGCACAGGGTATACAGGCCCCCAGGCACAGGGTATACAGGCCCCCAGGCACAGGATATACAGGCCCCCAGGCTCACGGTATGGCGACCCCCTCCATGCTGCTGCTGCTCAGTGTACAATAAATAGTGTTATTATCTCACCGGCCCGGTCTCAGTGCATCCTCCCTGCTAGGCTGCGTGTCATGTGACCGGCCGGTGACGTCATCGCCGTGAGCCCCGGTCACATGACACGCAGGGAGGAGAGAGGATGCACTGAGACCGGGCCGGTGAGAGATAATAACACTGTATTTATTGTACACTAAGCAGCGGCAGCATGGAGGGGGGGCGCCATACTGTGAGGGATGGGGGGGGCTGTATACCCCGTGCTGGGGGGCTGTAAGGCGATATGCACTGCTCCCCCCGCGGATGGGCGGGGGATGCAGTGCATATCATGAATAAGTTATGAGCGGCTCCACGTCACGAGCCGCTCATATTGCAGCCTTCCCCCCACCACCTCCTGCCTCCTCCTGCTCCCGGACACAGCCCCCACTTCACAGAAAAGTATATGACTCGTGTATAAGCCGAGGGGGGGACTTTTCAGCCCAATTTTTGGGCTGAAAAAGTCTGCTTATACACAAGTATATACAGTATACATTAAAATGTCTCCATAACTTACCCATGGTTTCAATCTAACACATGAATTCCTTTCCTGGTCCTCTTCTGCCATTGCAATCAATCTCCGATTAGCATTTGACTATTTTTTACAAATAATCATTGCTTTTGTGGTGTTTTAGGCAACCGGGAACATTTTCACTGATTTCCTTTTTGTAATTAGTGACTTGAATCTACCCTTGTGCACTGTGAGCAGGTAAATTATCAACAGATCCATAGTATCTCACTTTTCTTCGGAAATCTGTATCATATGTCAACTATCTAATGAACTTTTACTGGACTAGTTTGTGTTAACGTGAAGGCATGTTTACAGTGTATGTGTACATTATATTAGTGTGTGAATTGGAGCACGTAAACCTTTTCAGTACATTTTAGAAGTTGCATTATGTTTCAGAGCTTGGCAGATGACAACTCGGAGAAACTAGGGCAAACTGACTCAAATGCTTCTACATAAGTAATCCTCTTATATTTTCTCACTGTATTATGAGGAGATGGCCAGTACACGACAGGTTGATTGAAGGATAAATAGGGAGTATTATTTTTATTATTCTTTTATTTTTTAAGAATTTTGGTGTACTCAGGCACGTTCAAGCATTGATAAGAAAATAAACCTACAATAAAGACATCTTTAGAAATGTGAACTCATATTGTGAACAATAGTTGGAGGTAATGCAGAGCTACACTCCTCATCATTGAAATTGTAACACCAAAAAGGGAAAGTTGCGTATCTATGGAAATCACAGTATTGATAGACATGGTAATGATATTCAAATAATGATTAAATGGAAATAAAATTTTCAGAACATCTCAATTTACTTATGTTGAGCATCAGTGCCATGCAAACAGAACAGTGCCTTGCGAAAATTTTCACCTCCTTAGCATTTTTCTCATTTTATTGCCTCACAACCTGGAAGTTCACTTTTTTTCTTGAGGGATTCCATCAGTGCATGTAAAGAACATGCCTATAACTGTGAACATTTGGTTTTATTTTTATTGTGAAGCAAATAACAAATAGGACAAAATAACTGAAAACTTCAGTGTGCGTAACTATTCATCTTCCCCTCAGTCAGACCTTTGTAGAGTCTCTTTTTACAGCTGCAAGTTGCTTTGGATAAGTCTCGATGTTATCACTTGGATTTTTGCTTATTCCTCAAGGCAAAACTGCTCCAGCTCCCTCACGTTAGATGGTCTCTTCTGGTGAATCTTCAAGTCTGACCACAGATTCTCAATTGGATTAAGGTCTAGGCATTGACTTGGCCACTCCAATACATTTAGACATTTCCTCTTAAAGTGAACCTGTGATCTAGTTAAATGACCCCAGGCTATGACTACCCATTCCTGCACCTTCCTATTACTATTCTAACTATCCCTCTCTCTCCTAAATGTGTGGTGTGACTGTTTTATAAAAGCTTTTTATAACTTACTGCCTCGTATTGTAATGAAGCGGGGGCTACCATTATTAGCCACCCTGGGCACTCCCTTTCGCCGCCTCCAGCAGTGCTTATCACACCCCAATAGGCATGATATTGTAATTAGAATGCACGTTCCCAATCTGCCTCGGAGCCCTCTGTAGAGTTACGGGCATGACGCCGAAGGCGTCATTTCCGGTACTGTCTCGCCCGACTTCAAGCTGCGCATTGTGCATGCTCTGTGGAGCATATTGCGGCAGCTCATTACAGATGCATCGCAGACAAATCATATTACAAAAATATTTAAAGGCATGTTGTAATGTAGCAAAATAGATAAAAAGCCAAGGGAGGTGAGTACTTTCGCAAGGCACTGTACACATACTTGCATGCCTTGGATGCTATCTATGAGGTGATTAATGGTTGTCTGAAAAATGTTTTGCGATGTTGAATTCTTCACTACGAGAAGTGTGGCGCCCCTGCGTCTTAGTCACCACAGTGGTACGGCACCTACTCCACAGATGCGGTGCCATTGCTCTCAGGTAAGATGGGGACACAGAACTGAGACACCCAACAGCCATCCTAACTCCAGACCAGGGAGATGCAGGGTTGAAAAAAAACCCTCTAGAGGGCAGACTCCATCTACTAGTTGGAGGAAGGAGTAGTTTAAGGGGGGTGTTAGGAGTTAGTTAGAGAAGTTGTTAGGAGAGGAAGCAAGAGCAGCGAGATGGAGTTCTAGGGGTCACTGGAGCTGGGACCTAACTGGACCAGTGGGTAGGTTGGCCGAGGAACCCCCAGTTCAGAGAACCTCGAATCTTCCAGGTCATGGTAGAGGAACTGGCTGCATGAAAGGACCGGCTCCAATCTGGTGTGAAACTTTATGATCAAGCCAGGAAACCAGAGGCCACTGAACTGCAAGTGCAGTGACCATCACTGTGTACACTCCCGAGCACAGTGACTATAGAGCATCAAGAGGACATGTCGATCGTCGCATAGCAGAGCCCACAGTTGCCTGCCTAGGGACTTCTAGCACGAGGGCACGGAGGAAGAACAGGAAGAGAACATGTCAGAAACAGCAGCATAGAAAGGCTTGTGAACAATGTCTCAGTGGGTGGACCTGGACTATCTGAGGGCTGGCCAAGCTGCACACTGGGAGAGCACAGTACCCAGCTGGGTTGTCTTTGCAAAAAGAACAAGTAAAGAGACTTGATGACACCAGACATGGCTGAATTAGAACAACAGCTGACCCGGCTCATAGAGTAGAATAAGACTCGTAGGGCAAGGCGACTTTGCACCGAGGTAGGGTGAAGCCTGCTGCAAAATCGGGCGATGTCAGACCCCTTGATCTTGTAAAGGCAAGGAATAAGGACCTCCTGTTTTATTTGTACAGTTACTCAGTAAGAATAATATAGAAAGGATTTTGCCAGAGACCGTACTTCTATTATTCTTCCTTTATTAAAACGTGGTTAAAATGAACAGGACTGAACGCTTTATTTACTTGCGCAACGGTCGCAAGTTCTGTAGTACTCGGACACTCTTGGGGTATCAGTCTGTTCAGTAGTCACGGTGGCAGCCCCAGAAGCCGAGGCCCTTACCGAGCATGAAAAGGGGATATTTATAGGGGAACTAAAGTTTATTGTGATGCCATCCATGGTTTCTGATCAGAATGAGCAGTGCTGCTTGTAGTGACCTCAGGGAATTGATGTTACTGCAGCCAGGTGTATCACTCCCCACGGACGGAGCAGGTCTCCAGGGATTGGTATAGATGTAATGTGGATGATAGTGGTAGTTGGTGCAGGGAGGACGCCGAAGGAGTGGATAGACACAGAGGTTGCAGTTTTTACCAGTCTCTTTACTTGTTCTTTTTGCAGAGACAACCCGGCCGGTTACTGTGATCTCCAAGTGTGCAGCTTGGCCAGCCCTCAGATAGTCCAGGTCCACTCCACTGAGACACCATTCATAAGACTTTCTGTGCTGCTCTTTCTGACATGTTCTCCTCCTGTTCTTCCTCAGTGCCCTCTTGCTACAAGTCCCTAGGCAGGCAACTGCAGGCCCTGCTGAGCAGCGATCAACACATCCTCTTGACCCTCTATAGTCACTATGCTCGGGAGTATACACAGTGATGGCCATTGCAACTGCAGTTCAGTGGCCTCCGGTTTCCTGGCTTGATCAAAGTTTCACACCAGATTGTGGCCGGTCCCCTCATGCAGCCAGTTCCTTTACCACAACCTGGAAGTTGGCTGTAGATTTGGAGTTCTCTGAACTGGAGTTTCCTCGGACGACTTACCCACTGGTCCCGTTACGCCCCAGCTCCAGTGATCCCCTAGAAATCCATCTTGCTGCTCTTGCTTCCTAACAACTTCTCTAGCTCCTCCCACCCCCCTAAACTTACTCCTTCCTAGTAGATGTGGTGTGCCCTCTAGAGGGGTTTCTTCTGCCCTGCATTTCCATGGTCTGAAGTTAGGATGGCTGTTGGGTGTGTGTGGTGGCATCTCAGTTTTGTGTCCTCATCTTACCTGAGAGCAATTGCACCACACCTGTGGAGTAGGTACACAGTACCACTATGGCCACCAAGACGCAGTGGCGCGACATTTCCCCCTGGTTAAGCACAGCATATCTATGGAATGTAAAACAGTTACAAAAGGTGTTAAGTAAGAACATGCAATATTTTTCACCTGCAGGTTAACAAATAACATCTTCCCTTTATGGGAGGCACATTTTTTTGAACGTTTCATAATACAAAAATGCAAAAGATGCAAAAAAAGGTATGAACAGTCAGCAGGATCCGACAATGACACCAGTGCAGTGCTTCACATTACAGGATTTAAATGCATCTGCTTCAGCAGCTCCTACAGCGACGTCAGTGCAATGCGTCACGTTGCGGCATTTTAGTGCAATTGGTGGGAACCGCCCCAAACCACCTTAGGCTTTGTCCCTGGACATGGCTACAGGGTACAGAGACATTATTTTGACCTAATTCTTTGGCCACGCCGACGGTTTCTTTAGGTCAGAGGTTAAGTGCAACAGTTTGGTTTTGTAAAGTGCAACGAGCTCCTGAGTTGCAACTTACTGTATTGGCTCTTAAAACAGTACCTAGTCGGTTTATAACTATTTAAACAAATTTACAGTTTCTTCTGTAATACCTAGCCAAGTTATCTACATTCTACTATATACATTATTCTTACTGAGTGCAATCATGAAATGGGAGAGGGAAAGGGAGTGGTTCACTCACATGTCTCCAGGATCCTGGTCAGCTGGCTGGATGGCTGGTTCCATCCATATATAGCAATAATATAGAAATGATTTTGCCAGAGACCGTACTTCTATTTTTCTTCCTTTATTAAAACGTTGTTAAAATGAACAGGACTGAACGCTAATATGCCCCCCGGTCCGGTGTGCAGTGCATGCAGCTGCAGCCGCTGACAGGTCAGGACCGCGGCGCCCGAGGTCCTGACTTATCAGCAGCGGGAACTGCGTGCACTGCACACCGGACCGGAGGGCATATTAGCCCCCCAGTCCTGTGTGCTGATCCAGTCCGCGGCTGTCTGGGTCATCCCGGACAGAACCGGACCGGATCACTACGCAGTGTGAAGCAGCCCTAACACTTCTGCAGTGTGAGAACTACAGCTGCTTCTTGGGGTTTGTTTCTTAACTTTGTCATAGATACCGTAACTTTTGGCATAGATGCATTTTTTTAGGCCATTTTAGCTTCACAAGTAGCTTGACATCATGTGTGCTTGATAGTATTTATAATAATCAGATAATTGAGTATTTGGTGAGTTTTTGCCTCATTATCTGTAAGTCAAAACCAGGAGTGGGTGATAAATCCAGAAGTGGTGATGTGTTTCTACGGACACACTGGCGTGAAACTCGGACGAATGCAATGCGAGTTTTTCTCGCATTGCAGTCGGACCAATGTTACTCAATGTCCGAGAGTACATTTGCGAGTGTCGGGCATTTTTTACTCATCCGAGAGACGGACGAGAAAGTAGTCGCAACATGATGCGACAGTATGCGATTCACACGCGAGACTCGCCAATGCAAGTCTATGGAACCGACAAAATGCATGGACCGCAGTCGGACCGCACACGGACCATCTGAGTCTGACACTATATTTTCACTGATACATTATCATTCTGTAGCTGAGAACACTGTAAAATGTTCCTGTAAATTATTATGCAGTACACAGCTTCTGAGAAAAAAATGGATTGCATACGTACACTACTAGGATGTGATCTGAGAAAAATATCGGACAGTCGCATTACAGTTGGATGCAAAACGGACAAAAACTCGGACGACACACGTACGACTTTCGTATACGTCAATTGGACCGTTTTTTTTACACGCCAATGTGTTTCCAGCCTTATACTTTTCCTCTGATTGTTCTACTTCTGGTTTTGGTTACAAAAACTGAGGTAAAAAACTCACCAAATACTGAGGTAAAAAAACTCACCAAATAGAATCTGAAACATGTGAGAGAAAATTTTTTTTACATGTAATGTGAAGTGTCTATGTTGTTTTCCAATTATTTTGCTATTTCAAAGTTTTGCTTCCTTTTCCATTTGTGCATTTGCATTTTCCATTGTGCATTACAGCAACACTAGAAAAAAATCAAGAAACAACAAAACCCCACAAAATAAATCTCTAATATAGTCAAAAAAGGCTGCTCAAACATGACAATGTGGCGCCCCGCACCGAATGCGTCACAGGAGGGTATTGCAGCCATAAATGCAGCAGCAATATTCTCTGACCCAGCAGTCACACAGTTAACTCAGAGATCCATACCTTGCATGCATCACCTAGCATAGAGGGCCAATCAGGTCCTGGTGGGCAGAGTGTAAGGGTAGTGTGTAGTGGAAAGTTTAGTACAATTAGAAAAGAGAGTCTGAGAGTGTAACAGCAACCTAGAAGACCTCTGCAGATTCCCAGCTCTGCAACCTAGGAGAGGGGGTTGCACAGTTCTGTGCGGCCCCCTGGCCATCTACTACCGGCCATCTCCCTACCGTCACCACGGTTGAGCACCATTACTCCCGATGCATTACCAACCGATCTACGGGCATCAAAATGCGGGCGCAAAACCATCCCGTGCCCATCTACAGCCGGTTTGCTGGTACCGAAGCTAGCAGTAGTTCAGCTCTGCTATGCGAACCAGGGGAGTGGAGGGATCGCTTTACAGGAGCACCCCACCATCGCCAAATACAGTCTAACCAGCGGTGTACCCACCAAGGGACCCAAGGCTCCCCAAAGCATCTGGAATGTATACCCCGGATAGGGCATTCAATCAGCCTCCCTGTACCCGATCTGGTATTCCTGGGCGACAACGGCACAGTACTTAGATAGAATGGAGGAACACCGCGGATCTCTGAGAACACACTGGTCATTGCTGAGTCCACCCGGTCCACTACCTACAAACTGTATACCATGTACTGCCTGCTGGTTACAGTAAAGAACCCGTTACAGAGACTTACAGTGTCCGTGCCTTCTTATGAACTGTTTATCCGCATGCTAAGGTAACCGCAGCTGCCTCACAACATCTTGTGCAGCTTCTGGCTCCAGGGATCACCGCTCAGCCTGTGGGGAGCGTTCCATCTTGCTGCATTCCATCCCCCGGAGGCCCCGCAGCGTCGGTAAACTTACCGAAACTCTCATAGGTGGCGTCACGACAAATTAACCCCTTAATCTGTTCCCACAAGACGTCTTCACTTTTTTTGATCTGCACCACCGGGCCCCACTACCGGCAGGCCCAGTCCACCCGTGACAAGGAGGAAGAAGCAAATGCCTGTCTAAACCGGAGTCCCGGCCACGGTGAGTCAACAACGTATCTAGTCACAGTGGAATCAGCTGCTGTATGCTGAGCCAATGTTTTCCTTATGGTGCCACAGAAAATGTATAGGTATGAACACAGCCTATACCTTGACCCTTTCCACTGTGTATACACTCCCTGACAGAAGTTATCTCGCTTATCCATGTTATGTAAATAAAAGCTTATAACCTGACGTTAAATTCATCCATTGGTTGTATAAATTACTCTTTTGAAAGCTGAAACCCTCTGAAATGTGGTTTAGGTTAAGAAAATAAATTGGCATCAATGCTGAAATATTGATTATTTAATGAACACAGAATGGTCAGATTTTAGCAAGACAAATGTTTTGTCGCCTGGTCATATAATGCACCTAATCCTAGTTTTCATCCTCACCTGTGCTCAGTAAATGATTGGTTAATTAGTGGGTGTGTATAAAAAGAAACTCAGCACCCCAGACCTTCACTTAAACTGCAACTTGAGCTCTGACAACATGCCAAAATTCCAGCCTGCAACCAAAGCCTTGATTATCAAGAGGCTGAAGACGAGATCCACTGCAGAGGTGGCTGGCACCTTTAATGTGTCTCAGCGTCAAATTTAAATTGACTGGAGATGTGTTTGAGAAACCCAAGTCTGGCAGACCCCGCAAGACAACTGCTCAGGAGGAACGTTTGTTGCTTAGAAAATTCAAAGCAAGCCCCCCTTCCACTGTAGCAGAGCTCCAACAGGCCTGGTCACCTCAAGTCCTTGTGTCAACTAGAACAGTTTGTAGGATTCTGTCTTGAAATGGCCTCCATGGTCGAATCAGTGCCCAGATGCCAGCACTAAACAAAATGCAAATAAAAAACTGTGTGGCATTTGCAAAGTCCCACAACCTTCTAAACAGATGGACAATGGAAAAGTGGCAGAAGGTGGATTTCTCTGATGAATCTTCAGTAGAATTACACCCCAGCCGCCGCAAATACTGTTGGAGACCTACTGGAGCCTGTATGGATCCAAAATACACCCAGAAAACAGTTACATTTGGTGGTGGAAAGATCATGGTCTGGGGATACATTCAGTATGGGGGTATGCGAAACATTTGCAATGTGAAAGGCAATATCAATAGCCTAAAATATCAAGAAGTATTAACTACCTCTTATATTCCAAATCATAAAAGGGGTCAAATTCTGCAGCAGGATGGTGCTCCATCTAACACATCCATCTCTACAACAAAGTTCCTCCAGGCAAAAAAGATCAAGGTGCTCAAGGACTGGCCAGCCCAGTCACCAGACATGAACATCATTGAGCATGTTTGGGGTAGGATGAAAGCGAAAGCTTGGAAAACAAAACCAAAAAATCTAGATGAACTCTGGGAGGCATGTAATACAGCATTATTTGCTATTCCTGATGACTTCATTAATAAATTGTATAAATCATTGTTGAACAGCATGGATGCAGTCCTTCAAGCTCATGGAAGTCACACAAAATATTAAATATGACTCTAATAGCACCACAACTTCATTCTACCTCGTCTTCCTCTTCAACCTCCTTTTTCTCTTATAACTGTTAAGGCCCCGTTACACGGGGCAACTTCTCCGGCAACATTGGCGGCAACTGACGGGCGTGGCCAAGTTGCGGCAAACATTGCCGGAGAGTTGCCCTGTATAACAGGGTGATTTCAACGGCAATAGTTGCTTCAGCAATATCGCCTGGTTTCCCAACAATGTTGTGAAATCAGGCGATGTTGCTCAGGCGATGTTCCTGCATCGCCCGGTCTGACGCGGCAACAGCGATGTTGCTGGCAACTTCCCCCATAGACTCCAATGTTAAGGATCGCTGCCAGGGTTCAGTTTAACCCTGGCAGCGATAGTTGATAGCAACAGCGCTGATGAGTTGCCGGCGATGTTTTCTCATCTGACAGCTCATCAGTGATGTTGGGGAGTTGCGGCGATGTTGCCGGAGATGTTGCCCTGTGTAACGGGGCCTTTACGCTTATGACTCTCACTCTTCTTGCTTTTGTTTTTTTGTGTATTATGTACTATGTTTTGTTATTGTGCCATATGTGTGAAAACTGGAAATCTCTTTATAATGTATATAACCTCCAACAATCTGATTAAAAATATGCAGATAACGGAGAAAAAAAATGCTGTTCTCTATAAGGCATAAAGAAGTACTATAAGGCATGCATTTGTTTGGATATATTTTAGGTCATATTCATTATTATACGTGTTGTACTTCATTGTAAATTTAATGCTCTTAGGGTGCTTTCACACTAGCGTTTATTTGAAATCGCGGCAGATGCGGTGAAAAAAACCGCATCTGCCGCGATTACCGCATACTGGCTGCACTTGTGGCACGGTTGCGGCAAGCCCCATATAATGTATAGGCGAGCTTGCGGCAGGTGCGGCAAGTGCGGTTTTGGCACTTGCGGCAGGTACGGCCGCGAAAAAACCGCGGCTGACCGCGATTTTTTTCGCTCCCGCAAGTGCCAAAACCGCACTTGCCGCACCTGCCGCAAGCCCGCCTATAGATTGCAATGGGGCTTGCCGCAACCATGCTCCAACCGTGCCGCAAGTGCAGCCGGTATGCGGTAATCGCGGCAGATGCGGTTTTTTTTCACCGCATCTGCCGCGATTTCAAATAAACGCTGATGTGAAAGGGACCTTAGACATATTAGTATATAGACATACGGATCTTTTCAAATTTGAAATAATTTGACCCAATAGTCATCACTCTAGAAAACTGTGTGAAGTTTATGGACTTGATTTAGCTAAGCAGTTTTCTTCTTGGGCTTGAAGTTTCTGAAGGACAGGTACGTATGAGGTCAAAGACGACGATATTGTTCGGTCTAAATTTTGTAAACTACTACAAGTCCCTGCTCCATCCAAGAGAGAAGATATCCGAGTCACCATGGAAACTGGGTAACTGCAGATTGGCCGGCTCTCATTAAAACTATAAAACAAGTGCTATTTGTTTAACATCATGTTTTTCAAGAATGCACAATCAGGGATGGGCCAAAATACAAAAGCAAATGAATTCTATAGAGGTTTTTATTTGTGTGCAGAGTTATTTTTTTTTTATTTAATTTTTTTGTTGCGCATTATCTCCAAAGCCATTGGGGTATATCAGTGTTACTAGATTATTCATGAGCCGCTTTAGATCTTTAAGGTACCGTCACACGTGGCAATTTTGCTAGCAATTTCACTGGCAATTTGCTGGTTGCAGTGAAATCATGGACACATTGTTCCATTTGTACATAGCAACAAAATAGAACAATGTGTCCATGATTTCACTGCAACCAGCAAATTGCCAGTGAAATTGCTAGCAAAATTGCCGCGTGTGATGATACCTTTAGAGAGCCCTGTCCACCCTGCTGGAAGTATCTTGTATAGAGAATATGCTGGGATTAACGATAACAGGCTGAGTCTCATCTGTGCATGTGTTGCATGTAAACACAAGAGCACCTGTAGATATCCTCAAAAATTACCCTCAGGGCCTAATTTCCTGTGTATTATTTATTGGGTTGTGTTCCCATTTTAATAAGTTTAATTTCATTTATGATCCTTAAAATCTGACACTATATTCTAAGTAAGTTTTGACATTTGCGTGGAATGTTGTAAGTTACAAAAATTTCTGAAAAGTGCTAATGGAGTTCAATATAGGCCACATACACATTATCGATTAAACTAAAGCACAGTATTTGTTATTGTTACTAATTTAGTTTGGTTGTACTTATCTGATCACTTGCATGAAACGAGCCGTAGTTAGAGGGTGAGGATAGAAAAACACACAAACATTCCAATATGTATATTCACAGGCAGTTAAAGGGGTTGTACACTACTCGGACAACCCCTTCTCAATACCTATACTTCCCGCCAACAAAATAACAGACTACCAGTGACCCAGTGATGCAATAAAGGGCCCGATGGGTTGTCATGACATCCCAGAGTCATCTGATGACTCCTGTCACTGTCATGACGAAGTTCCTGTACCAGGAGATCAGCATTTCTGCAGTTCAAAGGGATTCTGAAGCATTGCTCTGTACAATAGAAGTGATCGTAAAGATTAGGCTTTAAGTCCTAGTCTTTAAGAGACTAATAAAATCAATAAAAAGTGTAAAAAGTGTTTAAAACTATAACAAAATAAAAACATAAGTTCAAACCACACCCTCCTTTTGCCCATTGAAAATGAAACTATTTAAAAAATACTCATATTTGGTATTCAGATATCAAAATATAAAATAAATTAATCTGCTGGGTAAACTGCGTAACGGAAAAAAAAGTAAAAATGCTCAAATTAAATTTTTAAGGTCACTGCAACTTTGTAATAAAATGCAATAACAGGCGATAAAAACATCACATCTACACCAAAATGGTATAATTAAAAAACATCAGCTTCAGATGCAAAAGAAGTAAGCCCTTGCACAGCCAAAGAGCCCGAAAAATGAGAATGTTACGGGTCTTGGAATATGGTGACAAAAGCGCAATTCTATAATTTTTTTCTTTTTTCATTTCTGATCATCAGATCAGAGGGTCATACTGATAGGTCAGTTTTACCATATAGTGATAAATGTAAGTAAAAATCCCCTCAAAAATCATGAATTTTTCAGTAAGTTGTTCCTCTTCCAGTATTTTGCCAGAACTATAGATGCTGAAACTTAAAGGGGTTGTCCCATAACAAGTTCCACAATTGGATGTCATTAAAAAAAAATAGTTCAAACAGGAATGGTGTCAACAGTCCGCGCTGCTACTTCAGAACATACACTTGAAAAACATTGCTTTCTTCATCTCCTCCTTTATTCCTCCACACAAACCAACGCGTTTCGGTGCAACCCTCGCACCTTCCTTAAAAAAAAAATGTTCCTGTACCGAGATAATGTTGTAAATGTCCCCCTGCTGTACACAGTGTAATGGCCATATCTGACTGGGCCGGGGAGGATATAAAAAGACTATAAAGAAATTACAGCACAGGATCACAAAAATGATTTCTTTGAGGTAAAACATTTAAAAACACATATTGAAATACGTTAGCTTACAAAAACAATCGGCTATGATCCTGTGCTGTAATATCTATTCTTTTACATCCTCCCCTGCACATGAGATGTGGTATGATCAGACCATGTCCTTGTACGGTCAGACAAAGCCATTACACAGTACATAGCAGGGACACATATATAAGATTATGGCTAAGGTCACACTTAAAAGGCATAATCCAGAAACCGCATCCATTACCGGATGAGGTTTTGGACTGTGCCTTCAGACTTCTTAAAATTGGTGAAAATGCAATCCTCATTCCGGATCTGGATGCATGAATGCATCCGGTTTTGGAATAAGCATTTTTGCAATTTTCAAAATCAGATCCGGAACCGGATCTGGTACCCCAACACCCAACCACCAAGGCCGCATCCCACACAATGAAGACACATGCACACACTTGAAAATAACAACAACCTTTATTGGAGAGGTAGCAAAACAGTACTACCATCTCGACTTTTGTGGTGGATATTATTTTGGCCACAGCTCAGGTAAGGCAAAGGGAGGTTGGGTAAGTGATTTTTGCACTGGGTTACCATGGGGGGGGGAGAGGCCAAACAAGCCACTAACAGGGGCTTATAAGCCCAAAATGCAGGGTTAGGTAGAAGGAGGGAGGAGTAGAAGGGGGAGCTCATTTATGGGATGGGTGGAATCCCCTTCTATTTAAGTCAGGAGCAGTGGCTAAAGTGGCCGCAGTGCTTCACAATTCCTCATCCTTCTCTTATCAAACATACTTTATATACTCGTGTATAAGCCGACCCGTGTATAAGCCGATCCCCCTACTTTTGTCCCAAAAAACTGGGAAAACTTATTGACTCGCGTATAAGCCGAGGGTGGACTCCAGCACAGGTATACAGATCCCAGCACAGGGTATACAGGCCCCCAGGCACCGGGTATACAGGCCCCCAGGCACAGGGTATACAGGCCCCCAGGCACAGGGTATACAGGCCCCCAGGCACAGGGTGCACAGGGTATACAGGCCCCCAGGCACAGGGTATACAGGCCCCCAGGCACAGGGTATACAGGCCCCCAGGCACAGGATATACAGGCCCCCAGGCTCACGGTATGGCGACCCCTCCATGCTGCTGCTGCTCAGTGTACAATAAATAGTGTTATTATCTCACCGGCCCGGTCTCAGTGCATCCTCCCTGCTAGGCTGCGTGTCATGTGACCGGCCGGTGACGTCATCGCCGTGAGCCCCGGTCACATGACACGCAGGGAGGAGAGAGGATGCACTGAGACCGGGCCGGTGAGAGATAATAACACTGTATTTATTGTACACTAAGCAGCGGCAGCATGGAGGGGGGGCGCCATACTGTGAGGGATGGGGGGGGCTGTATACCCCGTGCTGGGGGGCTGTAAGGCGATATGCACTGCTCCCCCCGCGGATGGGCGGGGGATGCAGTGCATATCATGAATAAGTTATGAGCGGCTCCACGTCACGAGCCGCTCATATTGCAGCCTTCCCCCCACCACCTCCTGCCTCCTCCTGCTCCCGGACACAGCCCCCACTTCACAGAAAAGTATATGACTCGTGTATAAGCCGAGGGGGGACTTTTCAGCCCAATTTTTGGGCTGAAAAAGTCTGCTTATACACAAGTATATACAGTATACATTAAAATGTCTCCATAACTTACCCATGGTTTCAATCTAACACATGAATTCCTTTCCTGGTCCTCTTCTGCCATTGCAATCAATCTCCGATTAGCATTTGACTATTTTTTACAAATAATCATTGCTTTTGTGGTGTTTTAGGCAACCGGGAACATTTTCACTGATTTCCTTTTTGTAATTAGTGACTTGAATCTACCCTTGTGCACTGTGAGCAGGTAAATTATCAACAGATCCATAGTATCTCACTTTTCTTCGGAAATCTGTATCATATGTCAACTATCTAATGAACTTTTACTGGACTAGTTTGTGTTAACGTGAAGGCATGTTTACAGTGTATGTGTACATTATATTAGTGTGTGAATTGGAGCACGTAAACCTTTTCAGTACATTTTAGAAGTTGCATTATGTTTCAGAGCTTGGCAGATGACAACTCGGAGAAACTAGGGCAAACTGACTCAAATGCTTCTACATAAGTAATCCTCTTATATTTTCTCACTGTATTATGAGGAGATGGCCAGTACACGACAGGTTGATTGAAGGATAAATAGGGAGTATTATTTTTATTATTCTTTTATTTTTTAAGAATTTTGGTGTACTCAGGCACGTTCAAGCATTGATAAGAAAATAAACCTACAATAAAGACATCTTTAGAAATGTGAACTCATATTGTGAACAATAGTTGGAGGTAATGCAGAGCTACACTCCTCATCATTGAAATTGTAACACCAAAAAGGGAAAGTTGCGTATCTATGGAAATCACAGTATTGATAGACATGGTAATGATATTCAAATAATGATTAAATGGAAATAAAATTTTCAGAACATCTCAATTTACTTATGTTGAGCATCAGTGCCATGCAAACAGAACAGTGCCTTGCGAAAATTTTCACCTCCTTAGCATTTTTCTCATTTTATTGCCTCACAACCTGGAAGTTCACTTTTTTTCTTGAGGGATTCCATCAGTGCATGTAAAGAACATGCCTATAACTGTGAACATTTGGTTTTATTTTTATTGTGAAGCAAATAACAAATAGGACAAAATAACTGAAAACTTCAGTGTGCGTAACTATTCATCTTCCCCTCAGTCAGACCTTTGTAGAGTCTCTTTTTACAGCTGCAAGTTGCTTTGGATAAGTCTCGATGTTATCACTTGGATTTTTGCTTATTCCTCAAGGCAAAACTGCTCCAGCTCCCTCACGTTAGATGGTCTCTTCTGGTGAATCTTCAAGTCTGACCACAGATTCTCAATTGGATTAAGGTCTAGGCATTGACTTGGCCACTCCAATACATTTAGACATTTCCTCTTAAAGTGAACCTGTGATCTAGTTAAATGACCCCAGGCTATGACTACCCATTCCTGCACCTTCCTATTACTATTCTAACTATCCCTCTCTCTCCTAAATGTGTGGTGTGACTGTTTTATAAAAGCTTTTTATAACTTACTGCCTCGTATTGTAATGAAGCGGGGGCTACCATTATTAGCCACCCTGGGCACTCCCTTTCGCCGCCTCCAGCAGTGCTTATCACACCCCAATAGGCATGATATTGTAATTAGAATGCACGTTCCCAATCTGCCTCGGAGCCCTCTGTAGAGTTACGGGCATGACGCCGAAGGCGTCATTTCCGGTACTGTCTCGCCCGACTTCAAGCTGCGCATTGTGCATGCTCTGTGGAGCATATTGCGGCAGCTCATTACAGATGCATCGCAGACAAATCATATTACAAAAATATTTAAAGGCATGTTGTAATGTAGCAAAATAGATAAAAAGCCAAGGGAGGTGAGTACTTTCGCAAGGCACTGTACACATACTTGCATGCCTTGGATGCTATCTATGAGGTGATTAATGGTTGTCTGAAAAATGTTTTGCGATGTTGAATTCTTCACTACGAGAAGTGTGGCGCCCCTGCGTCTTAGTCACCACAGTGGTACGGCACCTACTCCACAGATGCGGTGCCATTGCTCTCAGGTAAGATGGGGACACAGAACTGAGACACCCAACAGCCATCCTAACTCCAGACCAGGGAGATGCAGGGTTGAAAAAAAACCCTCTAGAGGGCAGACTCCATCTACTAGTTGGAGGAAGGAGTAGTTTAAGGGGGGTGTTAGGAGTTAGTTAGAGAAGTTGTTAGGAGAGGAAGCAAGAGCAGCGAGATGGAGTTCTAGGGGTCACTGGAGCTGGGACCTAACTGGACCAGTGGGTAGGTTGGCCGAGGAACCCCCAGTTCAGAGAACCTCGAATCTTCCAGGTCATGGTAGAGGAACTGGCTGCATGAAAGGACCGGCTCCAATCTGGTGTGAAACTTTATGATCAAGCCAGGAAACCAGAGGCCACTGAACTGCAAGTGCAGTGACCATCACTGTGTACACTCCCGAGCACAGTGACTATAGAGCATCAAGAGGACATGTCGATCGTCGCATAGCAGAGCCCACAGTTGCCTGCCTAGGGACTTCTAGCACGAGGGCACGGAGGAAGAACAGGAAGAGAACATGTCAGAAACAGCAGCATAGAAAGGCTTGTGAACAATGTCTCAGTGGGTGGACCTGGACTATCTGAGGGCTGGCCAAGCTGCACACTGGGAGAGCACAGTACCCAGCTGGGTTGTCTTTGCAAAAAGAACAAGTAAAGAGACTTGATGACACCAGACATGGCTGAATTAGAACAACAGCTGACCCGGCTCATAGAGTAGAATAAGACTCGTAGGGCAAGGCGACTTTGCACCGAGGTAGGGTGAAGCCTGCTGCAAAATCGGGCGATGTCAGACCCCTTGATCTTGTAAAGGCAAGGAATAAGGACCTCCTGTTTTATTTGTACAGTTACTCAGTAAGAATAATATAGAAAGGATTTTGCCAGAGACCGTACTTCTATTATTCTTCCTTTATTAAAACGTGGTTAAAATGAACAGGACTGAACGCTTTATTTACTTGCGCAACGGTCGCAAGTTCTGTAGTACTCGGACACTCTTGGGGTATCAGTCTGTTCAGTAGTCACGGTGGCAGCCCCAGAAGCCGAGGCCCTTACCGAGCATGAAAAGGGGATATTTATAGGGGAACTAAAGTTTATTGTGATGCCATCCATGGTTTCTGATCAGAATGAGCAGTGCTGCTTGTAGTGACCTCAGGGAATTGATGTTACTGCAGCCAGGTGTATCACTCCCCACGGACGGAGCAGGTCTCCAGGGATTGGTATAGATGTAATGTGGATGATAGTGGTAGTTGGTGCAGGGAGGACGCCGAAGGAGTGGATAGACACAGAGGTTGCAGTTTTTACCAGTCTCTTTACTTGTTCTTTTTGCAGAGACAACCCGGCCGGTTACTGTGATCTCCAAGTGTGCAGCTTGGCCAGCCCTCAGATAGTCCAGGTCCACTCCACTGAGACACCATTCATAAGACTTTCTGTGCTGCTCTTTCTGACATGTTCTCCTCCTGTTCTTCCTCAGTGCCCTCTTGCTACAAGTCCCTAGGCAGGCAACTGCAGGCCCTGCTGAGCAGCGATCAACACATCCTCTTGACCCTCTATAGTCACTATGCTCGGGAGTATACACAGTGATGGCCATTGCAACTGCAGTTCAGTGGCCTCCGGTTTCCTGGCTTGATCAAAGTTTCACACCAGATTGTGGCCGGTCCCCTCATGCAGCCAGTTCCTTTACCACAACCTGGAAGTTGGCTGTAGATTTGGAGTTCTCTGAACTGGAGTTTCCTCGGACGACTTACCCACTGGTCCCGTTACGCCCCAGCTCCAGTGATCCCCTAGAAATCCATCTTGCTGCTCTTGCTTCCTAACAACTTCTCTAGCTCCTCCCACCCCCCTAAACTTACTCCTTCCTAGTAGATGTGGTGTGCCCTCTAGAGGGGTTTCTTCTGCCCTGCATTTCCATGGTCTGAAGTTAGGATGGCTGTTGGGTGTGTGGTGGGCATCTCAGTTTTGTGTCCTCATCTTACCTGAGAGCAATTGCACCACACCTGTGGAGTAGGTACACAGTACCACTATGGCCACCAAGACGCAGTGGCGCGACATTTCCCCTGGTTAAGCACAGCATATCTATGGAATGTAAAACAGTTACAAAAGGTGTTAAGTAAGAACATGCAATATTTTTCACCTGCAGGTTAACAAATAACATCTTCCCTTTATGGGAGGCACATTTTTTTGAACGTTTCATAATACAAAAATGCAAAAGATGCAAAAAAAGGTATGAACAGTCAGCAGGATCCGACAATGACACCAGTGCAGTGCTTCACATTACAGGATTTAAATGCATCTGCTTCAGCAGCTCCTACAGCGACGTCAGTGCAATGCGTCACGTTGCGGCATTTTAGTGCAATTGGTGGGAACCGCCCCAAACCACCTTAGGCTTTGTCCCTGGACATGGCTACAGGGTACAGAGACATTATTTTGACCTAATTCTTTGGCCACGCCGACGGTTTCTTTAGGTCAGAGGTTAAGTGCAACAGTTTGGTTTTGTAAAGTGCAACGAGCTCCTGAGTTGCAACTTACTGTATTGGCTCTTAAAACAGTACCTAGTCGGTTTATAACTATTTAAACAAATTTACAGTTTCTTCTGTAATACCTAGCCAAGTTATCTACATTCTACTATATACATTATTCTTACTGAGTGCAATCATGAAATGGGAGAGGGAAAGGGAGTGGTTCACTCACATGTCTCCAGGATCCTGGTCAGCTGGCTGGATGGCTGGTTCCATCCATATATAGCAATAATATAGAAATGATTTTGCCAGAGACCGTACTTCTATTTTTCTTCCTTTATTAAAACGTTGTTAAAATGAACAGGACTGAACGCTAATATGCCCCCGGTCCGGTGTGCAGTGCATGCAGCTGCAGCCGCTGACAGGTCAGGACCGCGGCGCCCGAGGTCCTGACTTATCAGCAGCGGGAACTGCGTGCACTGCACACCGGACCGGAGGGCATATTAGCCCCCCAGTCCTGTGTGCTGATCCAGTCCGCGGCTGTCTGGGTCATCCCGGACAGAACCGGACCGGATCACTACGCAGTGTGAAGCAGCCCTAACACTTCTGCAGTGTGAGAACTACAGCTGCTTCTTGGGGTTTGTTTCTTAACTTTGTCATAGATACCGTAACTTTTGGCATAGATGCATTTTTTTAGGCCATTTTAGCTTCACAAGTAGCTTGACATCATGTGTGCTTGATAGTATTTATAATAATCAGATAATTGAGTATTTGGTGAGTTTTTGCCTCATTATCTGTAAGTCAAAACCAGGAGTGGGTGATAAATCCAGAAGTGGTGATGTGTTTCTACGGACACACTGGCGTGAAACTCGGACGAATGCAATGCGAGTTTTTCTCGCATTGCAGTCGGACCAATGTTACTCAATGTCCGAGAGTACATTTGCGAGTGTCGGGCATTTTTTACTCATCCGAGAGACGGACGAGAAAGTAGTCGCAACATGATGCGACAGTATGCGATTCACACGCGAGACTCGCCAATGCAAGTCTATGGAACCGACAAAATGCATGGACCGCAGTCGGACCGCACACGGACCATCTGAGTCTGACACTATATTTTCACTGATACATTATCATTCTGTAGCTGAGAACACTGTAAAATGTTCCTGTAAATTATTATGCAGTACACAGCTTCTGAGAAAAAAATGGATTGCATACGTACACTACTAGGATGTGATCTGAGAAAAATATCGGACAGTCGCATTACAGTTGGATGCAAAACGGACAAAAACTCGGACGACACACGTACGACTTTCGTATACGTCAATTGGACCGTTTTTTTACACGCCAATGTGTTTCCAGCCTTATACTTTTCCTCTGATTGTTCTACTTCTGGTTTTGGTTACAAAAACTGAGGTAAAAAACTCACCAAATACTGAGGTAAAAAAACTCACCAAATAGAATCTGAAACATGTGAGAGAAAATTTTTTTTACATGTAATGTGAAGTGTCTATGTTGTTTTCCAATTATTTTGCTATTTCAAAGTTTTGCTTCCTTTTCCATTTGTGCATTTGCATTTTCCATTGTGCATTACAGCAACACTAGAAAAAAATCAAGAAACAACAAAACCCCACAAAATAAATCTCTAATATAGTCAAAAAAGGCTGCTCAAACATGACAATGTGGCGCCCCGCACCGAATGCGTCACAGGAGGGTATTGCAGCCATAAATGCAGCAGCAATATTCTCTGACCCAGCAGTCACACAGTTAACTCAGAGATCCATACCTTGCATGCATCACCTAGCATAGAGGGCCAATCAGGTCCTGGTGGGCAGAGTGTAAGGGTAGTGTGTAGTGGAAAGTTTAGTACAATTAGAAAAGAGAGTCTGAGAGTGTAACAGCAACCTAGAAGACCTCTGCAGATTCCCAGCTCTGCAACCTAGGAGAGGGGGTTGCACAGTTCTGTGCGGCCCCCTGGCCATCTACTACCGGCCATCTCCCTACCGTCACCACGGTTGAGCACCATTACTCCCGATGCATTACCAACCGATCTACGGGCATCAAAATGCGGGCGCAAAACCATCCCGTGCCCATCTACAGCCGGTTTGCTGGTACCGAAGCTAGCAGTAGTTCAGCTCTGCTATGCGAACCAGGGGAGTGGAGGGATCGCTTTACAGGAGCACCCCACCATCGCCAAATACAGTCTAACCAGCGGTGTACCCACCAAGGGACCCAAGGCTCCCCAAAGCATCTGGAATGTATACCCCGGATAGGGCATTCAATCAGCCTCCCTGTACCCGATCTGGTATTCCTGGGCGACAACGGCACAGTACTTAGATAGAATGGAGGAACACCGCGGATCTCTGAGAACACACTGGTCATTGCTGAGTCCACCCGGTCCACTACCTACAAACTGTATACCATGTACTGCCTGCTGGTTACAGTAAAGAACCCGTTACAGAGACTTACAGTGTCCGTGCCTTCTTATGAACTGTTTATCCGCATGCTAAGGTAACCGCAGCTGCCTCACAACATCTTGTGCAGCTTCTGGCTCCAGGGATCACCGCTCAGCCTGTGGGGAGCGTTCCATCTTGCTGCATTCCATCCCCCGGAGGCCCCGCAGCGTCGGTAAACTTACCGAAACTCTCATAGGTGGCGTCACGACAAATTAACCCCTTAATCTGTTCCCACAAGACGTCTTCACTTTTTTTGATCTGCACCACCGGGCCCCACTACCGGCAGGCCCAGTCCACCCGTGACAAGGAGGAAGAAGCAAATGCCTGTCTAAACCGGAGTCCCGGCCACGGTGAGTCAACAACGTATCTAGTCACAGTGGAATCAGCTGCTGTATGCTGAGCCAATGTTTTCCTTATGGTGCCACAGAAAATGTATAGGTATGAACACAGCCTATACCTTGACCCTTTCCACTGTGTATACACTCCCTGACAGAAGTTATCTCGCTTATCCATGTTATGTAAATAAAAGCTTATAACCTGACGTTAAATTCATCCATTGGTTGTATAAATTACTCTTTTGAAAGCTGAAACCCTCTGAAATGTGGTTTAGGTTAAGAAAATAAATTGGCATCAATGCTGAAATATTGATTATTTAATGAACACAGAATGGTCAGATTTTAGCAAGACAAATGTTTTGTCGCCTGGTCATATAATGCACCTAATCCTAGTTTTCATCCTCACCTGTGCTCAGTAAATGATTGGTTAATTAGTGGGTGTGTATAAAAAGAAACTCAGCACCCCAGACCTTCACTTAAACTGCAACTTGAGCTCTGACAACATGCCAAAATTCCAGCCTGCAACCAAAGCCTTGATTATCAAGAGGCTGAAGACGAGATCCACTGCAGAGGTGGCTGGCACCTTTAATGTGTCTCAGCGTCAAATTTAAATTGACTGGAGATGTGTTTGAGAAACCCAAGTCTGGCAGACCCCGCAAGACAACTGCTCAGGAGGAACGTTTGTTGCTTAGAAAATTCAAAGCAAGCCCCCCTTCCACTGTAGCAGAGCTCCAACAGGCCTGGTCACCTCAAGTCCTTGTGTCAACTAGAACAGTTTGTAGGATTCTGTCTTGAAATGGCCTCCATGGTCGAATCAGTGCCCAGATGCCAGCACTAAACAAAATGCAAATAAAAAACTGTGTGGCATTTGCAAAGTCCCACAACCTTCTAAACAGATGGACAATGGAAAAGTGGCAGAAGGTGGATTTCTCTGATGAATCTTCAGTAGAATTACACCCAGCCGCCGCAAATACTGTTGGAGACCTACTGGAGCCTGTATGGATCCAAAATACACCCAGAAAACAGTTACATTTGGTGGTGGAAAGATCATGGTCTGGGGATACATTCAGTATGGGGGTATGCGAAACATTTGCAATGTGAAAGGCAATATCAATAGCCTAAAATATCAAGAAGTATTAACTACCTCTTATATTCCAAATCATAAAAGGGGTCAAATTCTGCAGCAGGATGGTGCTCCATCTAACACATCCATCTCTACAACAAAGTTCCTCCAGGCAAAAAAGATCAAGGTGCTCAAGGACTGGCCAGCCCAGTCACCAGACATGAACATCATTGAGCATGTTTGGGGTAGGATGAAAGCGAAAGCTTGGAAAACAAAACCAAAAAATCTAGATGAACTCTGGGAGGCATGTAATACAGCATTATTTGCTATTCCTGATGACTTCATTAATAAATTGTATAAATCATTGTTGAACAGCATGGATGCAGTCCTTCAAGCTCATGGAAGTCACACAAAATATTAAATATGACTCTAATAGCACCACAACTTCATTCACCAATGTTATGCAACATATATTTGTATTTTCAGTTAATTTTTTGTTTGAAAATCACATTACTTTCTGTGGGCGACAAAACGTTTGTCTTGCTAAAATCTGACCATTCTGTGTTCATTAAATGATCAATATTTCAGCATTGATGCCAATTTATTTTCTTAACCTAAACCTCATTTCGGAGGGTTTCAGCTTTCAAAAGAGAAATTTATAAAACCAATGGATGAATTTAACATCAGGTTCTAAGCTTTTATTTACATAACATGGATAAGCAACATAACTTCTGTCAGGGAGTGTAGGATGTAAGTACACTTTGACCTGCAATAAATAAATAAATATACAATATTCTTTGAGTCAGGGATAAATAAATAAATGAAATGTTATTTCATCTATTGGCCTCCCCATAAATACTGGACCATTAAGAGTTATAGCCTGCCTACTAAATCATTTAGAGGACATAACCAGCTATGTCAGCTGCTTTGTGTTTTTAGGAAGGCCGAGGAGGATGTATAATAACACAATGTACATATTTAGAGGTCTTCCCCTTTAAGTTATATGTACATATCATGAATATCACTGTCACTGGCAAAGATGGAGACATTTTAGTTGTGCATTTCGGTAACATTTGAGACAAAAAGAAATGTTCATCTTTTCCTTGTCCCTTCTACTGATTCATGTAACAGTGCTATCACAAGGTTTGTGTTACATTCTCTTGCTTCTGTGTGAAAATAAAATTCACACATTTATAAAAAAAAACAAAAAAAAAACTCTCCAAATACTGAGGTACACAGTTCACCAAATACTGAGGTAAAAAAACTCACCAAATACTGTGGTAAAAAACTCACCACATACTGAGTTAAAAAACGCACCAAATACTAAGGTAAAAAAACTCCTCAAATACTGAGGTAAACAACTCACCAAATCCTGATGTAAAAAAACTCACCAAATACTGAGGTCAAAAACGCACAATACTGAGGTTAACAACTCACCAAATACTGAGGTAAAAAACTCACCAAATACTGAGGTAACAAAACATCCCAAATATTAAGGTAAAAAGCTCACCAAATAACTGAGGTAAAAAACTCACCAAATACTGAGTAAAAAAACTGACCAAATACTGAGGTAAAAAACTCACCAAATACTGAGGCAAAAAACTGACCAAATACTGAGGTAAAAAACTCACCAAATACTGAGGTAACAAAACATCCCAAATATTAAGGTAAAAAACTCACCAAATACTGAGGTAAAAAACTCACCAAATACTGAGGTAAAAAACTCACCAAATCCTGATGTAAAAAAACTCACCAAATACTGAGGTAAAAAGCTCACCAAATACTGAGGTAAAAAAATCACCAAATACAGAGGTAAAAACTCACCAAATACTGAGGTAAAAAAGCTCACCAAATACTGAGGTAAAAAAACTCACCAAATCCTGATGTAAAAAGCTCCCAAATACTGAGGTAAAAAACTCACCAAATACTGAGGTAAAAAACTCACCAAATCCTGATGTAAAAAGCTCACCAAATACTGAGGTAAAAAGCTCACCAAATACTGAGGTAAAAAACTGACCAAATACTGAGGTAAAAAAACTCACCAAATACTGAGGTAAAAGCTCAATTCTAATGCTGTTGTGTCCATCCCAGTGGATATAAGGTAGATGGGGTGTCACATTTTATGTTGAAAGTAGTGTACAATCACCTTAATTCTGCACTCCCTTTATAGAAACAATACCTGTTAGGACCACGTCACACACACAGATAATTGTGCAGATATTGTTGGCAGATCTCTGGTTGCAGTCAAATCATGGACACGTTGATCCATTTTGTGGCCATATACATATAACCAATTTGTCCATGATTTCACTGCCACCAGAGATCTGTGACAATATCTGCACAGATATCTGTGTGTGTGACGTGGCCCTTAGTAATACAAAACCTATCAAAAAACTACCCTGATACCAATCAGCTGAGCAAATCTGTGATGATTTAAGATAGTTTATATATTTATTTTTTGTCTATGGTAGTGAAAGTGATTTATCTTGACAGAAATTTTCTTTATTAGACTAGTTATTGTTCCTTTTTGAAAGGAACCTGTGACATGATTAATGTCTAATGGTAACGTTACACGGCGCAATATTGCGGGCAATTTCACTGGCAATTTGCTGGTTGCAGTGAAATCATGGACACATTGTTCCATTTGTACACGGCAACAAAATAGAACAAAAGCGTCCATGATTTCACTGCAACCCGCAAATTGCCAGTGAAATTGCATGCAATATTGCGTCATGTAACGGTACCCTAAGGCTGGCTTCACACCGGGTCTGATCAGATCTGTGTGATTTCGGCCCCATAGTATTCAGCTATTTGCCATCCAATTCCCATCTGTTCAGGAGTATCCAGGAGAATGCGGGTTTATCTCCCAGACACAAAATCGCAGCTTGCTCCCAGAAATGCCCTGAAACATGGCAATATTCCATTGATTTATGGTGATACTCTAATTCATTGAGATGTACTAGTACATAGCCCCCCAACCTGGTACATGGCCCTCCACCTGTTACATGGCCCCCAACCTTCTGGTTCATAGCCCCACTATCCTAGTATATCCTCCCCATCTTAGTACATATCCCCATCCTAGTACTAAGCCCTCCATCATGATATATCATCCCTCCATCCTTGTACATGGCCCCCCATAATGGTATATAACCCCCCATACTGGTATATAGCTCCCCATCCTGGTATTAGGCTTTTTAATTTGGCGACAAATAATGACGTGACACTCAATAACCTTTGATGGACAGGGTTGGCCACAGCTTTTATTAATTTCTCTTAATTTTGTTAATCAACTCTCAACATTTTTCAATAATTATCATAACTTTATCTTCAAACCAGAAACTGAGATGCTATTCACCTCCGGACTCCTGGAGGACAAGTTGGTCTTTGGTTCCATAATCTCCAATATCTCTTTATTTTACCGCCAGCTGTGACTTTAAATTCAAACTCTGAAACAGAAAACCAAATCAAATGCATCCTTTTTTTTTAAATTATTTTATAAGCTTTAGTTAGCCAGGTGCTGGTAGAGGGCGAACAGGTGCCAAACGGGCCCTATTTATGCCCTAAGCATATACTACACACATGCAGGAAAACGGGGGGATGGGGTTACACAATAATCATACAGAAATGGATCATACATTAACAGGCAAAACCAACAAACCCCACTTTGCCCAATCAGAGCAACCATGGGAGGGACTCCTAACCCTGTATCACTCCCCTCCTACACCAGCTCTTCACTTAAAGGGAACCAACCACCTCAGATCACCCTATGGCTGGGGTCACACACACAGATATCTGGGCAGATATTGTTCACAGATCTCTGGTTGCAGTGAAATCATGGACAGATTGCTCCATTTGTACACAGCCACAAAATGGAACCATGTGTCCATGATTTCACTGCAACCAGAGATCTGTGAACAATATCTGCCCAGATATCTGTGTGTGTGACCCAGCCTAATACACAGTTAGTACATGTCCCTGCACCCTAAGGATACCTTTCCAGCACTGTTTTTGTGTAAAATCTTGCATTAGTATAACTGATATAAAGAGTTTATAAACTTACTAGCCTGGAGACATCTGGGCGTATCCCTCCTTCTGTTATACTTCAGGGCTGTGCATTGCATGTCTGTGCTCCCCCCCTCCGTGCCTGCTGCCCTGCCCTGATGGGTGTGATCGTTATCTCCTCTGCACAGAGGGAGGGGGAGCACAGCCATGCAATGCACAGCCCTGAAGTATAACAGAAGGAGGGATACGCCCAGATGTCTCCAGGCTAGTAAGTTTATAAACTCTTTATATCAGTTATACTAATGCAAGATTTTACACAAAAACAGTGCTGGAAAGGTATCCTTAGGGTGCAGGGACATGTACTAACTGTGTATTAGGGTGATCTGAGGTGGTTGGTTCCCTTTAACTCATTGTGCACCACTTCTTTTAAACTGATTGAAAAGGGGAATTGAGAAAACAAGAACACCTTTCCGACCTGACCCAATCTGCAAACACGCACCACTTTCCTACGTGGTCCATGCTGCTACGTTATATACCTTACTGTAACGGGTGTCATGTTCTCTTATGTACTGGTGGTCCGAAAACACTTGATCTACTTTTTTTTTTTTTTAAATACCATTGCTTATAATATGATCTGAGTGTAGTAAAGAGTCAATAAAATAATTGCACTACGGTATAATGTATTTTTTAATCCCTGACTAAATTGACCTTGGTGACTTAGAAATCTTGTCATGTGTGGGCAGGTTCATTTAGATAACAGGCAGCTTCTCTGCAGACATGACAACTTTCATTTACTGTCTCATTCTTGCTCAGTGGTTCCCAAGAGACGAGTGATTAGTCATATGAAATATGTTTTAAGGCAAGAAACAGGTGCAGGTATCAAGTGTGGATAGACAGGCTGGAAAGATTCCACTGACATATTGATTAGATTAAATACTTCAATTGCATTTCTATTACACTAACTATAATAGTGACTGACTGCGTGTGTAAATTAAAAATACATGGCAGGCAAATGTTTGTGAGATTGCAGAGTTTTGATTTTAGAAAGACTAAGTATATTGTGATTTAACTCCAAGGTGAAATTACCTTGCCAGATAGTTTTTAAAAGACACACAGATATATTGGTCACAGATCTCTGGTTGCAGTGAAATCATGGACACATTGTTACATTTGTACACAGCAACAAAATGGAACAATGTGTCGATGATTTCACTGCAACCAGAGATCTGCGACCAATATCTGTACAGATATCTGTGTGTGTAACGTGGCCTTAAACTAATAATAAGCACAATCATCCCCATTTATATAGGGCCAATATATTCTGCAGCACGTTAGAATTGCGGAGATGGCATGTAAGTAAAATTACTTGTAATCAAAATTAAAAATAAAAATGGGGAGGTGTCCCTCCCTATAAGGGTAGCTTTACATGTCGCAACATTGCATGCAATTTCACTTGCTGGTTGCAGTGAAATCATGGACACATTGTTACATTTTGTTGTGTACAAATGGAACAATGTGTCCATGATTTCACTGCAACCAGCAAGTTTCAAGTGAAATTGCATGCAATGTTGCGACGTGTAAAGCTACCCTTATGGGTAGGGACACCGCCCCATTTTTATTTTAATTTTGATGCATGGTCATGGTCATGCATGGTCATTTCTGTATGACCATGCATTGTCTATGGCGCTTGCGGTAAGTGTGCGGCAGACGCAGCAAGTGCGGTTTCACAGATGTGGCCGCGAAAAAAAAACGCGGTCAGCGGATCCGGGCAAAACCGCCAGAGTGAAAGTACCCTAAACCAGATATATACCGTAGGCGGAGATGAGACTGGTCCAATGCTATCCCCAGCAAGACACTCCGTGGGCTTTATAAACTATATTTTCTCTGAAACTTATGACGCACCCCAGGGCCGGGTACTCAGCTCTCAGGCGGTTTCAGTCTGTCTGGGATGTCACGGGTGGCTGCCCGAGGCCGTGGATCTGGTGGTCAATGAATAAAGGGGTAAAAATAAAGTATATACAAGTTCGTGACGCCACCTGCAGTACCTGGTGATGCTCACCAGCACCGCTACAGTCCATAACAGTCACCAGACTGTTGTACTTACTACCTTGATACAGGTTAGGGACTAAAATCCTACTCTCCTGTGACCTGAACAGTCACCAGACTGTTGTACTTACTACCTTGATACAGGTTAGGGACTAAAATCCTACTCTCCTGTGACCATAACAGTCACCAGACTGTTGTACTTACTACCTTGATACAGGTTAGGGACTAAAATCCTTCTCTCCTGTGACCTGAACAGTCACAAGACTGTTGTACTTACTACCTTGATACAGGTTAGGGACTAAAATCCTACTCTCCTGTGACCATTACAGTCACCAGACTGTTGTACTTACTACCTTGATACAGGTTAGGGACTAAAATCCTACTCTCCTGTGACCATTACAGTCACAGACTGTTGTACTTACTACCTTGATACAGGTTAGGGACTAAAATCCTTCTCTCCTGTGACCATTACAGTCACCAGACTGTTGTACTTACTACTTTGATACAGGTTAGGGACTAAAATCCTTCTCTCCTGTGACATGAACAGTCACCAGACTGTTGTACTTACTACCTTGATACAGGTTAGGGATTAAAATCCTACTCTCCTGTGACCATTACAGTCACCAGACTGTTGTACTTACTACCTTGATACAGGTTAGGGACTAAAATCCTACTCTCCTGTGACCATTACAGTCACCAGACTGTTGTACTTACTACCTTGATACAGGTTAGGGACTAAAATCCTACTCTCCTGTGACCTGAACAATCACCAGACTGTTGTACTTACTACCTTGATACAGGTTAGGGACTAAAATCCTTCTCTCCTGTGACCATAACAGTCACCAGACTGTTGTCACTGTATACAGGCAAAATGCGCAAGTGCGTTGGCAAGGGCGTTGGCAAGGAACAAGGAAGTGGACGTGATGGTGGTGCAGGCAGAGGCCGAGGTCGTGTGCAAGCACTAATTTCACAACAACATAGGGGCACATCTACTCGCTTGCACGTCCTGTCCCAAATTATTGGGGCCCGCAGCAATACACTGCTCTTGAACCAAGACCAGTGTCAACAGGTTGTAACTTGGATAGCGGATAATGCTTCAAGTCAGATGGGCACCTCCACAAACACCCTATCTTCCACACGGTCAAGTGTCAGTAGCCGTGATACTGTACCTCACATTTCCCAACCTGATCCTCCTTCCTACCACCAGGCCGAGTACACGTCCACGGACATTACTGATCCCACAGTTGGACACTCGGAAGAGCTGTTCACGTATCCATTCGCAGAATCTGGCCTCTCGCCAGCTCCTGTTGAAGTGGGTGATGAGGAGATGGTATGTACAGATGCCCAAATATTTGAGCAGCCACGTTCTCACGAACGGAACGTTGGCAACGTGTCTCAACAAGGGGTGGACGATGATGAGACACAATTGCCAGGAAGTCAGGAGGAGGATCAGGGTGCGGAAGAGGAAGACGACGTGGTGGATGATCCAGTAGCTGACCCAATCTGGCAGGAGGATATGCAGAGCGAGGACAGCAGTGCACAGGGGGAGAGAGGCGTAGCATCCCAACAGGCAGGGTCGCGTCCGCAGGCAGAAGGCAGGCAACCGTTCCCCAGTACAACAACACGACTCAAGGTGCCTGTGCAAATGTTAGGTCTTCCCGAGTCTGGGAGTTTTTTAAGTTGGCTCCAGATGACTCTAAAAAGGCCATTTGCAACACCTGCCATGCCAGTATCAGCAGGGGTACGAAAACTAGCAGCCTGACCACCACCAGCATGATCAGGCACATGTCAGCCAAGCACCCGACTTTGTGGGAAGTACAACAGAGTCGAGGAGCGGTGCTTGCTGATGTCACTGCTACTTCTTCGCGTGTTGTGCGTGCGAGCCAATCCCCTGTCCATGCTGCCCGCGAACAAGCCTCCGGCCCTGCACCTGAAGTTGCCCACGCACAAATAACACCACCATCAAGCACGTCCTTGTCCCAGCGCAGCGTTCAATTATCCATTCAGCAAACCTATGAACGCAGGCGCAAATACGCTGCCAACGCCCCACAAGCCACTGTCCTCAATTCTCACATTTTGCGACTCATAGCGCTAGAAATGTTGCCTTTCCGGCTGGTGGAGACGGAAGCATTCCGCGACCTGATGGGGGCTGCTGTCCCACGTTACTCGGTCCCCAGCCGCCACTATTTCTCCAGATGTGCCGTCCCCGCATTGCATAACCACGTGTCCCAAGCTGGAAGCACTGCAGCACTGCCTCTGCGAAGCGGCGACAGGCTGTGCTGAAGCTAGTCTGCATAGGTGACAAACCCCACAATGCAGAAGAGGTGTGGACAGCTCTGAAACAGCAGGCAGATCACTGGCTCACACCTCTGAACCTAAAGCCAGGAAAGGTCGTGTGTGACAATGGCCGGAACCTGGTGGCAGTTTTCAGGCGAGGCCAGCTGACGCATGTTCCATGTGTGGCCCATGTGCTCAACCTGGTGGTTCAGAGGTTTATAAAGTCACACCCAGAGGTGTCTGAACTGCTGGTAAAAGTTCGCCGTCTGTCTGCACATTTTCGCAAGTCACCTACTGCTTCAGCCGGCCTTGCCGGCTTTCAGCACCGTTTGCGTCTTCCGGCCCACAGACTGGTGTGTGATGTCCCCACGCGTTGGAATTCAACTCTGCACATGTTGGTCAGGATATGTGAGCAGAAGAGGGCAGTTGTTGGCTACCTGCATCACCTAAGCCGTCGGGAAATGGGTCAAACTCCACACATAACACCTGAGGAGTGGAGATGGATGTCGGACCTATGTACTGTCCTCCAAAACTTTGAGGACTCCACCAAGATGGTGAGCGGCGATGACGCCATTATTACCGTCACCATACCACTACTCTGCCTTCTAAAACGGTCTCTGCTGAAAAACAAAGAGGATGCATTGCAGGCAGAGCGGGATGACTTGGAGCAAGAAACAGTAGTGGGTGTGGGTGATAACACACAGCCCAGCCTCATCTCATCACAACGTGCAGTGGAGGACTATGACGAGGAGGAGGAGGAGGATGAAGACATGGAGCAACTCTCTGGCCAAATTGAGGATATGACATGCACACCAGTCATACCCTCGATTCAGCGTGGCTGGCCAGGGGACAGGGGAGATGAGGAGGAGGAGGACAGCATGTTCAGTCATCGTGTTGGTCTGGATACTGAAGTGATGGCTGTTAAGAGTCTGGCGCACATGGCTGACTTTATGGTAAGCAGCCTGGCTCGTGACCCTCGCGTTCAGAACATCTTGGCCGACAATCAGTACTGGTTGGCAACACTGTTAGACCCACGCTACAAGGAGAACTTTATGTCTCTCATTCCTGAGGCGGAGAGGTCAGCCAAAATGCAACAGTTCCAGAAGGCCATAGTCACGGAATTAGGCAAATCATTCCCCTCACAAAACGTTTACGGCATAGGTCAGGAATCGGTGGACAACCAAGGCGTACGGCCGAGAGGGGCACAAGTCCAATCCGCCAGAGGTAGGGGAACAGTCTTTACGATGTGGGACAGTTTTCTCAGCCCCTCACGTACCACAGCCCCTGAGGTGCGGGGTAGTGCCACAAGAAATGCTAAGTTTGGCCAGATGCTGAAGGAGTACCTTGCAGATCGAACAACTGTACTGCGAGATTTCTCTGTGCCTTACAATTATTGGGTCTCCAAGCTGGAACGTGGCATGAATTGGCTCTCTACGCCTTGGAAGTCCTGGCCTGCCCTGCCGCTAGCGTTTTGTCAGAGCGTGTTTTCAGTGCCGCAGGTGGAATCATTACTGATAAACGTACCCGCCTGTCAACTGAAAATGCTGACAGGCTGACTCTGATCAAGATGAACAAGGGTTGGATTGGGCCAGACTTCACCACACCACCAGCAAATGACAACTGAATTTAAATTTTGTTATGGGAATTTGCCATGTACCTCCACTCACCCATGGGTACACAGTTCTGCACTTTGGCTAATCGCATGACTGCTCCTCCTTCTCCTCATGTGCCACCATGATGACCGTTACAATAGTTAGGCTGTTGTTTCAGGTATACCCCCAGTGGTAAATTTTTTCGCCCATTCTGTTAGAATGGGCATTACAACGACAGGAGACCCGCTCCTTTTCAATGGGAAAAATGTTTTGAGGCCCTCATGCACGTCTCTATCCAGGGACAATGTGGAGCCTCCCAATTTTTGGCTGCCCTGCCAAAGGGCTATACTCCAATACACCCACTTCAGGTTTACAGGCCCTCATGCACGTCTCTATCCAGGAACAATGTGGAGCCTCCCAATTTTTGGCTGCCCTGCCAAAGGGCTATACTACAATACACCCACTTGAGGTTTACAGGCCCTACTGCACGTCTGTATGCATGGGTCATTGTTGAACCTCCCAATTTTTGGCTGCCCTGCCAAAGGGCTATACTCCAATACACCCACTTCAGGTTTACAGGCCCTCCTGCACGTCTCTATCCTGGGACAATGTGAGCTTCCCAATTTTTGGCTGCCTGCCAAAGGGCTATACTCCAATATACCCACTTCAGGTTTACAGGCCCTCCTGCACGTCTCTATCCTGGGACAATGTGGAGCCTCCCAATTTTTGGCTGCCCTGCCAAAGGGCTATACTCCAATACACCCACTTCAGGTTTACAGGCCCTCCTGCACGTCTCTATCCTGGGACAATGTGGAGCCTCCCAATTTTTGGCTGCCCTGCCAAAGGGCTATACTCCAATACACCCACTTCAGGTTTACAGGCCCTTCTGCATGTCTCTATGCAGGGGCATTGGTGAACCTCCCAATTTTGGACTGCCCTGGCAAAGGAAAATACTACAATAGACCCAGTTCTTCAAAATAGGCACATTATGTCAAGACAGGGCTTCATGTACGTCTCTTCTCAGGGTCATCGGAGTGCCGCACAATGTTTTCACGTAAAATCTTTCATGCAATCACAAAAAGTAACATACACCAGCTGTATCTCACTATTGGGTATGTGCCCTTAACATTTCCACCCTAAATATTCATTCTGGTGTCATTTTGGAAGGTTTTCTGGTGACTCCGTAAAATTGGCGTGAAACTCGGACAACATTGTTCACAGCTGTGACTTTTGAGTGAGAAATGCTTCCAGGGGTCTTCCCCATGGTGTTGCCATGTCATTTGAGCACTCTTCTGAGACTTTTGTGACATTTTTAGGGTTTCTACATGCTGCCGGCAGTCATTTCATAAAAATACTCGGGTCCCCATAGGATAACATTGGGCTCGGTACTCGGGCCGAGTACACGAGTATCTCGGGATGCTCGGCCCGAGCTTCGAGCACCCGAGCATTTTAGTACTCGCTCATCACTACTAAAGATGAATCTGACCTTCTGCTGTTCCTTGTTCTCCTCTCCCTTCTACCCGTCAGGGTGAACCTTCTTTTGGGCTCCTTGCAGCTTCCTGCTACTCCTGGCTCCCCTCTTTCTGGGATCTTTGGGAGTCAGAGGCGTACATAAAGATACCCTGTTCTTCGGATTGTCTGTGAGCCTTAAAGAACTCACAGGTTCGGGCTCCGGTACCTGGTTTCTTTCCTGGGGCAAACTCTGGGTTCTCTATCCCCCACGAGAGTGAACTCCTGCCTTTGAGTTACTACTCCCTCGCTTCCTTCTGTTTCTTTCTCCTGGGATCTCTTCTTGCTTCTCTGGGCCCCTCAGCTGAGGAGGCCCTCCTTGCTACCTCCAGGCTGGCTGCCTGGCTCCCTCCAACTCCAACTCACTCCAACTAACTCACTAGTTCCCCCTAGAGGTCACTATATACCCTCCCGGGGTCCCTCCCACCTACTGATCTAGTGTGTGGGTGTTAGTTCTAGCGTTCCACCTACTGGCCATAGTTCCACTTGCAGTGGGGTGACTACACCGCTTTTATGAGTGCAGTACCCCTTTTGTGGCATCTACATCGTGGGGCACCACAATTGCGTGATCATGCAGCCAACTATGGTTCATATGGTTAGGCTGTATGAATAAAGGTACCTTTACACGCCGCCACTATTCCTAGCAACCGGTATCAACCGTACGTGCACGCGCACGTTTTTGATGGTTGATACCGATCGCCGATGCCGCATGTACACTCCACCATTGCGTTGTCAACTGAAGGTATCGTGGTTCCCTGGAAGTGCCCACAGATCCTGCGGATAACTGCCTGTTGATCCCGTCGCCCCTTCACACGCGGCAATCAGTAGGGGAATGTGGGCGTACATGTTCTGCGGCGCCAAAACATAGGCGTGACAGACTCGTGTATTCCGTGACGCTAACATGCTGATTGGACAACACAATAGCGTCATGATTGGCCAGCCTGCGCAGGAAGGCTGGCTAATACATGACGCCATTGCAATTGTGTAGTGTGAATGTTCAGCTCTTTAAATATGGCGCCCTGTAAAGGGACAGCCAATGATTACACAGTAGCCACCACCAATCATCACTGATGGGGCGCGGTATCCAGCACGCTCTGGCACGCCCATGGAAAATCACTAGACGACGCTGATTCCATCCCTGTCCCCCGTTTACACGCCACTACTATGGCAATTGGGCCTTTGTGTTGCCTTGGATTTTTTAACACGGCTCGGAAAACAGGTATCCGATTCAACTGCGGGAAACCCCATCACTTTTACAATTTACACGCCACCATTTCGTAGCAATTTCAAGGCAACAGGCACAAAAATCCCCATTGCCAGGCAGTTGCTACCACGCAGTGGCGGCGTGTAAAGGTACCTTAAGGTGACCGATTCCCTTTAAGTATTTGCATTACCTGCTGGTGGAAAATTGAACCTTTCTATAGCAGAATCCAAAGTTTGAAGCTGAATATAAATAGACGAAAGACACAGAAAGATAATTTCCCCTACGGGTTCCTTGTAGGCTATATATATGATCCATTCTATTTTATGACAGTTACACAATTGCATTCCAAATAAAATATAGGCTGGCAATCTCTAGTTTGTCAATGCTATGCAAGGGCAACTGCATGGCATTTGATTTCCCCATGGCTGCTCGTCTCTAGTTTGGATCATTCCAGCTTGCAGTAGAAGCAATTACCCTATGGCTTGCCCAACCAAAAACTAATTTCAACCTCTTTAATAAGCGTATTTCTTTCCATCTCATTTCCATAATTCAGGGGTTATTTACCCCAAACATTGCAATTATCACTGCTTTTAACAGCATCAACACACTTTTATACAGTGCTGTATAAAAGGCATCTGCTCTCTTCAAATGTCTCCTTTTGTCACTCTACACTGTGTTCCAAATTATTATGCAAATGTTCTTTTTCTCTGATTTTTCTAAATGGTTGGTGCAAATGACAGTCAGTGTAATAAAAGTCATCACCCGTTAGAGTATACGTCAAATAAATTTTATTGACGAAATCTCCCTATGATAACAGTATAATTTTCAAAATTAAAAAAACTCTAAAAGCACTGTTCCAAATTATTACGCATAGTCGAGTTTTTAAGCATTTGATATGTTTGAAAGAACTGAAAATGCTCATTTGTTGAATTTTCAGCATTAACAGGTCACATTAACTGAAATAAAAAGCTATTTAACTCCAAAACATCATAACAGGCCAAGTTATATGTTAACATAGGAACCCTACTTTGATATCACCTTCACAATTCTAGCATCCATTGATATTGTGAGTTTCTGGAGAGTTTCTGCTTGTTTTTCTTTGGATGATGTCAGAATAGCCTCCCAGAGCTGCTGTTTTGATGTGAACTGCCTCCCACCCTCATAGATCTTTTGCTTGATTATACTCCTAAGGTTCTCTATAGGGTTGAGGTCAGGGGAAGATGGTGGCCACACCATGAGTTTATCTCCTTTTATGCCCATAGCAGCCAATGGCACAGAGGTATTCTTTGTGGCATGAGATGGTGCATTGACATGCATGAGGATGATTTTGCTCCTAATGGCATGTTTTTTCTTTTGGTACCATGGAATAAAGTTCTCAGTTGGAAACTCTATATACGTTGCAGAGGTCATTTTCACATCATCAGGAACCTTAAAGGGGCCTACCAGTTGTTTCCCAATGATTCCATCCAAAAACATGACTCCACCTCCTTGCTGACGTCGCAGCCTTGTTGGGACATGGTGGCATCCACCAACCATCCACTACTCTATTCATCTGGACCATCCAGGGTTGCTCGGCATTCATCTGTAAACAAGACTGTTTGAAAATTAGTCTTCATGTATATCTGGACCCACTGCAACTGTTTCTGCTTGTGAGCGCTGTTTAGGGGTGGCCGAATAGTAGGTTTATGCACCACAGCAAGCCTTTGAAGGATCCTACACCTTGAGGTTTCGAGGGACTCCAGAGACACCAGCAGCTTCAAATATCTGTTTGTTGGTTTGTAAGGCCTTTTTAGCAGCTGCTCTCTTAATCTGATGAACTTGCCTGGCAGAAACCTTCCTCATTCTGCCTTTATCTGCACGAACACATCTGTGCTCAGAATCAGCCAGAAATCTCTTCACAATACGATGATCACGCTTAAGCTTTCGTGCAATATCAAATGTTTTCATCCCTTGTACAAGGCATTGCACTATTTGTTGCTTTTCAGCAGCAGAGACATACTTTTTCTTTCCCATGTTACTTGAAAACTGTGGCCTGCGTAATATTGTGGAACACCCAGTTTTCCTTTTATTGGGCTCACCTGCCAAACTAATTATCACAGGTGTCCGAAATTGATTTCAATGATCCAAAGAACCCTGAGACACAATACCATCAATGGGTTTCATTGAAAAAAAAAAAATAAATAAAACCCTATGACACTTAAAACCAATTTGCATAATAATTTGGAATACAGTGTAAATTATTTCTTAGTAATTTTAGACATGACATTTAAAAATATTATCGCTAGTCATGCTTGTTTCCCAAAAATCGTGCAGTCTAAACGGGACACTGATCATCTGAGAAAGAGCGTTTGTCTGGTGCCTCAGATTGTGAAAATGGAACCTAAAGCCTCATTCAGATGTCTGTAAAAGGTCCCTCTGCTGACCACACAGCCTGGCCATGGGACTCCTGAACTGAACTCAGCAGCCTCATAGGCATATATGAGACAGCTGAGTTCGGGGCAGGTGACCTGCAACTAGTCCATATATTGCTTTCCATGCGCGGACTGATCATGCCACATTGATTCACAAGCCTTCTGTGCTGTGTGTGTTTGTACGCAGAGCAGGCGATCAGTCAGTGTGCTGGGGAATAATCATCACGTGCTTACTGTATAGTCAGTGGTGACTGTTAAGGTAACTTTTACACGCCGCCACTGCATGGTAGCAACTGCCTGGCAATGGGGATTTTTGTGACTGTTGCCTTGAAATTGCTACGGCGGCATGCAATTTGGGAAAGTGATCGGGTTCCTCGCAGTTGCTTCGGGTAGCTGTTTCCGAGCCGTGTTCAAAATTCCAAGGCAACACAAAGGGAGAATTGCCATGGTAGTGGCGTGTAAATGGGGGACAGGGATGGAATCAGCGTTGCCTAGTGATTTTCCCGGGGCGTGCCACAGCGTGCTGGATACCGCGCCCCATCAGTGATGTATGGTGGGGGCTACGGACCTCGGGCACCATTCAAAGTATCCGCCCATTGCGTCATCGCTATGACGCGGTCACATGATGCCGGCCCCGCGTCACTTCCGCCCATCGTATTGCTGGGTGTACTAAAAAGCACACAAGCCACCTTCAGAGCATGCGCAGATGGCATGCTGAAGGCGGCCTTGTGCGCTTAGTACACCCGGCGATACGATGGGCGGAAGTGAGCGGGGGCCGGCATCACGTGACCGGGTCATAGTGATGACGCAATGGGCGTGTACTTTGAGTGGTGCCCAAGGTCCGGAAATAAGAATGCCGCCATTCGGGAGTATTTTCAGCATGGAGGCGGGGGGAGCGCAGCCCAGGAGACCCTGCCTCACTGACAAAGACCCCTGGAGGAACGCCCATCAGACAAGGATTCTGTAAGTTTCTAAATTGCTTTATTGCACTTGTAAATTGCTATATAAGCTCAGACAGGGATGGTTGAGAAAGTTGTTTGAGGCTGCAGGGACAGATATTCATAGGTTAGGAGAGCTAGTTTAGGTGACAGGTTCCCTTTAAAACTTGTCTTATTCTTTTTAATGCTGCACAGTGACCGTGCGCTACCTCACCAGCTTTGATGAGCAGTCAATGCACATAGTAAGGGAACAACAAAGCGAGCTGGGAGACTAGAGACGCGTTCCGCCTCCAAAAGCGACATCACATGCAGGGGAAGATCTGGTCTCTGCATTCCTGCTCACTGTGTTCTCTCCATACAATGCACACTGACAGTGCACTCTTGCCAGTTTGTCACTTTTTATCAGAGTCGGCGGTGGAGCACACTATCATGGTAACTTTACACGCCGCTACTGGATGGTGGCAACAACCGGCTACTTCACGTGCACAAGCACGCACAAACGGTTGTAAACGGTAATCGCACCACCTTTACACGCCGCAACAAGGTGCGCTACGGTAGGTTACATCTATCTCTGGATACACCGCCGGGTGTCTCAAGTTACCTTCTGCAGAGCACCTTACCTCATTTACACACCGCTACAACAAGCTAATATGGGCGGACCTGGTGCAGCAGGGACAACACATAGGCGTGCCACAATTGTGGATTACGAGACGTCCGTACGCTGATAGGACAAAGCAATAACATCATGATTGGCCAGGCAGCGCAGGAGGCTGATTAATACATGACGCTCGAGCAATTGTGTAGTGTGACTGGTCAGCTCCTTAAATATGCCGCCCTATGCAGCAACAACCAATCATAACGCAGGAGCTTCCTCCAATGATCGCTGAAGGGGGGTGGTTTCCCGGAGGCTGTGTCACGCACCAGGTACGTAGCATGGTGTAGAAACAACCCTTCCGTTCCTTCTTTACACGCCGATACAGGTCGCTACCATCGGCTGGGTAACCACCTGTTTTAGGGCAGTGCTCTGAAACAGGTGCCGCCACTGGCGGGTGGCTACAACCGTCTTCACACGCTGCTACCTCGGGTTGAATTGGCGGTGCAAGATACATTTCTCTCATGTATCCGGTTGTTGCCACCATCCAGTAGCGGCGTGTAAAGGTACCATTAGGGATAGAATGAGTGGTGCAAAATAACACAATTAGTAAAGCAATTCTTTATTAATACATATTAAAATTTACAATAATTACAAATTTAATTAAGAAAGAGGTATAAAGCTGGGGGAAATCCACTTAACTAAGTGTTTTTGGAAAATATATACAACTAGCTGTAGAGCACAGCATTGCCTGGGCATAGTAACTCTTGTTATAGTAGAATAGAATGATTATTTTACACATAAACGTCTGCTTCTAGACCCTCCTCCTACATAAAATGTTGTCTGGTTCTGCTTCTAGAACCTCCTCCCATCCATAGAAGGTTGTCTGGTTCTGCCTTTAGCTCCTCCCCCTCCATAGAATGTTGTCTGGTTCTGCATCTAGCTTCTCCCCTCCATAGAATGTTGTCTGGCTCTGCCTGTAGATCCTCCCTCTCCATAGAATGTTGTCTGGTTCTGCCTTGAGATCTTCCCCATCCATAGAATGTTGTCTGATTCTGCGTATAGCTCCTCTCCCTCCATAGAATGTTGTCTGGCTCTGCGTCTAGCTCGTCCCCCTCCATAGAATGTTGTCTGGATCTGCCTCTAGATCCTCCCCTCCGTAGAATGTCTGGTTCTGCCTCTAGATCCTCCCCCTCCATAGAATGTTGTCTGGTTCTGCGTCTAGCTCCTTCCTCTCCATAGAATGTTGCCTGGTTCTGCGTCTAGCTCCTTCCTCTCCATAGAATGTTGTCTGGTTCTGCCTCTAGCTGCTTCCTCTCCATAGAATGTTGTCTGGTGTCTGGTTCTGCCTCTAGCTCCTTCCCCTCCATAGAATGTTGTCTGGTTCTGCGTCTAGCTCCTTCCTTTCCATAGAATGTTGTCTGGTTCTGCCTCTAGCTGCTTCCTCTCCATAGAATGTTGTCTGGTTCTGCCTCTAGCTGCTTCCTCTCCATAGAATGTTGTCTGGTTCTGCATCTAGCTCCTTCCTCTCCATAGAATGTTGTCTGGTTCTGCCTCTAGCTCCTCCCCCTCCATAGAATGTTGTCTGGATCTGCCTCGAGATTCTCCCCTTCCATAGAATGTCTGGTGCTATGAGGAGTTGGGCTATGAAGTAGGTGTGGCTAACTAGAGTGGGCAGGGCTATATGGAGTGGGCAGGGCTTGATACGTACAGTACATATATATATTTAAACAACACCACAGTTTTTGTATCCAACCCATCTTAGTTATTATTTATACCATACTGATTTTTAATGTATATACAAAAAGGAATTGGAATAGATATAGACATCTAATAAAGATGACCGATCGCAGGAACGATAATTTAAACAATTTCCCAATGGAAGGAGAGAAAAAAATTACATTGTTGTAATAAATAGGTAAAATATAATTAATTACTCTACAATTGATATACCGTATATACTCGTGTATAAGCCGACCCGTGTATAAGCCGACCCCCCTACTTTTGCCCCCAAAACCTGGGAAAACCTATTGATTCGTGTATAAGCCGAGGGTGGACCCCAGCACAGGTATACAGCCCCCAGCAGTGTGGTATACACCAGCCCAGAGGTATATACAGCAGCCCAGTGGTAGTATACAGCAGCAGCCCCAGTGGTATATACAGCAGCAGCCCCAGTAGTTAGTATACAGCAGCCCCAGAGGTATATACAGCAGACTCAGTGGTAGTATACAGCAGCCCCAAGGTGTATACAGCAGCCCCAGTGGTAGTATACAGCAGCCCCAGTGGTATATACAGCCCCAGTGGTAGTATACAGCAGCCCCAGAGGTATATACAGCCCCAGTGGTAGTATACAGCAGCCTCAGTGGTATATACAGCCCAGTGGTAGTATACAGCAGCCCCAGAGGTATATACAGCCCCAGTGGTAGTATACAGCAGCCCCAGTGGTAGTATACAGCAGCCCAGTGGTAGTATACAGCAGCCCCAGTGGTAGTATACAGCAGCCCAGAGGTATATACAGCCCCAGTGGTAGTATACAGCAGCCCCAGAGGTAAATACAGCCCCAGTGGTAGTATACAGCAGCCCCAGTGGTATATACAGCCCCAGTGGTAGTATACAGCAGCCCCAGAGGTATATACAGCCCCTGTGGTATATACAGCCCCAGTGGTAGTATACAGCAGCCCCCAGGGGGTATAAAGCAGCCCCCAAATGCTGGCACTCGCCCCCCCTGTAAGGCCGTCTCCCCCCCCATCCCCCCGCTGCTTATCTTACCATCCCGGTCTTCTGCTCAGCGCCGCTCCTCGGTGCTCCGTTCTCCATGCTCCGTCCTCGCTGCATCCGGGATTCCTGGCCGTCGTGCGATGACGTCATATGCCTGCGACGGCCGGAGATCCCGGATGTAGCCGGACGGGAGAATGAAGAACGGAGCACCGAGGAGCGGCGCTGTGCAGAAGACCGGGATGGTAAGATACGCAGCGGGGGGGGGGGGCTCTTACAAGGGGGGAGAGTGCCAGCATTTGGGGGCATATATGCACTGCTTCCCCCTGCCGCTGATTGACAGGGGGAAGCAGTGCATATAAAATGAGCGGCCCCGACTACCGTATTGACCCGTGTATAAGCCGAGGGGGAGACTTTTCAGCCCAAATTTTGGGCTGAAAAACTCGGCTTATACACGAGTATATACGGTAACTAGAATATAATGTATTAAGCAATTAATAGGGTATTACTATATATAATTGAACATAATATATACATAGTTGAAAAAGATACCGTATTATGCCGTGTGGTGGGTATTTTTCAGTACACTATTGTAGTTATGCACAATGTATGCTCTCAATTAATAATAGCTAGATATGAAATCAAACCAGTTAATGCATTGCATTACAGTATTGGATGTAAACCCTACAGTGAGAGATAGGAGATTGTAACAAAACAATGATGTTTGTAAGTGTAAGTACAATACTGTGACTACACTGACCTGTGAGCAGTAAGCCTAGCAATTGGATGTCCATACCTCAAAGCATGTTTCCACCTTTATTCTCCGGGGCGTGTGAGTGAGAGAAGTGGAAACGCATGTGGGGGCGCACCATTCCCTGCTCCCATCAGCAACTGATGAGTTGTCAGCTGTTGACCCCTGTGTCTATCATGATAAACTTCCTGTGAATGGCTGTGTGTCAGCTGTTACAGAAGATCAACATTTCTTCTGTACACCACAGTGCTGATGCCTTGCTCGGATGACCGCAGCTTCAAGTCACCTAAGGGGACAAGTATAAACAGTAAAAAGTAAAAAAAAAGTTAAATAAATAAAAAAACACACATATTGGGTATGTTCTGAAATGTCCAATCTATCAAAATATAAAAAAATAATCTAATTGGTAAACTGGTTAATGAAAAAAAAATTCAAAACGCCAGAATTCCATTTCTTAGGGCCCTTTCACATCTGCATTTTTCGTAATTCGCGGCAGATGCGGTGAAAAAAACCGCATCTGCCGCGTTTACCGCATAACCGTTCCACTTGGGGCGCGGTTGCGGTTTTTTCTATGCAAAGTATAGGCATACTTGCGGCAGGTGCGGCAAGTGCGGTTTTGCACTTGCGGCAGGTGCGGCCGCGAAAAAAAAACGCGGCTTACTGCGGTTTTTTTCGCGGCCGCACCTGTCGCAAGTGCAAAACCGCACTTGCCGCACCTGCCGCAAGTATGCCTATACTTTGCATAGAAAAAACCGCAACCGCGCCGCAAGTGGAACGGTTATGCGGTAAACGCGGCAGATGCGGTTTTTTCACCGCATCTGCCGCGAATTACGAAAAACGCAGATGTGAAAGCACCCTTAGCCACAACAATACTACAGTTAAATGCAAAATATCGCATCTACCAAAAAATGGTATTTTAAAAATGTTTGCTAAGGGTGCAAAAAAATAAGCCTTGAGACAGCCTCAGATCCCGAAAAATAAAGATGTTATGATTCTTGGAAAATGGTGACAAAGCGCAGTTTCTTTGACAAATTTCTGATTTTTCATTCGCTTATGAAATACAAAAAAATTGTATATGTTTGATGTCTACAAGCTCGTGTAGACCTGGAGAGTAATACCGCCATGTCAGTTTTACAATATAGTGAACATGGTGAATTAAAAACCCAACAAACAAGTGTGGAGTTTTTTTTTACTTTTACAGCCTTTGCATTTATTTCCCCGTTTTTCCAGTACATTATAGAGTGAAGTGAATGGCTTTATTCAACAGTGCAACTCGTCCCGCATAAAGCAAGCTCTCTTATGGCTATACGTACGGAATAATAAAAAAGTTATGGCTATTGGAAGAAGGGGGGCAAAACGAAAAACGGAAAATCGCCTGGGGGTGAAGGGGTTAAAAAGGTATTGCCACAGTAGTAGACAACCCATTTAAGCATGATGTGCCAAACTTATCAGAGTATGCTTGGTGCAAATTTAGTGTCTGGCATGCCTAGTTTCATTAGCAATAAGTAATAAATAATCTTCCTTTGAATTTTTTCACCATAGTCAAGATATCTTTTGCTGGATATGCATTTAAATACCGTATATACTCGTGTATAAGCCGAGTTTTTCAGCCCAAAAATTGGGCTGAAAAGTCCCCCCCCTCGGCTTATACACGAGTCACTATACGGGGTGAGTGGGGTGGGGGCTCTGTCCGGGTGCTGGGGAGGCAGGAGGAGGCGGGGGGAGGCTGCTGTATGAGCGGCCCGTCACGTGGGGCCGCTCATTACATATGCACTGCATCCCCCTGTCAATCAGCGGCAGGGGGAGCAGTGCATATATGTGTATATTGCCCCCCAATCTGCTGGCACACGTCCCCCTGTTGTAAGGCCCCCCTGCTGAATACTTACCATCCCTGGTCTTCAGCAGCACCCCGGCGCCGGTCCTCTGTGCTCCGGTCCTCCGCGATCCCGTCCTCTGTGCTCCGCTCCACGGCTGCATCCGGGTTCCCCGCGCGTCGCCGACGCGATGACGTCATTGCTTCTGCGACGCGCGGGGAACCCGGATGCAGCCGTGGAGCGGAGCACAGAGGACGGGATCGCGGAGGACCGGAGCACAGAGGACCGGCGCCGGGTGCTGCGTGAAGACAGGTTGGTAGTAATCAGCAGGGCGGGCTAGCTATACAAACAGGGGTAGCTTGTCCAGCATTTGTGTGGGGCTGCAATAACATGGGTTGTGTATACTGGGGCATGCTAATACCATGAGGGCTGCTGTATATAGGGGCTGTATAACCACTGGGCTTGAAATACCTGGGGCTGCTGTTTAGGCTTTATACACCACTGGGGCTGCAATACCACGGGGCTGGCTGATATAGGGCTGTATACACAGATTGGGGCTGCAATACCACTGGGTGACTCTGTAATAGGGGCTGTTACACCATTGCTGTACCAAGTGCATGCTTAACCACTGGGCTCGTATATAGGGGCTGTATACACCACTGGAGACTGCTAAATACCACTAGGACATTGTATATGGGCTGCTGTATACTCCACATGGGCTGAATACACTGGGCTAGCAAATATTAGAGGGCTGCTGTATTCCATTGGGCTAGCAATACACTGGTGTTGTAATATAGGGCTGCTGTATACACACTGGGCTGCAATACCATGGGGCAATGCTGAATAGGGCGCTGATAAATAACATGGCTGAATACAATGGGGCCTGCATTTATGGGGCTGCTGTTATACACCAGCTGGCTGCAATAACCACTGGGTATGCTGTGTTATAGGGCTGCTGTATACACCATGGGGCTGCAATACCATTTGGGGCTGCTGTATATAGGGGCTGCTGTTAATACCACCACTGGGGTTTGCATTATACACTGGGCTGTTGTATTAGGAGTGCAATACCATAGGGCTGCTGTAATACCACTGGGGACGTGCTAATAGTACCACTGGGCTGCTGCTTATATCATACTCGGGGCTGTATACAACTGCTGGGGGCTGCATACCGTGCTGGGAGTCCACCTCGGCTAAGGAGTCAAAGATTAGTTTCCACATTTGGGCAGAAGTAATGGGGGTGTCGGCTATACACGGGTCGGCTTATACTAGAGTATATACGGTAATTAAATAACTATTTTTCTACAGACTGTAGATTCATTATTCACAAAAAGGATGTTACTGTAGAAAAATTAAACTTTTATGGAGTGACGTCAATTAGGACATATAGAAAATCTTTCCAGGGCAATAGCATTTGTATATTGAATTGTAGCTACATTATAAAAGTAATTCACATTGTCAGAAAAGGATGTTTTTAAAATTATTTTTATAACGCTAATTCTATTTTTTTTTGTAATTATTTGACATTTTCTAGACATTAGTTTAAGCGCTAAGAAAATATGAAGACAGTCATATGCCATATTTACATTTTCTTACTTAATGTCTTTTTAATTGTCATTCTCTAATTGCAAGGGCATTTCAAGGTACTATACTACTGTATTAGACATGAATTTTTCTATTTCTCAAGTATTTACATTTCAAGGCTTCATCAGCCACTTTTTCATATTTACTAATATTTACCCTTGAATAGTGCCTGGACAAACCTTTTAAAAACATGTAAAATCATTATTGTACCATTTGTAGTTTCCTTGCTAGAAGGGATTTTCAGACCCTGCAGGGAGCTGGTGTACATTAGTTCTCTCCATTACTATTACAGAGGATTAGACCGGTTGCTGTATAAGTGTTATTTAAATATCCACACCCACCCAAGCTAGTGTTCTGTGCCTCTCCTCTGTGCTGGGAGGGCAGAGGTGTTTTGTCCTGCACTGTGTAAGAGATTTCTTTTATAAGAATATTGGTTTCCCTGCAAACATGTAATGTGTGTATTTGCTGAGCAAATGATCAAATGTTCTTATAATCACATAGAAATATTTCAGCCTGCACACACTACACATATGTCTTAAGCGGCCGTCACACGCAACGATTTTAAGCCCGATATCGTTTAAGCGATCTCCTTTTTGATCGCTTAAGCGATATAGTTTGGCATCGTTGCATGTAATCAAGCGATTTCACTATGTAAAATCGCTTGATCGTGACATCGAGATCTGAGCTCCGAGCTCAGATCTAGCGATGAACGATGTCACGGTTGCTTCATCGTGGTGTTATGACACACGATGATCCATCTCCCAGCGGCAGAGCCTATGCGGAGATGGTAACTATGGTACACGTCGGTTACTAAGCGCCGGGGGCGTCCTAGTAACCGATGTTTACATAGTAACCAGAATGCGGCCTCCACACTGCTAGTGATTCTGTTTGTGACATTCACACGATGTGAGCGATATTGTAAGCATCGCGCGTGCACGTGATCGCTTACACTATCGTTCAAGATATGGAAGCGTGTGACGGCCGCTTATACACACAATGACATAAAGAGCTCAGAGCTTCAGCTAAGCACACACCTCCTCCCTTTCCTTTCTGCTCTGCCTGCAGACTCTGCAATAGTGCAACAAGTCACAAAGCAGACAGATAAGAGAGGAGGCATGCCAGTGTAATGATGCATGAATATTCATTCCTTGGGGAGTTGACAGCAGAGCGCTCACTGTGATTGACAGATGGAATACATTTCATTTTGAAGTTTACAGAGGATAGGAGGGAAGTTTAAATAAAAATACATGAATAGAGAAAGCTTAGAGAAATGCATTTACAAAATTATATCAGTTACATATGAATTTTTAGGACAAGAGGACAAAGTGCTGGTAATCTGCGCTGCTGTAGAAAAAAGACCGGACCCACGAGGTCTGATGCTATGATGTTCCTTTATTCCAACGTGTTTCGGCGCATGCTCTGCTCCTTCTTCAGGGTTTACAATGATCAAGTGCAAGTCATAGTGTCAGCATTTTATACATTCAAAAGAACGCCAAACAATTAAATGCGTCATCATGATATTGAAAAAAGATGGGAGGACACAAATGACATGTGATGAAACCTGATCCCTAGGTATATACACAACATTAAAGTATCATCATTACATTAACGAGACATACAGAAATTATATACAGTAGAACTCATATCAGAAATCAGAAGTGAATCGGTGGACTACTGTGTTCATAGTTTCAACCCATATTATCCTTTGGGAGTAACTGCGTGGTATGAAAAGAAGGAGGCCGTATAGCATAGGGAAGATAAAATGTGTTTAAAAAGATCGGGAAGGATCTGTACATTTCTCTCTTCCCTATGCTATGCTATACGGCCTCCTTCTTTTCATACCACGCAGTTACTCCCCAAGGATAATATGGGTTGAAACTATGAACACAGTAGTCCACCGATTCACTTCTGATTTCTGATGTGAGTTCTATTCTCTATTTTCCCTTATATTCTTTATCTTTCACATCTAATACTAAAACAGATGGCTCTTCCTTTTTCATGATTTTTCATCTTCTTATTTGTTTGTTCTATTTTGTATAATTTTGCCCTATTTAGTTTCATACCGTGTCTATATAGACAATGAGATATAAATTTGGTTTTATTCACATGGCATATGCATATGGCACATTTGGATTATCACAATCACATTTATACCTATGGTGTGTTTTCAGTGAGTTCGGATCCATCTCCTGATATCTTTCCCATTCACATTTTTTCTTTCATTTTCATTGATATTTTTTTTCTGCGTTTGTGAACGATTAGTTGGCACACCAGACACATTTCTTGTATATATGATTCCTGTATGTCTTGTTAATGTAATGATGATATTTTAATGTTGTGTATATACAGTATCTAGGGATCAGATTTCATCACACGTCATTTGTGTCCTCCCATCTTTTTCAATATCATGATGACGCATTTAATTGTTTGGCGCCCTTTTGATGTATAAAATGCTGACACTATGACTTGCTCTTGATGTTTGTAATCCTAGAAGAAGGAGCAGAGTGTGCTCTGAAACGCATTGAATAAAGGAACATCATTGCATCAGACCTCGTGGGTCCCATATTTTTTCTACATCAGCACTTCGTCCTCTTGTCCCAGTTGTATGCCACATTGAACATGGAGGTGTGGATCCAGCGGCAGCTGTACAAATTCAGATACTGGTTGTGGGTCACACAACCTTATCAGGGGAGCACTTTTCAACAGGCTTGCACCCTCCTTACCATGAGATAAGATCCTTTTTGTCTCTTAGTATTATAGATATATGGATTTTTGACCTGACAGATTCCCCTTAGTCATATTTAGATTAGGCTGTACAGTATCATAGAAACAAAATGTATAAACTGAAATAAAACTGTATTATATCTGTCAGCTCTAGTGTATATTTAACTGAATATACTATTAGGCTTGCAGATAACTAAAATAGCAATAGTGAAATATATGAACTGATAAAATAAAATTCACTTTATTTGTGATGAATGAAACTTAAGAGGGGAGAGATTATATTCTTGGTTGGTCACAGAAAACATGTATAAATATTTACTTGAACTATCAAGAAAATTGGATTTTTCTAGAGCAGATCAGTTTTCTATTGGTTGTTTCTAAAGTTTTGCCCCCAGGTCTTGTGAAATTCTACATTTTCAGAGTATTAAATTAGACTTCCAGGCTTATCAGATAAAGAATTTTGATACAAGAAGAAAAAACTTCTATAAAGATGATTAAAATGTATTACTTGATACAAATGTCACAAATGATCTCTCACTGAGCAGTAATCTAGTAAAGTGTTCCTGTCTTTCTTTTGTTCAAGAGGTTGCCTGGGCTTAGGTCATCAATAGCACATCAGTGGCAGTCAGTATGGCCTATGAAGATGCAATGGCTTTTAACAAATTGACCATAAATTTTCCAAATTTTGTGATGGAAAAAACAGGTATGTTGGTTGGAAATTGAAGCATTTGCTTCTTCGTACACCTTCCTGAAATGATTGTTGCTTAGAAAGTGAACAAACAATGGCATACTTGGTGTTGGAATCAAACCTACTGCCCACCTCTGGAAGCTTTACCACCTGTTTGCATCGCTAGTATTTCAAACATTAAAATGAAGCTGTCACCAGGTATTCCCATTATAAGTACAGTAACCACCTTTAAGGCCACTTCTACAGCATTCTAGTAAGCTGTAATGTAAGTCCACATCCCCCCTGCATTGCACAAAAAAAAAACTACAGGGTGGGCCATTTATATGGATACACTTAAATAAAATGAGAAAGGTTGGTGATATCAACTTCATGTTTGTGGCACATTAGTATATGCCCTCCCATATACTAATGTGCCACAAACAGGAAATTGATATCACCAACTGTTCCCCTTTTATTTAGGTGTATCCATATAAATGGCCCACCCTATAACTGGCCCACCCTGTACATTTTATTATATTCACAAATGACAGTCTCTTCCGATGGGCATTAGTAATCTTGATCTGGTGCCTTCTCTGTTCTTAAAATCACTTACTTCCCTTCTTCATGTAAATAACGCATCCTACGTCATCGTCAAAAAGACATATATGCATGTCTTTCTTACTATCTGACATGAAATCAGAATAAACCTTTCCTGTTTTAAGTCAATTAGAATTGCCATAATTATTATTTGCCAAATGCCAGAATAATGAAAGAGAGATTTTTTTTTAAGCATTTGTATTTCTTTTTGCAAAGTCATACATTTACATACACTAAGATTACTATGTCTTTAAACAATTTGGGACAGCCCATATGATGATGTCATGTGTTTGGAAGCTTCTGTGTTTATTAGCAATATCTGAGTTCATTAGAGACACAGATGAATTCTAACGCACACTTGAAATACACTGTTTCTTTGTGTAACATCATGGGTAAGTCTATGGAAATCAGCCAATATATCAGGAAGAGAATTGTGGACTTGCACAAGCCTGGTTCAACCTTGGGTGCAATTTCCAGATACTGAAGGTGCTTTGTGAAGATGAATGGTGGAAGCTGATAAAATTGTGTTATTATCCACAGTGAAATGAGTACTGTATCATCATGGGCTCAAAGGCACTCTGCCAGGAAGAGAAGCCATTACTCAAAAAAAAACATAAAAAGACAGATTAATTTTTGGAAATGCACACAGGAACAGGAAAGACCTACATTATCGGAAACCTGTCCTGTGGTTTGATGAAACTAAAATTGAACTGTTTAGCCTTAATGACCACCATTACATAAGAAGTTAAAAGGGACGAGCTTGGAAGCTTAAGAACACCATTCCGACTGTGAAACACCGGGGTGGTAACATAATGTTGTGGGGTTGTTTTGCTGCAGGAGGGAATGATGCACTTCACAAAATAGATGGTATCATGAGGAAAGAAGAATATGGGGCAATACTGAAGCAACACCTCAAACATCAACCAAGTGAAGCTTGGGCGGAAATGGGTCTTACAAATGGACAGTGACCAAGCGTACTGCAAACTAGTTTCATAGTGGCCTAAGCATAACAAAGTCAGTGTTTTGGAGTGGCCATCACAAAGCACCATAATCACAATCCTATTGACAATTTATGGACAAAACTGAAAAGGCAGGTGCGAGTAAGGTGACCTACAAATACAGCTCAGGTATACCAGTTCTGTCAGGAGGAATTGAGCCAAATTCCTACCAACTATTGGAAGAAGCTTGTGGAAGGATATACAAAATGTTTGACCCAAGTGATACAGTTTAAGGACAGTGGTACCAAATACTAATGAAATGTATGTAAACTTGTGACTTTGCAGAAAGTAATAAAAATGCCTTATTACATTAGTGGCGACCCTGAGGTCTGGTCACCACTATTAGTTTGCAGCAACTGGGATCGGTAAGTCCAGTCACCCCCAAACACACCCATCACACCCAGTCCCAGAGCTAGCAGTTGAACCCAAGTAGTGGGACTGCTCAGGCAGCTATGGAACAGTGGGGGGAGAATGGTGGTGGGTGGAAAATGAGCAGGAAGTGGTTAGGGAAAGGAAGAGAACAAGGGGAAGACATGACGGGAATTAGTTAGTCGGAGGAGGACATGAGAGAGCGAGGACAGAGAGCACACGGACCCAGAGGCCTGAACCACGATGAGGCATGTCCCGGGTCCCGGGGCTAAAAACCGCAGAAAGCTAGAGGGAGTCCTAGGGGCGCGGGCAGTGAGCGATCCATCTGTGCTCCCGAATCTGCAGTGAAGTGGAAGGACAGGGCAAGAACCAGGGGCCCGGCCCTGAAGGTGGCGAGAAGGCTCCAAGCTCCAACCACAGAACCGGGGGCCACGAGATCTCCAGGAGCTGACACAACGCAGAGAAGGCAGCCGTTCTAGAGCCAGGGGACTCTACCGGTAGCCCAAGAAGGCCCGTGGCTGCTGGATCGGGGCTCTGTGTGCATGGGCGCATGCAGGAAGGAGGAGAACTGGTAGCCCTGAGAAAGGAAAGCCCAAGAGGAAAGGAACACAAAAAAGGGTGAACTGGACAAGCCATCCTAGTTGCCACGGACTACCCGGGTCGTCATTCTACTTGTGCTGTAACCTGAAGTACCTGCCGAAAGAAGCCAAGTAAACCGGGTTGAAACTCGGCATTGTGTCAGACTGTTTATCTCCCGCCTGAGGAGCGGTAGACTGAAAAGCCACGCTGGCATCAGGAGCCTGCCTGAGAGTATTCTTGACCCTGCCCTGCAGCCAGCTCAGCCCCACTGGCTCTCCATCACCAACTCCCTTCCACTCCGGATGCCCTGGGGACCCGCTCCTCCCGTGGGGAGAAAAACCATCACAGCTGCAACTCCATCATCCTCAGAGGTCCTGGACCGCAGCAGCGGCCCCTATCAGCCGCCTTCCATGGGTGGCGTCGCAACAAACTATTTCTACTTCTTTTTTTGCCTTTTTTCTCCCCCTTTTTTATTGACAGCCCACCACGGGGACCACGGACTGGGTCACGACACCGTGACAGTCCACAGCCCCGATGACATCGAGAGGACCCGGTTCCAAGTACCCCACGACCCCCACTGGGGCGAATCAGATTTTCTCTCTTATTGTTCTGGCATTTGCCAAATATATACTAATTCTAACTGACAAAATGGGAAAGGTTTATTCTGATTTCATGTCAGAGTTAGATACTGAGAAAAACATGCATATGTGTATTTTGATATAGTGTAAACTTCTGTTTCAACTGTACTTGCACCTTACTAAACTGCTGTAAAATGGCTTTAAAGGTGGTGTTCCTTATATTGGAAAAAAACTGGTGACAGGTTCCCATTAACCTAGTGAATGTGAACAACATACGGTAGAGACAATTACTGTCTCTATCCGTAGTTGCTGCTCTTGGTATCGATGGTGCAGGGCACTTTTGGCCTCAATGACTAATCCAGGAATTTGCCCACATTTGCTACATTTGAGGGCACAGAATGGGCATCTCATTCTGGGCAAAATAATGGTGCTATTTTTAAGCAAGGCTAAATATTTTCCATTGTTTCCCGAAAGGCAGTGGAGTCCACTGAGTGGTACAGCTGTGGCTGCAACATCATCAACTTGAACAGGTGGAGGTTGAAATGGCACATAAACAGAAGACTGGGTGCAAACTATTTTTTCATTGAAATGGTTTCCAGGCCGCATCCACCAGTTATCATTACACTTTTGGATTTGCCATGACTCGGTTCCACTAACACTTTGACTGCCAATAGCAGTGTTACTACAACTATGCTGCCAGTGTCAATACTACTACCACTATCAACACAGATGGACATTTGATTCATGTCCTTCTCCATTTCATCAAATATTTACTGTTCATTTCTTACAATACTTCAACTGGAAGAAGTTTTTGTAAAATATCTACCTAAGCCAACAGAGTCCTTACCTCAAAGAAATAATTATCTGCGATTGTGTACTGTAATGTCTGTATGCCCTTTTGCATCCTCCCTGGCCCTTAAGATGTGGTATGATCAGAACATGTTCCTGTACAGTCAGATACAGCCATTACAAAGTACATAAAATTGTAGAAATTATTTTTCCAAGATCTATTAATTATTAATGTTAACTTTGATCCTGGAGCAACCTCTTTAAGTCTTGTGGCCTACACTGCTTGGTTACCTAAGGTGGTGTAATGACATCACTTTAGCACACCTTCTGTTCCAGGTTGGAGACTGAGGTAACAAGGTGTACATTGATGCTAATTTTGGTAATGGGTTGAGGTAAATTTTTAATTTAATTTATTTTCTGTTGATAACAGGTTTCAAGATTCCCTTATGTTAAAAGGTATGCCACCATTTGGAGGCACAAAATGGCATTAGTACTTTGGGGAGTTACAATGAGGACATTATCACTATGCGGCGGCACAAAGGATAATACTGTTGTTATGTGGAGGCATAAGGGGGCATTATTACTATGTGGTGTGCTGGTACAGCTTGGGCATTATTAATATCTTGAGGCATAATATGGGCATTATACTTGTGTAAAGGAACAGAGGAGGCATTATTACTATGTGGAAGCACATTGGTGGTCATATTACTAGCTTGGGCGAGCACTGTTACTATGTGGAAGCACAATGGGGACAACATTTCCACTTGGCGGTAGAAAGGGTATCACTATTACTATGTGGAGGCAAAAAAAAGGCATTAAAACTGTGTGGAGGCACAGAGGAGGAACACAGGAGGGACATTATTGCTATGTGAAAGGACATGAGGATCAGTGTTATATGGAAGCGCAGTGGAATCAATATTACAAACCCAACGATAGTGGATTTAGCCGACTTTAGTCTAATGCGTATTGGATCTTAAGAGAGTGCTGGCACTGTTCCTGCCTTTAAAAGGAATCTGTCAGGTGAAAAATCCATATGTAACTGTTATAATTTTCAAATTCCTCTGGTTAAGCTCTTTCTATTCATGTATTTCTTTTATTTATACTCTCTCCCCCATCCTTTGTAAACTGCAAAATAAAAGATTCATTCCATCTGTCAGTCACAGCGAGTGATCACTTAATTCTCTGCAGCCCCCTCCCCAGAAATGAATATTCATGTAGTGACATCACTGCCCTGCACTTCCCTCCTCTGTAAGAACACAACCAAAGCTGTGGAAATCACTCACATAGGGGGTATGTATCCTGTGTGTGCGGCTGTGTGTTTATATGAACATTTGATCATTTGCTCAGCAGATACACACATTACATGTATGCAGGAAAACCAACATTCATATAAACAAATCTCTCACAAGCAGCACAGACTGTAGTGAAGTTACTACAGGAGTTGCAGAAAAAAAACACCCCTCCCTCTCAACCCCCTCCTCAGTAGCCTGCAGAAGCCTGAGATTTCCAGCCTAACTTCACCACAGAGGGGAGGGAAAGAATAACAGCTTGGATAGGCATGGTTATTTAAATAAGATTTACATACTGCGGACTACTCGGAAGTGAAAGTAATGAGCCAGACTAGTGAAGCAGCTGCCTGCACGGTGTGAAGGTGCTTATAGTAAGAGAACTACAGAGGGTAGAGTAATGATTTTTACATATTCTGAAATGGCTGCCCAGGCACTATTTTCTTGTACGCATGGCCGGGAGTCATGGTGCGGGAGCCATGGTGATGCGTCCCTCGCTCCCGGGCATGTGCAATAGACTAGCGATGATGCCATCATACTTCCAGATTGATGGGAGAGGCCAGAAGTTGCAGAGCGCCACTGCTGTGACTGGTGCCTGGCGTGATTACACGCCTGGAAGGTATTTAAACAGGCAGAATTAAGACATTTCACTTATTCCCCCCTGACGAGGCAACATTAACTTATGTGAAACGTACGTTGGCGTCTAAATTTGGGGGATTCAGTCCACTGTGGGGGCTTGGACAGCATGTGCTATTGTATAAGGATTTGGCTTGCTCTTAATAAAATATGCATGTAAAATACTCCTTTTTTGTTCCCCGTTTTGAAACTATTCAAGGGTACTATTAGTATCATACTGAAAAATGACCTGATGAAGTCCCTTTAAGTACTGTGTATGGTTCTGACTTGAAAATTGACACACAACCATTTGAACATTTGTGGGACTCAAAGCTGAGATCTTGCATTTAATTTTTTTTCTTCTATTTAACCTGATTTTTTTACAGTGGGGCGGGTTACCATTAGATGCCGGACTCAATTGCTCTCTTACAGATTGACCTAACGGTTAAGTTATTACTTTTTTGTGGTAATTTTATATTATCAGGATCATTCATTGAACCTTGCTGTCTTACGGTACCGTAAAACTTGGCGACGCTCCAGCGATCCCGACAATGATATGACCTGGTAGGGATCACTGGTGCGTCGCTACGTGTTCGCTGGTGAGATGTAAAACAGTCAGATCTCCCCAGCGACGCAGCAACGCTACGGAACGATACAACGGTCGTTGGGACCCTGTCTCTCAGACCTGTAGTATTGAGGTCGTTGGTCGTTGTCACTGTCAAACAGAGTGATGCACGCTTCCCAGCGGGAGCGCGACAGCCAAAAAATGGTCCAGAGCAGTTTGTAATGATCAGCAATCTCTCAGCGGGGGCCTGGTCGCTGCTACGTATCAAACGTACCGAGATGGTTGCTGAGGTCATTGTTACGTCACAAAACTTGTGACTCAGCAGCAGCTATCTCACTAGCGATCTTGCTTAGTGTGATGGGGGCTTGAGTTAGTATAGTGTTATTTCAGTAAGACTAGCAACTTATCAGTTTTAACTCCTTAAAATAGCCTCTTCTTATGCCTCAACCGATGGGTTCCAGATTGTAAATGAGTGTAACACCAAATATATGAAAGTCGCTATTTACACATAACGTAATGATTGTACTTTCAACAGGAACCTATTTTCAGTCATTTTCTAATGAGCTCATTTACAGTTGTGCATTTTGATAGCATTATTTTACTGAACACAACATTAATTTAAAATCATTATTATGGTTCAATTTCTCAAAATCGAGTTTATCCCTGATTAGCGCAGTGTAATGATGCCAGCTCGAATCTCTCCCAGTTCACACTTTATCTCCCACTGTCAGCCTTGTCATTATGTTTCGTAATCGTCCTTTTTATGCTTCTTTTTTCTTGATGTCTGTTTTTTTCACACTATTGTCTTCTTTTTCTGCATTACCATTTCCTATTCTTTCTTGTTAGTCAATCTGATTTTTAAAGAAAAACTTAATCTTTTAGACAATGTGCACTTTTGCAACACTTGAAAAACTCTTATAAATCAGAGGTAACAAAGGTTCAGTAGTGGAAGACAAAATTGTATAAAAGTTGTGTGAAACTAGACCACAGAGGTCTGAGATACAGCTATGAATTCTTAATTCCATAGCCATTTTTGTTGGCTTAAATTGAAATTGTTGTTTTAATTTTTTTTTTTCAAAACTCAGTACATGTTAAAATAAGAAACTAAAGTTATTTCTTTGAGAATCTGATTCTTTCTCGCCATGGACTGATCATTCATTCTCAAAATGCTCTGTTCTTGGGTAAAATTTGTCTTCATGACTAGAACTTTTCCCATTACTGAGGTAGGAAAAGAGTTGACAGTTGGTGCTCATAGAGTTCAATGGAGAACTGTAAGGGTGCCGTCACACTCTTCAATTTTATGAACGATATTGTTAGCGATCACATGCACGCGCGATCGCTAACAATATCGTTCAGATTGCTGGTGAGCTGTCACACAGGCAGACTCACCAGCAATCAATAGACCAGAGACATCGTGGAAACGATTTAAATATCGTTTTCACGATGTCTTGCTCCCGCTGCCAGCCTGCGGTAAGCGGGAGCAGGCTGGTCTCCAAGGCAAACTGCGGGTATCTAGGCAGCGCGCGCTGCCTAGATACCCGACGTGTACCTTAGTTACCAGCCTCCTCCGCTCACCGGCTGGTATCTAAGGTACACAGCGGGTAACTACGGTCCCTAGTTACCCGCTGTGTACCTTAGATACCAGCCGGTGAGCGGAGGAGGCTGGTAACTAAGGTACACGTCGGGTATCTAGGCAGTGCGCGCTACCTAGATACCCGCAGTTTACCTTGGATACCAGCTCCCAGCGCTTGTGAGAGGCTCTGGGAGCTGTTTTATCGGTCGTCTGTCGGTGTCACACGCAGCGATGCTGCGTGTCCACCGGGCGACTAACGACAGATTTGTGAACATGTTCACAAATCTGCGATCAAACAATGCAAAATCGCTTGATTACACGCAGCGACGCACAGACGATATCGCTTAAGCGATGAAAAAAGCAGATCGCTCAAGTGATATCGTTCATAAAATTCAAGCGTGTGACGTGGCCATAAGTATATGTTGATACAACACTTTGGGACATACTTTTTTTGTTTTGCTGTGGTTTTGTGGAAAAAGTTTTGTGCCAGGAGTGGCATAAGGTCACCCAAAAACAGTGTGAAAGACTGGTGGAAAGCATGCCAAGACACATGAAAGCTGTGATTAAAAATCATGGTTATTCTACTAAATATTGATTTCTGAACTTTTCCTGAGTTAAAATATGAGTTTTGTTGTTTCTAAATGAATATGAACTTGTTTTCTTTGCATTATTATATACCTATAAAGAGAAAAAACTGAGAAACTAAACATTTTGCAGTGGTCTCTCCATTTCTTCCGGAGCTGCATATATATAAAAAGTAATGTTGGCATATAATTATCTTTCCCAACTCCCTCATACACATAAACACTCTGCTTGACTAAAGGCCCTGTCACACATAACGAGATCGCTGTTGCGTCACAGATTTTGTGACTCAACAGCGATCTCGTTAGCGATCTCGTTATGTGTGACACGCACCAACGATCTGGCCCCTGCTGTGAGATCGTTGATCGTTACACACTGCTCTGGATCATTTCTACGTTGTTGCGCTCCCACTGGGAACGCTACATCGTAGTGTTTGACAGGGACAATGACCAACGATCTCAATGCTATGGAGTGACAATTTCCAGCAACCTCGGTATAATTCTGTATTGTTAGTGCTTCGTTTTTCACATTGCTAGTGAGATACCTGTTTGACATTTTACTAGCGATGTGAAAAACGACGCACCAGCGATCTCTGCATATCGTTATCGGGATCGCTGGTGCATCGTTATGTGTGACTGGGCCTTAAGTATACATGTGTCATGAATAGGGAAACTACTTCTGGTGGTATCTTATCTCCCCTGAAAATAAATTTTCATTCCTGCTCTTCAACATCACCTGTCAGGGGAGAGTAGGGAGGATCTCTATATAGATCAGGTTGTCCATCCGTGCCAAAATTAATGAGAGTCTGTGGAGATGTCCTGACTCAACTTTATTGTTGGGTAGGGGGTGCTGGGTATGTTATTTTTCCAAGTGATAGATCTTTTTTGTTTCCATGGGATATAATGTGGGGCAGAAGGAAAAGTGTTGGCTATCTATCGTCTATGGCCACTCTTACAAGCTAGCAGACTCAAATGTTCCCAAAATGACAAACTGTGTAGATAAATGATAATGAACAGTAATGCCAAAGCTATTATTACACATGGGAGCTTGTTGTTCTGGATGGGATTGATTGATCATGTGGCCATACAATGTGTTGTCTTTAGGTTAGGTGGAATATTTACTTGAATTCTTGAACTTTTCAAGGACACAAAGGTGACTGTGCACATTAATATTACTACCTACGGTATATTGGAAGTGACAGTCAAACCGGAAAATAGAGAGATTCTTGATTTTTTTTTTTTATTATTGCTTTTTTAAAAATTTGCATTTATTTTCTATGGAGGCATTAAATCGTATTGCAAATAGGATAAGAATTTTAAATGATTTAAAAATGTTGCAACATTTCAATTTTACATCAGAATTTTGACAAAAACTGATGAATTAGAGCCTTAATCTATCCCCAAAATATGAAAATTCATATATAGTAGTGTTCAAAATAATAGCAATCCAATTTGACTAACCAGATTATTCACTGTTTTTGGTATAAATAATATTACCACATGTCAATTTACCAGTTGTTGCAATAGAATGAAAACCAACAGACTCCTCATTCATGATGTGCATGTTGTTGAGTCTGTGTATTTGAATAATTAATTGAAAGGGGGGGTGTTCAAAATAATAGCAGTGTGGAGTTCAATTAGTGAGGTCAATCATTCTCTGAAGAAACAGGTGTGAATCAGGTGGTCCTTATTTAAGGGTGAAGCCAGCACATGCTGTACATACATTACTCTTTGAAAGGCTGAGAAATATGGGTCGTTCAAGACATTTTACAGAAGAACAGCGTAATTTGATTACAAAGTTGATTGGAGAGGGTACAACTTATGAAGATGAGCAGACAATGATAGGCTGTTAAGAAAAGAAAAGAGTACTGACCAGCGCCAGAAATCCAACGTAGTAAAAATGAATTTATTTTTCCATACAAAAAACAAGAAAAAAGGGCAGACTACAGCACAAGCAACAGGGACATAAGGAGGACAAAATTATCAGACACGGCAACGTGTTTCTGACCTCAAACAGGGTCCTTATTCAATGCCATTCATATTTTAAGAAGATGTCCTTGCCTAAAATCTTATCTATAAGAGACCCTACCATGCTGAACAGTGTGATGCCAGGATATTATCATTATTCGTTATTACTGGACAGTATAAGTAGCATTTATCTAATAGATCCATAGGGCATAAAAAACAAACTCTGAAGGCCACTTCACACACACAGATATCTGAGTCCAATATCTGAACAGATCTGTGGTTGCAGTGAAATCATGGACACATTGTTCCATTTTGTGGCTGTGTACAACATGGAGCAATGTATCCATGATTTCACTGCAACCACAGATCTGTTCAGATATTAGACTCAGATATCTGTGTGTGTGAAGTGGCCTTTATAGAATGAGATGCAAAATTAGCATGTTTATTTGTGTTCACAGCTGGATTATATTAATAAGTAGCAATATTTTAGCATTTTACATTACATATATAAACCCCTGTATTATCAAAATTACACCACGGCATACAGTAGATAAAATGTATATATTTCCATTTTCCTGCTGCTCATAATAAATGGAGTATTACATAACTGAGCAGTCAGGGTACATGATATACAAGTCCATCAAATGCAGCCAAGCTACATTGTGTATATTGTACTGTATCCTTGTCTCGTGCATTATGAAAGCAATTACTCAGTAAATTACAGGTGAACAAACATTAACCTTTCTTGAACACAAGCTAACCTATTTGTACTTGGATCCCTGCTTACAGTTACTTGGTTACCTGTCGACAAAGGAAATGTGAATGGTTCATTTTGAAATAGATTTTGTTTAGATAGAATTTGTGTCTTTTTTTCACATTTTCCTTAGTTTTAAAATCTGTGGCAAAGTCAGTTTTAACATGTCAGCACATTAAAAACAACCAGTTCTTACTCTTATTTTATTCTCACTGCTCCCCTGAGTATTCTGATTTTGGTTTGTTAGATTTGCTAATCCACAATATGGTTCAAGACGTTTGGCCCTTTTTATTTACTGTTCCCAGTATACTAATTTTTATGGTTTTAAAGGGGTTGTCCAATCTAAATCAACAAGTCTGCCGTTACTACATGTTACGGCAGAATTCTGAATCCTCACATTGTGCGCACAGTGCCCTGTGAGGATTCTCTGCTATCAATGCTGGGAACGGCAGTCATGTGACTGCAAGTATGTAATATGCATACACCCAGCCAGAATCCAACTAGACTGTATCTGGCCTTGCGCAATACATTTGTATATTGCAGAACCAGAACCATCTAGTCAGATTCTGGCCGGGAGTGTGTGCATCACATTTTTGCGACCACCATTCTTAGAACACTTGTGGGTTGAATTGAAGAAAAAGCTTTATACTTACCCAAGCGAAACACCCAATATACTCCAAAAATTGGGAATGCGTAAAAGACATCCGAGATCAGATTTCGGTCAAGGTAGGAATCTAATAAAGAGCAATCCCTAAAGAATTCAGGTAGTGATGAAAGCCAAAGGAGGATTTACAAAATTATAGCAAAATAGTACATTTCAATTGAAAATTTTCAGAACAAAACAGTAACAATGCAGAGACATGTCAAGAAAGTGCATAACTAATCAAATGCTAAATAGTTGCAAGTCAAAGTTATGTATGAGATAGCCAACATGATTGTCTATAAAATGTCTAATGCTCAAAGCTGTAGTGGATGGTGAGATATGAAGCTGAAAGTCAAAAGTTCAAAACATTGTTACTGTTTCACTCACCGGTGTAATTTTTTCCCTGTAGAAAGACTTTCAGTGAAGCAACCGGACAGTTTTAGAATGCCGTAAGTCTGCAACCTAACCCCATATTTGCAGGTAAATAGTGTTTTTGACATGACTCCCTTTAAGATTATAAGAACTAGATAAAACTGTGTAATACTTGTCATTTAGACAAAAGGAAAAATGTTCGTCAGCATTTACCACCTTACCTATTTAGCGACTGTCCTAGCATGTCAGAGCTTTTTTCTGACCTCAGGCCCCGTTACAACATCCTTCCCGACATCGTTCAAAAGTGACGTCAGGAACCATGTTGAAACGACATCGTTTTTTGCGTCGTAGCGTGCAAATGAGCGATTCAACAACGATAGTTGTTCAAGTCGGAGTTGACAGGTTTTCCTGCATGCAGGAAAACCTGTCAACTTCAACTTAAGCAACCTGCGGCATCTTTCAGTGTGACACCCCAATAGCGATGTCACGGCCAACTTGGCCCATTCACAGCAGTGAGCAGGGATCGTTCACAGTGTTTGTGAACGATCCCTGCTCACAACATCACTGAGTTGTCCACAATATCTATACGTGTGACATCCCATCAACGATGTCGGCAATGACGGCGCGCACCCAAGATCGGTGCGAGAGTCCGACATTTTTCTCAGATCACATCTGAGTTCTGTCCGAGGGCAATTCGTTTTTTATCTTGGCAACTACTTACTTATTTACTGTATAATCATTTACAGGAACATTTTTTACAGTTGTCTGAGTTACAAAATGATAATGTATCAATCAAAAATCGCATCCGAGACGGATGGTTTGTGTGCCGTCCAACTGTGGTCCGTGATCTTTGTTGGACCCATAGACTTGCATTGGCGAATCTCAGCCGTGAATCGCATACTGTCACAGCATGTTGCGACTGACTTGTCATCCGTGAATCGGATGAGAAAAAAACCACCGACACTCGCAAATGTGCTCTTGGGCATTGAATAACATTGGTCCGACTGCAATGTAATTTTTACTCGCATTGCAGTCGTCCAAGTTTCACGCCAGTGTTTCCGAGCCCTAACAATGAGCCTCAGCTAACACTGAGGAAGCTAAGAGAATTGCAGTGAACTAAGAAGCAGGATTATACAGGTACATAGAAATTCTTTACACATAGCGGTGTATCTCTAATGACCCTGTATTCTAGAGGTGAAGAAATAATCAGATTTCTTTTTTATAAAATTAGTATAAAAAAAAAATACTATACAATTGCAAAAAAATACTATACAATTGCAAAAAAGTCAATTTGTTTCACATTGCAAAAACATAATTTTATCTTTGTCTAGTGAGTGTCCCAAGGGACTTGAACCCACAACCTGTACAACTGCAGGCAAGAACTAAGTCTATGATTCACAGACCCTGCTGATGTCACTAGAAGTTTGAATAAATCAAGCTGCAGTGCAGTCTTTAACTTCACAGATTATAAAGATACAACTTTTATGTACCTGTATTCTAGAACAAGACAAAAAGATTTTTTTTTCTTCTTATGAAATTACTAATAAAAAAAAATTAAAATAGTGAATTTTAGTTTTTGCAGCGGACACAGCACCCTCTAGAGGGATTTTAGCTATGTGTCATATCCTATGTACGGTAACCAAAACTGAGGCTCACAAATATCGGTTGGCCTGGGAAAAAGATCTAGGGAGGGTCGTCTCGGTCGCTGAATGGGAAAAGTGCTTCCTTATGGCCCGGAGGACATCTGGTTCATGTGACGCATTGGAAAAGTGCTATAAGCTACGTTTTAGGTGGTATCTCAATCCAGACAGATTGCATCGGTATTTTCCTGCCACTTCTCAACTCTGTTAGAAATGTGGTTCCGAAGTTGGAACTTTGCTCCATGTCTCGTGGGGCTGCTCCCAGATCAGAGAGTTCGGGAAGAAAGTATACTGGAATTACAGTATGAAAAAGCCAAGAAGCCAGCGCTGCCTAAGGTTAGCACGCAATACAAAAAGTGCATGTGCACATAATTTCTAACTGTACTTTAAACTGAGACATTTGGCAAACAATTGATCAATTCTTTAAGCTACCCCGCCACGTCACGGCATTCTCAGATGGGGCAGTCCTACTCTACATTTTTTAATTCGCTGTGCCATTACGGCCTCCTGAATGCATTAAAAGCAGAACCATATCAAATGCACACGTACCTGAAGCATTACTGAACTACTCCCATGGCACCAGAAAAGCAGCGCAGATAAAGGCAGACCAGGTCCGGACATGACATCCGGACATTATCAGATCTGACCCCACACACCGCCCAACCAACAACCATGGATGAGGGTAGAACAGGCCCAAACACATGTGCAACAATCAAGCAGAGCCTATGGGCAGGGTATGGCCGCTGTATGTATGTACAGCGGCCTAGATCATTCACATTAACCCCTTCATGACCCAGCCTATTTTAGCCTTACTGACCTGGCCATTTTTGACAATTCTGACCAGTGTCCCTTTATGAGGTAATAACTCTGGAACACTTAAACGGATCCTAGCGATTCTGAGATTGTTTTTTCGTGACATATTGGGCTTCATGATAGTATTAAATTTAGGTCGATAATTTTTGCGTTTCTTTGTGAAAAAAAACAAAAATTTTGCAAAAATGTTAAAAATTTTGCAATTTTCAAATTTTAATTTTTATTCTGTTAAAGCAGAGAGTTATGTGACTCAAAATAGTTCATAAATAACATTTCCCACATGTCTACTTTACATCAGCACAATTTTGGAAAAAAAAAATATTTTTGGTAAGAAGTTATAAGGGTTCAAAGTTCATCAGCAATTTTTCATTTTTCCAGCAAAATTTACAAAACCATTTTTTTAGTGACCGCATCACATTTGAAGTCCCTTTGAGGGGTGTACATAAAAGAAAACACCCAAAAGTGACACCATTCCAAAAACTGCACCCCTCAAGTTACTCAAAACTACATTCAAGAAGATTATTAACCCTTCAGGTGCTTCACAGGAACTAAAGCAACGTGGAAGGAAAAAATTGACATTTTAATTTTTCCAACAAAAATGTTCTTTTAGTCTCAATTCTTTCATTTTCACATGGGCAACAGGATAAAATGGATCATAAAATTTGTTGGGCAATTTCTCCTGAGTACACCGGTTACTCATATGTGGTCATAAACCACTGTTTGGGCGCACAGCAGGGCTCAGAAGGGAAGGAGCGCAATTTGACTTTTGGAGCTAATTTTCCATTCAAAAATTGAAATGGCGCTCCTTCCCTTCTGAGCCCTGCCGTGCGCCCAAACAGTGGTTTTTGACCACATATGAAGTATCTGTGTACTCAGAAGAAATTGCCCAACAAATTTTAGGATCTATTTTATCATGTTGCCCATGTGGTAATGAAAAAGTTTAGGCTAAAAGAAACTTTTTGTAAAAAACAAAGTACTTTTTCATTTTTGCAGATCAATTTGTGAAGCACCTGAGGGTGCAAAGTGTACACTATGCATCTAGATAAGTTCCTTGGGGGGTCTAGTTTCCAAAATGGGGTCACTTGTGGGGGAGCTCCAATGTTTAGGCACACAGGGCCTCTCCAAACGCGGCATGGTGTCCGCTAACAATTTGAATGAAAAATTAGCTCAAATTGTTAGCAGACACCATGTCGCGTTTGGAGAAACCCTGTGTGCCTAAACATTGGAGCTCCCCCACAAGTAACCCCCTTTTGGAAACTAGACCCCCCAAGGAACTTATCTAGATGAGTGGTGAGCACTTTGAACCCCCAGCTACTCCACAAATTGATCCGTAAAAATGAAAAAGTACTTTTTTTTTCCACAAAAATTTTCTTTTTTCATTTTTACGGATCAACTTGTGTAGCACCTGGGGGTTCAAAGTGCTCACTATGCATCTAGATAAGTTCCTTGAGGGGTCTATTTTCCAAAATGGGGTCACTTGTGGGGGAGCTCCAATGTTTAGGCACACAGGGGCTCTCCAAATGCGACATGGTGTCCGCTAACAATTTGGGTTGATTTTCCACTCCGGACCTGAGTGAAGCCGCGGGTGGTCGCAGGGAGACCGCAGCCGCCCTGTACTCACCGTGTGCGGCGGGTGCAGGGCGCCCTCTCCCTGCAGTCACCCGATGGGAGCCGCTTCCAACTCCGCAGCATGAAATAAGCATGCAGCAGAGGAGCGGACTCCCGGCAACCTGCATCGCAGCTCCAAACATGCTGCGGGCAGGTTACGCATAGTGAGGATGGAATTTCTTGAAATTCCATCCACTATACTAGTACTGTACGACACCCAGTAAGATCACAGCACTTAGGGAGTGACACAGAAGCATGGCACAGGGATAGCACATATCGCTGTGTCTGGCTGTCACATCGCTCCTTTGCAGCGTCATCTCCTTGCAGGGAGATGACACTGCAGAGAATGCTTGCACAGGCGGCAGGGGGGCACAGGAGGGGAGGGGGTGACCGGAGTAGGAAGAGGACAAAGGAGCACAGGAAAACAGGGTTGCTGGAGCACATGAACACAAGGGTGTAGAAGTGCAGGGCAAGGGGCGCAGGGACACAAGGATGCAGGGCACAAGGGTGCAGGGCTGCAGAAATGTAGGGGTGCAGACACACAGGGGTGCGGGCTTCAGATCACAGGGGTGCAAGGGCAAAGGGCTGCGAGCTGCAGGGGCGCAGGGCACAGGAGTGCAGAGACGCAGGAGTGCTGGCTGCGGGGCACAGGTGTGCAGGCTTCGGGGCACAGACTGTGGGGCACAGGGGTGCAGGGACGCATGGCACAGGGGTGCAGAGCTGCAAGGGGGTGGGGCAAAGGGGCGCAGGCTACAGGGGTGCAGGGCTGCAGGGTGTGGGGCTGCAGGGCACAGGGACGCAGGCTACAGGGGTGCAGGGTGTGGGCTGCAGGTCACAGGGTTGTGGGGCTGCAGGGCACAGGGGCGCAGGCTACTGGCTGCAGGGACACAGGGCTGTGGGCTGCAAGGCACAGGGATGCGGGGCGCAGGGCACAGGGGTGTGGGGCGCAGGGACGCACAGCACAAGGGTGCAGGGCTGTGGGGCGCAGGACACAGGGGTGCAGGGCTGCAGGGGACAGGGGTGCAGGGCTGCAGGCACAGGGGTGCGGGGCGCAAGTGTGCCGAGCTGTGGGGCACCGGGCGCAGAGCTACAGGGCACAGGGATGTGGGTCGCCCAAAGGTGCCGAGCTGTGGGGCACAGGGGTCTGGGGCGCAGGGAGTCAGGGGTGTAGAGAGTCAGGGGTGTGGGGCGCAGGGGTGCTGGGCTGTGCGGCACAGAGGTCTGGGACGCAAGGGTGCGGGGCACAGGCTACAGGGGTGCAGGGATACAGGGAAGCAGGGTGTGGGCTGCAGGGCACAAGGGTGTGGGGCACAGGGGTGTGGGGCACAGAGGTGCAGTGACGCACAGCACAAGGGTGCAGGGCTGTGGGGCGCAGGCTACATGGGTGCAGGGCTGCGGGCTGCAGGGGACTGTGGTGCGAGGTGCAGGGCTGCAGGTACAGGGGTGCAGGGACGCACGGCACAGGAGCGAGGCTGCAGGGCACAGGGGTGCAGGGATACAGGGACGCAGGGCTGCAAGGCACAGGGATGAGGGGTGCAGGGACGCACAGCACAAGGGTGCAGGGCTGCGGGGTGCAGGGCTGCAGGCACAGGGGTGCAGGGCGCAAGTGTGCTGAGCTGTGGGGCACAGCTGTGGGGCGCAGGCTACAGGGGTGCAGGGCTGCGGGCTGCAGGGGACAGTGGTGCGAGGTGCAGGGCTGCAGGCACAGGGGTGCAGGGACGCACGGCACAGGAGCGGGGCTGCAGGGCACAGGGGTGCAGGGATACAGGGACGCAGGGCTGCGGGCTGCAAGGCACAGGGGTGCGGGGCACAGGGGTGCAGGGACGCACAGCACAAGGGTGCGGGCTGCGGGGTGCAGGGCTACAGGGCACAGAGATGCGGGGCGCAAGGGTCCATGGCGCTGGGCGACAGGGGTGTGGGGTGCAGGGGTGCAGGGCTGTGCGGCACAGAGGTCGGGGCGCAAGGGTGCGGGGCACAGACTACAGGGGTGCAGGGATACAGGGACGCAGGGCTGCAGGGTGTGGGCTGCAGGGCACAAGGGTGCGGGGCGCAGGGCACAGGGACGCACAGCACAAGGGTGCAGGACTGTGGGGCGCAGGATACAGGGGTGCATGGCTGCAGGGGACAGGGCTGCAGGCACAGGGGTGCAGGGCGCAAGGGTGCCGGGCTGTGGGGCACAGGGGTGCTGGATTGCAGGGCACAGGGGGTGCAGGGCACAGGGGGTGCAGGGCACAGGGGGTGCAGACCAGACGCAGTGTGGAGCAGTATAGCCCCCTCCAGTGATGAAAGGAGTGATCTGGGAGCAATCTAATGGGATTGATCACTCCCATCATCGCCGCTCCACACTGCGCCCACTGCTGTCTCCTCCGGTCCTCCCACTCCCAGAGGAGAGCGTTCACAGCAGGGAAGAGGAGCGAAGGACCGGAGGAGAACGGGCAAGTGCGGAGGACCGGGGGAGCGGGCACAGTAGCGGGAGGTCCGGCGGCTGCGGACAGCAGGCAGTGCCAGGCACTGGGGAGAGCGGGCGCAGCGGCAATGATAGGAGTGATATAGGAGCGTCAGATCACTCCCAGATCACTCCCATCATCACTGGAGAGGGCAATATCCGCCCCCTCCAGCACTCCATGCTATGGAAGGGGCGGTGCCAGACCCTTCCATAGCTGGCAATCGCAACTACCGGGATTGGCTGTTGGACGTTCCAACAGCCAATCACAGTGAACGCAGATGAGGGGTGGCAAAGCCACCCCCCCCTGACGTCACCCTAAAGTCCCTGGCTTCCTGTAGCCCCGGTAAGATTTTGCCGACGCCGCTCACCGGGGCTACAAGAAGGGGATCCCGCCATGACGTTGTGGGACGTCACAGGTCGGGAAGGCACCAACTTCTATGATGTCCCACAACGTCATAGGTCGGGAAGGGGTTAAAGACAGATAGAATGGCATGCACAACCAAGCGCGCACGGCAAAAAGTGGTGGTCAGCCACAAACCTATAACAAATAAAAAAGCCAAGAAGCCCCATCTGAGAATGCCGTGACGTGGCGGGGTAGCTCAAAGAATTGATCAATTGTTTGCCAAATGTCTCAGTTTAAAGTACAGTTAGAAATGATGTGCACATGCACTTTTTGTATTGCGTGCTAACCTTAGGCAGCGCTGGCTCCTTGGCTTTTTTATTTGGAATTACAGTATGGTTTACTGGCAAGGACCTTGAAGGCACCCCTGAGATGGCCTTGCTCTCTCTTCTCCCTGGTTCGTGGAACGCTCAAAAGAAAGATATTCTCCAGTTTTGCCTCAGTGCGGCCTGAGCTGTGATCCCTCGCCATTGGAGGGATCAGACCCCTCCCTCAATACTTGAATGGTATTCTGAAATGGAGACATTACGTAGATTTGAGGAGATTTCTTCTGAACTCTCGCAAACTACACGAATTTGCGATTACCTGGTCTGAGTGGATCCTCTTTAAAGATGCTCCCAATTTTAGAGATCTGTTCTCCTGAACTTGATCATGCTGGAGAGATTTTCCTCTGTTTAACTACCTTTCATAGATAGCTGGCGCATGCTCCTTGTACTTTACTTCTTGGCTTATTAAGCTATTTCTCCTTTCTTGCCTTTTCTCTCTATTTTTTTCCCTACGTTTTTCCTTCCCCCCTGGACAACTAATGGTTTGCATAAGTTTACTCCTTCCCTCCTGTAAATTTAACAGGAACTAAGGAATATCCTCTTGCGACCTATTTTGTGAGAAGGATAAGTGTTCGAAGTGTAAATAGAAGCTTGCAGATGTTGATCGGATGTTGAGTCATGCGGGATGTGTCCTACGCCATTTTGTAATCTTATTGCTGCTCTATTCTCTTTAAGTGGATGTTATGCTTAATTCCAATGTATATCGTGATGTTTAACGTTATTAAACCTGTTTATTAAAGACAAATTTAACAAAAAAAATAATGAATTTTTTAAAAATAAATAAAATCACAAATCAGCAAATACCATGAACATATTTAGTGTGCCTTTAATCATAACTAACAGCACAACAAAGCGATCAGATTATTTATGGTGATGAGTAAATTGCATACAAAAATGTTGTGATTTGATTTTTCTCTATTAAACTCATAAAAATGTAATGTAATTGCTGTATTTTTTCTACTGCTTTTTCTGCCCGTTTTCTTCAGGTGTCCGTACAGTGGCAGATTATAATGATATCAATCTGGGCGGTAGCCCGGGGCCCAAGGCTCTGGGGGAAAGCCCAGCTGCCCAGGGTACATTGCACTCATTATAAACCGCCATTGTCCGCACTCTGTCCAGGCCACCACTGCCGCTCCTGCCCCCCCCCTCTTCCTCCCACAAGTCTGCTGCTCTGTCCTGCTCTACTCTCCTCACACCGCCTGATTCACTACTTCCTGTGCCAGGCTGAAGACTGAGCATGAAGCACAGAGGAGAGAAGATGCCTGTGTATGCAGTGTGTAGTGAGTGTGAGCAGTGTGTATTGTGTGTGTATTGTATGCTGCATGTAGTGTGTGCAGTGCGCTATATACATACAGCACACTACACTGCACACACTACACACAATACACTGCACACTAGTGTGTGCTGTGTGTAGTGTGTGCAGTGTATTGTGTGTGCTGTGTATTGTGTATGTAGTGTGCCATGTTCACACTGCACACACACACACAATACACACTGCACTATTGTGTGCTGTGTGTGCTTATTGTGTATTGTGTGCGTGCAGTGTGTATTGTGTGTGCAGTATATTTGTGCAGTGTATTGTGTGTAGGGTGTGTGCTGTGTGTACTATGTGTGCAGTGTGATTTGTGTGCAGTGTATATATTGTGTAGTGTGTGCTACACAATATACACACAGTGCTTCGGCACTGCACTGGTAAAGACAATGAAGTAATTAAATTTGTGTATTAATCACTGGTCAGGGTAATGGAGACAGTGGAGGACTGTCTAGAACTACATTGGGCAAATGATCATAAATGCTTGTGCCCCACTGCCCCTTCATCTTGGATAGTCACATGTGAAATGCCCCTGCATGCTATATGTGCCCCTCTATTTATGTAATGGTCCTTTACGTACATGATACTAGGAAAATATCCAGATAGATGGGCACACACAGTATGCAGGGGCATCTCACATGGGACTAAGATGGAGGGGCAGTGGGGCACAGTCCGCTCCTCATATTTTATCCACACCAGTAAGGCTATGTGTCCGCAGAGTGTTTAGGCTCCATTTAGGAGATCTGTTTTTGGTGCCTTTTTTGCAGCTAAAACAGATCCTCTATTTATTTATTTTTTGTTGAAAAGAAGCATCACAATCTCATCATCTGTTTTTGTGTTGCTTTTTGCTATTTATTTTTTTTTAGTGCTACGCTTTTGCTTTTTCAAAAACGCAGTACTATTACATAAGCAAGAGGGACACACACAGACACACACACTCTTTATTACCTTCCCCAAGATCTGCGGTGTCTGGCGATGGGTTACTTCTGGGTATTCAGCTGACTCATGTGGGCAGGTCGTGTCGGTATCATACCTGCAGGTCCTGCCAGTGCCCAGAAGGAACACATCACTAGAGCTCACCATGGGACCACCAGGGAGGGTAAGGAATTGGTGCGTTTGTGGTGTCAAAGCGCAGTAAAAAAGCATCACAAATGGGCTGTGCGATATTCATCCATTTGTGATGTCGTAAGCGCAGCAGAAAAACAGAGCAATAATTGACATTCATTATTTTCTGGATCTGCTTTTTGCACCACTAGCGCAGCAGTCACAAATGCAGCATCTAAATTGCAAAGTGAAAGCCTTATTCACTTTGCTAGCAGACGCAGCGACTGATCCTTGTTTGGTGCAGTTTTTTAACAACCAAGGCAAATGCAGAACAAATGCAGAGTGATCACATAGGCTAAGGCCTCGTGCACACACTGAGTATTTGATGTTTTTTTACCTCAGTTTTTGTAAGGCCTCCTGCACACACTGAGCTTGGCGAGTTTTACCTCAGTATTTGCTAAGCTATGTGCACATAGGGCGTATTTATTCTTTTTTCCTGTGCTTTTTTTTCATTGGTTTAATGCAAATAAATGCTAATAAAAAGCTGCAGCTTCTTTTACTGCCAAGAGATCAGGTTTTGCTACATAAAAAACCCCTGTGTAAACATAGCCTAAGGCCTGATGCACATGTTCAGTATTTGGTGAGTTTTTTACCTCAGTATTTAAGCTTTTGCTCATGGGTAGGCCGCCACCAGAGTTACTGCACTCCTGCGGTTAAGGGGAGTAGTGCCTCTGCCCTCGAGTTGCTGGGATGGTGCAGTTGAGCCCAAAAACACACACACACACAACCTGTAGGCCCTGGGACATTCGGTGGATCCTGAGGGAGGACCCAGGTCAAAAAGGGGGACAGGGAAGTGTAGTGAGGAGTAGTAGTAGCAGTAGGAGAAGTAAGGAGAGACCATCGGGAAAGGAGTGGAGTGGAAGTCAGGAGTGTAGAGGCGTGTGTGGTGTCGACTCCCAAAAGACTGACAGGCGGGAGAAGACGAGAGCCCTTGGGTGCGGATGAGACATCAGATGAGACATCGATCCCCGTACACCCAAATCTTCTGAACGGAGGGGCTGGTGGACAGGGACCCGGCCCTGAACATGGTGCGAAAGCTGTATGTCTGATCCATTGAACCGGAGGCCCCAGGCTTCTAACGGGAGCTGTGGATGAACACCCGACACAACTTGGGGAAGGTGGCTGAACTAGGAAACAGTGCTCGGGAGGGGACACAACAGCACCCGTGGCCGCCGGTACTTGAGCTCTGTGCTGCGGAGGCACTGAGAGCCTGGGGAGCAGAGTGGTGTTGCGCTCACCTCAGAAGAGAACTACCCCTTATAGCGCTGGGAAAGAGAGAGAGACCATCAGAGACAGGAATGCCTAGAAAGGAAGGAAAAGGCACCAACCGAGGCTCGACTGCACTGTTCTGGAGGCAACGCTGAACCGGAAGTTGGCAAGGGACGTACCCAGCGGCCATGCTGCAACAACTGAGTAAAAGTAACAGAATTCCAGCTGTGGCGTGTGAGACTTTTATTAGCGACGACCACCGGCTGCAGAGGCCGCATGAGACATCTGGGTACTGATGACCCAGTAAATATCTGTCAAGGTACGAACTGACTCCTTCATCCCGCTGCCTTGGGGACTGCGCTCCACCTGCAGGAAGCGAAACCATCCAAGCTGCCGGTCACCGTCCCCAGAGGTTCTGAAGCAGCGGCGGCCGCCCTGGCCACATACCGCAAGTGACGTCACGAACACCCCTATTCTTCTTTCACTGTCCTTGTCATCTACCCCCTGTTTATTAAATTGACACCGCCAGGGTCACGGGACCAGGTCTCTGTTCCCGACTGTCCCCATGACAAGAACCAAAAGGTGAAGCAGAACAATGAGTAACCGCCCAATTCCCAAGTCTTCCCCGACCCTGGAGTGGGCGTGTCATTCGTAAAAGGTGTTTTTGCAGCATTTTTTGCATGGTTTTTCATTCATTTATTTTTTTGACTGAAATGGAACACAGCTTGATTTTTGCAGCATTTTTAAGATGCAGCACGTCAACTGTAGATTCTTTGTTTTTGCTTCTTTTTGGTTCAGTTTTGCTGTGTTTTCTGCTGGCAAAAACACATTTTTTATTTTACTTCCGAGAGATCAGGTTTTGCTGCAGAAGAAAATGCAGCAAAAATGCCCTTTGTGAACATAGTGTAAGACCACGTGCACATGCTGAGTATTTAATTTTTCTTTCTTTTTGCCTAAGTATCTGTAAGGCCTTGTGCATACCCTGAGTATTTGGTGAGTTTTTACCTCAGTATTTTTTAAGGCCAGATGCATATGCTGAGTATTTGGTGAGTTTTTACCTCAGTATCTGTAAGGCCACATGCATACGCTAAGTATTTGGTGAGTTTTTACCTCAGGAACTGTAAGACCTCGTGCACATGGTATTTGGTGTTTTTTACCTTAATATTTGTAAGGCCTCGTGCATACCTTGAGTATTTGGTCAGTTTTTACCTCAGTATTTGTAAGGCCACATGCATACGCTGAATATTTGGTCAGTTTTTAGCTCAGTATTTGTAAGGCCTCATGCAGAAGTTCAGTATTTAGTGTTTTTTTACCTTGTTACTGTAGTTGTTAGTTCACACGGGCAGGGCCGTATTTCCCACTAGGCACACGAGGGCAGATGCCTAGGGTGACAGAATGCAGGGGGTTGCGCCAGGATCAAGTTTAAAAAAAAACTATTTTTTTTTTTTTTAAATCTCCCTCCCTCCTCCAAACTCTGCATGAAATCCGGCGAGTTTTTGGAGGAGGGAGGGGGGCGTCACATTCACTTGTAACTGCGCCTTTAAGATGCGGTTACATGTGAATCTGTGAGCGCCTGGCACTTACGGGGTTAGGGAAGCTCCAATCAGCTTCCTTCCCTAATGTGCAGTACTCACACTGAAGAGGTCAGGCAGCGTGATGATGAGTCATCACACTGCCGACAGGAGGACTATGCAGCAGGAGTGCGCAGAGGAAGAGGAAGAAGAGCTGTCACTGTAGGGATCCTGGAGCGTGGAGCCAGGTAAGTGCTGAAGATTGTAGCACCAGAGGCAGGGGTCAGCATGGACAAGTGTGCAGGTGTCTGCAATGGAACATGGATAGGGGTATGGGGGGTGATAAGCTGCAATGGAACATAGAGAGGGGGTGGGGGGGTGATAAGCTACAATGGAAAATGGAGAGGGGGATGATAAGCTGCAATGGAACATGGAGAGGGGGATGGGGGTTATAAGCTGCAGATGAGGGTGGTGGTGGTGAATGTAGTGCAGGAAGGAGACACCGAGAACAGTCTTTCCTTTACCTATGTTTACTGCAGATTCTGTAGCAGGTCCAGGGTAATACAACAAGCACCAGGCATGTTGTCTGACCAGTCTGATGAGAACTGTAGTCTCTGCTGGGTGAGTAATATGGCCTTCCTGCTAACTTTCCTTGTGCTGTAGGTTTCTTAGTGCCTTGAGTTTCCAGTACTCCCTCTAGGTTGCTGTGGGTTACCTGCTAGCAGGCTGGTAGTGCGTATTCTGCGGGTATCTGTGCTGAGAGCAGTTCCCTGATCATCTATACTATGGTTGCCCTGGAAAGTTCTACTTGAGCAGCTAGTGGGCATAACACCCACCAGCCTCCAGTTCTGTCACAAGGCCCTGTAAGCTTAGTTGACCTAGGGACCGGTATCCTGCTTGCAGCTTGTCCCTTTGGAGCAGCTCCTGCTGCCTCCTCACTGGACAACTCATGTGCCTACTCAGCCCTGCTACATTCAGCTAACCCCTCCCCCCTACAAAGAAGTGTGACACATGCTCAAAACAGACATCAAGTGCACAATTTCATAATAAGGGATCAGGCAGTGTGCGTTCGCTTCAGACTTTCAGCAGAGGGAGCAATGCTCCTCAGACATGGAATTACAACCTATGCTAAAGAAATACAATTTGTGGCAGGCAGACACAGAGGCGCCACACTCAGTATTTTTTTATAACATAAAGTAAATACTTTGAGAATTGGTGCCCAATTTGTACATAAGGCATAGCTCAGATGCAGAGGAATAGCAGGGTTCATCACAGGGTGGTGTGGGCAACATATCTGACTGGGTGACAGATCTAGCTAGCCATGTTTACAAGTAAAGAGGTGCTCCCTAGTTATTGTGGGCATGGTGGGAGCCTCAGTAGATGACCATGCTGTTATTGAATAAGATTCACTATGCAAAGACCAAAACCGATATTACTGGTATACAGTGATAATATTAAAGTAGATACCAATCCTGCAGACCATACAAAAGTCTACAGTACAGTTATATTAGGTGACTTACAGCTGACCTTCTTTCTGGTGGAATTGTTCATTTTTACCATGTTTTCCATGTGGTCCAGACCACTATGACAACTTTCAGGCACAAATCATCTGAAATTTTTCAGCAAAGACACATTTAAATTCTCACATTTTGAGCACTGTCCCTATCTATTTTCAATCTACACATACTTCTTTTTTTTTTTGAACCATCTTTTTTTTATTTTGCATTGTAAATAAACGTACAATTACAAACTTGACGTAAGATTCACATTGGTATCAAATGACAGTAATGAAATGATACAGCACTGTATGACATAATACACTGTCGTCACCAACTGTTTTATAGTAATATTCCATAACATAGAAACTAGGAACTCCCGAACCCACCCACTTCCCTTGCTAGCATGCATCTCAACAGGCCTTGTACATAGTTGATTCTACTGTAAATTTCGTTTTGCGGTGTTATACCTGGCAGACATATTTAAGCCTGCCCAAAGCATCTCCCAAGTCTTCATTGGCATACCATGCTGAAGATTTATGAAACACCATGAGAGACCTTATTTCTTCATCAGTGAATTCCTGTTCAACAAAATTTCTCCATTTAGCGAAAAATTTCTTTGTCAGTGTACTAGGGTTACGTGCGGCATCTAAAGATTCTATTGCAAGTGTTTGTCGTAGTGAATTCTTAATCTGTAACAGGTCAGGGGGTCTATCGTTCAACCAGAACTGTAGCAGCAATCTCTTTGCAGTTATTGCAATATAATGAAATAGTACATGTGGTTGTTTTTTCCCTATCAAGTCGTTCTGGTAGTGGAAAAGCCAAAGCATTGGGTTCATCTTGTCTAGTCCTGCACATATTACCCTCGCCCACTTATCCACTGCTTTCCATAGTATTTGAGAGGCCGGACAGGACCAAAGGCCGTGTTCTAGGTCTGTCATGTGTGCGTTGCATTTAGGGCAGTGAACCCACTTCTCCTGCCTTCCCGGTATCGAGGGTATGTTAAATGCCAAAATTGTCCCATGAATAATCCTAAATTGGGAGTCCCTCCATCGCTCATTCTGTACAAAACGTCTGCAGGTCTCCCAACCTTCTAAAATTTTCTGTGCAAGGTCAGGGTCCTCTATATGCTTTTTCCATTTTGTGAAAAGGGTTACTTTCCTTGCTGGACGCAAAACCGACTGTAAGTTAGCGTAGAGAGAGGTTATAGAGATATCTTCTATATTCATAGCCAGCAATTTGGACCACAGATTATCGCTGACCTCTCTCGTTATATCCTTCAATTGTGAGAGGAGGTAATGATGAATCTGGCGGTATTGCATGGCCTGATATCCAGGAAGGTTGTAAGTATGAAGGACCTCACTTTCAGTCATCCATCTTTTTTCTCCTGGGATCATGAGGTCTTTTAGCGTTTTAATTCCCTTCTCTCTCCACGCCAAAAACAGCCGATTCTCGCGGCCTAACGGAAATGCCGGGCACTTCCAAGGACTGAGCGATTGAGAAATCTTCCAGGACAAATTGAGTTTTTTCCTTACCCCCTTCCATGTTGCTATCGTGTCCCGAAATATTATGGAGTTCTTGATGTTTTTGGGTAATTGAGGCAATGGCGTGTGTAGTAAAGCTGATAGTTCCCAGGGTCTAGTATACTCTCCCTCCAGGTCTGTGTCTGAGTGTCTGCTAGTGCCCCTGACCCAGTCAAGGACATTGCGTAGGATACATGCCAGGTTGTAGCCACGGATATCTGGGAGCTGCAGGCCTCCCTCTCGTTTTGATCGTATCAGCACATTGAAAGTCAGTCTAGGTCTCTTCCCTTTCCATAAGAAGTTCGAGAGAGCTTTGTTCAATCTATTTAAATCTGTATGCTTTAGCAGCATGGGGATATTTTGAAGCGGGTACAATAGTCTAGCGAAACTAATCATTTTTAGTAGATGACACCTACCCATCAAGGAAAGTGGCAAATTGGCCCACCCTGCAAGTTCCTTTTCGATTTTCAGGAGAATTGGTATAAAATTCAGTTTGTAGGTCTGAGTGGGATTTCTGGCCAAATGGATACCCAAGTACTTAATACTGTCTTTAGTGACTGGGATGTTACAAAATTGCGAGTGCCGTGATAGTTGACTTTTTGAATTAAGGAACATTATCTCACATTTCTCTTTATTTAGTCGGAAACCTGATTGTTTACCTAGAGTGTCAATGCTTTCAAGAACATGGGGAAGATCTCTTTCCGGGTTTCGCATATATAGGACAATATCATCAGCAAAAAGTGACAGTTTGGCCTCTTTGGTTCCCACCCTAAAACCTTCATAAAGGGAACTCTGCTCCAGGTAAAGAGCAAGGGGTTCTATGGCCAAATTGAATAATAGTGGTGAAAGTGGGCATCCCTGTCTCGTACCCTTCTGCAGAGTAAAAGAGTCTGACAAATACCCTGGGGTACTGACACATGCCTTTGGATTGCTATATAGAGATTGAAGATATTGTCTGAATGGACCCACTATTCCAACTGAGTCTAGGACTCTTCCCAGCCATGACCACCTTACATTATCAAAAGCTTTTTCAGCATCCAAGGTGATCACGGCTGGGTCCCCTCCTTCCGAGTCTATTCTCTTTCCCATGAGATCAATCAGTAACATTGTTCTTCTAATGTTGGTCGTGGTTGATCTTCCCTTAATAAATCCTGCTTGATGGGGGGTATCAGTCTAGGCATGATTGTCGCCAATCTGTCTGCCATTATTTTAGAGAGAAGTTTTAGGTCCTGATTTATCAGGGAGATCGGTCTAAAACTTGCAGGGTCCGTTGGTGCTTTTCCGATTTTAGGAATGAGTTTTATGTGGGCCAAATTTGTTCTCTCCGGAATGGGAGTTCCCTGGAGTATCGTATTAAAGAAGTCAGTCAGAATCGGGGAAATCTGTTCTTTGAGGGCCTTAAAAAATGCACCATTATAGCCATCCGGTCCAGGAGCTTTGCCCGGGGCTATGTTTCTTATGGCAATCTCTATCTCATCTGCCGTGATAGGCCCATTCATAAATTGTTTGTCCTCCTCCGTCACCCTCGGCAGCTGTATCAAGCGTAGCAAGTCAGGTTGTTCGGGCGCGGCAGAGTCCGTTTCCGAGTACAGAGATGCATAAAATTTTCCCAGGGCCTGACTGATGTCTCTAGGATTGGACCAGACGTTACCCCGTTTATCAATTATAGTTTGTATTGGAGGGGATAATTGCTTACCACGCGACAGTCTCGCTAGCAAGCGGCCTGCTTTGTCTCCAAATTTATGGAGACTAAGTTCCATTCTGTTTTTATATATGTCTTCCCTACGACTCGCCCACATATCAAATTTACTTTTTGCCTGTTGCCATCTTTCCTTATCTGGGTCAGTCATAGTGGTTTTGTAATGAGAATAAGCATTTCTCACCTCACGGCTAGCCGCTATAAATTGCTCCTTCGCTTTCTTCTTTATCCCCATGCTGTATGCCATTATCTGACCTCTCAACACCGCTTTCGCAGTCTCCCAGAACAGACCCGGTTCGGAGCGATGGGCTTCATTATCTCTCGAATAAGTTGACCACCATTCTCTGAGTAAGGAAACAAAATTTTCATCTTTTGTGTAAGTGTCCGGAAACCTCCACAAAAAGTCTGTACCTTTTTCGTAAGTGTCTTTGTATTCCAACACCAACGGGCTATGGTCAGATATCACCATGTCCTCAATTTTGACATCCGTCGTTCTCTGTAGTACAGTAAGAGAAATGAAGAACATGTCTATTCTAGACCAGGACCCGTGGGGGTGGGAAAAATGGGTAAATTCTCTGTCGAGAGGGTGTATCGTCCTCCATGCGTCCGTCATATTTACAGCCGTGAAGAGAGTGTCTAGGAAGTCATCAGCTTGCGCTTTTGTTGATGAGTGGGGTTCACGTCTCCGGGGCATTGAATGTCTCCTATCCTCCTCCTCGTTTAGTACCATATTAAAGTCGCCCCCTACTATTCTGTTGTGGCCATTGTCTGTCAAGAGTCTGGCCTGTAATTCCCGGCAGAAAGTTTTTTGATTCGTATTTGGGGCATAGATGTTATATACAGAAAAGACATCATTCTGGATTTGAATATTCATTTGGATCATCCTACCTGCTTCATCTATTTGTGTAGACAGAACCTTATGTGATAAAGATCTATGAATCAGGATAAGTACCCCGCTTTTCTCTCCACCGCTCCGGAGCCATACACCTCCCCCACCCATAACTTCTTGAGTCGAAAAAAGTCTTCTGACGTCAGGTGGGTCTCCTGCAACAAAGCAACATCCGTACGAAGTCTTTGAAGATGGCGTAGGATCATCATGCGCTTTGCTGGGGAGCGCATACCCTTTACGTTCCAGGAGACCCACCTAACCATCTCGACCCCCCGTTTGTGGTTTGTTTGATAAATGATGTTCCATAAGCCATCTATATAACTGTCCCCCTAGCCGTAACCAAGAGAAGATTGTTAAATTCCATGAAGCACACTGATAATAATTAGCTCTGTTGAGAATGCTGCTAGGTATCCTTTCCCGCCCTTTCTTCGTCCCCATAAACTTGTTTTCCTCTCCTCTCCTTGTCCGTCCTAATGCAAGACTTCTCTTCTTCCCTCCAATGCAGCCCATACCTCTACATCCTACCTCGCCGCAGCAACCGGCATATTATTAGCTTTAACCATTGGTTCCGCCATGTGTCCTAGGTTGCTCCCCCCTCAGCCTCCTCCCCCCCCTCCGGTAACAGACATCATAGGTTGCACATTTCAGCTTTCACTTCCCTCCCAACCCCAACATCATCCCCCCCACCCCCCGGAACTCACATCACAATCCTCGAACCGTGAGGTTATATATAAGGCAATCACAGCGAACTCTCAAATAACCATCTGTCGCTGTGTTGCCAGTAATGATGACCACACTTCCCATGTCTCCCTCCCCATAAGTAACCCATAGTTATTGTCATAGTTCACATAGTTTATCTCAGGGAAGAACCTGGCGTGGGTCGAGTCTTGTTTGTCCTGTCTGTAGGTGGTAGCTTGATTATCTCCCCTCTCTCTTCTCTCTCTCCAATTTCTTGTTGCGCGAGACCTGTAGGTAGAGAATGAGAAAGAGGGGGAGAAGAGAGAAAAAAAAAAAAAAAAAAAGGGGGGGGGGGGGGGGGGGGGAGAGGGGGGGGAGAGAGAGGCAGACAGGGTATGTCGGGGGGAGGGGGGGAGGGACATCCGCAACAGATGTATAAATCAGAAATGATGGTAAGGAGAGCCGCTTGAGACTCTTCAGCGAAGAGGGTGAGGACTAGGACCGAAGGACCCGGAAGACCCGAAAGACATCTGAGTCAGTGGCAGCATCGGGGAGGGCATCACTGTTTACGTCCAAGTGTTTGCAATGTGTTGTGTCCAACCAACTGTAAAGACTTTTCCTTCCCATACTATGTCAGCAGCAGCTGTAATCGATAAGTCCACATTGTCCAGCAGATTTTTTCAGTATTATTTCTTTTTTTGCCAGCGAGATCCCATCTGTCGCTGCTGTCTGGGAGTTCCACTTCTGGATGCTGAACCCTCGTTCATGGCATTGGAACGTAGCCTGTATGATCTCACCGATTCACCTTCTTCCTCTGTCTCTCTTACTGGGTTTCGTATTAATGGTGTTTTCTCTGCGGCAGCATTTGGGGGTGTCACAGCTCTTGGTGATCGAGTGTTATCTGAAATTGCAGCCATAGCATCGTCTGGGTCTGTGAACGTCAAAAGTGTCCCGTCTCGAGACCTGAATCTCAGGATGGCTGGGAAATTCAGCTGGAAACGGACGTTTCTCTTGTACAGTATGGAGCAAGCTTCGCTAAAGGCTCTCCTGCGGCGGGAGACTTCTGGCGAGTAATCCGCAAACACTAACACTCTTTGGCCATGTAAGGACAGGGGAGTTTTCGGGCCTTATAAGCCCTGAGGATTTCTTCTTTGTCCCTGTGGTTCAGATATTTTGCAATGGAGTGCCTCGGTTTGTCGGTATGCTTGTCAGGGAGGGAAGGATTTTTTGGGGTAGCCGCTGTGGTGGTCGCATTGTCTCTAGGTGGCCCAAGTCTATGGGTGCGCTCTGTTTTGCACCTGTGTTGTAGGCCCAGTGCTTTAGGTAGGTCCACTTCGAAGATTTCTATTAGCTGGTCTGCTGGGATAGCTTCAGGCAGGCCCACTAATTTGAGATTGCTCCGCCTCGACCTGTTCTCCAGGTCGTCCAGTTTTGATAGAGCATATTCAGAGCATTTTTGTAGTGCCTCTACCTGATCTTCCAGCTCCCGAATTCTGTCGTCGGCCGAGCCTATTCTAGATTCTGCCTCTGTTAATCTTTGACCATGGGTCTCTGTTTTTCTCTGAAGCTCTGCCGTGGATGCAGCCACCATATCAGCAATAACTGCCTTAAACTCCTTAGCCATATGTGTGGCCAGCTCTTTGGCCAGTAGCTTGTAATCTATGACTGGTATCTCCTGCCGTCCACCAGTGTGCGTGTCATGTTCTACTTGCGCTCTTTCTTCCAGCCCCATGTCAGCTCGATCCTGATCCTGTGGACTAATCTCTACAAGGCCCAGCAGATGCTCCCCATCCTGGTTAGGTTTCCTCCCCTGGCTACCGCCGTCCCGCGCTCCTTGCTGCCGTTTCCCGGTACTCCCCAGTCCCTCAGTCATCTGCCCGGGTAGATCGCATACCTCCCGGCCGATGCCAGTGTCCCGCTCCTCAGTGCAGCCTGCGCTCGTGCTCTGAGCGCCATTAGCCGCGGCCTCGCGCTGGGAGGGGGATCCGTCCTCACCTCCTTTCCGCGTCACGAAGCGGTCCATCTCGAGGTCAGGAAGGTGCACCGTTGCACCGTCTTCTGCCGGCTGTTAGTGGGAGAGTCCGGGAGCCCCGAAGGCGCTAGGATGAGGCCGGATTGCTGCGGCGAGTCACGGAGCCCTGCTAACCGCGGCTGGTCATGGCGGCGCCGGAACCGGAAGTTACACATACTTCTTAACTTACTGTTACCCCAATCCTGAGCCTGTTGCTGCCCTATTTGACCCTTTTACTGCATTTGCTGCATGGCATATAAAACAACACTCCTCTTAGTGCCCCATACAGTAATACACTGTGTGCAGAATTATTAGGCAAATGAGTATTTTGATCTCATGATACTTTTTATACATGTTGTCCTACTCCAAGCTGTATAGGCTTGAGAGCCAACTACCAATTAAGTAAATCATGTGATGTGCATCTCTGTAATGAGGAGGGGTGTGGTGTAATGACATCAACATCCTATATAAGGTGTGCTTAATTATTAGGCAAATGAGTATTTTGATCATATGATACTTTTTATACATGTTGTCCTACTCCAAGCTGTATAGGCTTGAGAGCCAACTACCAATTAAGTAAATCAGGTGATGTGCATCTCTGTAATGGGGAGGGTTGTGGTGTAATGACATCAACATCCTATATGAGGTGTGCTTATTTATTAGGCAGATGCCTTTCCTTTGGAAAAATGGGTCAGAAGAGATATTTGACAGGCTCTGAAAAGTCTAAAATTGTGAGATGTCTTGCAGAGGGATGCAGCAGTCTTGAAATTGCCAAACTTTTGATGCATGATCACCGAACAATCAAGCGTTCCATGGCAAATAGCCAACAGGTTCGCAAGAAGCGTGTTGGGCAAAAGAGGCTCAAAATAACTGCCCATGAATTGAGGAAAATCAAGCGTGAAGCTGCCAAGATGCCATTTGCCACCAGTTTTGCCATATTTCAGGGCTGCAACGTTACTGGAGTATCAAAAAGCACAAGGTGTGCCATACTCAGGGACATGGCCAAGGTAAGGAAGGCTGAAAAATGACCACCTTTGAACAAGAAACATAAGATAAAACATCAAGACTGGGCCAACAAATATCTTAAGACTGATTTTTCAAAGGTTTTATGTACTGATGAAATGAGAGTGACTCTTGATGGGCCAGATGGATGGGCCAGAAGCTGGATCAGTAAAGGGCAGACAGCTCCACTCCGACTCAGACGCCAGCAAGGTTGTGGGACCTTTTATGGTTGAGGATGGAGTGAAGCTTAACTCCCAGACCTACAGCCAGTTTCTGGAAGACAACTTCTTCAAGCAGTGGTACAGGAAGAAGTCGGTATCGTTCAAGAAAAACATGATTTTCATGCAGGACAATGCTCCATCACATGCATCCAACTACTCCACAGCGTGGCTTGCCAGTAAAGGTCTAAAAGAAGAAAAAATAATGAAATTGCCCCCTTGTTCACCTGATCTGAACCCCATAGAGAACCTGTGGTCCCTCCTAAAATGTGAGATCTACAGGGAGGGAAAACAGTACACCTCTCGAACAGTGTCTGGGAGGCTGTGGTGGCTGCTGCATGCAATGTTGATCGTAAACAGATCAAGCAACTGACAGAATCTATGGATGGAAGGCTGTTGAGTATCATCATAAAGAAAGGTGGCTATATTGGGCACTCATTTTTTTTGTGTTTTGTTTTTGCGTGTCAGAAATGTTTTTTTCTACATTTTGTGCAGTTGTATTAGTTTACCTGGTGAAAATAAACAAGTGAGATGGGAACATATTTGGTTTTTATTAAATTGCCTAATAATTCTGCACAGTAATAGTTACCTGCACAAACAGATATCCTCCTAAGGGTACCTTTACACGCCGCAACCACAGGAGACAATATTGGCAGCGATATTGTGACCTGGAAATATCGCTGCCACATTTCCACCCAATTGCCTCCTTATTGCGACGTGTAAATAGGGAATTTGGTGGCGATATGTCGCCTCGCCTCTGTCACCTGGTTTTAGAGCACTGCTCCAAAATCAAAACCAGGCGACATTGGTGTTATCGCCGCTAAATTCCCTATTTACACGCTGCAATAAGGAGGCAATTTGGCGGCAATCATTCCAGTGAGAAATATCGCCGCCAAAATTGTCTCCTGTGGTTGCGGAGTGTAAAGATACCCTAAGATAACCTCCTGAGTTTTCCCACAAAATAGAATTGTGTGTCAGTAATTAAAATAATACATGTATAAACATCTAACACCCTTCCCCCACACACACACCTATTGTGATTAGTCCAGTTTCACTGTCGGCATCTCAGTTCAACCTCATTGATGTCATAACACTTACCTGCACCAAAATGCTGATATCATGTGCATTGCTTAGAGTAACGTGACTTCTATTCCTTTATGTCATTAGCAGTTGTAAGAGGACAGGTTTTAGTCACACTTTATGATGGCAACAAGCACAGGAGTGTCAGAGTGTCAGCACAGCAGAAGTGTGAGTCATTGTATCAGAAATAAAAGCTTCAGCAAACAGTAATGTAGATCCATTCCACCGAACTTGTTGCCTTTATTATAAGCTCATGAACTGCACGCATAATTGATTTGTATGACCTCTTTCCCAATTGTAACTTGCAATAGAATGGTTTAAAGTGAACCTGTCACTCCCCCTAGAGCTTTTTAAACTAAAAGCACCTATGCTGCATTCTGTGAAGGTGGCTATGATCCCCTTACTCCCCCTGTACACCTAAATAATGACTTTATAAAGATTCCCGCCCTGTATGTAAATTGATACATGTTGGGTGGGCCTTCTCAGTCGTCCGCACCTCACCCCCTCACTGGTCTTCCTCTGCCTCTTCTTTCTTCTGGGCGTCACCTCTTCTCTCATCCCCCTCTTCTTTCAGTGCCTGCGCAGATCTCTCTCTGGCCTGCGCAGGCGCAGTGTGCTCTGACCTTCTGCACCAGATCCCACTCTGTTTTGTGTTCTGCTTTGTGCAGACATCAGGATGGGAATCTAGCGTCTGTGACCGGAAGCGAACAGGTTATTCAAGAGCACTGTTGCCATAGTAACTGCAACACTGTCCTCGGATAACTTCCTTTCCGTCCCCGCGGCTCAGTCATTCAGTGACAGTGACCCGAGACCACTAATTGTCTCTGTGTTTTTATTACTAACAAAATAATTTGTCTCTATGTTGCATGTTTTTTACTATTTATTTGAGATTCTTAATGGCTGGGTTTAATATTGCCCGACATTAAGAATGTCAGAGCTTAATAGCAGCTGGCAATACAAAGCTGGTATTAACACCTTATATCCCAGTGAGCAGAGGCTTCAACAGATTGCTGGGAACACTGTGCTCTACCTTACTGCGGGCAGAGCCTAAAACTCATTTACACATGCGCGAACAGCTGAGGTCTCTGCACAAGCACGAGATTCATCCAGTTATGTGAATGACACAGAAGTCATCCTGAGAGCCTCATGTGATTCGCGCATGTGTAGATGACATACTTCATTATGTCTATATTTATATTTTGAACTGTTCCATTAGTAGGGATGCATTTTTAACAATCTTTCATAGCTTGAGAAAGAACATGCATGCCTTTACATTGATGGATGGGATCCAAATTTGAAATACTTGACCCATTATCTATTCCATTCCTTCCCCTTTTTTGCCCTGCACAGGGTAAAATTGGTACAGAGTCTGGCCTTCAATCTATCTGATTTCAGAGACAGTGAGAATGCCGGCAACATGTTTGGACAATCACTGATGATGTTTTGCATACTACTTATCAGTTTAGAACTAGTAGAAAGTTCAACATTCAACTGATTAATTGTCATATCACCAGTTGCTGTCTTAGGCTACATTCACACTGTGCGTTTTTGATGCATTTTTTGAGAATCTGTTTTTTCGCAGTGAAATGCAGTGCCTCAGAGCATCCCAGCAAAGTCAATGGGTTTCCAGATTTGTCATTCAGACACAACATTTTGTGAGGATGCGTTTTTGGGCTCAAAAACAGTACTCAATACTAATACACAATCAAACCACAATTTCCTTATAATATTATCCACCCACCTTAACTTAACACACACACACAATAATAGCAATGAAATCCATCTAACACTGTCTCTATATAGAGCTTGGTTTGAGGGGAGTTCGTTTCAGTGAGATTCAGGGGTATAAGGGTATGTGCACACATGCCGTGTTTGTGACGGCGGCGGCTGGGCGGACCCGACAGGAGAAGCTCTGGAGCCGTCCACCGGCTTTCTGTCGGCTATGCGCGGCGGGTGTAGGGCGGGTGCCCAGCGGGTAAGCGGCGGCGGTGTTGTGGCGGCTGCATAACCGGCCGGTTTATTGAACATGCACATTCGTTGCTAACCCGCTGGGAACCCAGCGGTTTAGCAACAGATGAGCATGTGTAAACCGCCGGTGTGTGCACAGCGGTTGTCGGTTTCCATAGGTTTTCATGTTAATCCAAAAGCCGGTTTGGAGTAACATAAATTTACATAAAACTTATGGAAACCGACCGGCGGTTTACACAGCTAAACCGACCCTAACCCGGCATATGTGCACATACCCTAAGAGTTACAGGGAGTTGAAAATGCAACGGGGGTTAGCAGGAAGATTTAGGAGGAAAGGGTGGATACACTTAGTCCGTTATGATTGTGGTCTGCTGGTCAAATTGAGAGAGCACATGTCAGCTATCTTGTATATAAACCCACAGAAATTGGGTATTTGGTTAGATTCATTCAACCCTATCATTGGCTGAAGGCTATGATGTAACTCTTCTATTTTCCAGAACCCGTTACACTAGAGAAGGGAACTGGAAAAATCTGTTTACAGCACATGGCCTTGTCTCATTGTCTATTCCAGCACGTGTGCTGGTTTGTGATGTGGTCTGATAGAGATGTATGTAATTTATATTTACCCATATTCAGCTATATATAGAAGTGTACCAACACTTCCCTTCTACAGATGTGAGTATGCATTAACTAGATGCATGACTTGTTATTATTCAAAAGATAGATTGTCCAGGATGATTCTTGAATGTAAATAATTCCTAATAATGCAACACTTCCTCATTGCCTCCGTAAATATTAATCCAAAGGTTAATTAGAGGGATTGTACTTAAATAGTACCTTTCACTATGTCTAAAGCAACTAATATTTTATCCTGCTGCTACTAATTACTCTATTTTATTGATAACTTGCATCTGACCACTTAAAAACCAACCATTCCCTTGAAAAAAAGCTTTTGTAGGCTCGTCTGAGTGGAGAAGAGGTTAAGTATGCACACCACTGCTCCACTAGGTTTATATTGGGCTATCAGAGATAATCGAGTATAGAGCTCTTCAAATTTATCAGCAGCCCCATACAGAATGAATTGAATGGAGATGCTCATGCTCTGCTGCTTACAGACTGAGATCTGCAAGTTACCATTCTTGAAACCTGTGGGCTCCTTATGGGATCAAAAAGTTACCGTACCTATTGATAGGGGTTAACATAGCCATCAGCCATCATCTGACTATACATGTGTCTATTTTGTATAAAACCATTTTTATAACCTTGACATTTCCAGAATTAAAAAACAAACTGGAAATGTATCATTTTTTCACCCAATGTACCTATGCTACTGTACTGAGAAAGAGAGTCAGATTACCAGCAATTAGTGTTAACTATTGCATTAGTTTCCATTACAAGGAAAAGAAGGATCAGCACCTGAAGTAATCTTCGGAGAAAGAGAAAATATCCAATATCCATTGAGAGAAGTCATACATTTAAAAATCACTTTAAGGCTTTGTGCAGATGAGTGCGCATGTGCTGCACCTTTTTACGGCGTATTTGTAAAAACGCGCAGCAAATGGGCTTGGTATATAGGCCAGCCAGCAAATTCAGTGTGACTTTGAGGCTGAAGACACACTGTGCAAGGGACTCGCGCGAGTGCAATGCGAGGGAAACTCGCATTGCACTCGGACCAGTGTTGCCCTATCAGGCAGGGCACACTGGTGCGAGTCCCCCGCACTGAACTCGCATTGCAAGTCAGAAGCAAGTGCAGCCGCAGCATGCTGAGACTGCACGCAATTCTAATGTGCGTGCGGGCAATGGAAGTCTATGGGTGCGAGAAAATCTCACCCTCATATAGCACACTGTGCGATATTGGCACGAGTGTGCTGTTAAAATCGCTTAAATTTCGCCGGCTGTCAAAGTCGGCGAGTTTAAAATTACTGCTTTCCCAGTACAGTAATCAATCATCTTGTAATCAGTTGATTAAACACCCAGCTGCTGGGCACCTGTTTGTAATTTTCGGGGTTAAACTGCATATGCAGCATCTGTGCGGCATATCAGCACAGATGCTGCATATGCGGCTATTAACCCCGTGAATCAAGGGTTAATGTGTTTTTTATATGTTGGCAACATGTCTCCAGGGAATGTCCTCACTCCCTAGAGACATGCTGCTTTAATTCATTGGCAGTTCAGGGGTTAATCCCTATATTTCTGGATTCACGGGGTTAATAGCTGCATATGCAGCATCTGTGCTGATATGCCCCACAGATGCTGCATATGCAGTTTAACCCCGAAAATTACAAACAGGTGCCCAGCAGCTGGGTGCTTAGTAATTATCTTGCACTGCTGACACAGCGGTGCAAGATGATTAATTACTGTACTGGGAAACCGGCACATTCATACTCTGCGGCTTTGACAGCCGTGGAGTTTGAATATGCCGGTAAATGCTGTCCATGGTCCTGAAGTTTGCTTCAGGACCGAAGACAGCATCATACTCACACACACCACACACACCAAAAACACGCATCACACTCTCATCACTGTCATGCATCAAACACGCTCCGACAGCCTGTGGTAAACTGACAATACACAGATCAGCTGTAGCCATGCTAGACAGGCACACTCTAGGCCCTGCCCCACCACCCTCATATGTTTTTTTGGCCGTATTCAGTGTTTGAAAAGCTGAAGACGGATCTCATTGAGAATGAGCATATGACAGGTTCAGGGACAGTCTAGTGGAGATATCTCCTGGTAGGTTTTGGAAGGTTTTCTTCCAGATTTCACTTATAAAGTATATTTGAAAGTTTATTTTAATCACTTGCTCAACATTAATACTAAATAAAACGGCAGTTACACTTTAAAGTGGGGCCCCAAACCTTAAAATATTGCACCGTCACACACAAACACTTAAAGCTATGTTCCCACAATGAGCTTTTGGTGAGTCTTCAGTGCTTTGTATTTTCACTGTGTCAAAAACAAAGCGTTCTACAGTTCCAGCAAAGTGAATGAGAATTATAGAACCCTGACACACACTGTGCTACGTTGTATTCAGACCCCTTTAAGTTTTTCACTCTTTGTTTCATTGCAGCCATTTGGTAAATTCAAAATGTTCATTTTTTTTCTTATTAATGTACTCTCTGCACTTGATCTTGACTGAAAAAATCTGAAATGTAGAAATTTTTGCAAATTTATTAAAAAACAAAAACTGAAATATCACATGGTCATAAGTATACAGTCCCTTTGTTCAGTATTGAGTTTGACCACTCTTTTGAGCTAGTACAGCCATGAGTCTTCTTGGGAGTGATCAAGATAAATAATTAGGAAACAAAAGCACAATAGGGTATTTTCCTTTTAAACACTGTTATATGGTGATGATTATCACTGCTCATATGGATTGGTTGTGTGACCCACAACCAGTATATGCGTATGGTACAGATTCTTCAGGATCCACACTCCACGCTAACACGGTGATAATCAGAATTAAACCCAAATGGATAGTGTTGACGTGATCCGCACTGTTGTATGTTGAAAAAGCCTAAAAGGATCTGTCAAGTAATGGTGGCTTTATTCAATGTGTTTTGGAGTGTTATCCTCGCTCCTTCCTCAAAAAAATGGCTATTTTCCTGAGGAAGGAGCAGGGATAAAGCTCCAAAATGCATTGAGTAAAGATCCTTTTGGTCTTTTTCAACATACAGCAGCGCGGATCACGTCAACACTGTTCATTTGGGTTTACTCTTGGGAATGATGGAACAAGTTTTTCACACCTGGATTTGATATCCTCTGCCATTCTTTCTTGCAGATCCTCTCCAGTTCCGTCAGGTTGCATAGTGAACGTTGGTGGACAGCCATTTTCTGGTCTCTCCAGAGATGAAAAAACTCACCAAAAATTAGCCATGTCAAATATCCATTGCACCTATCAGGAGGCTGCCAGCTCCACTGGAAGGCAACACAGGTGTCTGAATACCAGTGCTCAATCCCCTGCAAGCCAAGCATGGGGGCGATTGTGCCACCTGCGATCAGCCATACTGACAAGAAGGAGACACAAGGTTACCAAAAGGGCATCAGTCACACAAGTCTATGTGAGGCACAGTGTCAGAGCTCAGCCTATTTGTCACACCCAGCTATTAGACAAGGCAGGCCACTCCGTACCAAATACATGCATCACAAGTGACAGACGCCCCCCAGAGGGCTCAGCCTCAACTGCAAAGAGATAAAAATGTGCAACAAAACACTATAGATAAAGATGTGAGGTGTTAGTAGATATTTTGGCCAAAATACTCTCCAGAGATTGATCAATGGATGGATCTCTCTCCAGAGATGCTCAATTGGGTTTAGGTCAGGGCTCTGGGTGGGCAAGTCAAGGATGGTCACAGAGTTGTTATGAAGCCACTCCTTTGTTATTTTAGCTGTGTGCTTATGGTCATTGTCTTGTTGGAAGGTCACATCTGAGGTCAAGAATACTCTGGAAGAGGTTTTCATCCAGGATATCTATGTACTTGGCTGCATTCATGTTTCCTGCAATTGCAATCAGTTGTCCTGTCCCTGCACCTGAAAAACACCCTCATAGCATGATGCTGCCACCACCATGTTTCACTGTTGGAATTGTATTGGGCAGGTGATGAGCAGTGCCTGGTTTTCTGCAATTATACTGCTTAGAATTCTCACCAAAAAGTTCTATCTGCATCTCACGAGACCAGAGAATCTTATTTCTCATAGTCTAGGAGTCCTTCATGTGTTTTTTTTAAACTCTATGTGGGCATTCATATGTCTTGCACTGAGGAGAGGATTCTGTCGGGCCACTGTGCCATAAAGGCCCAATTGCTGGAGGGCTGCAGTGATAGTTGACTTTGTGGAACTTTCTCCCATCTTCCTACTGCATCTCTGGAGCTCAGCCACAGTGATCTTAGGGTTCTTCTTTACCTCTCTCACCAAGGCTCTTCTCCCATGATTGCTCAGTTTGGCTGGCTTCTGGTGGTCCCAAATGTCTTCCATTTAAGAATTATGGAGGTCACTGTGCTCTTAAGAACCTTGAGTACTGCAGAAATTCTTTTGTAACCTTGGCCAAATCTGTGCCTTGCCATAATTCTGTCTCTGAGCTCCATGCGCAGTTCTCATTTGGTCTGACATGCACTATGAGCTGTGAGGTCTTATATAGACAGCTGAGTGCCTTTCCAAATCAAGTCCTATCAGTTTACTTAAACACAGCTAGAATCCAACGAAGGAGTAGAACCATTTCAAGGAGGATCACAAGGAAATGGACAGCATGTGACTTAAATATGAGTGAGAAAGGGGTCTCAATATGTATGACCATGTGATATTTCAGTTTTTCTTTTTAATAAATTTGCAAAAATGTCCACATTTTTTTTTTTTCAGTCAAGATAGGGTGCAGGGTGCACATTAATGAGAAAAAAATGAACTTATTTGGATTCACCAAATGGCTGCAATGAAAAAAAGAGTGAAAAATGTAAAGGGATCTGAATACTTTCCGTACACACTGTATGCTGAATTTTCATAATACACACATGCAATGCATGATACACATACAATGTGTGACAGACAATGCATGATTTATACATATACACAATGCATGATACATACACAAAGCATAACTGACACACATACATCCAATGCATGACAGACACATACAATACATGACTTACACATACACAATGCATGGCAAATACACAATGCATGACACACAATGCATAACTGACACACATACATGCAACACATGACTGACATATACACACAATTCATGAAACACACAAAGAATGACACACAAACACAGATGCCTGTATGGTAGAAGGACTGTGGTGATTTCACAGTCATATGATTGTGATGTCATCACAGCTACTAAAGCAGTAACAACATCAGACACTATAGTGATAAAGCAGAACTGCTATTATTAATATACTTTCTGCAGAAAATGCTGGGGGCCCCTGGGTTAGTGGAGGCCATAAGTAATTGCCCAGTCTGCCCCCCCTCCCTAAGCCCTAGTGCTACATTACAGTATTCTTCATTATTACAACATGAAGGTGGAATGGACCAGACAGATGGGAACACTAGAGAGGTACATTGAGGATACACACGGAAGATGGAGGCACAATAAGCACTTTTTTATTTTTAATAGGTTAAAGGGATGGTACCACTTCTGTACAAGCAGCTTCCATAATCTACATTCAAAGGAACTTGCTTGCCAGACTCCTTCAGCTGACCTCTCTGCAGGATCTGAGGTCACCTGTCTCACAGTTCTCTCCATCCCACCAGCTTGTTGTTATAGGACAATGTCACCTAATGAATAAAATGCAGATAATAAAGTGCTGCATAGGGCAACAGGCACAGATACTGCTGCTTTTGTGTCATTCACAGTTTTTCTGGCGAGCATAGATTGGTATGTCGTCATCATTTGTGACTGCAGACTGACCATTTCCGGTTGCTTGATCCCATATATGCTATTTGCGGTCATGTGATGACTACATTCCTGCGCATCTTTCAATTCTCTTTTACTGAGAAAAGCTATGTATGACTAGCTGGTATTATTATGGGACCTTAAAAGTAAGTGAAACATCATATATTCCATTTAAGGTATACATCCATTTCTACTAGAGTTGCAAACAAGACTTGCAAGACCCTTGTTCAGCCACATCAGTAGTTCATAGCTGTAAGGTTAGAGCTCTGCGAACCTAATGGTAAGCCTACAAATGATAAGCCTACATTCATTGGTGCACATCATTTTGTACTAGGCATACCAATTAGAAAAAGACACAGGATGCCTGCACACGATACTGGTGTTGCCACTGTACCAGGTTCCAGAGAATCTTTTTGTTAAATTCCTAATTACTAGTACTAGGCGCATACCCCTGACTCTCTTCACCGTTTGCATCTGGCTACAGCTGACAACAGCTGATTGGTGGGGGTGCTGAGTGTTGGACACACACCAATCTTATACTGATAATTTATCCTAAGAAGTCCATACATATAAAAGTAGTGAACAATTTAATATAAACTCTTGTTTCCTGATGTAATAACCATTCAGCATATAGATCATATGTGTATCTCTGTGCGGGAGTGAATAATTTACTAACAATGTTCTCAGATGTGATTCAGGGCCAAAGTAATAAAGAAGAGCGCAGGAAAATGATAGGATGAGGGAAATAATCTTTTCTAATTCATCAGCCAGGTTCTACTGACGTCATGTAGTGTGTAAACCATGAATTATTCTGTCCTTTAGCATCTCCGTCAAGCGTCATTCTCCATTTCTAGTCGATACTCTATTTCGAGATATACTATTCTCTTTCCTGGTGGACTGGATGTAGATCAGCTCATGTATAGTTTTTCCAATAGTTCAGGGATTATTAAAAGCTGCGTCAATATAGTAATAATAAGGTTGGTTTCTTGTGTAATCAGTTCTCTGTTCCAATGAGCTGACAACAGAGATTTACTAAGTAGTGATGAAGTGCAGAGACTTTGTATTATGCGTCGTCTAATGCATAATCTTGTTTTCTTTCCTGTTTAAAGTGGTCTATTTTTCTGTATTTGTGCTGTTCTTGTAGATATTAATATTCACTGATTATGATTAGGATGTCTTAAATGTCTTTTTATCATCCCCCCTTCCCACACTAAAAAATAAATTCTGAAGTGTATTTCTGAATGTAATTTTTACAAGGCCTCAGTATCAGTATCCAGCATAAAAGTATTTATTTGCTAGTGATCCTTACAGCATAGAGGGGTTAGATAATGGAGCTAAACCATGGAAATATAATAGTGTTGCATAACTGCGGCTTCACACCACGTTTTTGGTGTATCAGGTTCTGTACGGTGTTTTGCAGGAAACACCAGACAGAACATGACAGCCCCGGATAGAACAGAACTGGAGGGCAAATATGCTATCTGGTCCTGTTCTTTTCTGGAATCGGCAGATTGCAGGGTTCAGGAGCTGTCTGGAGCGGGGAGCTTTCCATGGTGCTGAAGTTCAACGCCGTCCGGCGCTGAGCCTCAGCACCCGGAGTCCGGGAGTCGGACCGCTTATTATGTCGGATCCGGCGCCATAGACTTCCATGTTAGGGGCACCGGATCCGGGAGGATACGATTTGTGCAGATTTTTGCCCCTGACACAAAAACGCTGCAAGCTGCGTTTTTGTGTCCGTGAGAAAAATCTGAATTCTTCCTGATCCTCCCGGACAGATGGAAACCGGATGGCAAATAGCTGCCATCCGGCCCCATAGGAATACTATGGGGCCGAAATCTGATCCGGGGCTGTCCGGTTCACACTGGACAGCACCGGATCAGCAAGACCGTGGTGTGAAGCTGCCCTAACTCTCATCTGTTCCATATTCGGCAGAACAGTCCCAGATTTCGGGAGCTAACTTGTTTTTTCGGAAGGTATGTGTTCACTTCTGTTGTATCTAAGAATCATACTGTGTATTGAGGACTGGCTCCAGGATTTTGTGGGCCCTGGGTGAAAGAGTCTCAGTGGGCACCTTTGACACTATGCCTCCCTTTCCCACCCCCATTGCTGCCGTACATCCATATCTTGAGCTGCACCCCAGATATAGACAACAGAAAACAGAAAAATAATTTTTCCTACAACTAAAATTTCCCTGCAAGATAGCTGTGTAAAAGAAATGGATCATTAGCCCTAATTGTAATAAACTAGGGTAGAATAGGGAGATAATAAATCAATTGTTAGTGTATTTTCTATTGTTAGTGTCTTTCTGCAGATTATATATTAGACCCAAACACCTCTGCTATATGCCCATAGACATACATGACTCTGCTACCTTTCACATATAGACATGCACACTACAATATATATATATATATATATATATATATATATATATATATATATATATAGACACAGCTCTGCTACATGTACATATAGACACACACAGCTCTGCTACATAAACATGTAGACACAGAGCTCTGCTACATGAACATACAGTTAGGGCCAGAAATTTGGACAGTGACACAATTTTCGCGAGTTGGGCTCTGCATGCCACCACATTGGATTTGAAATGAAACCTCTACAACAGAATTCAAGTGCAGATTGTAACGTTTAATTTGAAGGGTTGAACAAAAATATCTGATAGAAAATGTAGGAATTGTACACATTTCTTTACAAACACTACACATTGTAGGAGGTCCAAAGTAATTGGACAAATAAACATAACCCAAACAAAATATTTTTATTTTCAATATTTTGTTGCGAATCCTTTGGAGGCAATCACTGCCTTAAGTCTGGAACCCATGGACATCACCAAACGCTGGGTTTCCTCCTTCTTAATGCTTTGCCAGGCCTTTACAGCCGCAGCCTTCAGGTCTTGCTTGTTTGTGGGTCTTTCCGTCTTAAGTCTGGATTTGAGCAAGTGAAATGCATGCTCAATTGGGTTAAGATCTGGTGATTGACTTGGCCATTGCAGAATGTTCCACTTTTTTTGCACTCATGAACTCCTGGGTAGCTTTGGCTGTATGCTTGGGGTCATTGTCCATCTGTACTATGAAGCGCCGTCCAATCAACTTTGCAGCATTTGGCTGATTCTGGGCTGAAAGTATATCCCGGTACACTTCAGAATTCATCCGGCTACTCTTGTCTGCTGTTATGTCATCAATAAACACAAGTGACCCAGTGCCATTGAAGCCATGCATGCCCATGCCATCACGTTGCCTCCACCATGTTTTACAGAGGATGTGGTGTGCCTTGGATCATGTGCAGTTCCCTTTCTTCTCCAAACTTTTTTCTTCCCATCATTCTGGTGCAGGTTGATCTTTGTCTCATCTGTCCATAGAATACTTTTCCAGAACTGAGCTGGCTTCTTGAGGTGTTTTTCAGCAAATTTAACTCTGGTCTGTCTATTTTTGGAATTGATGAATGGTTTGCGTCTAGATGTGAACTCTTTGTATTTACTGTCATGGAGTCTTCTCTTTACTGTTGACTTAGAGACAGATACACCTACTTCACTGAGAGTGTTCTGGACTTCAGTTGATGTTGTGAACGGGTTCTTCTTCACCAAATAAAGTATGCGGCGATCATCCACCACTGTTGTCATCCGTGGACGCCCAGGCCTTTTAGAGTTCCCAAGCTCACCAGTCAATTCCTTTTTTCTCAGAATGTACCCAACTGTTGATTTTGCTACTCCAAGCATGTCTGCTATCTCTCTGATGGATTTTTTCTTTTTTTTCAGCCTCAGGATGTTCTGCTTCACCTCAATTGAGAGTTCATTTGACCGCATGTTGTCTGGTCACAGCAACAGCTTCCAAATGCAAAACCACACACATGGAATCCACCCCTGACCTTTTAACTACTTCATTGATTACAGGTTAACGAGGGAGACGCCTTCAGAGTTAATTGCAGCCATTAGAGTCCATTGTCCAATTACTTTTGGTCCCTTGAAAAAGAGGAGGCTATGCATTACAGAGCTATGATTCCTAAACCCTTTCTCCGATTTGGATGTGGAAACTCTCATATTGCAGCTGGGAGTGTGCACTTTCAGCCCATATCTATTATATAATTGCGAATGGGTTTTTTGCCCCTTCTGAGTCCACTCGCGCTGCGAGTCAGCGTGGTCATGTGGATACGCCCGAAGCATTGGCCGCGCAGTTCTAAGGCGACTCGCTATGCCCGCGCAGCGGGCATGGCGAGTCGCCTTAGCAGCGCGAAGCATTGGCCGCGAAGCGGCCATTGCGAGTCAGAGACTCGCTCTTCTAGAATCCCGATGCATGTGCATCGGGCACCCAGCTAGTTATATATATAATTGTATTTCTGAACATGTTTTTGTAAACAGCTAAAATAACAAAACTTGTGTCACTGTCCAAATATTTCTGGCCCTAACTGTATATGCACAGCTCTGTGGCATGAACATATATACACACAGCTCTGCTACATGCACAATAGATGCACATACAGACACACATACAGCTCTTCTGCATCCATACTACATGCACATACAGGCACACATACAGTGCTGCTACATGCACACTATATGCACATACAGGCACACAGCTCTGCTATATGCACATATAGATACACTTAGTGCTTCTACATGCACATACAGATTCACACAACTCTGAAACAGACCCATTTACTAAGGCTGGTTTCATACTACAGTTTTTATCCTGATCAGGTTCCATCCGGTTTGTGTGCCAAAACCAAGAGAGGAACTTGCAGAGAAAACTATAATTGAAAGATTGACACTTGTTTTGAGTTTTTGAGACACTCCTGGTTTTGGCACCCAAACCGGATGGAACCTGATCAGCGAAAAAACTGCAGTGTGAAACCAGCCTTACACACACCCACTACATCAACACATCTTGCAGTTCTTGATTGGTGCAGAGCATGAAAGAGGAGATAATGGGAGCTGCACGGAGGCTGCAGCATTTGATCAGCTGCAAAACCTTACAGGACCTTCCTTTCAGTCATATGATCAGGCGCATGATCAGTTAAATGACTGGAAGGTCCTTATGGGCAGAAGGTCCTTCAGCTGCTCTTTCTGCCTCCTTTAGCTCCTGGTAAGCATCCTCTCCTGCCGTGTACTGATCACATTGACCAGTGCAGAGCAGCAGAGAGTGCAGCTCTCTGTGAGCGGGTTAACCCTCTTTGCTTCTGCTCACTGACGGTGAGTGGGCCCCCTCATTTTCCAAGGGCCCTGGCACTTGCCCAGGTGTGCTGGGTGCTTACACCAGCCCTGACTGAGGGCAAAACACTGTATGGGGGGAATGTGGGTGAATTATACTGTTTAATGGCATTTTGCTGTTTAGAGGTGATATTGTAAAGACATACTGATTGAATATTTAGATTGTGAGCCTCAATGGGGACAGCATTACTGATGTATGTAAAGTGCTATGGAATTAATCGCGCTATAACCACTGAAAAGGTATAGCTGCAAGCTTCGTAAGCTAACTGAGGACAGCAAAGTCTGTAGCCAGGTAACCAAATTGTCTCAAAATGGGTATCTTCCAGCCGAATCCTAAGAGCATAGGCTGAACTGCCGAATATGATCAAGGCTATGATATTCTAGCCATGACTGAAGTCCCTAGGCTGATGTCCTGTAGCATATGAAGACACTATGTGATCCTGGCAGCCGGATTCAAAGCTCCTAGGCTGAGGCTACATACAGTTGTGGCCAAAATTATTGACACCTCTGCAATTCTATCAGATAATACTCAGTTTATTCCTGAAAATGATTGCAATCACAAATTCTTTGGTATTATTATCTTCATTTAATTTGTCTTAAATGAAAAAACACAAAAGAGAATGAAGCAAAAAGCAAAACATTGATCATTTCACACAAAACTCCAAAAATGGGCCAGACAAAAGTATTGGCACCCTCAGCCTAATACTTGGTTGCACAACCTTTAGCCAAAATAACTGCGATCAACCGCTTCCGGTAACCATCAATGAGTTTCTTACAATGCTCTGCTGGAATTTTAGACCATTCTTCTTTGGCAAACTGCTCCACGTCCCTGATATTTGAAGGGTGCCATCTCCAAGCTGCCATTTTTAGATCTCTCCACAGGTGTTCTATGGGATTCAGGTCTGGACTCATTGCTGGCCACCTTAGAAGTCTCCAGTGCTTTCTCTCAAACCATTTCCTAGTGCTTTTGAAGTGTGTTTTGGGTCATTGTCCTGCTGGAAGACCCATGACCTCTGAGAGAGACCCAGCTTTCTCACACTGGGCCCTACATTATGCTGCAAAATGTGTTGGTAGTCTTCAAACTTCATAATGCCATGCACACGGTCAAGCAGTCCAGTGCCAGAGACAGCAAAGCAACCCCAAAACATCAGGGAACCTCCGCCATGTTTGACTGTAGGGACCGTGATCTATTCTTTGAATGCCTCTTTTTTCCTCCTGTAAACTCTTTGCCCAAAAAGCTCTACTTTTGTCTCATCTGACCAGAGAACATTCTTCCAAAACGTTGTAGGCTTTCTCAGGTAAGTTTTGGCAACCTGCAGCCTGGCTTTTTTATGTCTCGGGTTAAGAAGTGGGGTCTTCCTGGGTATCCTACTATACAGTCCCTTTTCATTCAGACACCGACGGATAGTACGGGTTGACACTGTTGTACCCTCGGACTGCAGGGCAGCTTGAACTTGTTTGGATGTTAGTCGAGGTTCTTTATCGACCATCCGCACAATCTTGCGTTGAAATCTCTCATCAATTTTTCTTTTCCACCCACATCTAGGGAAGTTAGCCACAGTGCCATGGGCTTTAAACTTTTTGATGACACTGCGCACGGTAGACACAGGAACATTCAGGTCTTTGGAGATGGACTTGTAGCCTTGAGATTGCTCATGCTTCCTCACAATTTGGTTTCTCAAGTCCTTAGACAGTTCTTTGGTCATCTTTCTTTTCTCCATGCTCAATGTGGTACACACAAGGACATAGGACAGAGGTTGAGTCAACTTTAATCCATGTCAACTGGCTGCAAGTGTGATTTAGTTATTGCCAACACCTGTTAGGTGCCACAGGTAAGTTACAGGTGCTGTTAATTACACAAATTAGAGAAGCATCACATGATTTTTCTAACAGTGCCAATACTTTTGTCCATCCCTTTTTTATGTTTGGTGTGGAACTATATCCAATTTGGCTTTAGGACAATTCTTTTTATGTTTTTTCATTGAAGACAAATTAAATGAAGATAATAGTACCAAAGAATTTGTGATTGCAATCATTATAAGGAAGAAACTGAGTATTATCTGACAGAATTGCAGGGGTGTCAATACTTTTGGCCACTACTGTAGCATATGAACAACTGGTGACCGAAGCAAGACCTTTTCATCACCTCAGTGTATGTTGTGTTCTAACAGGATTGGTGGGATAAGGCTGTTCTCTTATTGGTTGGCAGTTCATCTGACTGCACAATTTTCCTTTGAATGGTGTAGACAGAGGGGGTCAGGCAATTTACATTTATTTAGCAATGGACAAAACAAGATAATGGAATCTCTGGAAAGTCTGATAAGAAACAATGACCCACTTCCCATGGGTCAACAAACAAAAGAACAGCACCTCTGACCAAATTAATGACATTAACCCATGACACTCATTGAAAAAGGCTGTGTTGTCACACTGTTCATTCTGTTAGGATTTCTAAACTTCTGTCAGTGAATGGTTCTTGCATCAACGAACATACCGGTAGTAGTTTTTGTTATGCAAAAGTCTCCGAGTTTCATTTTCTTATTTCCTGGGCTGCAGCATCTTAAAGGGAGTTTGTCACTAAGTTTATAGTGTCCTGTCTGAGATGCGGACTCCAGTGCTGGCTTTCATATTGAGTGTATTATAGTAGTTTCCATAAAATCACAATCATTAGGTGCAATATGACCTAAGCACTGACTTCTTGTAATCCTGAGTTGCAGCAGGCTACCGCTGCACTCATATTGGTGATTGACACGTCTCTTTTTATTTTGTTCATGAGGTTATAACTATGAAAAAGTAAGTTGACATGAAGCTGCCAGGGCAGTCAGGGCTTCAAAAAAGTTTTCATTTACTATGTACATCTAGTTGAGAAGTGACTGCAAGTATGAAAAATCTCATATGTGCAGTCACATGACTGCTCAGTTGTGTCATATATATGGAGGGAACCATAAAGGCCCAGTTACACACACAGATAATTGTGCAGAGATTGTTGGCAGATCTCTGGTTGCAGTGAAATCATGGACACATTGTTACATTTGTACACGGCCACAAAATAGAACAATGTGTCCATGATTTCACTGCAACCAGAGATCTGTGACCAATATCTGCACAATTATCTGTATGTGTAACTGGGCCCTAGGAGTGCATGCCATATGGTGTCTGGGCAACCCTTTTATTGAGAGCTGTTGAGTGCCACTGGTGATAATCTGTAATTTTATGAAAACTAATGTAAGATATCCAATATTGTACACAAAACTGTAATCTTTATGCCATTACTTTATGTTGCCTTAAATGAGCCAGATCAATGAAAGTGGAAACATCATATGATTGTAAAGGTACCGTTACACACAGAAATATCTGTGCAGACATTGCTTGCAACTCACTGGTTGCAGTGAAATCATGGACACATTGTTACATTTGTACACAGCAACAAAATAGAACAATGTGTCCATGATTTCACTGCAACCAGTGAATAGCAAGCAATGTCTGCACAGTTATCTCTGTGTTTAACGGTACCTTAATGGCCCCTTTACACGCAGCTACAGGTGACAGGTTTTCCACAGGTAACTTACTGGTTGCAGTGAAATCATGGAGACATAGTTCTATCTTGGTGCTGTGTACAAATGGAACTATGTCTCCATGATTTCACTGCAACCAGTAAGTTACCTGTGGAAAACCTGTCACCTGTAGCTGCGTGTAAAGGGGCCATTAGGCTGCTTTCACATCACGATTTTTGCACATCCATGGTGATTCTTGAATTTCAAGGATCACACGAACAGGCACGGATCTGTGCCAACAGATGCCTCTGATGCCCACGGTTCCATGTTTTCCATGGATCCGTCATCCATTAGCAGAGTTAGGGCTGTACCTTGCTTCTGAGCATGCGCAGTACAGCAAATCAAATCCGTTTTACGGATCCGATTTTTTGACGTATCCGTTTTGATCCGACACCATAGAGCTCCATGTTATTTGGAATGGACAGCGACGGATCCGTTCCTGTCCGTTTTTGTCCGATTTTTTTCAAGGCAGGCCAAAATCAGAGCAGACTCCGATTTTGGGGATGGGGAAAAATCTGCCACAAACGGATCCATCACAAAACTGACACAATCGGATGCCAATAAGGACCAATCCGTGCACATCCGTGACCATAGGGATACATGGAGACCAAAATGGATAGCTACGGATGAACAAAAATCGTGATGTGAAAGCAGCCTAAGAAAATGTTTGTAATATATTGGAAAATGTCTATGTTATAATTAAGGCTGCCTTCACATCACAATTTTTGTGGATCCGTGGCTATCCATTGTAAAACGGATAGCCACGGATCCGACTTGGCCCCCATGTATCCCTATGAGCATGGATTGGTCCTGCATGGCCATCCGATTGTGTCCAAATTGTCACGGATCCGATTGTATCCGATTTTTTTGCTGTACCCAGAATCAGAGACAGTGGACGAAATCGGACAGAATCGGATCTGACGCAGTCCATGGCGCATAACATAAGGGCATGGTTAATAAACTTCTTGAATGTAGTTTTGAGTAGCTTGAGGGGTGCAGTTTTTGAGATGGTGTCACTTTTGGCTGTTTTCTGTCATATAGATCCCTCAAAGGGACTTCAAATGTGATGTGACCCCTAAAAAAAATGTTTTTTTTAAATTTTGATGTAAAAATGAGAACCTGCTAATGAAATTTGAACCCTTATAACTTACTAACAAAGAGAAATTTTGCTTCCAAAATTGTGCTGATGTAAAGTAGACATGTGGGAAATGTTACTAATTATTAACTATTTTTTGTGACATAACTCTGGTTTAATTAAATAAAAGTTGAAAAGTTGAAAATTGTAAAATTTTTGCCAAATTCCGTTTTTTTCACATTTGTACACGGCAACAAAATAGAACAATGTGTCCATGATTTCACTGCAACCAGCAAATTGCCAGTGAAATTGCATGCAATATTGCGTCGTGTAACGGTATCCTTACAGATTCTGGGATACTGCGTGCAATCATGCCTTTACTGCAATGATTACATGTATGATTGCAGAGAAAAGAGTTATCAAACATCGGGAAATCTGTGCAGCACATTAGCATAATAGGGGCTGGATTTCTTTGTGCTACTCCCCTGTTTACTAGAAGCTAAACCCTCCCCTGTCTCTCCCTTCCTCCTCTCTCACTCCCTGTCACTACATACCAGGCACATTAGGTCTGACATTGTACATGGTGAAATCACAGTGTCAGGCTGATATGTGCCCTATATCATCACTCCCACTCTCCCTGCCTCGTCTGCCTGCTTGCCGGCTTCTCACTGCTTATCCTGTGATAGCCCAGTTACTGGAGGGCAGGAGATGCCGCCTCCTCTAGAATAGACCCTGCCCCTCAGTCTCTGCGCGTCACCTGTCTCCTCTCTTCACAGACCACAGACACAAGCAGTGGGACATATCGCCACTATTGTGATCACAGATGACAATAGCGATGATCTGTCTTGCTGCTTGTGACCGCGGTCTGTGAAGACGGGAGACAGGTGACGTGCAGAGACGGGGGGTGGGGGGGGGCAGGGTCTATTCTGGAGGAGGTGGGGTCTTCTCCAGTCTGCCAGGAAACAGACTGATTAGGAGCAGCAGCAGAGATGCTGGAGGGGGTGGGGTCCTCTCGGGTTGAGGTGATGAGTTGGGGCACTCAGGAGGTGCCAGGTAGAGTGACAGGGAGGGAAGGAGAGGGGAGGCTGAAAGGGAGGGAGGGTGAGGGTTTGGCTTAGAGCAGACAGGAGAGTAATAAAAGAAACCCAGCTCCTCATAGTGACTTTCTGCTGCACACTCCATTGATCTGCTGCACAGATTTCCCGATGTTTGATAATTCTTTTCTCTGCAATCATACATGGAATCATTGCAGTAAAAGTATGATTGCACTCAGTGTCCCAGAGCCTGTAAGGCAATAGCTTCACTTTATAGCCCTGAATCCTGCTGGTTCGTTCCCTTTAAAAAGTTGCATTTAAAAAATATGGTCATGCATCACTGAAACTATCATTTGATTTCACAAAAAGCAAGTCGCTATATAGCTCCGTCAGCAGAAAAATAAAATCTCCAGCTCTCAGAATAGATCATTGCAAAAACATTTATTTTTATAAAATTGATTTTGTGTAAAAGTGGCAAAACATAAAAAGTGATATAAATGTGGTATTGCTGTAATTTTACTATCCGAAAGAATAAAGCTGTCTCGTCACTTTTTGCACATGCAGAATGATGTAAAAAAATAAAAAAACTCCAAAAGCTATCCCTGAATTGCTGTTTCATACTCATTCTGACTCTCACAATACCAATTAGTACCAATAAAAACGTCATCTCATCCTGCAAAAAAACAAACACTCACATGTTTCTGTCAGCAGAAAACTAGAAAAATTATAGTTCTCAAAATGTAGTGATGCAAAAATGTATTTTTGTAAAAAAAAAAAAACAAATATTTTTTATTATGTCATAGTAGCCAAACATAAAAAACCTCTATCAATCTGGTATCACGGTATCACACCATACTGAAGAATAAAGCTGTTTAATCACTAATACTGCAAAGTGAATGGCATAAAAAAAAATAATAAAACAATTTTTGAACTGCTGGCTGTTGATTTATTCATTCTCCCTCCCAAAGATCAGAATTAGTCTCCTCTCATATTTATTCTGTGCTCTCTGCTGTGCGCTTACACCAGGGATTACATGCAAATGTCAAAAATATGTGATTCACACAGCACTCCCAACAGACCATTCCCTATAATGAGGCCAAGGGATTCATTTTGGACTGTCTGCCTATAATCTGGTAGTATCTATATTTTTAAGTGTTCATAAAAGTGCAGTCAACCAGTTTTGTGCACTTCTGAATTGATGAATGAATTCCCAGAGAGGTGTAACTTTCAAAATGGGGTCATTTGTGGGCGATTCTGTTTTTCTGGCACATAGGGTGTACGTGTATGAAGTCTGAAAACAATTCTAGGAAACTCTGTGCTCCAAGGGTTAAGTAGCGCTCCTTCCCTCCCGAGTCTCACCATGTGACTAAGCAGTACTGTACAACTACACGTGGGGTATTGCCATGTTTAGTAGAAATTGTGCGACAAATTTTGGTGCCACTTTTACCATTTCCACATGTAACAATGTAAAATCTGGGGCAACAACTAAATGTTTTGGTTCAAATTTAATCCCTAGATGAGTTGATTTAGAGGTGTAGTTTGTAAAATGGGGTTACTTATGGTAGGGTTCTGCTGTTCTGGCATCTTAGAGGCTCTGCCAATGTGACATGGCACCCACAAACCAAAATAGCAAAATATGTGCTGTAATATGGCGCTCCTTGCCTTCTGAGCTTTCAGTTACATGTACGGTATTGGAAATTGCACAACAAACTGTGCAGTCCATTTTTGTACTATTAACCCTTACAGAAATTAAAAACTTGGGGCTAAATAACATTTTAGTGGTAAAAACATAATCATTCTTTCTTCACCTCCCAATGGTATAAAATTACATGAGGCACATGTGGTGTCAACATGCTCACAGCACCCCTAGATTAATTAATTGAGGACTGTAGTTTGTATAGTGAAAAGAAAAAGTTTGAGATAATGCAACATCGATCCACAGCTCAGTGGTATAAAAAGTGATGCTGATGTACAGTAGACATGTGGGAAAATTATTTATTAAAGGAAAACTGTCAGGTCAAAAATCCATATGTAACTGCTATCATTTTCTAATTCCTTCCTCTAAAAGTTCTCTATTTATGTATTTCTTTTATTTATATTCCCCTACTATCTTCTGTAAACTTCAAATAAAGAGATTCATTCCATCTTTCACTCACAGTGAATGATCCACTAAGTTTTCTGCTGTCCACTCCCCATAAGATGAATATGCATGTCACATATTTACACCACATCACTGCACAGGAGATCACTGGGGGGGCTGTATTCTCCTCTCTGCTCTCTGTGTTTGCAGCATCACAAGAGGTCAAATACAACACAGAAACTGTCAAAGCAGCGATTCCATGAAATTACAAAAATGAGAGGCGCAATCTTGAATAATACCCGATGGTCTAATGGGGATATATTGTTAGTGTCGGTAATCACCACTCACTGGGACTGGTTGTGCTGTCCGTGCACAACCACGGTGTCAGCGTTTAGCTGCTGATTCCTATGTATCGCTCCAAGCATCGCCGCTCCCAGTCGCCTCCTCAGGTCACGTGTTCCGCCTAGGTCTTCTAACCAGGGATTTTGCTGACATCAGGGCAGGTTCTTTAATTCTCTAACTAAGCTTCCACACTACTGTGCAGCGCCAGCCAGATCCCATAAGAGATAATGGTAATGAAAGGCAGTAATTATGGTATTATTTAGGAGCACTCAGTAAAGAGAAGCAGGTACCAATAATTAAAGTAGACCTGTTTATTCTGGTTTGTCCACCAAACAAACCAGAGTAAACAGGTCTACTTTAATTATTGGTATCTGCTTCTCTTTACTGAGCGCTCCTAAATAATACCAGAATTACTGCCTTTCAAAGCAGCGATTCCTGCTTAGCTAAACAAATGGAGTCTAGATAAGGCAGATCTGTAATGGCTCTCTCCCTCCATGTCATCATCAGAATAGAAGCTCCTATGGGAGCTGAAACTTCACTGCACTGAGAGCAGAGGGAGGAGAGAGCTGCTGAGAGGGAGTGCATAATAACATGACAGTTTATACAGCAGCCGGACTATTTCTACTTGCTTATAATGGAAAAGACTATTCCAGGAGCTTCCTGCAGGGTCTGACAATGCTGATAACATGGAAACTACAAACGGTACAATAATGATGGTCTGTCCAGGCCTTATTCAAGGGTAATATTAGTATCATACTGAAAAATGACCTGACAGTGTCCCTTTATTGATTTTGGTCAGGCCTGTAAGATCTGTCGATACATTGTGGTTCGCAGTATTTATACACACTTGTGATGTTGTGCACTTTGTTCATATATAGTAATGATCTTCTCAAGCATTCTGTGAGAATAAAATAGGTATTATTTCCATTGGTGACAATTTAAAATTCCATCAGTGAATAAAGCTATCATCCAGCCGGCGTTCTGCTAGTAGTAAAAGCTAGAAATGCCAGTCCAGCTTAGCCACCAAAATCCAATTAAGAGTTCCAGGCCAACTGTTGTACTTCCTGTTTGTGTTTGATTTTGGCTCTTCTTTAGTGTGTAATGAAATCATCATGTTCTTTAGTTTGTGTGGGCTTCGAGCTGTGACTGTGAAAAGCTGTTGCGTCTCGCTTTAAGTGACCTGGCATCCGCTATCAATGACCTGACTCTATTCTTCGCCAGCAAGCCAGAGCCCAGAATGTGGTATTTACTGGATGACAAAGCTGTACATGTAATTTCCAATATATTATTATCCTGCTCGGCACAGTGTTTCTAGTGATTAAAAAGTATTTCAGCTACATTACAACACACACAGATGATGACTTACAAAATTGAATCTGGCTAATGTCAATACGCTTCCCTATCTAATCTACTTGGATTTTGTATATTGGGTGATCATAGTTATTATTATATAATGTTTAATGTCTTCAGTTTCTAATAAAAACAAATGCAATTAAGTTACAAAAATGAAGGGATCCAACCATCTGCTCTATAAATATTCACATAAAAAAATTAAAGTGTTTAATCAGAAAAGGACACACTTTTCAAATCAGGCTTTTCTTAAAACATTTTTTCCTTTTTTGATTTAAAGGGAATTTCTCAGCAGGTTTTTGCTATCTTGTTAACTAAAGAGCAACATGATGTAGAGGAAGAAATCCTGATTCCAGTGATATGTCACTTACTGAGCTGCTTGTTGTAGTTTCAATAAAGTAGTGTATTATTAGCAGGAGATTATAAAAAAAAAAATGAAAAGCTGGCACTCACCATAAGCTAAATGTTATTTTATTCAGTCCAACACATTAAAATGTACAGGAGGGAGAGATGAGGGACACATGTGGATAACGGCCGATTCACATGCAATCACACTTCTACAGGTCCTGATCAGAGTCCCTAGGTCATTACTTGGAGATACAATTTCTTATCAATTGTGTCATATTTTGTCTCTTTTGGTAGCAGGAGATTATAAGTAGAGGACTAGTTGTCTTGTGCCATGTAGTCCTACTATATGTAACCTTGCCGCACCACTGATTAGCAGCTTTTTGCCTATGCAGTGTACATCGAATTCTTCCAATCAGAGATGTGGATGGGGTTATACAGAGCTCAGCATTCAGAGGACTGGTATATGTGCAGCAGAGAAAACAGTTATTTTATTAAAAGTGAACCAAGCAGCCCAGTATGTAACACAATGCTGCAATCAGGGACTCTGTCCCTACATCACGCCTGCTTTCAGATACATGGCAAAAACCTGGTGACTGATTCCTTTAAAGGGATCCTGTCACCTCCAAAACGCCTCCTAAGCTAGCAAAACATGTCCCTGCTCCATCCTATCACTAATCTCACACTCCTTTTGTCTCCTAAAAGCATCCTGTGAAAGTGCATAAAAACGTTTTAATACTTACTCATTAGTGATTATAATTAGCAGTGACTATATTCTTTAGTCACCAGGGCGGGCTGTTTTGCAGGCTCCAGGATCCACCCTCTCTCTGTCTGTTTGCTCTGCTTGTGCAGGCTTTTCCCTCCCCCCTCTCTATCACTCTCAGAATGCAGATCATTAATCCTGCCTTCAGTTTCACAGCAGCACAGAGAGAGAGGGTGGATCCTGGAGCTACTAAACACCCTCTGGTGACTAAAGAATATGGCCCCTGCTAATTATAATCACTAATGAGTGAGTATTAAAAAGTTTTTATGCACTTTCACAGGATGCTTTTAGGAGACAAAAGGAGTGTGAGATTAGAGATAATATGCTGCAGGGACATGTTTTGCTAGCTTAGGAGGCATTTTGGAGGTGGTAGGATCCCTTTAAAGTGAATTGATCAGCCCAAACTGAAATTCTAAACTCATTACATGAACTTGTAGCGGATTTTCTATGAAGAAATAATTCACATGGAATGACTATTTGCTTGTCTGTATTTGATGCCTAAATCTGAAATAATATTTTTTCTCTCCTCAGCAAGAACCATTGGTCCTCCAGCATTTTTGGCCTCTTTCCTGTTCCAGCAGTATATATAAGTATTACATTGTCTGATGCATAAATGTGAAGATCAACCTGCAAAATACAAAAGGAAAAAATCTTTATAAAACTCAGTCTCAGAAGTGTAAAGAGACATGGAAAAGGTATCTTACAGCCATACTCGGAAATATTAGAAGACTTACACTATGCAAAAGTAGTGGGAGGAAAGATTCTTGAGACTTCTTGTTGATCTGAGTCTTCCTGAAAGTCTCCTGTATGACATTCTACATTGCTTCTAAACTGGAGGAGATCCAGCACTCATATGACAGCAAAATCCTTTGCCATATTGGACTTGTCATTGTCTAAAAGTCCGTCATCAGCTGAGCACCTCGGAATATTGTCACTGGTTCACAGTAATATTTGCAATGGTGAGTCCACATTTAACTTTTATGTCTGTATATTATTTATTTTAACTTACATACATTGTCCATCAGGTCTCTACATAGAAACAATACAGGGCCCAAAACTCTGAATAGATCCCATTCCCAATGTCCATTATTCCTATTTTATGTCTGAAGTTCGGTGTCTATCTGTATTGCAGAACGTTTTTTTACTTGAAAGGGCTATAATATGTACAATATATTCATGTCTATGGTAATAACACCCTTTTAATAATTATAATATTTTTTGCTGGTATGTAGACCCTACTAGAAGAGCTAACTACACTTGTATTATACAGTCAGTACTGATTCCAGCGATGTTTCACTTAGTATACTTCGTGCATTAGCTCTAGATATATGAGAAATTTAGTGCAGAAACCATGTGTAAATCGGGCTAGCAGTACACCGGAGTGGTGTCATTGTACTTCCAGTAGAAGAAGCGGTCCGAGTGCACTGACATGCCCCTAGAGCACAGTCAGATTTACATTCTATGCTAAATTTTCATGACTGACAAATTGCATCTTATAAATAATATACCATTGTCTTTGGATGCCAAGTGCTTACATAGCTACTTCCCATATGTTAAAACATGCAGACTGCTTCCCTTTATAGTGAACCTGTCACCAGATTTTTGATCGTGGTTTGCTCACTGAATGTAATGGGGATACTTACTTGGCTGCTAGATTGAGGCACACAAGAACCTTTTTCTATTTAAATAGTCTAGCCGGTTAATTAAGACACAATATAAACTGCATTACATGGGTGTACCCAGGATCAAAACTAGGGGGGGCAAGCCATGGTCGTTCAGGTTGCGCCCGCTTCTTGTACCATCACTGCGCAGCAGCACACGGGCCGCTAAGGGTCCCGTGTGTTTCACTGAGCCTCCTGGGCCGCCCCCCTGCGCTTCCTCTTACCACAGGGGTGATGCCATGCATTGCACAGTGGAACGCATAAAAAGCAGGAAGCACTACCTTCTCCTAGTGTGGACTAGGTGTCACTTCCTGCTTTTATGCGTTCCACTGTGCAACGCTCGGCTTCACGACCTCCTCCTGTATGTTCAATTTTGGGAAGCTGCGGTGGAACCAGGAGATGTAAGTACAGATTTTTTTTTAAGGAGTACACGCTGGCCAGAGGAGTATGGATGGGGGGGAAAGGGGGTGGCTCACCATGGCTGCATTATACTGTATGGAGAATTATGAGGCTGTACTGTGCTATATGGAAGGCTGTACTATGCTAAACACAGGACTGTGAGGGTGCATTAGACTGTATGGAGGGCTATATGGAGAACTATGGGGGTGCATTATACTACATGGAGGACTATTGATGGTGCATTATACTGTATAGAGGACTATGGGTGAATTATACTATATGGAGAATTATGGGGGTGAATTATACGATATGGAGAACTATAGGAGTGCATTATACTGTATGGAGGTGCATTATAATGTATGGAGGCATATGAGGCTACATTATACTATATAGAGGATAGTGGGGTTGCATTATGATAATTGGATGACTATGGGGGTACCTTATGAATGGGGGACTATGGGATGCATTATAATACATAGAGGACTATGGGAATACATTGTAATGTATGGAGGAATGTGGGGATGCATTATAATAATTGGAGGACTATGGTGGCTGAGGAGGAGGACCATATAAACCATGATGGGCGACATATATACCACGATAAAGGCCATATTCCAGGAGGAGGACCATATACAGCAGGATAAGGGACATTAATACATAATGAAGGGGGAGAGGGGTCAATTTGTGAGTAAAGGATTTAGAATGTTACACAGGGCCCATACATCTGACCAACGTGCACGCGGAAGGTGGGGGGCCTACATTGCGCACCTGTGCCCATCAGACTTATTGCGCCACTGGGGAGCCCTATGGGGGCCGGGGGCTGTATATGACATGGGCGGGCTGCCGTCAGGGGCCGGGCGAGATTAATATATTTAATATATTAATATATTTGCTCCAAACGTTGCACCCGGTCTTATTTTCAGGGACATGGCATACACACACAGGGGCATACACTCACAGGGGCATACACTCGCAGGGGCATATACTCGCAGTACGGTGGCTCAGTGGTTAGCACTGTATACGGTGGCTCAGTGGTTAGCACTGTATGGTGGCTCAGTGGTTAGCACTGTATACGGTGGCTCAACGGTTAGCACTGTGTATGGTGGCTCAGTGGTTAGCACTGTATACGGTGGCTCAGTGGTTAGCACTGTACATGGTGGCTCAGTGGTTAGCACTGTACATGATGGCTGAGTGGTTAGCACTGTACGGTGGCTCAGTGGTTAGCACTGTATACGGTGGCTCAGTAGTTAGCACTGTATACGGTGGCTCAGTGGTTAGCACTGTATACGGTGGCTCAGTGGTTAGCACTGTATGCGGTGGCTCAGTGGTTAGCACTGTATATGATGGCTCAGTGGTTAGCACTGTACGGTGGCTCAGTGGTTAGCACTGTACGGTGGCTCAGTGGTTAGCACTGTACGGTGGCTCAGTGGTTAGCACTGTACGGTGGCTCAGTGGTTAGCACTGTATATGGTGGCTCAGTGGTTAGCACTGTATATGGTAGCTCAGTGGTTAGCACTGTATGGTGTCTCAGTGGTTAGCAATGTATATGATGGCTCAGTGGTTAGCACTGTATGCGGTGGCTCAGTGGTTAGCACTGTACGGTGGCTCAGTGGTTAGCACTGCGCGATGTCTCTGTGGTTAGCAAAGTATGATGGCTCAGTGGTTAGCAGCACAGTATATGGTGGGCAGGCGGTTAGACCAGGATTAAGGCTGGGGGGGGAGCGCAGGAGGACGGAGGCTGGAGGGGTGAGCGCAGGAGGACAGAGGCTGGAGGGGTGAGCGCAGGAGGACAGAGGCTGGAGGGGTGAGCGCAGGAGGACAGAGGCTGGAGGGGTGAGCGCAGGAGGACAGAGGCTGGAGGGGTGAGGGCAGGAGGACGGAGGCTGGAGGGGTGAGCGCAGGAGGACAGAGGCTGGAGGGTTGAGCGCAGGAGGACGGAGGCTGGAGGGGTGAGCGCAGGAGGACAGAGGCTGGAGGCCCCCATCACAAGCACAGTGCAGCCAACTTTATCTTTATTTACATTACATTTATTTTACACTCACTGTGATGCTCTGTCTCTGCCTCCAACCCCCCACAGTCCACAGGGCAGCTGCACAGGCTCTTCTGCTCCCGGGGCCGGCACTGCAGCGTGCACTGTGTAGCATTGCACACACACACACACATTTCACACACACTGCACACACACACACACATTGCACACACACACACATTGCACACACACACACACACTGCACACAAACACACATTGCACACACACACATTGCACACGCACACACACATTGCACACGCACACACACATTGCACACACACACATTGCACACACACACATTGCACACACACTGCACACACACACACACATTGCACACACACACATTGCACACACACACACACACACACATTGCACACACTGTCACTCTGCACACAAAACCTGGCTGCACAGCACACTGCACCTTCTTTCCTTGGGGCCACTCACCACCTGCTCTCTTCTGCTGTCCTCTCTTCATCTCCTCTGCCGTCCGTTCACCTGACAGTGCTGTGCTGCCGGCTCCCGCCCGCTCCTCTTGAGTCCGCCCTCAGCACTGAGTCTGACCCCTCACTCAGCACTCGGCCGGGAGACAGTGCTGCTCCTTTGACTCCCAAAGAGGGGGGGGGGGCGGGGGCGGCGGCGGCTGTTCCGGCACAAAATAAGCCCTGGTCACAGTACTACAGTAGGTGCCATGTGGGGTGCGCAGTGCCACGCTCACCCGGGGCAGCCTCTTTGGGGGGGGGGCACCTGCCCCCCCCCTGCCCCACGCTGGGTACGCCCATGCTGCATTACATGAACCAAACATTAGCCTTCCTTGGGCTTTACAGAACAGGAATGACATAGTCACTTTCAATTGTGGTTACTCCAACACTGCTTTGGATACATCCCTCACATGAAGAGAAAGGAAATGGATCCAGCTCAGCACACCAGGGTGTTATTAAAATGGATCCTTTGCTTTATTAGGGAAACATTTGCTTTAAAATCGGTACAAAAACACGGACATCTCAGACAACACTGCAACATAGAAGGGAGTGGTATGTATGGCAGTCAAACCAAACGCGTTTTGAACAAAAAAGTTCCTGAACACTGGTTACTGTGCCGAATTTAAAGGAAATAATTCACTTATAAAGCAAAGGATACATTTTAATAAGACCCTGGTGTTCTGAGCTGTATCCATTTCCTTTTTCTTCAAGTGTCATGCGCTGTGCAGCAGCAGGGATTCAGTGCTCCTTCTCAAGGTCTAGAACTACATCAAAGGGATGAGCTGACTTTTTTACTTCAATTGCATACACCCCTCACAGCAGTATCCAAGGGGAGGTGTTGCACTGTACACTCTCTGACCTCAGTCAGTGCACAGCCCCTTTCTCTGAGGCTACATTTCAGGAGCTTCTGGCCAGCTCCACACACACACTGTCTCCACACCATATGCCTTTCAGGAAGTCTGCCAATTACAAACACAAAGACCCTGTGACCAAACAAATTGTCTCATTAAAACACATAAAACACATCCATAGGTGGAAGGTATGTGGTTAGCCGACCCACCCAGAACTCTTAACTATCTGTAAAACCGGTCCTCAATACATTAACAAAACTCATGGAACAACAAGTCCCAGAATGAACATTCCAGGTGTACATCGCAGAGAACCAACGCCTCCATGATACATACCGGCCATTCACAATATAGGTGGTTGCCATCTCATATACCTTCCCCCTCTGCCTAAATCTGTATGCTGGTTTGTCCTGAGGAAGGGACCAGAGAGCCTTGAAACGTGTTGACAATTAAAACAACACCTCTAGTCAACAAATTGACTCCCGATATTTGATGTCATGGAAGTCTGGCAGTGCAGTCATTAACCCTTCATTCACCACTGGTTCATTTACTTTCTACTGGAGGCCTCTGCAGCTGTGATTTGTGTTTATTGTGGTTGTGACTGATCATAACCCCACAAGGAGAGCCTTGAGACCTCCGTTTCCTGTACTTTTGTTCCCAGATAAGACTCTATTTGCACTTTTATTCCCTTCTTTTAGTGTTGGTTTTTAATCCATAGGACTTGCCACTTTTGCATTACTATTCTCTGTCGACTTTGAACTTCAGCTCTTGAAACATAGTTTGTCACTGTCCCAAAATCTTCTATCACTTATACTCACCTCTTTGTTAGATGTTTTCTCAAGTCTCAAGTCTTAAGGTATATCTACCATGCACTTAAAAAGAGAAGAAAACGGGCAGGAGGAAGCTGACATGGACCTGCCTGTATGACTATTCTAGCGATTTCCATGTAACTTTTAAAGTATGTTTTTCTCTAAAAAGCACCTAAATAGGAAAGGGTTCGTTACTATTAGAGCAGTTATACTGGAATGTCCAACTGCTAGAGTTAGAAATGGCTCTACAACAGCTAATAGAAAGGTGCTGTATACTTTCCTCTGCTGACATGGGAAGAGAATATAGGCTAAGGGAAACATGTGGAATCAGAAGGGGTTGTCCTAGTAGTGACAACTTCTTAAAATCCCCTGAAAGATTATGTTGGGGGGACTTAAGGGGATGTCCAGCTCTAGGGACAATGTGTTGGAAGATTTTTAACAAACATACATAAAATAAAGTAGGAAGGATCAAATGTTTGTAGATCCATTTCTATAGGGGAAAAAAACACTTTGTTCCTCTTTTGTTAGGGGACTTGCCATATTGTTATACTTGCTCATTGTTCTACTTCTGTGTGGCACTGGGCTGGGGAAAGTGTATACAGGGATTATGTTAGGTTCAGTCTGAATTTTTAGATTTTGCATCTAGCAAGACATCAATTATCCACATTTGTGATTTTCCTTGTGTTACTGATGCTCTTATTCACAATGCATGATTCCAGAATTATACAGCCGAAACAAGAATAGAACAGGAAATCTCTCCTTGTCTGAATATCATAACTTATTTTATTGGAAGGTGGAATATCCTTAGACAAGATGAAAAATAGTTTCCATTTACTACATAAATTGTACCTGAAGAGAATGTAGAGGCTAGGGATGGGAGGCATCAATTTTAATACTTTGAAGAAGAGTTATACACGTTCTGTAGGAAGCAGTACAGATAGATATTTGATAAAATGCTCAGAATTGTAATTCATGTCTCACTATAACGATTTGACTATATATTCTAGTTATCCTGAAAGTGATATAAAAGATCGAGTACAAAATAGCTAAAATGGAAATCCTGGCACAATTTCAAAGATGACGATCACCTCTGTGACAGTTTTTATGCCTTATCTATTTGACTTCCTTTACTAGAGCCCTCATCTATTAGTAAGGACATCTCTCACAATGAAAAAAAAATAAGATTTTTGGCAGTTTTTACTCCACAAAACTATCCTAAAACGCTTTTAAAAGTCACATAATTTTTGCACAACATGGAGTTTCGCAAACTTTTTGTACAAGGCAGAGTAACACAGAAATGTTGGCGGCAAAGCGGAGTCGCACAATTGTTTTGCGCAAAGTTCTGCAAAATCTTTTCAGCTTTTGCCATTTTCATGCCAGACTGAAGAGCAGAGTCACCAAAAGCTGAGCTGGGGAGGACTGAGGCAGGATTGCCATAGCTATGCCCACTTGTCAAATGTACGAACACTGCTGAAATTTCTTATCTCAGAAATGCTATTCTAGCTTATTAGAGTAGAATTCATGGCAAGGCGCACGCCACTGAAGAGATACATTTCCTAATTAATTGAATGCATTGTAGTCCAGTGAGCCCCTGGCGTTCACAACTTTAGTCTTAATGAATCGTCCCCTGAATTTCTGTGTAAAGACCCCGGCACGACATCGTTAACAATATCGCTAAAACGTCACGGGTTTGGAGTCGTTGGTGCGGCATCGTTAGGACGTCGTTTCGTGTGACTCCAAGATTCAACTACGATAAGTCGTTGGATCGCTGATCGCAGGTTTGAGAAAATGTTCTCAAATCAGACGATCCACGGTCAGCCAACCTGCTGCATTGTTGTGTGTGACACCGGGATAACGATATCGTTTATGACTTCGCCCATTCACAGCAATGAGCAGGGATCGTTCGCTGGGTTGTGTGAATTATACCTGCTCACAACATTGTTGGTGAGTCGTATCTAGACGTGTGACATTTCACCAACGATGTCAAAACGATGTCTGAAATGACCGCGCGCCCACGAGATCGTTGCTGACATCGTTCCAATGTCGTGCAGTGTAACAGTACCTTAAGGCACAGGCATCCTATTGATTTAATGCTCTTAATGAAAACCACATCAGGAATCGAGGTTGTGACTAAAACAAGGGATCAAGACATTTGGCCATAAAACTCTAAGGAGGTCCATTATTTTTGGCTCCATTGACAAGTCATGTGGCCGCAATGGCCAAATGTAATACATAAAGTTGAAGTCCATAATAAAGTACTTATTAGATTTGGGGTTTCTTGGCCTGAGGTAGTTTAAAAACAATTGGCATTCCTCCATGAACTAAACACAGCAGTAGTAAAAATATCTCTTAGCATTTACTCCACATGCATTGTTCTTATCTACACTGACACATTGTAGAATCTGAAGCTCTTTGAAAGTAGGTCATGGTGGGTTTTCAGCTATCAAATGTAAGCAAGAGCTATGTCCATTCACAAACAGCAAGCATTTATTAATATTATCTACTAGATGGGTGCCTGATACTACTATTGCATCGGGGGGGCGCCACACATCTCTTCCCCTTCCCCTGACCATTTTCTCTCTCCTCCCTGTGTGCTGTCTCTCTCCCCTCTGTGCTCTCTCCTTTAACCTGTTTCCCCCTGTCTGCTATCTCTCTCCCCCATGTGTGCTGTCTTCTCCCCCCGTGCTGTCGTCTCCCCTCATGTATTCTATGTGTTCTCTCCTTTGAGCTGTCTTCTTCTGCGCGCTCTCCCCTCTGTGTGCTGTCTCTCCCCCCATGTGCTGTATTCTCCCCTTGTATGCTCTAACCTTTCAGCTGTCTCCCCCGTGTGCACTCTCTCCCTTCCCCATTTGCACTCTCTTCCCCTGTGCGCTCTCTCTTCCCCCTCTGCGCTCTCTCTTCCCCCTCTGCGCTCTCTCTTCCCCCTGTGCGCTCTCTATTCCCTCTGTGCGCTCTCTATTCGCCCTGTGCGCTCTCTCTTCCCCCTGTGGGCTCTCTCTTCCCCCTGTGCTGTATCTCTGCCCCCTCATGTACTGTATCTCTGCCCCTCATGTACTGTATCTCTGCCCCCTCTGTGCTGTCTCTGCCCCCCTGTGCACTTTGCCCTTCCCTGGGCTCTCTCTTTCCCCTGGGCTCTCTCTTCCCCCTGTGTGCTGTCTCTGCCCCCCCTGTGTGCTGTCTCTGCCCCCCCTGTGCACTTTCCCTTTCCCCTGAGCTCTCTATATCTTCCTCCTGAGCGCTCTCCTCCCCCTGAGCGCTCTCTCTTCCCCTGAGCTTTCTATGCCCCTGTGCACTTTCCCCTTCCCCTGGGCTCTTTCTCTTCACCCTGTGTGCTGTCTCTGCCCCCCTGTGTGCTGTCTCTGCTCCGCGTGCTGTCTCTGCCCCCTTGTGTGCTGTCTCTGCCCCCCTGTGTGCTGTGTCTGCCCCCCCTGTGCACTTTCCCTTCCCCTGAGCTCTCTATATCTTCCTCCTGAGCGCTCTATCTCTTCCCTCTGGGTGCTCTATCTCTTCCCCCTGAGCGCTCTCTCTTCCTCTGAGCTTTCTATGCCCCGTGTACACTTTCCCCTTCCCCTGGGCTCTTTCTCTTCACCCTGTGTGCTGTCTCTGCCCCCTGTGTGCTGTCTCTGCTCCGCGTGCTGTCTCTGCCCCCCTTGTGTGCTGTCTCTGCCCCCCTGTGTGCTGTGTCTGCCCCTCTGTGTGCTGTGTCTGCCCCCCGTGTGCTGTCTCTACCCCCCGTGTGCTGTCTCTGCCCCCCTCTGTGCTGTCTCTGCCCCCCCTCTGTGCTGTCTCTGCCACCCTTGTGTGCTGTCTCTGCCCCCTTGTGTGCTGTCTCTGTCCCCCTGTGTGCTATCTCTGTCCCCCTGTGTGCTATCTCTGCCCCCCCGTGTGCTGTCTCTGCCCCCCTGTGTGCTGACTCTGCCCCCCTGTGTGCTGTCTCTGTCCCTTGTGTGCTGTCTCTGTCCCCTTGTGTGCTGTCTCTGTCCCCCTGTGTGCTATCTCTTTCCCCCTGTGTGCTGTCTCTGCCCCCCTGTGTGCTGTCTCTTCCCCTCATGCATTCTCTTCTCCCCCTTCTGTACTTTCTCTTCCCCCTATGTGCTGCCTCTGCTCCCCTGTGTGCTGTCTCTCTCTTACCTTTGTGTTCTCTCCCCACTGTGCAATGTCTCTGTCTCCCCCTGTGTGCTCTCCCCAGTATATTGTTTCTCCCCATTTTCTCTCTTCCCCTAGTGCTGTCTCCAACCTGTGCATTCTCCTCCCTGTCTGCTCTCTCTTCCCCTCTGTTGTCTCTCTCCATGCTCTCTCTATCCCTCAAGTTCTCTCTCTACCCCCATGCTCTCTCTCTCCCTTGCGTTTGCTCCCCGGGCTGTCTCTCCCCTTGCGTTGTCTCTCTCCCCCGTGCTTTGTCTTACCCCCCTGTGCTTTGTCTCTTCCCCATGTTCTCTCTCCCCATGTGCTCTCTGTCCCCCCCCTGTGCTTTGTCTCCCCCTTGCTGTCTCCCTCGCTCCCCCTGTGCACTCACCATTGCGCACTGGTGTGCAAAGATGGCAGCATGAGTAAATGCGCCTTAGCGTATCCATTACAGTTACTGTGGCCACCGAGATCTTAGGACATCTGTTTGGCAGGCGGCAGGGATGTCTGGTGATGGCTGCAGGTATGTCATGTACAGCGGCAGGTTCCTGGCTGCGGTTTCAGGTGGCATCGGGTTTGGAAGTCGGCAGCACAGTATCGCCAGCGGGTGCCATATTCGTACGCTCTATCACTTGGGTATGCAATTTTTGTTGCCACTGTCGCATGATATGGGGACAACTGTATGAATGATGGAAGTGAATGACAGATGGTATTTCGTGATTATGTCAGTAGGTGTTGAGAAATTACTAGTGGTGATTCACAGGACCTGGTCCATCGGCCATGTTGGATAACTCTGCCTGCTGGACGGCACCCAGAAATACTGTCTATTAACTGATGACATCCTTAGCTCGTCTTGTGATGAGTTGGCTTCGTGCAATGTCATCATGAAATACATGTGACGTCAAACCAAGCAAGTAAATCAAAAGAAGAGTCACAGATGCTGTGAGTTAAATGTGGTTCTCAAGGCTCCCATCCAGTGAGCACAGTTTATTCCGCGGTCAGTGGATCCAACACAGATCATTTTTAGCATATGATCACTGTTAGCATATGATTATTTTGATTACATTCCATTTATTAACCTAGGAAACTGTATTTACATTTTGTTAATTTTATAAACTGCTAATACGTAAAAAATGGTGTCTAAAACGGGCATATGGATTGTATATGGATGTCAATTCAGATAGAAAATTATCTATTGTTTTTCCAGATTGAAGTGGGACAATATTTTATATGGCTCATGTGAACTTACCCTTAAATGAACAACTGACGTTTCATGAAATGTTGACATTTTCCTTTAATACATCTTAATTAAAAAATAAAACCTTTGTTTGTTATTTAGAGTTAGAAATAAACTCACAAGGTGTATTTTATTACTAAGGCCAGCTTCACACCACGATTTTGTGCTGTCAGGTTCTGTCCGGTGTTTTGCAGGAAGCACCGGACAGAACCTGACAGCTCCAGATAAAAGAGAACCGGAGGTCAAATATGGCCTCTGTTCCTGACTCAGTGGTTGCCGCTGTCCAAATGCTGAAATTTCAGAATAGCGGCTGGAGAGAGTTCTCCAGGTGATGAAATTTCAGCCGGGGAGCTCTCCAGGTTTAGCAGCCGCCGCTCTTTCAGCACCCGGTACCTGGGAACCGGTCCAATTTTATATCGGATCTGGCTCCCCTAGACTCCCATGTTATGGGGCGCTGGATCCGGGAGGATCTGATTTTGTCCGATTTTTGCCCAGGACACAAAAATGCTGCAAGCTCCGATTTTGTGTCCAGGGCAAAATACAAAATCCCCCGGATCCAGCCAGCCAGACAGCAAAACGGATGGCAAATAGCTGCCATCTGGGCCCCATCCGGCGCTATAGGGAAATAGTAGGGGCCATATTGGATCCGGGGCTGTCTGGTTCACACCGGACAGCCCCGGATCTCAAAAATCGTGGTGTGAAGCCGACCTTAGTGTTGTGCACACAACAACAGCACCACACTTGTATTTTATAAAATTGGCTAAATGTAACTTTTTTCACTGATGATTTTGTTTCTTATTACTTATACAGCCTCCTTTCCTCCAAAGAGATGCTTCCTGAATGTGGCTGAGCCTGCAGCCTCTGGAATATGCCGCAGTGCAACCATCTTGCCAACGCCACGGACCGTGTGAGGGAATTACCCACCACCGGCCCAGGGAGGCATGGTGACGACCTTCAAGATTGCGGTACTTGGGGCCCAAGGAGTGGGGAAAAGTGCAATTGTGCGTCAGTTTATGTACAACGAGTTCAACGAGAACTGTGTCCCCACCAAATCTCGACGTGTCTTCCTACCAGCTGTTGTCATGAATGGCCATGTCCACGAACTTCAAATCATGGACTTCCCTCCAATATCATCTTTTCCAGTCAACACATTACAAGTGAGTATGATTACATAAGTTAATAACAAGCTTAAGTTTTTTGGTTTTTTAATTATTGTCGTAAAGATTTACATTGGCATTAGACAAACCATAGTTGTAATTGAATGTGGGTGGCCCGAGGGGTACCTTCATACTATAATGTGTTGGCTATAATATGCCATCATTTTATGATTGATGGGGTATGATCACTGATGGCCCCACTGATCTGAAGAATGAAGTGTTTGCATCACTTGTTCACGTGAATGGAGGCTATGCTATAGTTTATTGCTCAGCAAATAACTAAAGGCCACTTTACACACACAGATATCTGTGTCCAACTTCTGAACAGATCTCTGGTTGCAGTGAAATCATGGACACATTGTTACATTTGTACACAGCCACAAAATGGAGCAATGTGTCCATGATTTCACTGCAACCAGAGATCTGTTCAGAAGTTGGACACAGATATCTGTGTGTATAAAGTAGCCTTAAGAGTGAAGCAAAAAGGATACATAAACTTAAATATACTGTGCATCCTTTTCATTTTCTGGGTTTGGTAGAGACTTAGGGCCGCTTCACACTGCGGCATGATCCGGTCCGGTTCTGTCTGGGAGGACCCAGACAGCTGCGGACCGGATCAGCACACAGGACTGGGGGGCTATTATGCCCTCCGGTCCTGTGTGCAGCGCGCGCAGCTGCAGCCGCTGACAGGTCAAGACCGCCCCCCAGTCCTGTGTGCTGATCCTGTCCGCAGCTGTCTGGGTCCTCCCGGACAGAACCGGACCAGATCATGCCGCAGTGTGAAGCAGCCCTTAGAGGTTGATTCCCCACTTATCTTAAAGTGGTGACATAATCTAGTAATTTGGAAGTATTCTATTAATTCTGTTTGTTCCATCTTTTTTTTGTATTTTATTTTGATTCATTAATTATCATCATTAATTAAATTGTTCATCCAATTATGATTTAACGTTCCAACATTAGGAATAAAAACATGCAAGTGTCCTCCGGGTCGTTCAGTGCTTAAAGAGTATCATGTACAATTTCTATTAATTAGAATAGGAACCGTTCATAGCACTCTCCACCTGTCACATTTTGGCGTAAGCAACTGTATTGGCGTGCATGCATCTTTACACCAGATCAGATGATAGATTACATTGGAGGTACACTTTAAATGTTTGCCAACCTTTTTTTACAAGGTTTTGAAAGATTATATTTATATGGGTTATGTTCAAGTTACTATATTTGTACGTTATATTATTATTCAATTTTTCTAATGTCCAGATTGTTTGTTACTTTAAAGTCTATACTAAAATATAGAAAGCCTGCAAACACTGTTTTTTTGTATCTTTTGGTATACTTTGTAGCGTTTTAGAGGTCAATGATTTTTTTTTCATGAAAACGCAGCATGTTCCAGGTAGGGTGGTTTTCTGTTACTTCTCTATAAACTATAAAAAATGTAAAAATATTCAAACAAAATATAACAAAGTTAAAATGTCATCAAAAGCGCTTGTTAAAAAAACCTCAATGAACCCTTTCAAAAACTGGCAATTTTTTAGTAACTTTTTTTTTCTATCAACATTGTCATATTAGGTCTAGTTTTTTTGTTGGACCATTTATAGTTTTGAATGCCACCATTCATTTTACCATACAGTATACTGAGAAATGGGTGACAATATCTCCAAGTGTGGTAAGATGGTGAAAAAAAATGCAATTTTGCAATTGTTTTTTTTGGGTTTTGTTTTTATAGGGTTCATTGTGCTGCAACAATGACCTGGCACCATGATTCTCCAGGTCAGTGCAATTACAGCAATACTAAACTTTTAAGGTTCTTTTGTATTTTAGTGGTTTAAAAAAATACTGAGCTGTAAAAATACATAATTTAAAAATAACACAATTCTCTGAGACCTGTAACTTTTTTGTTGGAGCTGTGTGAGGTCTTGTTTGTTTGGCACACTGAGCTGATATGTAGCAGAAAATGTGAAAATAAATAACTACATTTTATCTCTCTGTTGCATTTTTTTTTAAAGTTCCGCAACTGAAAACGCTAATTCTGGCATTTAATTATTTTTTAATATGAGCCTCACATAGCTTATTATATAGTATAGACTTCCACAATAATCCATCTATACAGAATATGAGACCCACATAGCCCCCTATATACAGTATGAACCCTCACATACCCCTTGAGTGCTCATATAGCCTTCTATACACAGTATAAGCCCCTATACAGCATTCGCTCCCACATAGCCTCTCAATATACAATGGGCCTTCAGATAGCCCACTAAATATAGTATGAGCCTCCAAATAGCCCATTATATACAGCATGCGTCTCCAGCCTCTCAATATACAATGAGCCCTATATTTTGTGGACAATACTGACTAATAAACAGGTTTGAATAAATATTCCCCTGGTGCGGTGTCTTTGGTTGTAGAGCTCTTTTAACCACATACACCCAATTTTTCTCCATAATTGTGTCTGCTGTCTCAGGCTAGGGTCACATTTAGAAGGCAAAATGCGGTCACCGCATCCAGTTCCGGATGCGGTAATCTCATGTCCCTTCAGACTAATTTTGCCCTCCAAGTGTGTTCCTAAATCCGCATCCGGTTGCCGGACGCAGTAGAGGTTGTGGTAATACAAATGTTCCCCAGCTTCCCAGCATGGTTTTTGTTGTCCGGGCGAATCCAGGCAAATCCAGTTTTGTCTGATTTTTACAAGGGACTACAGGAATCATCCATGATCCTTTTGGTCCCGCGGACAGAAAACGGATTCACCTGGATCCACCCGGACAGCACAAAACCGGACGCCAATACACTTCCATCCGGGTGAATCCGGAGCCATAGGAAAAGATTGCAAATACTGCTGTTCATGTGTGTTGCGCTACCCGATCCGTTTACCGTACCCGACTCCACTCACATTTGCGGTTTCCAATTGAAATCCGGATACGGATTAGAAAACTGTCCAAAAAACTTTGCTTGCATGATTTTTACAGCAAATCGGAAAACTGGATCCGGGAAACGCAAAGTTGTACAGGCGACCCGGTTTTTGTATTGCTGCCTATGGGTGCAGATCCTAATCCGGTTTTGAGCATGTTTCATGCTCAAAACCTGATCAGTATCTGCAATTGCAACCAAAAATGTGACCCTAGCCTCATTTGCACATGCTTATTGCTGGACGAAGGAGTCTGTGGCTCCCTCTTCTACCAAAATATTCACCACTATCTGCATAGGTTTCACACTGCAGTTTTTTCCCTTATCAGGATTGTGTGCCAAAACCAGAAGTGTCTCCAAAATCCAGAACAGGTGTCAATCTTTCAATTATAGTTTTTCTCTGCAAGTTCCTCTCCTGGTTCCTCTCCTGGTTTTGGCACACAAACCTGATCAGGAAAAAAACTGCAGTGTGAAAGCAGCCTAAGGATGTGGTTAGCGGTGATTTCAGCTATCAGTCGATGATTGCAGGTGGCGAAGGGCACAGTGTGCCACTGTTTCAGCCCTTCGGTTGTCTTGGTCCAAGGGCCAAACTGGAACAGTGGAAGGACCGGATGTGGCCTGCGGGCTGTACTTTGCCATCTATGGTCTAGAACACTAGATGAAGTCCACTCATATTTCATAAGAGAAAATCTGGTGACTTAAACTTACTAGTTACATGTTATTCATGGACAGGAAACTGAAAAAATCATGGGTTGCAATAATTGAAGATTTACATAAAACTGCCATATATCAGGGTACCGTTACACGACGCAATATTGCTTGCAATTTCACTGGAAATTTGCTGGTTGCAGTGAAATCATGGACACATTGTTACATTTGTACACGGCAACAAAATAGAACAATGTGTCCATGATTTCACTGCAACCAGCAAATTGCCAGTGAAATTGCATGCAATATTGCGTCGTGTAACGGTACCCTCAGAGATAACACATAGTAGAGACAGATAGCAGAAAGCCACCAATATGTTATCCCCTACAAAAAGATTCATTTTTTTTGGCTCCTAAATGTCCCCCACTCAGCCAATAGGTCCAATAACAGCTGATATAGCTACAATTAGACTCATCTATTATATAAAACCCGAAGGCCACTTCCGGAGGAGGCCACGCCCACTTCCGTGATGGTCGTCGCCCAGGCTCATCCAGTGCACTGTAGCCAGGCTGCCCCCCGGCTACAGTCACCGACACACGGAACGTTCCGATCTCGGAAGTTCCGTGTGCCCTCCTGCCACTCCCCTCCACCCTCTGCCCTCCAGCCAGTACCTACATACCGGGGGGGCAGGGGGGCCCATTGCCCGCCACCTCGGAGGGCCACACACACCCTGGGGTACCCGTGCTCCCTGCCGTGTGCCTGGAGAGGAGGGAGGGCGGGACTTCCTCTCCTGCAGCTCTGCCCGCCCCTCCTCTCCTCCTACACCCGACGTCCGGCCACCGGTAAGTCTGCAGCCATACACGCTGCTCTGCCCTCCAACCTGTGTGCCCCCTCTGCCCTCTGTCCTCTGCGTCCTCTGCCCCCTCTGTGTCCTCTGCCCCCTGTCCTCTGCCCCCTGTCCTCTGTGTCCTCTGCCCCCTGTCCTCTGTGTCCTCTGCCCCCTGTCCTCTGTGTCCTCTGCCCCCTGTCCTCTGTGTCCTCTGCCCCCTGTCCTCTGTATCCTCTGCCCCCTGTCCTCTGTCCTCTGCCCCTGTCCTCTTGTCCTCTGCCCCTGTCCTCTGCCCCCTGTCCTCTGCCCCCTGTCCTCTGTGTCCTCTGCCCCCTGTCCTCTGTGTCCTCTGCCCCCTGTCCTCTGTGTCCTCTGCCTCCTCTGCCCCCTCTGTGTCCTCTGCCCCCTGTCCTCTGTGTCCTCTGCCCCCTGTCCTCTGTGTCCTCTGCCCCCTGTCCTCTGTGTCCTCTGCCCCCTCTGTGTCCTCTGCCCCCTGTCCTCTGTGTCCTCTGCCCCCTGTCCTCTGTGTCCTCTGCCCCCTGTCCTCTGTGTCCTCTGCCCCCTGTCCTCTGTGTCCTCTGCCCCCTGTCCTCTGTGTCCTCTGCCCCCTGTCCTCTGCGTCCTCTGCCCCCTGTCCTCTGCGTCCTCTGCCCCCTGTCCTCTGCGTCCTCTGCCCCCTGTCCTCTGCGTCCTCTGCCCCCTGTCCTCTGCCTCCTCTGCCCCCTCTGTGTCCTCTGCCCCCTGTCCTCTGTGTCCTCTGCCCCCTGTCCTCTGTGTCCTCTGCCCCCTGTCCTCTGTGTCCTCTGCCCCCTGTCCTCTGTGTCCTCTGCCCCCTGTCCTCTGTGTCCTCTGCCCCCTGTCCTCTGTGTCCTCTGCCCCCTGTCCTCTGTGTCCTCTGCCCCTGTCCTCTGCGTCCTCTGCCCCCTGTCCTCTGCGTCCTCTGCCCCCTGTCCTCTGCGTCCTCTGCCCCCTGTCCTCTGCGTCCTCTGCCCCCTGTCCTCTGCGTCCTCTGCCCCCTGTCCTCTGCATCCTCTGCCCCCTCTGCGTCCTCTGCCCCCTGTCCTCTGCGTCCTCTGCCCCTGTCCTGCTCTGCGTCCTCTGCCCCCTCTGCGTCCTCTGCCCCCTCTGCGTCCTCTGCCCCCTCTGCGTCCTCTGCCCCCTCTGCGTCCTCTGCCCCCTCTGCGTCCTCTGCCCCCTCTGCGTCCTCTGCCCCCTCTGCGTCCTCTGCCCCCTCTGCGTCCTCTGCGTCCTCTGTGTCCTCTGCCCCCTCTGTGTCCTCTGCCCCCGCGTCCTCTGCGTCTCTGCCCTCTGTGTCCTCTGCCCCCTCTGTGTCCTCTGCCCCCTCTGTGTCCTCTGCCCCCTCTGTGTCCTCTGCCCCCTCTGTGTCCTCTGCCTCCTCTGTGTCCTCTGCGTCCTCTGCCCTGTCCTCTGCGTCCTCTGCCCCCTGTCCTCTGCGTCCTCTGCCCCCTGTCCTCTGCGTCCTCTGCCCCCTGTCCTCTGCGTCCTCTGCCCCTGCCTCTGCGTCCTCTGCCCTGTCCTCTGCCCCCTGTCCTCTGCGTCCTCTGCCCCCCTGCGTCCTCTGCCCCCTGTCCTCTGCCCCTCTGCTCCCTCTGCGTCCTCTGCCCCCTCTGCGTCCTTGCCCTCCGCGTCCTCTGCCCCTCTGCGTCCTCTGCCCCCTCTGTGTCCTCTGCCCCCTCTGTGTCCTCTGCCCCCTCTGTGTCCTCTGCCCCCTCTGGTCCTCTGCCCCCTCTGTGTCCTCTGCCCCCTCTGCTGTCCTCTGCCCCCTCTGCGTCCTCTGCCCCCTCTGCGTCCTCTGCCCCCTCTGTGTCCTCTGCCCCCTCTGCGTCCTCTGCCCCCTCTGTGTCCTCTGCCCCTGTCCTCTGCGTCCTCTGCCCCCTCTGTGTCCTCTGCCCCCTGTTCCTCTGCCCCCTGTCCTCTGCCCCCTGTCCTCTGCGTCCTCTGCCCCCTGTCCTCTGCGTCCTCTGCCCCCTGTCCTCTGCGTCCTCTGCCCCCTGTCCTCTGCGTCCTCTGCCCCTGCCTCTGCCCTCTGCCCCTGTCCTCTGCCCAGCCGCCTCTGCCCCCTGTCCTCTGCGCGACCCCTCTGCCCACGTCGCTGCGCTGACCAATCTCACCGCACTCACTGCTAACACTGAGCCACCGCACTCACTGCTAACCACTGAGCCACCGCACTCACTGCTAACCACTGAGCCACCGTATACTCTGCTACCCACTGAGCCGCCTGTATACACACAATTCATTTCACCGCACTCCCGTAACTATTAGTAAATAAACTATATATGGATTCTAGACTACCCGATTCTTTAGAATCGGGCCGCCATCTAGTCTAATATATAATTCCCCTAATGCACTTCCGTAAGTTTCGGCGCTGTTTCCGTCGTTGTGGCTGTGGGCGCGTGGCGCCCACGCGACCTGTGAAGCATTGCCCGCGCAGCGGGCATTGCGAGCCGTTGCAGGGGCGCAAGTCTCCGCTGTGTGCTCATTGGTCTCTGTGTGCTGGCGCCGACCAATGAGCATAGCGCCTCACTTTCCATTTAGATACATGGAGGACTTTGAGTTTCAAATTTACCGCTGTGAGGCGCTATGCTCATTGGTCGCTGTGTGCTGGCGCTGACCAATGAGCATAGCGCCTCACTTCCCATTCAGATACATGGAGGACTTTGAGTTTCAAATTTACTCAAAGTCAAACTCAAAGTCCTCCATGTATCTCAATGGCCAGTGAGGCGCTTCTCTCATTGTACTCATGACAGTAGCAACATTAACCCCTTACATTCCGTTTTATCTGTAATTTCTATAACACAGTGTGTAGTTGTACTGCCACTGCGAAGTTAACACCTTATATACCATTTCTGCCTTAACTCCATACTTTGTAGTCTCTATTACTACTGCCAGTAGGAACATTAACCCCTTATATTCCATTATTGTTGTTATTTCTATTACACAGTGTATAGTTGTAATGACACTGCGAAATTAACCCATTATATTCCAGTTCAGCATTAACTGCATATTTGGTAGTGTTTATAACTACTGCCACTGGTACATTAACCCCTTGAACACCATTTTGGATATAATTTACAGTGCACTCCTTCAATAACATTTTTGATATCATTATAAGTTCCTACTCTGTTATGGAGGGTTTACACGTTGCGATATCGTAGTCCAATTTCAATGAAAAGTCACGTGGTTCGATCGTTGGAGCCGATATCGTTCCTGCGTTGTATGGTGTGAACGTCCAATACGATGCAGGAACGATGTCAATGCGATATCGGGGATTGAATGTGCGTGCTATTCAATGCCCCGATATTGAAGGAAAATTTAAGTCGGATCGTGCTGTGTAAACGCCCAACTACGATGCGATTTGAAACGTCACCCATTCACTCCCATGTTAAGTGTGCGATCCTGGGTTGAGGGGCGTAGACATCGCACGGACGTTGTATTCCGATATTGCAGCGTGTAAACATCCAATGCAATGCGGAAGAAACGTGCACTAAATGCGCGCTCCCGCGCCATTGAGTTGCGATATCGCAACGATATTGAAGCGTGTAAACCCACCATTATAGTCCTGTTAGTCGGACATTAACTCTTTCTACACCTCCACTATATTGCTACCCTCACAGTTCTGCCTACATCAGCTACTTAGTCATATATCTGGTGTTTAGGTCTATTATTTAAAACTCTTAAAAAAATTATATACAGATTCTAGACTCCCGATTCTTTAGAATCGGGCTCACAGCTAGTGATTCTATATATCTTTATAAGATTTATATCTAGATTTGTACAGAAAGAAATTGGCACATTTTTAATCATATTTGCACGGTGCACCATCTATTTTTTTTTCAATTATAAGTATTTTACATGCACTAAAAAGTGTATATGATTCCTATCTCAAATAACTGAAAACAAATTAAATACTCCAGCATTCTTGCAATTAAAACATTATGATTTTTATGTGATACTAATTCTCTAGCATTTTACAAAATTGGTCATTATTGTCAGTTTATTAAAGAGTCTGTCAGCAGGTTTTTGCTATGTAAGCTGAGGACAGCATGGCAACCAATGTGGATTGCAATCAAGCAAAGATATCTTATGGTACCGTCACACCTGGCCATATCGGCGGAGATATCTCCGGCGACGCTCGGGGGCGCGCACATTTTTGGCGCTCTGGCAGCGTTGTCGTCGCGTGTGTACACACGGGGATACCTCCGGCGATGCACCGGCGATATTACTGGCGCCATCGCCGCTGGGGTGTCCACAAACCCCAGCAGCGATCCTGTAACATGGAAGCCTATGGCTCCCATCGCCATGTTACGTTGGGCGGTGTGTACACATTGCCCCAGAGTGCTTGCCTGGTTTCAGAGCAGTGCTGAGAAACCAAGCGACCACTCTAAGGCGATTGTTAGCGCCGACATCGCCTCTTTACATTAGGCGACGCATCGGCGCTGTCGGCGGCAATAGGCGACGCCCCTGCATTGCATATGAAATTGCCATCGATATGGCCAGGTGTGACGATACCCTTACAGATTGTGAAACGCAGTCTGATTGTAACAGCCAATCACAGATGCTCTCGCAGAGAGTGGACATCTGTGATTGACTGTTTTGGAGTCAGTGCAGTGAATATTCATAAAGTTAATGAGTGGGACTGGAAGTAAGTGGCAGCCACCGGAAACTAGTAAGTATACCTTACACTACTTTAAACACTTAAAACCATTTATTTTCAGTGACATGCATTTTTCTTTGGTACATGTCACACGGATGCCACAAATCTGTGTGTGGTCCTTGTGGCATCCATGCTGCGGACGAAAAACGGACATGTCTTCATGTGGACCACATGGACATGTGTTCCACATGAAAACACAGCCATGTGACTAATGCTCATTTTAATGTGACAGCATGTGTCCATGTCTCCAGTACATGTGAAAACGGACACCACACATACCAGAAACACCGATGTGTGACACTGGCCTTAAACATAGTTGGATTCAGAATTCCTTTGCTTACAACATGCTGCTCAGATGAGGTAGCAAAAACCTGCTGACAGATTCCCTTTAAAGAGGCCCTATCAGCAGGTCAAAAAGTGAACATTTTTTGCATTTATTTTATTCCTTCTGCTCACCTGAGTATTTCATTGTTTGTTTTTATATACCCAATATGGTTCCAGAAATGTGGGCCTTTTTCATTAGTGCTAATTATTATGGTCTTTCCAAGTGGTCGTGACTTATGGGGATGTCACACGCGTCAATATCGCGTGCACGATCACTGCTGCACGTGACATTGCAGCAATATTGACGCGTGTGACAGGGCACATCAACCAGCGATAAATCGCTGGTTGATGATCGCCAGGTTTTAGAACCTGCTCTAAAACCTGGCGATGGTCGCCCGGTGGAAACGCAGCATCGCTGCGTGTGACACCAGGAGACGCGATCAGCCAGCTCCCAGCGCCTCTCAGGAAGCGCTGGGAGCTGGTATCCTGGGTAAACTGCGGGTAACTAGGCAGACCTAGTTACCCGCTGTGTACCTTAGATACCAGCCGGTGAGCGGCGAAGGCTGGTAACTAAGGTATACATCGGGTATCTAGGCAGCACGCGCTGCCTAGTTACCGGCAGTTTACCCTGGATACCATCCTCCAGACATCATGGAAATGATATTGAAATCATTTTCACGAAGTCACTGGTAAAATGATCGCTGGTGAGTCTGCCTATGTGACAGCTCACCAGCGATCAGCCGTCAATGTCGTCAGCGATCAGATCGCTGACGACATTGACGCGTGTGACGTCCCCATTAGGGTACCTTTACACGTCGCAACATTGCATGCAATTTCACTTGCAACTTACTGGTTGCAGTGAAATCATGGACACATTGTTCCATTTGTACACAGCCACAAAATAGAACAATGTGTCCATGATTTCACTGCAACCAGCAAATTGCCAGTGAAATTGCATGCAATGTTGCGACGTGTAAAGGTACGCTAAGTATCTGGAAACATAAGGCGGATTTAAAAGAAAGAGAAAAGTGGAATACTCAGGGCAGCCATAAGAATAAATAAGAGCAAATCTGGCATTGACATAGTGACAAGTGTTCTTAAAAACACATTTTTGTTCCAATTATGTGATCACAATGATGCTTATCTCCCAATAGAATTCACTAGGTACACTAGGATATATAAATGAGAGCATTCAGTTGAGTCTTTTTCTTTGATGGACGGTCACGGTGAAGCTTACAATTAGCAGCAGTTCCTATATGCACACACCACGCACCTCTCCATCTGTTCTGTTACAATCAGCATTGCCTCTGCTATGACTCCCCTCTACATTTTCTCTCTCTCGCCCCCTGTAATATTTTCATAAGATAGCTGTCTGTGATCTGGCTGGTTACATAACATTTGCAGATTCAGGCAGAGGGAATCCCACCACAGGCATGTCGCATTGCACTCTTTGAAGTTACCACCCCCGTTTTTCTATCCCTCAGCAACTTCCCACGCTGAGATGTATGTGCTACAAACCCCGAGGCATAAGGGATGACCCTTTCCCTCATCAGCATGCCTGTTAAGGAGGTGTGCGTGGGTTATAGTGACAGGAGGAGTGAGTATAGAAAAGAATGATGTAGGACACTTTCTGTAATGTTATAGCAGTTTAAAAAAATGTAGAAAAATGTAAAAATAAACTGCAGTAAGGTACATGCTGCTTTGATGCCAAAGTGAAAAAGTCTCCGTGGCTCAAATGTCCTACAACGAGTATAAGAAGACCACACAACTGTTAAATAAGAGCACCATACATGTGAAGTTTCCCATCCATGGCACAACAACTGCAACTATCCAGCTGTCCTTTTATCTTGGTGTCTCAGTCGTTTTGTTGCAGACCATTGAATTTGGCATAAGGGGGTAGTGGTTACACTTGTGTAATAGACAGGTAAGCATTTCTTGACTGATCTCCTGGTCTACAAATCTGGCCAAGATGCATTCAAGGAAGGCATTTGACAAAGGCATAAAGTCTTAAAACAACTGCTTAAGGGCCACGTTACACACACAGATATCTGTGCAGATATTGTTCGCAGATCTCTGGTTGCAGTGAAATCATGGACACATTGTTCATTTTGTATACTGCCACAAAACAAACATGGAACAATGTGTCCATGATTTCACTGCAACCAGAGATCTGCGAACAATATCTGCACAGATATCTGTGTGTGTGACGTGGCCCTAAGTCTGCTTTCACAAATGCAGAAAAGTGTAATTCTTTTCAGATCCGGCAGATGTCGCCGGATCTGGCACGTAACAGCCCACTTGCGGCACCGATTCAGCAAGCCCCATTTATTCTTTATGGAGCTTGCGGTCAGGTGCGGCAGGTGAGGTATTGATGAATCCGGCAGATCCGGCACTTGTAGCCGCGCAAAAAGACAGATGCTAGCAGCGTTTGTTTTTACTTACTGCAAATGCCGGATCTGCAGGATTCGGCAATACCGCACCTGACCACAAGTTCCATAGAGAATAAATGGGGCCTTCTGTACTTGTGCCACAAGTCAGCCGTTGCGCAGCAGATGCACGAAATCTGCCAGGTCTGCCACGATTCAAAATAAACGCTGATGTGAAAGCAGCCTTATTACTTTCCTGCAGACATAGTATCAAGGAGTACTGTATATGTTCTGTAGCAGTTGGAAATAATTGTTTCAATTGAAATTAAAATCACTTTGACAGAATAAAGTATACATTTGTGTTGTCATATTGGATCTTAATAGACAGGTATTTGGTGTATTACGCAAATGAAATTATTCGCCTTCCATTGTCCAAACACTTGTTAAAGCCGGCCATGCACATAATATGGCTACATTCACGCAATGCTTATTTTCTGCTTCTTTTTACGTGCTCATTTTTCCTGGATTTTGAGGTTGCGTGCTTTATTTGCTGCGTTTTTTTCTGCACTGTCCACTAGGACTAAGATGTTTAAAAAAAGGGTCCCTGATGTAATATAATCCTGTGTGACACTAGCTGTTGAGCTGTGCATCTAATCCACCCTTGTGTGATACTGTGTGCTGAAATTGTGTATCTAAAGGTCCTGTCACACATAACGACCACTCCAGCGATCCCGACAGCGATAACAACCTGCCGGGATCACTGGAGCGTCGTTACCTGGTCGCTGGAGAGCTGTCAAACAGGCAAATCTCCCCAGCAATCAGGGCCATGGGAGCCACCTCCCACATCTCTGAAGGCGATGCCAGCGTTCTCCCTGTTTAGCGTTGCCTGTAAGCAGGGAGGACTCTGGTAACTATGATAAACAGCGGGTATCCAGGCAGCGCGCGCTGCCTGGATACCCACTGTTTATCATAGTTACCAGCGTCCTCCCTGCTTACAGGCAACGCTAAGCAGGGAGGACGTTGGTAACCATGGTAAACAGCGGGTATCTATGCAGCGCACGCTGCCTAGATAGCCGGTGTTTACCATCGTTACCAGCCAGTGAGGTCAAGGATCGCTGGTTTCTCGCTGTCACACGCAGCGATGCATGCTGACCAGTGGGATACCAACGATCAAAAAATGACCCAGAACACTCTGCAGCGATCAGCGACCTCACAGCAGGGGCCTGATTGCTGCTAAGTGTCACACATAACGACATCGCTGGAGAGATCGTTGTAACGTCACAGTTACAGCGATCTCTCTAACGATATCGTTACTTGTGACTTGGCCTTAATCCTTTCTTGTGTGATATTGTGTGCTGAGTTGTGTATCTAATACAATCCTGATTGTTGAGAAATCCTTGATGTAATTTCCTGTCTTCTCAGAGGAGACCTTTTCGGCATTGTAACCAGGGAGACACTGGGATCACCCAAGAACAGCTCAGGTGGCATGACATGAGCTGTCCTCGGGTGACCTGAGTTACCCCCTCTTAGGTTGGAGGCACCCCTCTTAGGTTGGAGGCACACTGGCGCAAGACTCGCGCAAGTGTAATGTGAGAAAAAATCACATTGCACTCTGACCTGTATCTTTAAATGATACAGGTCACATCAATGCGATTATCTCACGTTACACTCACAATGTGATGGAAATGCGAGTGCAATCTCAGCATACTGCAGCTGCACGCAATTTCCACACGTGAGTGCCCATTAAAAGTATATGTAAATTGAAGAAGCTTTAGCAGTTTTGAGCATGTCCTTGGAGATAAACCACAGAGACAGATTTTTAGTACCTTCTCTTTGCTTGCTCAAATGTGGACTGGTCACTCCTCACAACATGTTTCGGCAGCTGATACCGCCCTCATCAGGTGATGCAATTAAAAGTATATGGGTCACACTCATACACCACACTGTGCGATACTCACACTCGTGTTTTAAATTTCCCGCGGTACCATTAAAGTAACCAATCATCTTGTACTGCTGTGACAGCGGTTTTCATTTTATTTAGGATCTAACCCCTCAAGAGCCATGGTGTAATGACACTATATAATAATAATAATAATAAAGCTTTATTTATATAGCGCCAACATATTCCGCAGCGCTTTACACTATGTTTCAAGAGAGTGAGGACACTGTCTTGACACATGCTGCTACCACACGAGCATGTTATTAACCCCTCGTTTCTTTACTAATCATCTTGTACCGCTGCTGTCACAGCAGTACAAGATGATTGGTTACTGTAACAGCACTGCGGGAAATTTAAAATCTATGGCTTTGACAGCTGTAAACTTTAAATTCCCCGACAAATGCTGTCCGTGGTCCTTCACATCACACTCACATGCAGCACACATGCACTCACACCTCACACTCGCAGCACACTCACATGAATACAGGAAGGCACAATCACCACACGCACCACACTCGCACCACACTCGCACCACACACACCCAAAAACACGCATTACACTCTCATCAAGGTTGTGCATCAAACACGCTCCATGTTTGATGCACAACAGTGTGCCTCCAGCCTTACAATGCTGCAGCGCTCTGTGCTCTCCTTCAGGGACCAAGAGGATAGAAGCTTTGTTCATTCGATTGGTCTCTGGTGAAGCAGGCCCGGGAGTGTTAAGCACAGAGATGAGGGTCGTGGGGTTAATAAAGATGTAGTCCCTAAATGTGTGTTCGTTTTTATGTATTTATTTTTTGGTGATCATGAAGGGGTTAAAGAAAATAACCCCCCTCTTTGACAAAGTCCAGGGTCGAGGGTCCCACAACGTCCAATTCGGATCCAATATCATCTGATCGGTTTGCCGGCCGGCAAACTGATCAGATGATGTGTCAGGTTCAAGGACCTGAATCAGTTGACAGATCAGCTGATTGTTTAAAAACCAGGCGGTAAAAAGCCGGCTGGCTTTTTTAAATGATCAGCTGATCCATCAGCTTGTTGTTTTACCACCCAGCTGATGCCGGCCAGCTTCTTGCCACCCGGTTTAAACGACCAGCTGATGCTGTCAGCTGACTGCATCAGCTAATCGTTTTACCGGCCGGTCCTTGCAGCAATTAGATGTGTCCTGGGAAAGTCTGCTGAGAGGTGAGTATGTTTTTTTTTTTCTGTTCACTTTCACTTTGCTTAGCAGCAAATGTACAGGCAGCCAGAAGCTGCTGCACATACACTGCTAAGCGAAAGTACGTCAGCCGGGGGGAGGAACACAGGAGTATTCCTGCCCCGTGTGACATCACATCCTGCAACTCCTGCGCCCGTGCTTTTAGGCTTTGGAATATAGCATTGTCTGAACGACGATGCGTAACTTCAGCGCTTATAATGGGGCCTATGGAGGAAAGTGCGCGCCTTTTTGTGCAAACAATTAACATGTTGATTCTTTTTACACGTGCGTTTTTGGCCCTGAAAATGCAGCCGAAAAATGCGCAGCATCTGACAACAAAAGTAAATTTCCATTCACTTTGCTGGGAATGCAGACACAGATTCGCTTTTTGGGAATAGCGTGCATAAAAATAAGGAGAAAATACGCAGTGTGTGAACGTAGCCAATAACTGTCAGCTGACTGTATGTACAGTAGACAGCAGTCTCTCTCCGTACTAACCTATACACATGAGTGCAAGGCTCAGCCAAGTATTATTTTGTTTACAATGGGAAGAGAAGATAAAGACTCCCCTGGCAGTAACTCATCTACTAAAAAACAAAAGGGGAGAGTACTGCACTTGCCTTTTTTTCATGTTAATGTAACTTACACAAATAGCATCATCTTTATAAAACTATTCATGCTTGCATAACATGGTAAGATATATCATAGTGTTATATGTTACAGGAGTGGGCAGATTCCTGCTGCCGGGGACTCAGAAGTGCACATGCTTACATCCTCGTCTATGACATCTGTTGCTTTGACAGCTTTGAATACATCAAAACCATAAGGCAACAGATCTTGGAAACAAGGTGGGTCCTAAATACGCAGGAAACCTTTGGATGGTTTGATATTTTACTACTGTAATAATGTTTAGATATCATCATGCACATATGGCTGTTCACTATATAAATATACCGTACATACTGTATATTTACAAGCAGTTATAACAGTTGCCATGGTAGCTAATCAGAATCAACTGTTATACGGCACCACCTAGGGGTTGGTGTTACATCCTTGTAAACCAGTTACTAATGTCTTATTCCACTTTCAGGACAGTAGACCCCAAACAATTTAAATACCTAAACTAATAAGTATAGCAGTTCCAACTCCACGCTGTTGCTCAGGTCTCCGTGTTTTAGTGCCAGCTGAGCTTATATATAGGCTATAGCAGATATGTGCTCTGTCAATGTGATGTCACTGCTAAAGCTAGAACACTGACACCTAAGCAGCAGCGGAGTCGCAGCACTCTACCTGGAAAGGGTGAGTACCTACTCTGTTTATTGTTTTAGGTGTTTTACCATGCTTGGAGTCCAATTTCCTGAGAGTGGAATAATCCCTTTAACTTTATACACCTAAGGTTCGCAACTTTAAGGAGTTGTAAGTTAACAGTTATAACCAATTCTGGTTCCTGGAGGGTCTAAATGTCCCTCTGCCTCATAAGATATAGATAAATTACATATCTTAGGCAGGAGGCATTTGGGTCCAGTAGCTTCAAGTTTCTGGTACTACTTGCAGTTAATAGGTTATCCAACTTATCATGCCTATCAGTGACAGCAGCAGTCACATACTATACTACTGACATCATGGCTTCCATCCCCGATCATAATTTCAGTAGTATAGCATGTGACCGCAGTGGCTACCAATGATAAAGTGCTGTTGGCATATAAACAATATTCAGAAGAGCTGCAAGAGAGTAGGTCTGGATCAGAGAGTAAAAGAGGGCTTAACAATTTTAAGACATAGTAACCCATTATCTACTGATGTCCTTTTTTTGGGACGCCTAATATTTTGCTTCTAGCAACTAAGATTTTATAATTAGGTCCAATATTTTGTGTTGTGTTTGTAAAATGAATGTTTTCAAAACAGGAAATCATGTCATTGTCATTTTTAATTGAATATTCTTCCACCCAGAGAGCTTTCATACACCAATTTTCGAAGAGGAAAATTGCTAATTTGGCAAGTAATGGGTTAAAGGGTTATTCCCAATATCACAATGTGGTGTAATAAAAATGTACACATGCGTTTATTAATTTGTGCCAATGTTTCACATTTTTAAATCTGCTCCATTTTGCACATATCATCCCTTTAAGGATGACACTCCAGGCTCTCTTTACCCTTCAGTTACCATTTGAACTGTCCTGCTGTATTTCCTTCACAGTGCAGTCTCTTTCAGTCGTCGTCCTGACAGCATACCGTAGTAGCGCTGTTTCTAGAACAGGGTTTCATTACAGTGTGGGAACTCATACCAACACGCAGTGATGGACTGGTAACTGAGAAGCAATGTACTGCACGATAGGGCTATGTGTACAGGGGCTAATAGGCTAAAGTGCAGGAGGGAGCTGAAAGGAGACCTATACTGAAGAATGAAGCTCTGTATAAAGGGGTTGAGAGGCTATATGCAGCAGGATGGGGCTATATACAGTTGCTGAAATTAGTTGAATTGTGTTTTGCTTGTGGGTGAAAGACCAGTGATGTGAAGCTGAAAATGCTGCTTTATTGATGCATATTGCAGAGGATTATTTCCTGTCATATGCATCAATAAAACTGCACTTGTAGTTATGTACTATGCATTTTGTCCATTGTACATAACATGGACTCCATATAACCTATCTGTTGTTTCAGGAGACTTTTCAGAATAAGTTGCGCGTGTACATGAAGAATAACACTATTTCTTTATATGACTCTTATCCTCTACTTTTCATTAATTTTCCCTCTACAGGCTATCTTTAACTTTCAATTGTCCCCAAGATAGTGGGTGGACAGTGGGGACTAGCTGTATGATATTTTACATATACATAGTATCCACAGACATGATGGGTTCCTGCTCACTTGTCTCTCTGTAGTACTTACTTGGAAACAGCAGCAGCATGTAAAACAACATACAGCTGTACTGGGCAGTGTAGCTGTGAATTCAGCACTGGGGTGAGATCAAAACATATTAGGAACCAGCAGCACTGGTCTGTGTGAGTCTGTACCTCTCTCTAAGGCTATGTGTACACTCTGCGTTTCTGCAGCAAAAACGCAGCACCCACAGCTTTATCATTACAGTCAATGTATTTTTAAGAAAGCTGTGCCCACATGTGCGTTTTTAGGTGTTGCCTTTTTGCTGCAGAAAATACTTGTGTTCAGAAATTTCCCTGTCAATTATCTTGTGCGTTTTTGGGCTGCATTTTCCAATTGACAGCCTTTCTAATGACATGAAAAATGCAGCACTAAATAAATGCAGAACAAATTGTGCAAAAAAGCTCCAGAAACGCATTGGTGGATTTTTAAAACAGCTGCATTTGTACTGCTGAAAAACGCAGCATAAAATAAAAAGCAGGCCCAATGTCCAGTGGGCACATTACAAATGCAACACAAATAAGGGGACACAGACAGACAGACACACACTTTATTGCTCTACCCGGCGATCCCATGATGACCGGTGATTTCTTCCTCCGGGTACGGTACTTTCAGGACCTATGCCCCATGTGACTTAGGCTGAGTCTCATGGGGTGCAGGTCCTGTAAGTCACTTTGCGCTTGTCTTGCCAGTATACTGAAGGAAGAAATCACTGGGGCTCACCAGAGAGGTCGAGTATTGGAACATTTTTGCTCCAAAACTGGATCAATTATAGGATATGCTACTTCTTTTCCTGATCAATTTTTTGCACCATAGCCTGATCAAGAAAAAAAACCAGACTTTGGCTGTGCAATCTTATAGACTTTGCTGGCATGACAAAAATTGATCTGTTTTTGTTACTAAAACGGATCACAAACGCTCAGTGTGCACATAGCCTTAGGCAGCTAACTATAAATATAACTAAATGATGAACAGATTAGATCCTGACAAGTATGATTATTTTTTAACATTATTATTGTTATTATTTTTCCTACAGTATACTCAAGTGCATCTATTGAAACCTGAAATTGTAGCTTCATGTTTTGTCCTTTACTCCAGCCTAATAGTGTAACTAGGCAACATGTAGAAATAGCCAATTTCTTGACTGTATACGTATCAGCAATACCATAAAGAGAATTTTGACTCCAATTTGTGTACATTTTTCTGGACACTGTTTAGAGTAATTTTCAGCCTTTAAGACTTAACCTGCACAAAAATTAACGGACATTGGGAATAGTTACCTCAAGATATCTTTAACCTCTCCATTCCTGCAACCCATTTGTTATTCATGGTTGTATAGTATTCATAGTTCATTCCAAGTCTCCCTTGGGTCCCCATGGTTACTCTGCTGCATGCTATGTTGTATAGATAAATGTCTGTACTAATACTGCAGGGCTAAATAGCAACCACAGATCACCATTGACATTAGTTTAGAATGATATCCCATAGAAAGCAGTGAGACCAAGTTAGTGTAATATTGCTGACTAAGATATCATATATAGCTTAGTCCACTAATAATATTGTATGCTCATGAACCATATCTGTTATATCATGAAAAAAGTGCAATAACCTGCAGATATGAGGAAGGTTAATAGCATTCTAACGCCATGCAGCCGCTGCACAGGGAACTAACTTTTATCCCTTATGGCAGCCTCAGGCTTTCAGTCATTGGGGCAGGATCAGCGTAGTTTTAGGCACGACAAGGGAGCGGAGGCTGTAATCACGCCTCAGCACCGGCTGACATCCAGCTCAGACTTGCATCTGTACAGGACCTTCTGTCAATCAGTGCCAGGACGTAATTACACTCCGCTGGTCACAAAGTATTGAACGATGACTAGAGCCACATCGAAGACACACCTATGACTGAACACCAGAACCTGTCGTGAGGAATAGAGTTCCTGTTAGTGGGGGCTTTTAGTTTGTAGGCTGCATAGCATTAGAACGCTACTAACTTGCAGATTAATATATCTGTAGGTTACGATGACGTTCACATGTTCAGTTTTTGGCCATTTTTTCACATCAGTATTTGTAGCCAAAACCAGGAGTGGGTGATAAATACAGAAATGGTGACGTGTTTCTAAAACACCCACTCCAGGACCGTGGAAGATTCGGTACCGGGCAGTTGCTAGCTGTTCTCATGACTTCACTTCTCGGTTCTTTTAACGGGAACAGACAGGGGCTGAGACCTGGTCCTGTGACCCTCGCGGTGTCATTTTAATAAAGGGGATGATGTTAGGGAAAGTCTGAGGGGATAAGAGGGTATTCGTGATGCCACCTGCGGTATGCGCCAGGGCGGCTGCTGCTGCAGAACCTCTGGGATGATGACCGGCAGCATAGATAGTCCCGCTCCCCGCAGGCAGAGCGCATTCCCCAGGTCAGTGGAGTGGTATCCCCAGCTCGTACCTCGGCAGTTGGTCACTCGGTCAGCAGTTCCTCTGGTGTCATAGGCGGCCTCTGCAGCCGATGGTCGCCGCAAATAAAAGTCTCTCACACCACAGCTGCAGTTCGGTAACTTTTACTCAGGTGTTAAACATGGCCGCTGGGTACGCTCTCTGCCAGTACTTTACTCTTTCTCCAGAACCAGGTCGGTACAGTTAAGCCATGGTTGGTGCCCTTACTCTGCTTTCTACGTGTTACAGTCTCTGGTGAGTCTCTTCTCTCTCGGCGTTATAAGGGGTAACTTTCATCTGAGGTGAGCAGATTGTTGCTCTGCCCCCCAGGCTCTCGACGCCCTCCGCTACACAGAGCTCAGGTACCGGTAGCCACGGGTGCTTCTGTGTGTCCCGGTCACCATTAGGATCCCTCCCGGGTACTGCTCCCTAGTTAGGCTACCTTCCCCAAGATGTGTTAGGTGTTCGGCCACAGCTCCCTTTAAAGGGTCTGAGGCCTCCGGTTTTGGCTTGGGCTTGAAGCTTCCACACTGTCTGCAGGGCCGGTCCCTGTGTCCTCCACCAACCCCTCTGTCTCGTCAGATTCAGGCATACGGGAGTTGATGCCTTGTTCGCACCCTTAGGGCTCTTCTCTCCGTCAGTCATGCTTTCCCTCTCGTGGGCGAGCGGGGTGGCATTGCTCCAACCCATGGGAGTCGGCACCACACCACCTCTGCTCCCCTGACTACCACTCCTCCGTTAGTTGATGTTACTCCTCCGTCTCCTACAACTGAACTGAACATCACTAACACTGTCCCGTCCCCCTTTTATGGCCTGGGCACTCCCTCAGGGTCCACCCATTGTCTCAGGGGCTCGTCAGTGTGCGTTGTGTGTGTGTGTTGTGGCTCAACCATACCTTCCCGACACCTGGAGAACAGGGGCACTACACTTCCTAACTGCAGAAGTTCAGTACCTCTGGTGGCGGTTTACCCGGAGGGGCACCACATTCCCCCTTGGCAGAATATGTTTGTCCTCGAGCAACCCAGTACTCCGGACACACACAATTTTTCTTTATGCATAATAACTATAATATTAACATTAAGTAGTACTTTTCTTCCCTTTCGGGAGGCACGGACTCTTAAACGTTGCATAACAAACTTGTACAAAGTCCAGTATCAAAAAGGAATATAAAATATCCGTCAAATAATGCTTAAAAATGAAAATAAAAAGTGCTCATAAAATAAGTCACCGAGCAGCATTACCCCTACCGGGGCTAAAAAACAGTTCTGGTCAATGTCCCCCGCCTAATATACAGTGTTTACATTTGTACATTCACCGATACCTAACTAACCTGAAATACACATTATCTACACATACTAACTACTATATACAACTACTTTCATGGTCTTACTTTAGAGGTTTAGGGCCGGTTTGCTCACAAATCGTCTTTCCCTCCAGAAAGTCCATCTTGCACAGTGGATGGATCTCGAGGCTGCAGGATCTTTTATACATGCATGGTGTACCAGCCCCACCGTCCTATGCCCGGGGTGTAGCTGACCTAATCACCGGGGCGTACGTCCCGACCAGGGTGTCCCTTCGGGAGGTATAACTCCACGTCTCTCCTTCCAACGAACACCTCATGCTCCAGTCCATACTCCTTAATGAACCCCCAGCCTTCCTTAAGGTGAAAGTCTACTATGACTCCACGGTGCCGCTCTGCCGGGTTTGAAGTGAGAGTCTTCCTCATCTCCCATTTCTCCTCCAAGTTAGCCTCCTCCTGCAGCCGCCAGTAGTCTGTGTGCTGCTGTCGTTCCTCTTCCTCCTCAGCCTGCCTTCAGGTCCAGTAGTCATCTCGGTCCTGGACTCTGTTCTCCGCCTGGGCCACCATCAGACTCCCTGACATCAGACTCAGGGGCGTATCTAGGGGGGTGCAGCCGGACTTTTTGCCCCGGGCGCCAGTCAGTGGAGGGCGCAGCGCCGCCGCCGGCGGAACTAATCTCCTCGCCGCATATTGTGCACGGTCACGGGCGGCCGTGCACACAACCATCCCCTGCTGCTGGTCCGCCCCGCCCCTTGGCAGCAGTTAACACCCACATACACCCCCCTCGGGCACATCGCGCTGTGGCTGACGTGACGTCACCCGGCGCGCCGCACAGACGGAATCACGGAGAGGAGAAGAAGAGGAGCCGAAGGTAGGAGCTGCTGCCCGCTGTGGCCTGCCTCCTGAGTCCCCACTTCTGACTCAGATTGAGACGTCCGGGTCCCGGTCCGTCCTCCTAGGCCCCCCCCCCCTACCTTGGGGGGGGGGGGCGCCGAAATAAAAGTTTGCCCGGGCGCCATCACACCTAGGTACACCTCTGATCAGACTTATATGGAAGGCCCAATGCACCCTACCGCCTTCAGCTCCCACAGGTTCTTCCGAGCCCTCACTGGCTTCCAACTTGGTGGTATCATCTTTGGGCTGCGGTACCAACTCTGGTGGGTCAAGTGTAGCAGCTGGTAACTCCTCTGGCGACTCTGGCACTGCCGCCGGTCCTGGTTCTGGCGCTGCTGCTGGTTCTTTATCTGGTGCTGTCAAAGGTGGTGTGGGAGGGGGAGGGTCTTGCACCAGTGCTCTTAGTGCCGCTTTCTGCAAGCTGGACCTTTTTCCATGCGTTCATGGCCCACAACTGTGCAGCTTTCAACAACTGACTAAGTTCGTTCATAGCCTCGTCAAAGTCTTCGGGTCCGGTAAACTGTACCCACTCCTGGGCCTCCCATCTGCATTGGGAGCGCTCTTGATGCGGGTCTGCCCTCCGGGGTCTCAGAACCGTTGTCTGCCATGATGCCTCTCTCTCTCTCGCACCACGCGGCTCTTCTCCCTTTTGTTCTTAAAGCTACGTTTCCTCCTCTTTGCGGGGTCAGCACTTCCTATAGCAGGCCCCCTTGGCTTTTCTTTAGGATGATGACCGGCAGCTTAGATAGTCCCGCTCCCCACAGGCGGAGCGCATTCCCCAGGACATGCGGTATCCCAGGAAAGTGGTATCCCCACCTCTTATCTCGGCAGTTGGTCACTCTGTCAGCAGTACCTATGGTGTCATAGGCGGCCTCTGCAGCCGATGGTCGCCGCAAATAAAAGTCTCTCACACCACAGCTGCAGTTCCATTACTTTTACTCTGGTGTTAAACATGGCCATTGGGTATGCTCTCTGCCAGTCCCCAGTATGTTACTCTTTCTCCAGACCAGGTCCGTACAGTCAAGCCATGGTGGGTGCCCTTGCTCTGCCTTCTACGTGTTACAGTCTCTGGTGGGTCTCTTCTCACTCAGCATTATAAGGGGTAACTTTCATCTGAGGTGAGCGGGTCATCGCTCTGCCCCCCCAGGCTCTCAACACCCTTTGCTACACAGAGCTCAGGTACCGGTAGCCACGGGTGCTTCTGTGTGTCCCGGACACCATTAGGATCCCTCCTGGGTACTGCTCCCTTACTCGGCCACCTTTCCCAAGATGTGTCGGGTGTTCGGCCACAGCTCCCATTAGAGGTCTGAGGCCTCCAGTTTTGGCTTAAGCTTTGAGCTTCCACACCGTCTGCAGGGCCGGTCCCTTTGTCCTCCACCAACCCCTCTATCTCGTCAGATTCAGGCGTATGGGGGTCGATGCCTCGTTCGCACCCTTAGGGCTCTTCTCTCCGTCAGTCACGCTTTCCCTCCCGTGGGCGAGTGGGATGGCATTGCTCCAACCCACGGAGTCAGCACCTCTTCTCCCCCGACTACCACTCCTCCATCAGTTGATGTTACTCCTCTGTCTCCTACTACTGAACTGAACCTCGATAACACTGTCCTGTCCCCCTTTTATGGCCTGGGTCCTCCCTCAGGGTCCACCTATTGTCCCAGGGGCTCGTCACTGTGTGTTGTAACTCAACCATACCATCCCAACACCTGGAGAACAGGGGCACTACATTTTCTAACCGCAGAAGTGCAGTACCTCTGGTGGCGGTTTACCTAGAGGGGTGCCACATTTCTGTTATACTTTTTCCTCTAATTGTTGCACTTCTGGTTTTGGCTTACAAATACAAATACTGAGGTACAAAACTAACAAAATACTCAACATATGAACATGGCCTAATAGAAAGACATCAACACTTCTGTATTTGTATCCACTCCTGGTTAAAAAAAACTAATGTGAAAAACTGACTAACAACTGAAGATGTGAAGGTAGCCTAACTGTGTGTGACCATACAGATGTTAATTGACTACTGATTCTTCAAGTCCAACCTCAACAGCTTTACTAAGCATGGAGATTGTGTTTATTTCAGTATACTGATAGGAGTTAGCACTCCTCTCTGGCAGCACCCTATCTACCACTAGGACAAAGGCAAATCATTTTTAAATCCTGTCCGGAGATTCCCATATATTTTGATAGTTGACCAAATTCATCCAAATTAACTGGTTCCATCAACTATTATTTAATATGTTGTCAGGTAAAAACAAAATGCATTTAGCCTCGAAAATTGTTTGGTTCCATTCCTTTTATATTATATCATAACTAGTTTATTATTGTTATAATTTTCAGTAATTTTTCACTCCCTTTCAGCTGCATTGATCCTTCACTCTCAAATACTGCTCAAATCTTTGTTAGAAGTGGACCTTTCTCCAAATTTTCATGTCAAATTGGACACAAAATGCAATAAGTGCTGCAGAGCAAAATAAAACTATTTTTAATTTAATTTCACCTTTCTTTTGCAGCTATATGTGATTAAAGAATTTTGGTTTGAAAGGAGGAGCAGTACAGTAGAATTGACCATGCTATGAAAGAATGAGGGTTTGTAATGTGACACAGTTAAACTCAGCTGCACTACCCCCTCCCACCATAGTGATTCATGCAGGAAGTTAGACCAGGAGATCAAGGCTGTGTGTGCTATTACATTTCACACCCTGAGAAACTTTCTGTAAGTTATGGTAGTGGTGCGTTCTTCTTCCTTTACAGTGTCGCAGTCTGATTATAATCAGGTAACATCAATCAGGGGGAAGAATTACTCTGATAACACATCCACTTTGACTTAAAGGGATTGTCTAGTACTTGGAGAACCCCTTCTTATTCCCCATATGCACCCACATAAATATAAAAAACTAATACTAACCTCTTGTGCTGGTACAATTCCAGGAATGTCAGAACTTGTGCTCTCAGGGCCCACGTGAAATTGTTATGACCCGTGGAACCCAAGACCAATTACCGCCGGCTTCTTTCTCCCTGCCTTCAGGCGTATACGTAACTACCAGGAAGTGAGATCTGCCACTCACTTCTTTTTAATTGCTCCTGTGTCCGAAGGCATTGGGCTCGCGTATCATAACAATGTCACGTGGCCCGCAGGAACGCGAATTCTGACATTACCACAATGGTGCCAGCACGGAAGGTGAGTATACGTTTTTTATTTTTATGGAGGCACATATGTAAAATGTAAAGGGGTCTGCCAAGCAGTGGACAACTCCCTTAACTAAAATTAACTCACTGGGAGCTAAATGCTTTCATTGCTAAGGCTGGCTTCAGACTTGCGGACCCTCCGCAGCGTCCTCCGGAGGGGATCCGCAAGCTGACTGCAGCCCCTATGTTTATAATGAGAACGCACGGTGCATGTCGCGTTCCTGGTGCGGACGAGAGTGTGTGATTTGTGCGCGGGCATCCCCCTGTGTACAAATCACATATTGCAGTGAATGGGAGCACACGGTCATGCGCAGACCTTCGCTGCACCGTGCATTCTCATTATAAACATAGGGGCTGCTGTCAGCTTGCGGATCCCCTCCACAGGACGCTGCGGAGGGTCCACAAGTCTGAAGCCAGCCAAAGAGCTCTGCAATGGAGAGTCAAAATGGAAAAAAAAAAAGTTAAACAATAGATTGGACTTTGCTCTGCAGCCATCCTGTGTTGAGTTCAGCACCTCTTTTAAATCTGTCTTCAATGAGGGATCAGATTACAGCTCTGACTAGATCAGTCTATGAAGAGTCGAGTGGGGGGACCTAAGTGGAAAGAGAGGCTGAGTACTCAAACAGACGTTCCTATAGCCTCTTGTGACTAGAGTATGCTGGGCAGAAAATTGGTGAAAAATGCAGAATACAGATCAGATAATAGTGTTAATCCTTCTTAATACATCTGCTCTTCATTCATTGACATAAATGTATATTAAACCAATGATAAAACTGTACTTATTTTCACATATGTTAATTTTTTTCAGAGTGATTGGCACATCGGAAACTCCAATCATCATAGTTGGGAATAAGCGTGACTTGCAACGAGGCCGTGTTATCCCACGTTGGAACGTGTCTCACCTAGTGAAAAAGACCTGGAAATGTGGCTACATTGAATGCTCAGCCAAGTATAACTGGCACATACTGCTGCTTTTCAGTGAACTACTTAAGAGTGTTGGCTGTGCTAGATGCAAGCATGTTCATGCTGCAATACGCTTTCAAGGGGCATTACGTCGCAACCGGTGTTCTATCATGTGATGGCACAGCGCTCACTTTCATGGAAATACAATAATAAAGTGGTGCAATGTCATTGCTTTTTGAGATTTACAATGAGCGTTGACCACTGCCCAACAAAAGGACTTTAACCCCAGTGATGAAGATTTACCACATTGTAAGCATTAATGTGAAGTCATAGCATAGCACTCCCTCTCTTGTTTTCACTGGAAAATGGGGATATTATGACCTCTTCTGTGATAACCCAGATAACCTTTTTTAAAACTATTTTGAGAACAAGATTAATAGTGGCATAATACTGTACTTGCTTAGTTCTTCTTTTGACACTAGATAACAAATGACCTTAGATTGAATGGTCTGTGCTTCAGCTCCTAATTGCTACCTTAAATTTAGCAGATCTCAGCTAATCTTCCAGTCTAGGTTCTGTGTCCTAATTTGTATGGGTTCCAGCATTGACTTCAGAGATTTTATTTGAAGTGGAACAACTTGTAGCTAAATATTAATCCTCAGGCAGATGGACCTCATTCTTGGGTCGCTGTAATATCTCTGGCTATCTGTGCTGTTGTCTTAAACTCACTCTTCCATTTCTCTTACAGGGTAACAGTTGTTAAATTTTTTTATAGATGTCTCCAAGATAACATTATTGGTTATAAGTTTTACACTATGCATCATATTTCTCATTTTATTTTTAATGCATAAGCACATTGTCAGAATTACCAGGTTAACTTGTATTCCAATAGACAAACCCTGTTATTGCATTTGTTATAGTCTTATCTTTGCTAGAAGATCAGGAAGAACATTCAGATGTTTTACCATTTGGTCCGTCAGCAGAGGGCTCTTTTGTGGTGAACGTAAATGTATTATGTTTCCTTTTATTACAATCACCTATACATAGAAATATATAGCTATCTAATAATTTGTATCAGCACAATAAAATAAAGCCACCATGCCGAGCCAAGCCTTGTAAGTGACCTACAATGGCCTTGGTGATAATAGTGCAGTTCCTTGTGTTTATGGAATGTGTTGGTCTCGTTGAATCCCAGTACGCTTTCTCTTACCGTTCACTTTTACAATTCACAATCAGTTAAAGAATACTCTCTGTGTGATGTGAATTGCACAACAGTGATCTCAAGATCTAGAAAACTAGTTCCACCTCTTCTGTAAAATCCAATCTTATCATCCACTTAGTACTAATAATGACTTGAGCGCCTACCAGTTTACGCACATATTAATATGTCTTCATTGTGATTGCTTGGCTGCTAATTGTTCAGCAGAACGTAAGGTTTCCATCAACCTCCAGCTGTATGAAGTGCTGTACAGTCTTCATCACAGTTGGTACTTTTGCATATTTCAATAATTTGTAACATTTAAAGCTTAATTACATATCAGATGGCCTCTGCTCTTCAGTTGGATCATCAGCTTCAACCATCTTTACATGCAGTCTTTTTCAGGAAAGAAATATTTTTCATCTTCAGTTTTATTTTTTGCATTTTTTTATGTGGCCATATTTTTCTATCAATTCTGTAAAATATTAGAGCTGAAGAACTAGATACACACTGCATAGCTAAATTGAAGTGATATGTATTTGCAATCCAATATGCATACTAAGGCTACGTTCATACACAGCAGTTTTGCTGTGTTTTTTGAGGATTCATTTTTGCAGTGAAAAGCAGTGACTCCGGGCTACCCAGGAAAGTCAATGGGTTTCAAGATTTGTCATCCAGACACAACTTTTTGTGAGGAGCTGCTTTTCGGCTAAAAAATGGATCCTCACAAAGAATGAGCATGTCCAAGATTGTGGTGTTTTCTGCTGCACTAGTTACTCACCCTTCCCACCCTTCCCACGATCCCGCGGGGATCTCCGGTGATGTCCTCATCCCAGGAGGCTGCGGGACCTGTGACTTATGTGCTTGATGCTTGTAGGACCTGCCCATGTGACTAAGTGATATCACTCAGTCTCATGGTGCAGTGCCAGGTCCTAGAATCACCATGGGATTGCAGGGAGGGTGAGAAAGTATATTTGTGTCTCTGTCTGTCTACGTGTCTGCCTGTGTCCACCCAAAAATGGAGCAAAAAAGCAGCAGAAACGGAATATGCGTTTGTGATGCTTTTTCCTAAAAAGAGGAACTGTTTTTCATGAAGAAACTGCACTAAAAACAAGTCCTCACAAAAAGCAGCCAAAACACCATGTGAGAAGGTAGCCATATAGTGCAACGTTTCAGTCATTAACTTGGACCTTCTTCAGGTACATGGGTTAGAATTAGGAGAGTTGTGCATAATAGAGAAGCGCTAGTAGAAAGGCAGCTTTACTGTAGCTGTGAAGGCCAAATCCATTAACATGCATATTGGAAGAAATAGCAAATAAATATCACCTTAATTTAACTATGGATTATTTAGTTCATCAGATCTTCTTCAAGGGTGCTTTCACACTGCATTGTAGCACTTATTCAGTGGTCCATTTGGGGCTTAAGTCAAAAACCCATCTGCAAAATGGCCTTTGGACGTATGCACCGATGGGGTCATTGACTTTAATGGTGCAGACTGAGTCAACAAGTGCTCTGTTGTGCACCATTTTTGGGAGTATACATTTACTGTAGGTGGACACCCAAGCGCAGTAGACTGGACCATTGAATGGGTGCTACAACACAATGTGAACAGACCCTAAGGGCTAGGACCCTGCTAGAATAACACCTCCTCAGAATACTGCAATTGTAGTGAAATATTAATCACTTTATGAACAATTTGATTTGAATTGGGGCATTCTGGTAAATTTGTATATTTTTTAGGTGTGCAAAATATTTTTTTTTTAACACTTAGCATGCTGTGAGTATGGCATTTTACCTACAGACTTCTGCATAGGATATGAAAAATGCCTGGAAAAAATGCATGTTACATGTGTAACAAAATAAAAGACCTTGCCAAAATGTATGATGAAAACAATGAAAAAATTCTAAATTAATAGCATGATATGCAAGCCAAAAAAAAATCTGAAAAAAGTGAATGAAAAAAGCCTGGTCATATATTTGCCTGGTAATAATTATTGATTTGCAATTTTATTGATGGCCAGTGACACAGTTTAAGGACCTCTCCTTCGTCACTTACCCTACTCTCTATTCTTGGTGGCATTATTCTTTTTCAGGGCTATCAATGTAAGATGCAATTAAATAAACTGTTGATGAAATGTTATGTTTAGCCAAAATTTTAATTAATGTAGAAAATTTTAAATATTAATAAATTTTGTATTGATATATTGTTTTTATGTTATTCTTAACTATGTTAGAAGTAGATAATACAAACGTCTTATGCCTCTGCAAGAGCTGGGAGACATATGGTACAGTATGACCACTTTGATTGTACTGAATCCTAATACACCCATGTGCAGACACGTTTATAGTAAGTCATCACAAGTACCCCTTATTAATGCAGAACTGCAGGGGAGGTGGAGAGATGAACAGCCTAAACCAATGGGGAGAGAGTCTGGGACTAGAGGTGAGCAAACCCTTGGAAGTTCAGGTAAATTATTTTGGCGCACTGATTGTGACCTCTAACTTGACCCACACCTCAATGGAAGCCATTAATTGGCAGATAAGCTCACCACTCACATACAGTCAGCCATAAGCAAAACACTTCCGGGGTTAGGAGGTCGGTTTTGTTTTATTAATTTTGGACACACACTACACCCAGAAACTGTGCTTTTAAACCCATTGCAAGCTGATCAAATACTGCACGTGGCTCACACTGCGCCAAGAACCAAATGTACCCGACCACAGCGATGTTTGCTACAGTGCTTTAGAAACCTAAAGCACCTGAATAATTTTGCTCAACTCTGGGAATTTCAACGATCTGAACCAAACCACTTTCTATGTCGGACCCCCTATAAGCACTGTAACTAAAGGGTAGTCATAGGTCACAGCTTTGCCATTATGGAGAAAAGTAGCGAAGTAGCAAGCAGTGGAGAAAATAGCTTGCCGGTATTACCTAATTTACTAATTTATAAGGTTTAAAAAGGGGCAATGATAAAATAATATCTCAGATACAGTGTTGTTCAAACGTTTGTACACGCCTGTTCATTCAATGGTTTTCCTTGTTCTTGTTGGAATGTGCATACTATAGATTAATAATAAAGTAAGTAAAACCACGAAGAAGCACATTGGGTACGGAAAGTATTCAGACTCCTTTAAATTTTTCACTCTTTGTTTCATTGCAGCCATTTGATAAATTCAAAAAAGTTCTTTTTTTTTCTCATTAATGTACACTCTGCACCCTATCTTGACTGAAAAAAACAGATAAAACAGATATGTAGGTATTTATGCAAATTTATTAAAAAAGAATAACTGAAATATCACAGTCATACGTATTCAGACCCTTTTCTCACTCATATTTAAATCACATGCTGTTCAGTTCCTTGTAATCCTCCTTGAGATGGTTCTACTTCTTCATTGGAGTCCAGCTGTGTTTAATTAAACTGATAGGATTTGATTTGGAAAGGCACACAGCTGTCTGTATAAGACCTCACAGCTCACAGTGCATGTCAGAGCAAATGAGAACTGCCCATGGAGCTCAGAGACAGAATTGTGGCAAGGCACAGATCTGGCCAACCTTACAAAAGAATGTCTGTAATACTCAAGGTTCTTAAGAGCACAGTGGTCTCCATAATCCTTAAATAGAAGACGTTTGTGGCCACCAGAAGTCATCCTAGACCTGGTCGTCCAGCCAAACTGAGCAATCATGGGAGAAGAGCCTTGATAAGAGAGGTAAAGAAGAAACCCAAGATCACTGTGGCTAAGCTCCAGAGATGCAGTATGGAGATTGGAGAAAGTTCCACAAAGTCAACTATCACTGCAGCCGTCCACCAGTCGGGCCTTTATGGCAGAGTCACCCAATGGAAGTCTCTCCTCAGTGCAAGACATATGAAAGCCCACATAGAGTTTGCAAAAAAACACATGAAGGACTTCCAGACTATGAGAAATAAGATTCTCTGGTCTGATTAGACAAAGATAGAACTTTTTGGTGATAACTCTAAGTGGATTGTGTGGAAAAAAACAGGCACTGCTCATCACCTGCCCAATACAATCCCAACAGTGAAACATGGTGGTGGCCACATCATTCTATGGAGGTGTTTTTCAGGGTGTGTCACAAGACGACTGGTTGCAATTGAAGAAAATATGAATACGGCCAAGTACAAAGATATATCCTGGATGAAAACCTCTTCCAGAGTGATCAGGACCTCAGACTTGGCTGAAGGTTCACCTACGAACAAGACAATCACCCTAAGCAACACAGCCAAAATAACAAAGGAATTGGCCCCCTTTGAAATAAGTAACAGGACTATACAGGGCTGCCCTCTCTCTCCTACCCTCTTCATCCTGGTGATGGAAACCTTGATCCAGAAAATAAGACAGGGCGAAGACATTAAAGGACTGACTATTGGCCAAATAAAACTCAAAGCAGCAGCTTTTGCTGATGACCTTCTGCTCCTGCTCTCGAACCCTAAAACTGCATTCCCTGGACTGCTAGACATATTCTCTGGTATCATTTCAAATTTAAAAATTAACAAAAATCTGAAGCTCTTAATATCTCTGCGACATATGCAGAGGTCGCAACAATTAGTTCAGAAACCCCATTTATCTGGCCTTCAGGAAAAATAAAATACTTGGGTATAAATTTAACATCGGACCCCACCTCCCTGTATTAAAATTGCTTAACCTTGCTTAACAAAAAGACATACTCAATACATACGACATTCCCCTTTTATCATGGATGGGCAGGATAAATGTTAATTCTAATATATTCCAGAAAATCTTTTATACAATGAGTATGGTGCCCATAAACCTCCCTAAATCCTTTTTGCTTTCTCTACACCAGCTTGTCCCTCAATTTGTCTGGAAGCACAAGAAAGCCAGACTGCCCCTAAAAACTATTACGTTTCCTAACGGTGCAGGAGGACTGGGCCTCCCTGATTTCCATTTGTACTACACAGCTATCCATCTTTCTCGCTGGGTGAATTTATTAAAAACTAGAAAGAAAGCTTTAACACAAACGTAGAACTCACCCTGATGGGTAGGGAAGCCAAGTATTTGGTCATCCAGTACTCATCCTCCATATAAACTTGATGAAATAACTGAATCCACCCTCTCCACAAGATGATCCGTTATACCGAATTGTCTTCCCTACTGCCACTTCCTAGATAACATCCCACTTAAAGCTATCCCGTGGTTAACCAACCCGCAATACAGAGATGTCTATAGTCTCTGGGAGTCTCTACCAGACATCTCGTTCTCTCATCTTCTATCTAACAAAATCCTATGTGTAGTTTGATAATGATAGAATCACAGCACATGTATGGGGTTTTCTTTGCTTCAAAAAACGACTTAGAAGATGTTGACATTTCGGTCAGCAAGTGGCCTTGATCAGAGTCACTGGAAGTAAGACAGAGATATATACAAATAAGTATTTACAATTTTGCATTATTTACAATATATACAGTAGTATAAAACACATGTCAATAAAGTTATTTGGTCTCAACTCAACGATCAGGAGATTGTAAGGGACATCAAGTAAACGAAGGGATAGAGGGGCTGGGAAGTGTGGAATAGATTTGAGAGTGGTTTTAGCTCCTGTTGTTACCTGCTATTGAAAACATCCTGGTTAGTGTGCTGTCTTTCTTAAGGCGGCGTCACACGCAGCAACCAAGGCTGCGATGTTGGAAGCGATGCGCAGGTGCGCGCTCGTTTCCGACATCGCAGTCTTGCTGTCACACGGCAAGATGTTACCGGTGACGCTGCTGCGATGTGGGCGGATCCATCGCTTGCTGGGCTGGGATCAACCCAGTGAGCGATCCGCTGCAATGCTGCGGAATAGGCTGGATCGCCGTCAACATCGCTATTGCGGTGTCAGACGGCGCAAACCAGCCTAATCGCTGGTTGCAGATTGCCAGGTTTACGTTCATCTCGTAAACCTGTCAACCTGCGACCAGTTATATATCGCAGTTGCGTCGTGCTGTCACACAGCACGACGCATTTAAGATATTGTTAGCGACATCGCTGAACACGTCATTTTCGGCGATATTGACACATGTGACGGCCCCTTTAGAGTACATTCCAACTGTTTGGTAGGTGTGATAGTGCAACCTAAGATATAATGAAATATATGTTCAGTTGTCTATATCACTTGTGGTGTATAAATAAAGATGTTAGGGTAAAATACGTTTACCTGGGAGGGAGATAATAGTGTGAAGACTTGAAGTTATTGGTTCCATCTGGCAACCAGGGGTCCTGGCTGTATATAGGTATGAAAGCTGAGTCAGTCATTTAAAGATCATAGTAATGCTAAGTCAAAGGAGAGTGTTACATACCCTGTTTGCAGCTGTGGTCAGACACACTGTATCCTATGTCCTCTATGTTTGCTGTATACTGGTCTATGCAAAGTGAATAAGGATATAGGTAAGCATTTATGTGCTTCAGGTTAATAGGCAAATTCCTGGTTACCTTAAGTGGAGTAGGATGCGAGGATGTCCAGATGTTATATTCAGGTGTACTGTGCCTGCTTTTAGGGGGCCCTAAGGTAATGATCTGGTAATTGGAACAGGAAATAGTCAAAGATATTGTGTAGTCATGCTTGCTATGGCACTTATCTTGAGGCTGGATTATGTCCGTTCACATGTCCTCTTGTGTCAGCCATCACCTTCAGTGCCTTGGCAGGTAATGGCCCCTACTACCGGTCGGCGCTACATTATGTACCGCCGGCCAGTCATGTGACCAGAAGTGACGTCCAACATGCATGTGCAGAAGGTGTTTTCTGTGATGATTCAGTCCGGACCGGAAGTCACGTTACTCTTTTGTTCTCTAGTTGTCATGGCAGAGTGGCGCTGGTAACTCCTACCGTGTTTAACGCTATAAGAGTGGAAAATGAATGATCATTGTTTGTATAGTGTCCGTGTTGTCTGTGTCACAGCTTGACTGATCCTGGAGTGCTGGCCATAAGTAGTTGGGGGATGTATGGAAGGAAGAGTTCTATGTAACATAGGGATAGTGGGCAATATTCCACAGGTAGTATACATGTTTATGAATATTAAATACATAAACATATAGTCTAATATGGTGAATAGAGCCAACGGACCCATGTCAATGGAACCTTATATTGTACAGGGAATACTGTCTTGCTATGTTCTTTTGCTGACTAGTGCACCATATAGATGTGTAATATACACAGTATACAATGTAACAAGAAAAGTAATAGTCATTCTATAATCCCCAATACTTCTCATATGGGTTTAGGATTATAGTGGTTTTGCACAATAAGCAATATAAGCCACTTGTGTCTTACACATAGAAATAAAAGATTACCATATAAAAAAGTAGGAGTCCAAACCAAAAAGAAGGAAAGGTAAATTGAAACTTAGCAAAAGAAGTTCTTGTGGTAGCACCCCATTAACCATTACCATTATCTTACTATGGCACACGAGAAGAGTGTAGAAACCTCTATAATGTACATCAATGAATCTATGAGGAAGAACAGGTTTACATTAGCCACTCGATTTCCCTGTTTAAACCCTTAAGGTACCGTCACATGCTTCAATATTGCTAGCAATTTCACTGGCAATTTGCTGGTTGCTGTGAAATCATGGACACATTGTTCCATTTGTACACAGCAACAAAATAGAACAATGCGTCCATGATTTCACTGCAACCAGCAAATTGCCAGTGAAATTGCCTAGCAACATTGCTGTGTGTGACGGTACCTTTAGGGCTGAGAGTATCCAGTGTGTACATCTAGAATGTCTCACGCTGTTTCAAAAGTTTAATGTGATTACCTCCTCTTCGTGGACTGGGGACCCTTTCATTCACTTGAAACCTTAGTTGCGCCCCATTGTGTTTTGCTTATTTAAAATTAAGTGGAAGCGGCAGCCATGTTTTTGCACATCTAATAGTGGACTTATGGCTCGTAATCCTGTCTCTTATTGGTTGCATGCTCTCCCCTACAAATTGAACCTGCAGGGGCACTTAATGATATAGACTATGTGATTAGATTCACAAGTGTAGAAGTCCCTCACTTTATATGTTTTGCCTGTGCAGGGGTGGACAACCTCATTGTCCTTGATAACATTAGAACAACACACGCAGCCAAGGCATGGAAATGTACCCATCTTATGACTGCCTGTTTGTGTCTGTATTGATGTTTATTTCTGTGAACCCAAGTTAGCTCTTACCAATTAATCTTTGATATTTTTTGGTGGTTTAGTGCACATGAGTATTGGATTTTTTAATGTTTCAATGTTAGGGTGGGCTCTGGATAATAGGGGCCAGTGTTTTCAGACACGTTTATGGATTCTTGGCATAGTTGGGTGGTAGGAGATACAAAAGGAATTCTTTCAAGTTGGCGTGGGCGGTCCGTCCGTGTCTCAGTGTTGGAAATAGCTTTGATTAATTCAGAGTCAATTTATCTACTAGGGTAATCTCTAACCTTAACTTTTGTGGACATTTCTTGTATTCTGGTGTCCCTCACCACTGGGTTGGAAACAATACATGCAACCCTATTAAACTATAAACATGGGAGACTATTCTTGATAGCTTAAGGATAGTAGCTGCAGTAGAATAGTAGGCCATGGCCATTGTAGTCAGTTGGTTTGGTATAGATATTGGTGGACAGGTTCCCTTGATCGTCTTTAAGTACCCTTGTGTTAAGGAATGTAACCTTGTACTGATAGTAATTTTGCAAATTTGAGCTCTGGACTGATTGAATTGACGGTATCAATGAAAGTGAGGAGGCTTTTTTCATCACCCAGCCAGATACAGAATATGTCATTGATATATCGATGCCAAGATGTTGCATGTTCCTGAAACAGTGTATTTGAATAAACAAAGGTCTTTTCAAAATGGTCCATGTACAAATTTGCATATGCTGGGGCTACATTGGAACCCATTGCAGTCCCACAGATCTGCACAAAAAACTGGTCCTCAAAAAGAAAATAGTGATTTGGAAAGGCAAGCACCTGTTTATATAAGACCTCACAACTCACAGTGCATAGTTAATCTCTAAAAGGGGGATAATGGAGAAAAAGAGCAGGCGCTGATCTAAGTGTAGAGATTATTAGATCTTGGTCTAGATGGTAATGATCAAAAAATGCTCACCTTCTTGGTGTCTTTTGTTCATATAGTATAAGGTGTTCTCTTAGGCTTGCAGCCTTCCTCTCCAGAGGGATCAGGTCTTCTCAGGGGAGCCTGGTTCGTCAGTATATGGTTCAAAAAACACCGGACTTTGAGGAATAGCGCTTCCTTAAGAGGCACGATAATTTCTTCCAAAAGCTCTTTAATTCATATAAAAGTCAATAATTCCATATATTGCAGTACAGTACAACGTTTTTCGACTTACATACAAGTCTTCCTCAGGTACATGCGGTTTTTTCGCGGCCGTACCTGCCGCAAGTGCCAAAACCGCACTTGCTGCACCTGCCTCAAGCCCGCATATACATTATATGGGGTTTGCCGCAACTGTGCCGCAAGTGCAGCCGGTATGCGGTAATCGCGGCAGATGCGGTTTTTATCACCGCATCTGCCGCGATTTAAAAAAAACGCTGATGTAAAAGCAGCTTAAGGCCCCTTGCACATCAGCGGTTTTGCGCTGATCACGGCAGTTGCGGTGAAAAAATTACCGCATAACAGCTGCACTTGCGGTTTACTTGCGGCAAGCCTCATACAATGTCTATGCGGGCTTGCGGCAAGTGCGGTATCGGCACTTGCGGCAAGTGCGGCCGCGATAAAAACGCAGTCAGCCGCGTTTTTTTTCGCTGGCGCACCTGCCACAAGTGCCGAAACCGCACTTGCCGCACCTGCCTCACACTTACCGCAAGCCCCATAGACATTGCATGGGGCTTGCCGCAAGTGAACCGCAAGTGCAGCGGTAATCGCGGCAGTTGCAGTTTTTTCACCGCAACTGCCGCGATCAGCGAAAACCGCTGATGTGAAAGCACCCTAAAACAAACAAGAATATATACCAAATCACATAATTATAGTGCCTGATGCATTAAGAAATACATAAAACCTACATAGAAAATGCACAGCTATAGTATTAATATAAATACAATATTTCTTTATTATATATGAATAAAAACCAAGTTAAAAAGAAAAAATGTAAGGCTAAAACTATGTATAAAGCGGAGTACTGCAATATAAGAAATCCCTTTGACAGGGTATATGTAAATATAGATACTAATAGTGTGTGATTAATAAGGCAACCTCAAAAAAGATAAAAAAAAAAAAAAAATAGTGATATCATGAAATGTGTACATAATATAAATTAATGATGTATAGGTACCAAAAATGAAAAGAAGAAAAAAAATTGTATTAGTATGTCATAAAGTGAATGCTCAAGTGAGATAAATAATCAATTATACAAATACATTAATATACATCTGCAAATACCACCTAGGAATTCCAAAATTTGATAGATAAATAATGTACTTATGAAATCAGTCAGCAAAGAGTACTGAATAAATGACATAGGAAATATCAGCAAAAAGCAGAGAGCCATAAAGTGCAAAGCTGCTAGCAATATAGAATGGATAAGATATATATAATATAAAATATTGTCTCACAGTGTCATAACAATGGTACAGACCCAAAAGCCAGGGAGGGAGGAGTCATGAAGCACATTTCACTGTGCTTCTCTGGTTAAAACATGGTGAAAAGCCTGTCGGGAACCCTCCCTGGCTTTTGGGTCTGTGCCATTGCTATAATACAATATATTCTACATTATGTACAGGGTGGGCCATTTAAATGGATGCACCTAAATAAAATGGGAATGGTTGGTGATATCATGTTCCTGTTTGTGGCACATTAGTATATGGGAGGGGGGAATCTTTTCCAGATGGGTGGTGACCATGATGGCCATTTTGAAATTGCTACTTGATTCAGCTATCCAGTGGCATTGAGGTTTCCATTGATGAAGAATGGCCCCACTATCTTTGTACCCCATATACCACACCATACCATCAATTTTTGTGTTCCAACAGTCTTGGAGGGATCTATCCACTGGGGGTTAGTGTCAGACAAATAGCGGTGGTTTTGTTTAACTTCACCATTCACAAAAACGTTTGTCTCATCACTCATCTGAAGACAATTGTCTATGCTGTGAAGATACGAGATGTGCAGCATCTGAAACAACGGGTACTGGAAGCCTGTGCTAGCATTTCTTCTGTGATGTTGCTATCAGTGTGTCAAGAGTGGGAGAAGAGGGTTGTATTGACAATCCATCACAATGGGCAGCACTTTGAACACATTTTATAAGTCGTAATAAACTTGTAAATATCTCATGAAAGAATAAAGTTACATTAAAACCAAGCACATCATTGTTTTCTTATGAAATTCTCAATAAGTGTGATGTGTCACATGACCCTCTTCCAGTTGAAAAAAAATGAAGTTAGATCCAAAATAGATGACTTCAAAATGGCCATCATGGTCACCACCCATCTGGAAAAGTTTTCCCCCTCCCATATACTAATGTGCCACAAACAGGAAGTTGATATCACCAACCATTCCCATTTTATTTAGGTGCATCCATATAAATGGCCCACCCTGTATACAAGTGCATCTCAATGATAATAATAATAATAATAATAATAATAATTTATTCATTTATATAGCGCTATTAATTCCATAGCACTTTACATACATCAGTACAATGACTTAGAATATCATCAAAAAGTTAATTTATTTGAGTAATTCAATTACAAAAAACGAAATGCATATATTATATAGAGTCAATACAAACAGAGTGATCTATTTCAAGTGTTTATTTATGTTAATGTTGATGATTATGACTTACAGCCAATGAAAACCCAAAGGTCATTATCACAGAATATTAATTTAGGGGGATGAAGGGTTAAAAACCACGCTGCTGTATTCCACGAGACATCAAAGGGTGAATATAATATTGATTTATTAGTCAACGTGTTTCAGGGCTTTCAGAAACGTCCTGAAACATGGCTATATGATATTGATTTTTGACAATATTCTAATTCATTGAGATGCACTAGTATATTCTATATTGCTAGAAATTTTGCACTTTATGTCCCTCTCTTCCTATTGCTGCTATTTCCTATGTTATTTGTTCACTAGTCTTTTCTGACTGATTTAATACATTTGATACCTTTTTTTCTATGAAATTTTGGAATTTCTTTTTTAACTTGGTTTCTATTCATATAAAATAAAGAAAATATTGTATTTATGTTCATACTATAGTTGTACATTTTCTATGTAGGTTTTAAGGAAGAATATATGTTAAACCTTAGATCTCAACTCCCCCCCCTCCCATTCCTTTTACTTGATGACAACTTTACACCCCCTTGGCATTTTCTGAAGCATCTTCATCACCGTTAGGCACCTGGAAAGACTTTCTCTTGAAAAATATTAGAATCTGAGAGTCCTCAGTGGTTGATACCTTTGGCCAAATGAGAGGATGGTAAGTAAAGCAAGCTTTCAGGACACTATGGCCCCTTCATCAGGCTGATAATGACACAAATTCTGAAGACACATACATATATACATAAGCAGGGTGAGATAATGCAGTAAATACCACAGGTGACATAAAGCAGAGTCAGTCTTAGGAGGGGCAGAGGGGCTGGGGAGGTAAAATCAAAATTCTGAGATAAGAGGAACAGATAGGACAATAATACAATGATTAGTGGTCTCTGGAGACCTGATAATTCCTCAGTGAGAAAGCTACCAATCCATGCGAGACAGTTCACATAAGAAGTGTCAAGAGTTCATTGTCCTCTAACTGGGGTCTGTTGGAAGAAGGGATATCCCCAAATGTCCTTTCAATTGGTATAAAAAAGCATGAATCCATGTGAGACATTAAATCCTGTTTTGAATGTGTCAAAGGTTGTTATCAATTTGTATTCCCAAATTCTTCTCTCTCTCTCTGAGATTTTAAGTTCCTTTTTAAAATGAGCAGCCTTATATCGTTTTCACTGTGGTCAGAGCTGCAAAAATGCTTTGCTACAGATAGGTCCATACACTTTTCTTTTATTGAGTGGTGATGAGAATTCATTCTTGTTCTGAATTTTTGTCCGGTCTCCCCTATATACATGCCACCTGTTGGACATTTCGTACATATAATGAAATACACCACATTGCTTGTGATGCAACTGAAGTTACCTGGTATCTTGTAGTCCTGATCTGTCCTGGGAATCTTTATCTTGTCTGTTGTCGTTATAGATGGACAGGTTTTGCATTTGTTCTGGCTACAGGGAAAGGTTCCTGTAGCTGCTGGAGAGGACAGAGAGCTTCTGACAATGATGTTAGAGGACAATTAAATTTTGACACTTCTTATGTGAACTGTCTCGCATGGATTTATATCTAGAGGGTTGAGAATGCGCAATAGGGTCTTATCTTTTAAACAGAATCAAAGTGCAATCTCAGAATTGCTCACCAGGTGGGATTGTGTAGCACACATCCAGCTTGATCGCTCAGAAAATGCAGCTGCTGCTGGGACTGTACTTCCATAGGTCACTGCGGTTTTCAATAAATCTTCTGGACAAAGTACCTTAAAGTCCGCGCTGCTGCCAAATGGATACAGAAACACCAGAGACAACGGAATGTTTGGGCACAGTGATGACTAATTTATTTTCCGACGCGTTTCAGAGCCACATACCGAGCTCCTTCCGCATGGATTTATAGCTCTCTCACTGAGGAGTGATCAGGTCTCCACAGACCACTAATCATTGTATTATTGTTCTATCTGTTCCTCGTATCTCAGAATTTTGATTTTTACCTCCCCAGCCCCTCTCCCCCTATCAAGACTGACTCTGCTTTACGTCACCTGCCGTATTTACTGCATTATCTCACTTTGCTTATATATATATATGTGTGTGTCTTCAAAATTTGTGTCATTATCAGCCTGATGAAGGGGCTATAGTGTCCCGAAAGCTTGCTTTACTTACCTTTTAATGGCTAACTGAAAAGGTGGTGTCAACCACTGAGGACTCTCAAATTCTAATATTTTTCTGTTTACTGGCTAACATGGTATAAACATTTTTTACCTCAACAGTCTTGAATGCATTCTAAGATGTCCTGCCTGAGCACTAGTCCGCTGATTCCCCTTCTTTCTGTGGTACAACTTATCTCAAAACATCTTAATTGGGTTGAGGTTCCATTAGTGTGGAGCTCATGTCATTTGATACAGCACTCCATCCCTCTCCTTCCTGGTCACAAAGCACTTACATAGCCTGTAGGTGTGTTTTGGTGTATTTTCCTATAGAAATAGAAATGATGGTTTGACTAAGTGCAAACCAGATGTGATGGCATTTCAGCCCGAATGCTGCAGTAGCCATACTGGATAAATATGCCTTAAAGGGAACCTGTCACTAGGTTTTCCACCTATAAGGAACGGCTGCCACCTGTGTGCCCTTATATACAGCATATGAGAATACCATCTATATATATACCCAAGCCAATCTGCATAACATAAAAAAAAGCTTTTATTATACTCACATATGGCACAGTGTAGTCCGATGGGCATTGCTGGTCTTGTGCCTCTTCTGCTGATTGCTGTCTTCCTTCCTTTCTTCCTGTGGTTGATGCGTCCTACATCATCCACATAGTGTCCTCCATTGTGTGGTGCTCAGACGCACTTACCTGCGCGGGTTATCTTTGGTCTTTCCCTGCACATGCGCATGCCCAGTACAGCACTTTGATCTGCCCTCGGCAGGTCATAGAGAAATACGCCTGCGCAGGAACATGATGGGGGAGACCGTGTCCATGACGTAGGATGCGGCCTATATACAATGCAAGAAGAAGGATGGAAATTGCAAGAACAGAAGAGTTGCTGGATCAAAACCAGCAATGACCATCATACCGGACTGATTACAGTCCCTGACAAAAGTTATGTCGCTTATAAATGTTATGTAAATAAAAGCTTATAACCTGACGTTAAATTCATCCATTGGTTGTATAAATTACTCTTCTGAAAGATTAAACCCTCCCAAATGTGGTTTAGGTTAAGAAAATAAATTGGCATCAATGCTAAAATATCATTTAATGAACACAGAATGGTCAGATTTTGGCAAGACAAAAGTTTTGTCGCCCACAGAAAGTAATTTGATATTCAAACAAATAACTTAAAATACAAATATATGTTGCATAACATTGGTGAATGAAGTTGTGGTGCTATTAGAGTCATATTTAATATTTTGTGTGACTTCCATGAGCTTGAAGGACTGCATCCATGCGGTTCAACAATGATTCATACAATTTATTAATGAAGTCATCAGGAATAGCAAAGAATGCAGTCTTACATGCCTCCCAGAGTTCATCTAGATTCTTTGATTTTGTCTTCCAAGCTTCCTCTTTCATCCTACCTCAAACATGCTCAATGATGTTCATGTCTGGTGACTGGGCTGGCCAGTCCTGGACCACCTTGATCTTTTTTGCCTGGAGGAACTTTGTTGTAGAGATGAATGTATGAGATGGAGCACAATCCTGCTGCAGAATATGACCCCTTTTATGATTTGGAATGTAAGAGGTAGCTACTATTTGTTGATATTTTAGGCTTTTGATATTGCCTTCTATCTTGCGAATGTTTTGCACACCCCCATACTGAATGTAACCCCAGCCCATGATCTTTCCACCACCAAATTTGGATCCATACAGGCTCCAGTAGGTCTCCTGCAGTATTTGCAGCGGCTGTGGTGTAATTCTACTGAAGATTCATCAAAGAAATCCACCTTCTGCCACTTTTCCAGCATCCATCTGTTTAGCAAGCTGTGGGACTTTGCAAATGCCACATGGTTTTTTATTTGCCTTTTTTTTAGTGCTGGCTTCTGGGAACAGATTCGACCATTGAGGCCATTTCGAGGCAGAATCCTACAAACTGTTCTAGTTGACACAGGGACTTGAGGTGACCAGGCCTGTTGTAGCTCTGTTGCAGTGGAAGAGGGGCTTGCTTTGGATTTTCTAACCAACAAACGCTCCTCCTGAGCAGTTGTCTTGTGGGATCTGCCGGGCCTGGGCTTGTCAAACACATCTTCAGTCTCTTCAAATCTTTTTTTTAATTCTTTGTACTTGACGCTGAGACACATTAAAGGTGCCAGCCACCTCTGCAGTGGATCTTGTCTTCAGCCTCTTGATAATCAAGGCTTTGGTCGCTAGGTGGATTTTTGGCATGTTGTCAGAGCTCAAGTTGCAGTTTAAGTGAAGGTCTGGGGTGCTGGGTTTCTTTTTATACACACCCACTAATTAACTGATCATTTACTGAGCACAGGTGAGGATATAAACTAGAATTGGGTGCATTATATGACCAGGCGACCAAACTTTTGTCTTGCCAAATTCTGACCATTCTGTGTTCATTAAATGAGCAATATTTCAGCATTGATGCCAATTTATTTTCTTAACCTAAACCACATTTGGAAGGGTTTCAGCTTTCAAAAGAGTAATTTATACAACCAATGGATGAATTTAACATCAGGTTATAAGCTTTTATTTACATAACATGGATAAGCGACATAACTTCTGTCAGGGAGAGCAGTATAAGAAAAGATCTTTTTCATGTTAGTCAAATTTGCTTGGGGACTTATGTACAACATTCTAGAATGCTGCTTATAAGAGCATACAGGTGTTAGCCATACTTATATGGCATAAACCTGGTGATAGGTTCCCTTTAAAGTTGGAATAAATCACTAAGTGTCACCAGCAAAGCATCCCCACACCAACACACATCCCCCTCTATGCTTCACGAGTGGCACCAAACAAGTATAAACCATTGGACGCCCTTTTTAGCATCTCAAAAAGACATAGCAGTTGGTACTAAAAATCTAAAATTTTGACTGACCACAGTACAGATGTTCACTAATTTGATTTCCATTCCTTGTGTTGGTTGGCCCAAACAAGTCTCTTCATTTTTGCCGTCTTCAGTAATGGCTTCTTTACAGCTATTCAATCATATAGGCCTGCTTCTCACAGTCTCCCATAGACAATTGATGTTCAGATCTGTCTGCTTCTTGATGTCTGTGCATTATTTATAAGGGCTGTTATCTTATAGTTTTCTGTTTCTGACACTGGTAACTCTAACAAACTTATCCTCTGCAGCAGCGGCATTTCTTGGTTTCCCTGTCGTGGCGCAGTCCTCATGAGAGCCAGTTTCATCATAGTTGTTGATGGTTTTCATTACTGAATCAGAAAAAAAGGTGAATACTTTCAGGAAGCTAAGATATAAAATGTTATTCTCAAGATGTGTCTTCAGGAGCAAACAGCTCCAGTCTCTTCACTTTCTTGTTGCTGGTGTTCCTGGTACTCATCCTTCAGGAAGAGTTTTGGTCAGCATCTTCTGAATTTATGGTGTTACTGTGACTTATTCTGGTTTAATCATTGCATTTGTTCTGAAGTCTATTTTTGCAACATTTGCATGTAGATATATCAGGCCCTTTGAATAAGCACGTGGAAAGTGACATCAGGGATTAGGTGAATTGCTCTGGGAATAGCAATAGGTGAGTATGGGGGCTTGTGATTTTTATGGGACTGAAAATGTCAACTTTGAGTCAGAAAGTGAAAGGAGGAAGGTGAGCAGCTAACTGCTGTTTAAAATTAATGGGCAGGAGAGGCGCAACAGGTATCTCAAGTGCTAACTCCTCACCCTGGAATGTAACTACTGCCCTATAGCACAATGTCTAGTGATCAATCTCTTTGGCAATAAGCTGTAAACTATACGAGACTAAAGCTAGTCTTAGCAGGAGAATTACAACAGATAGAGAAATCAAGTAAATTGCAAACTTGCTTATTTCCATGCAATTTAACTACCAATTTCATAATATGAGAATACCCTTAAGCAAATACTCTGGTTTGTTTCACACGTTTCATTTTTTTTCTTATTTCTATCTGTTCCTTTGTATTTTTGCTGCCTTAAGACTCACTACAATGTGCACATTTCAATAAGAACAAAGAACAGAATTTCATGGACAGGTGTGTCCAAGCTTTCAACTTTTACTGTAAATTTATGTTTTTCATGTGTAGCTGCATGTTTTATAATTTCATAAGATGCATCAATGGAAACTATTGAATTTGCCATCGTTTTCTAATTTCTTTCATTGATTTCCAGTGAATCAAAAGTACTGCAAAGTTTCCAATTGCACTGAAAATACATATATGAAAGTCTGAGTTCTGCTTCAACTGTATCCAACTTCTTTCCAGCTATTTAACACATTCACTGCTTTAGTAATGTCAAAGTGACCTTAACATGTATGGCTATGTGTAAACAGTTTTAACTGGAGGTAATCAAAAGGCTGTTTATTGATGAAGAAATCTAGATTGTGGGAAACAGAGCACATAATAGGGTGATGCCCTATGGGCGAGAGTGAGTAAAGGCGGCGTCACACGTGTCAATGAAGGCTGCGATGTTGGAAGCGATGCGCGGGTGCGCGCTCGCTTCCGACATCGCAGCCTTGGTGTCACACGGCAACATGTTGCTGGTGATGCCGCAGCGATGTGGGCGGAACCATCACTCACTTGGCTGGGATCAACCCAGCGAGCGATCCGCAGCCTGCGGTATAGGCTGGATCGCCGCCAACATCACTATTGCGGTGTCAGACGGCGCTATCCAGCCTAATCGCTGATTGCAGATTGACAGGTTTACGTTCATCCTCATAAACCTGTCAACCTGCGTCCAGTGATATATTGCAGTTGCGTTGTGCTGTCACACAGCACAACGCACTTGCGATATCGCTAGCGACGTCACTTTTCAGCGATGTCGCTAGCGATATTGACATGTGTGACTGGGCCTTAAGTGTTTGGTTAACACTCCCCTAGTGGAGTAGTGACAGACACATTTCCTATGTAGACATGAAGAAAAACAGCTGCTGCTGCTCCGTAGCTGGTGGATAGAGCCTTCAGAAAATATTGAATCCAGTTGGATGAAAACACATTAGTGGGCTGCGCTCCTGCAGTAAATTGATTTTTTAACAATGACGGAAATAATTTTTTTGTTTTACTCACAATGTGTGTCAACACAGTACTGGTGCTGTTATCAAGTTGTTTCACTTGATAAAGGTACTGGTATGGCTTTGAAATGTGGTGTTAGTGAAAAAACCTTATTTCCATCATTAGTGAACAATCAATTTACTGCAGTAGCACAACCCACCTAATGGTGTGAGGCAGTGCTCACTGAACCTGTTGGGGGACGGACACTTGACAGCGGAATGGAAGCATACAGCAACAATTACTCTATAAAACCAAGTCCAGTTGGTTTATTTAAGCTACATAAATCACTTGATATAAACCAAACATACATTGTCATTCAGCTTTACATAACAATTATTATAATTGCTCCATCACAACATACGTGGGGTCTGTCCGAACAGTTTATTCACTGACCTCGGTCAGTACACAACCCCTTCTCATGAGGTTACCTTTCTAGGGGTCATAGCAGGCTCCCCTCACACTGTCTCCTGACAGTCCACTGCTCCAGGAGCTACAGCAAGCTTCAGATTTACTCCTCACCATGTGCTTCCAGCAATACTTGTCTACTTCCAGGGCCTGGCTTGCATCAGAGACATGACACAGAGCCAGTCACCTCATGTACTCACAGGTGGAGAGGTAAGTTCAACCAGACACACACCTGCATGCACTAACTCTTCTGCATACATTCATTTTTTTTTTCTTTTTGTGTGTTTAACATCTTCATCAAGTTAACCCCAAAAGTTAAACGTACCAGCGAAACATTCATATTTATATCATAGCAGACCCCTGCCTATGTGATACATACTGGCCATTTATAATGCAGCTGGTCACCACATCACAATAGAAAAAGACACTTCTTTTTAATAAGCAGTGGTCCAAAAATTATCCCCTTTGGGGGGAGTAGCAACAGTTTTTGTGTTCACAAAGTGATGAAGTAATGGCCTTGCTTCTTTTAGCTGTCAAAGAATTATTAATTATCCATTTTTGTGGCGTAAGAACAAGTTTGGTATTTATTTGCATAGTGAATAAGCGAGGAAGTATGAAGGGCCAGACAGACACAGACATATACAATAAAGAAGCAAATTAAAGAACCAATCCAGAGCTGAGCTCAAACAGCATAAATCTCAGTTTATTTGCCAATTTAATTTAATTTTTTGCACCAGTTAGATTCACAAAAAATAGTGAGTAAATTGTGTTTTGTCCTTGGTGGGTGAAAGAAGGGGATGAAGAAACTATTGCTTATTTCTGTATTGAAAACGAAGTTGAACAACAGCAACAACATTTTTGTTGTAAAATTGTTACTTTTCTCTACCACTGCACAAAGACACTGTTACCTTCCAAACAATATTTGTTTTTGGGGAGTAGCAATAGATTTGCTATTTGGAAAGAAACACTGGGTTTTTGAAAAGTTGTCCAAAAATTATCCCTTTGTTAAGGACCATTTTCACGTTTCATATATTTACCCTGTGCAGGATAGAGTTCCCAGCAGCAGTATAGTATACAAGTAGATATAGTACAGATATATAACACAGCAGCAACAGCACAATATAGAATATGAAAGGCAGGAGATGTCCAGCTATTTAAAGCCCATATTAATAGCCATGGCAGCAGTACAGTATGGATATAGAACATAATGGCCAGGCAGGAAATGTGTGGCTGTCTATTGGCAGCAACATCACAGTTTATAATATGATAGGCAGAATATGTGTAACAGCAGCAGCAACACTTTATAAATATAGCATGATGGACAGGCAGTAAGTGTCTAACAGTGAAGGGGCATCAGCACTGGTGGCAGAAGACCAGAGTACAACATAATGACAAACAGGCAAATGCTGATGCCAATCTACTGATTAGACAAGAAGGATCTAACTTCTAAATTTAAGTTAAAAAATGTAGAAAAATAATACATAATGTAAGACAAACATGCTTTATTAGGAGATCAGCATGTGTCAGAGGTCCATACTATGATTGACTGTTAATGTTTCAATCTATCCTGGACCTTTTTCAAGGGCTGTATCTTGTGACTTAAGTGTGTGTTGTAACGGTCTCTGTGATCTAGTCATTAGCATCAGCTGTAGGTGAATAAAAATCCTTGCTGATCCATGCCTGATTGAGTTTGATAAATAATAGATATTCTAAACTCATGCCATGCTGAACAGAGTCTTTGAGAGCACTGGACGCTGGACAAGACAGTATACCCAAGGCAAATTGGATCAGTAATTGACAATAGTCCAAATTGTTAACCCTAAAGTCCATGACGAAACCTGTTTTTTCATGTGGTGCAAATCTGTGTGTCACATTAGCAACTGATAAACATCTAGTCCATATGTTACATATACTGCAATCATTGATGCTGTTTCAACTACTTATTGTAGTAGGTCTGCCATAGACAGGCATTGACTCTGTAGGGAAGGGAAACGTGTCTCCTAGTTAGACATGTGATCAGCAGGCATCTGCTCCAAAAAAGCATTCTTAAGCCAAGAAAATAGCTTATCCTGATTGTACGCCAATTTTTACTCCCTTTCAGACACCTGATGAAAGTTCCCTTTCTATGCTTTTATACTGATGTACTAAAATATTTCTATCTTATAGTTATCTTTTTGTTTGATGCTAACAATATGTCTGTCAGCCCACAAGCAATCAAGGATGCAGTTGTCTACGTTTGCCAGTACAACCAAGATCCCTGTTGGTTCACTTTCCCTTCCCTGCTACAATGATAGATCATCATAGCCAGAGTTGTCGACATCAATTTCGAACTGGTTCTCGGCTTCTTTCGCTGCATGTGCTTGGGTCAAATTAATGTCCACACCCACATACTACTGATCCTTTTTCTCAACTATCTGCTTCATGAGACATTGTCCTTTTTCCTGCTTTTTGCAGTAGTGCATCTCTAGCCATTTAAAACATTGCTACTTGAGAGTACAACACATGGATGTTTTTCTTCCAGAAATAATAGTGGTTAGTTATCCTCTATTGAGGATGAGCACACACCTTCATTTTGCAACATTTTTCCAGTGGATGCCATATGTGTCAGGGTGCTCTATGAATGGAAGCCTAGCAGCTCTTAATAGAGGCTCCTCAGACAGGCTTGGTGTTAACCACTTTGTCTATTAGGGGTGTCATGGGTCTTAGGGCCCTTTCACATCAGCGTTTTTTGAAATTTGTGGCAGATGCGGTGAAAAAACCGCATCTGCCGCAATTGCCGCATAACCGATGCACTTGCGGCGCGGTTGCGGTAATCCCCATAGAAAGTATAGGGGGACTTGCGGCAGGTGCGGCAAGTGCGGTTTTGCACTTGCGGCAGGTGCGGCCGCGAAAAAAACCGCGGCTGACCGCGGTTTTTTTCGCGGCCGCACCGGCCGCAAGTGCAAAACCGCACTTGCCGCACCTGCCGCAAGTCCCCCTATACTTTCTATGGGGATTACCGCAACCGCGCCGCAAGTGCATCGGTTATGCGGCAATTGCGGCAGATGCGGTTTTTTCACCGCATCTGCCGCAAATTTCAAAAAACGCTGATGTGAAAGGGCCCTAACTCTTATAACTACTATACAAGGATCTGGACTTACGCAGGGGCTTCAGGGCTGGGTCTACATAATGACTGCTGGCCAGTGGAGTGGTCTGGCAGAGGATATTCCAAAAGCTGAGCTAGTTCCAGGAGTTGAGGAAAATAATCATGAAGCAAAGTACTCAAAACACTGGCTATGATCAGAAACTAAAATCAGAATAAGATATAACTGGCAAAAGGGCAAGAAATTGTATAGGCTGCACCCAAGGCTCACAGAGTTAATATAATTACTAAGTTCAGGATCTATCTCCTATGCTGCCTGAATGGATGGCACCACTGTAATGCTCACCAGATGAGTGAGGAGGAAGTGGACTCACTGGACCACAGAGGGAGCTGTGACAGCTGACACACCAGAGCAGGGGCAGAACACAGGCAAAGTTTCAGGTATTGCAAGTACAGCTGAGGCAGCTGAAGCAGACAGGGCAGGGATAGTCTCTGATAAAGCACAGTCTCTGGTATAGCAGGGTGGGTAGCCGAGAGACAGACACAAGGGCAGTCAGGATTAGAGACTGGCCACAGATAAGGAACCTGACAGCTAGACAGACAACAGGATACTCAAAACACAGAAGGAACAGGGGCACCAATGCTGCCGGCTTATCGGAGAGAATGCACTGGAGTGACCGGTGTTCGGCCAGGTGGTGCCCGTCACAAGGCAACATACAATATAGTCTTGAAATAAGGAAGACGGCACTCACCGGTATGTTGCTGTGCTTTTATTCAGGGTGCAAAATTCACATGGTGCAGGGAGGGGGGGTGTATAGCTGAGGTGACGACAGCACCGTTTCGCTGCGCGTAATGGTGCTGTCGTCACCTCAGCTATACACCCCCCCTCCCTGCACCATGTGAATTTTGCACCCTGAATAAAAGCACAGCAACAGACCGGTGAGTGCCGTCTTCCTTATTTCAAGACAACAGGATACTGACTGGCTAAAGGCATTGAACAGGCCCCTCCCCTAGAGGATGCTGAGGACCATGTCCGGGTTGGCGTGCACAAAGCCAAGGAGTGGGATACAGCCCAGGAACACGTGGACAGATGATAAAGGAGGCATGTGGCCAGGCTGTGTCAGTGATTAATCCAACATCCCTGCTACAAGTGGGGTTGATGTTACAACCACTAGTCCCAGAATACAAATCCAAGTTACTGCACAGTTCCTTGAAACAAAGCTGTGGAAGTGCTCGGCAATAAAAACAGAGTGAGCGGGACAGACATGGATGTAACAACATGGTACGGCAATGACTGTAGTAAACTTGAACATGTGGGAGTTGACAGACAACTGGGTTTATGATATTTCCCGAACACATATATGAATGACTTAAAATTCGATGGAGGAAATGAAGGAACAGTGCAAGAAATAGATGATGATAATGTGGTGCCCACACGGTCTGGCCGCCATAGTGGTAGTTAACTCCATTGGTCTTCATACCACGTCTGAAGAGAATTTAGGTATCTTAGGATGGACTTCCTATGCATGCACACTCTTCCCAAACTTTGATCAGTGGGCTGATCACAAATAGCCTGTTTGGGGCTGTGACAGACAGTGGTTGGAGAGAGGGAATAGTTGTAGTGAGGTGTAGCAAGGAGTTGCATTAGGAGAAACTTAGACACTTGTTAGAGTCCAAAGGTGGATGAGTGTGGGCCGACTAACAGCCTTTGGGCTGTGCAGGACACAAATTGTGGAAGAGGTACCAGACTTCATGTCTGGCAGTAAACTGGAGGCTGCTGAGCTGCAAGCTTAGTAGCCACACTGTGGGACTACCAGAGACCCAGTGACTGTCAAAGGGCTAGAGAAGCAGTGTGGGTCTGGGGTTTCAAGACTCCATGTCTCGTGCCTGCTAGTAGCCACAAGGAAGGAAAAGGCACATGGGAAGGCAAATAGTACCTAGAACCTCAACCTAAGGAGAAAGTCAGCTGGAAGGCCATATACCCATCCATCATAATGATGCTTAGTTCTTCTCAGACTGACCACATCACCTGGCCCAGTGAACCAGTACCCTGGATCTGCTGATGGACTACTATACAAGTAAAAAGGTAAAGAATAGAGACTATCTCCTTGCATACTTCCTGCGACTGCTCCGCACCTCTATTCACTACTTCAACCTCCCACATCCTCCTCTCCACCATCTCCTCTTCACCCCAGAGATCTGCTCCTGCTGAGGGAAGTGCTCCATCAGGCTGCTCTATCCTCCAATCCCCTGGGGACCACTACCTGCATGCAGCAATGGCCACCCCTGACCAAATTCTTCAGCTGGCGTCACGACAAACTATAAACTCTTAATTCCCCTGTAAATACCCCTCTTTACATATGCGGTCAGGACCTTGGCACTGGGCAATCGCCACCATGATATACAGACTGACTACCTTCCCGTCTACCGAGTGACCACGTGACCGAGATATTGACAATGACCAGGCATCATTTGAGGATGCAGCCTGACTACCAAAAAAAGAACAACTTGGGTCTCGTTAATGTCCAGTGCCACTACTACCTCCTAAAACACAGCTAGGCATTTGAATAATGTCCTCCATCTATCTTATCAAGGCTAAATGTTGACAATTCTCTTTCCATCTTATCAGGATGTATCAGTCCATAATGTCTTGTGCATCCTTTCAACTAATACGCTGTGACGTAGCGATCATTAAGTGGGTTGGGGTTCACTCGGCAGCACAAAAACAAGCTACACAGCAACAGAATTATATCAGAACAGTCCAATGTTGGTTTATTGCCTTTCGTAAATCGCACTCCAGAAAATAAACATGAGCCAGTCAATATACCTAAGTCCCCATTCTTTGGGGCTACCTGCTCCCCACAGCTCTGCAGGTTGCAGACTGCTCTGTCCAGTCTCAACATACATGAGTTATGGCAGCCTCCGTTCCCACACATGGATTTCCTCCCATGTGCTACAAACAGGAAAGGCCCAGTTACACACACAGATAATTGTGCAAAGATTCTTCGCAGATCTCTGGTTGCAGCGACATCATGGACACATGGTTCCATTTTGTGGCCATGTACAAATGTAACAATGTGTCCATGATTTCACTGCAACCAAAGATCTGCGAACAATCTCTGCACAATTATCTGTGTGTGTAACTGGGCCTTTAGTCTTCCAGGGGCTGGCTGACAGAGATATTTGACCAGGGAGTGGCCACCTGATAACCCCAGCAATACACCCTCCCCTGGGAGGTATGTAGTTAACCAGACCCACCCATTGCTTCGGGTTAACCCTTAACTCCAGCCCATATCACATTATAGAAAGTTGTGGAGCAACAGGTCTCAGCAAGCAACCTAGGTTAAGATCGCAGCAGACCTCTGTCTGTGCGATACATACCTGTCACTCCTAACATAGCTAATAAAAAGAAAAAAATAGTGTTGCGCCACCTGTGGATCTCTCCTGCCTTAAAAGCGATCGTATTGTGAATGAACTAACCTTTAAAGGTTGTGCCCGATCCACACAACCAGATTGTGAGCGTAGTTTGTGGCTCAGGCTGCCAGCCTTGGATCTGTAGTGCTCCTGTATCCTCAATCACCTCTGCTCCTAGCCTCGTGCTGTGCACACTCTCACTCCAGGGTTGGGTTAAAAAGGCCAAGACAGAGGGTGTTTTGAACAAAAAAGAATATAAGTTTTTGAATATAAAGAGATTTGAGAAGTCACACTTTTACTTTCTACCTAAGCTACACAAGAACTCAATTGACCTTCCGGGTCGCCCTATCATTTCTGGAGTGAATTCTTTAACGAGTAATTTATCGCACTATATTGATTTATTTTTGCAGCAGTATAATTTAAAGCTGGACTCATATTTGAGAGACTCATCCCAATTAATAGGGCAAATAAAGAGAATCCCTAATATACCAGGTTGTATACTCTTGACGCTAGATGTGAGCGCCCTGTACTCTAATATCCCCCACAATTTAGGGATAACAATAGTAGAACAGTTCCTAAATGAAGATTTGGAGATGAAGGATAAACAAAGAGGTTTCCTATTGAAGGGTATAAGATTTGTTCTTATGAATAACATTTTCACATTTGAAGAATCAATATAAAAGCAGATAAAGGGTTGTGCAATGGGGGCTCGTTTCGCCCCCAGTTATGCAGGTCTTTACATGGGGGCTTTTGAAAAAATGGCTATACTTGAGTCCCCGCTTTATAAAAAGCAAATCTTATTCTATAGAAGATTTATAGACAATCTATTTATAATATGGAGAGGGACTGAGGAGGAGGCTCGAGTTTTTACAGAGAACCTGAATAAAAATAACTGGGGTCTTAAAGTTAGAGCGAATACTTCATGCTCAGCCATCCAATTTTTAGATCTTCTGATTAGTATAGATGAACAAGGAAAGATGAGTACATCTACCCATTTTAAAAAAAGTGGATGTCAATAGCTATCTTAGCTATAAAAGTGAACACCTCCCTAAATGGATCAAAAAATCCCATATGACCAATATTGGCGAATTAGAAAGAACTGTACCCTGAATAATGAATATAAAAAAGAGGCAGCAATTTTAAATAAACGTTTTAAAGAAAAGGGATATCCAAAAGGGCTACTGGCTGATGCATATAAAAAATGCAAAGAATTAACACAAGATGATTGCATTAAGAAAATAGAGGATCATCAGAAGGATAAAAGAAGTCCCGGAATAAAAGGAAATACTAAAGAAAAAGAATACAGCAATAACCTTATAACAACTTATAGCCAATCACATAAGAACATTTATAGAATATAAAAAAAATACTGGTTCATCCTAAAAGAAGATCCGGTATTATCTAAGTGCATAACTGAGAAGCCAGTAATAATTTTCAGGAAAGGTAGAAACCTGCAGACTATAGTGGCACCAAGTAAATTGAGAAAAGTAAAATCAATACAAACATGTAATAGACAGGGCTTACAGAGAGAGCCAGGTAGTTCCAAATGTGGCTCTATAAGGTGTAAATGCTGTAAAAGCATAGGTCAGGGTGATAAAACATTTAAATCTAACACAACTAATCAGATTTTACTATAAAACAATCGTTGAACTGTAGATCAAGTTTTGTAGTATATCTCATAGAATGTCCTTGCGGACAGCAATATGTAGGCAGGACAATACAGAGTATGCAAGCTAGGCTCAACAAACACAGAGCCAATATTAAAAAAGGCTTCATGGCACATAGTGTTTCCTGTCACTACACACAGGTGCATGACAAGGGCCCCACAAGTTTGAAATTAATAATAATTGACCAGATCGAAGAAGGGATCCATAACAGAATGGCGACTCTCTGTAAGGCGGCCGTCACACGCTACGATATCTTGAAAGATATCGCTTGAACGCGCCTGATTAAACATCGCGTGAACGATGTCTCTGCGTGTGACGGCAAGATACGATGAGCGAGAAGTGTTCAAATCGCAAGATCGAGATCTGAGCTCCGGACCTCAGATCTTGCGATGAACGATTTTACAAACAGCTTCATCGTGGTGTATAACACCACGATGAATGATCTCCCAGCGGCAGAGCCTATGCTGGGAGATGGTAACTATGGTACACGTCGGGTTACTAAGCGATGCGCGGCGCCTAGTAACCCGATGTGTACCATAGTTACCAGCGATCTCGCTGCTCAACATCGCTGGTGAGTCTGTCTGTGTGACATATCACCAGCGATGTGAGCGATATTGTAAGCGATCGCGCGTGCACGTGATCGCTTACAATATCGCTAGCGATATCGTAGCGTGTGACGGCCGCCTTAGAGAGAATCGTTCTGGATTTATAAATTGGGTACATTAACACCTGAAGGCCTCAATTTAACAATAGAAAAACCGATGAAATAGAGGTATCCTTTAAAAAAAAAACAACAACAAAAAACACTAAATATAGAGTAATGAGTGGATCGGTAGTGAGAGGAGCAATGGTGATAGAGTTTGGGTGCTACTGTTAATTTAGTGTGTGGTTATAAATAATTAATTGAAAGAATTGCCTGAGATAAATAATCATCAACATCTATGGATTATTATTGGAAATATCTGATTACTGACATGATTATAAGACTGACCTGGAAAGGATCTTTTATGATAATTAGTGGGATTACTAAAATAGCCCTGCGAAGCCGTAATAAACACTAGAATTTATATTTAATTGATTGTATGCACAATCTTGACTTGTAAGGATAAGAAAATTTTAAATAAGAAACCAACTCCTGGAAAAGTAGTGTAATGAAGAAATAAGATAACTGGGGCTAGTAGAATTATTTTATTGTTTTTAAGCTGAAGAATATAGAGATTCTGGAATTGTGATTATGGTTTCAAAATGATCATTTATTTCAACAGAAAAATTCATCATATTATTATGCTTATTATTATGCTTATTCGTTTTATTGGTTATGTAACTGATGGTTTTTAATCTTTGTTTAAATTATCTTAAAACTGTGAAACCTCCCACCTTTCAGCTGTCAGGGAGGCTGCACTGATGGTTGATTGGTTGGAGGAAGTATATAATGGTCTGTTATTAATAGCTCCTCATCCGCTTGAGGAAGACGTCTGTACGTTGAAACGCGTTGTGGTCTGGAGCTTTTTATGAATAAAGTTACGGATTTTAAGATTAAAGTATCCCGTATTATCCCTGCGCTCTACTATAGAACCGCATGTTCTATCTGAATTCTACTCCTAACATAGCTGGTAGGCCCATCACAACGCATACATGTGACAAAGGATATTTTTTAAAAGTCATTGGTGTAGCATATAGTTTGTGACACACTTTGTAAAGCAGACAGCCACATAGTTAAATGTGTGTAATCTCTTTTGTATTTTTGTAGCACAATTCCCCGTTCCAAAAAAGACTTACCGTATATACTCGAGTATAAGCTGAATTTTTCAGCACAGCCCCGCAGTGGTATACTGGACCCCGCCCCCCCCCCTGCAGTGGAATACAGGCCACCTGCCCCACGCAGTGGTATACAGGCCGCCCGCCCCCCCATCAGTGGTATACAGGCCCCCCCCTTGCTGCCGCACACCTGTAAGATAATACATCATTTATACTTATCCTGTTGCTGTCACCGCTCTGACACCGCGCATCCTCCGGTCTTCATGCTTCTTCCTGCTTGTACCCGGCGCACAAGCAATGATGTCATCGCTGCTGTGTCCGCTGGGTACAAGCAGGAAGAAGCATGAAGACCGGAGGATGCGCGGTGTCAGAGCGGTGACAGCGACAGGGATAAGTATAAATGATGTATTATTTTAAGGGGGTGCGGCAGCAAGGGGAGGCCCTTATACCACTGATGGGGGGGCCTGTATACCACTGATGGGGTGGGCCTGTATATACCACTGAGGGGGGCCTGTATATACCACTGATGGGGGCTTTATATACCACTGATGGTGGGGCCTTTATATACCACTGATAGGGGCTGTAACCACTGATGAGGGGCCTGTATATACCACTGATAGGGGCTGTAACCACTGATGAGGGGCCTGTATATACCACTGATTTGGGGCCTGTATATACCACTGATTTGGGGCCTGTATATACCACTGATGGGGGGCTGTATATATCTCTGATGGGGGGCTGTATATACCACTGATGGGGGGGCTGTATATACCACTGATGGGGGCTGTAACCTCTGATGGGGGGCTGTATATAACACTGATGGGGGGCTGTATTCCACTGATGGGGGCTCTAACCTCTGATGGGGGGGAACTGTATACCAGTGATGGAGGTCCTATATACCAGTGATGGGGGATTATATACCAGTAATGGGAGGCCATTTATCATGATGAGAGGGCCTGTATACCGTGATGAGAGTCTGCTTCATTTCCCCCCCTAGGCTTACACTCGAGTCAATAAGTTTCCCTAGTTTTGGAGGGTAAAATTTGGGGCCTCGGCTTATACTCGGGTCGGCTTATACTCGAGTTATATACGGTACACAGAAATGCTAAGTACACACCAAAAAAACAGCAACAACAGGCTGCAGCATTCTTCTGGTGGATATGTAAATCAAATTTGACTAATTAATTGTGCTAAAAATCACTTGTTTATAACACGTATACTTTATAAGGCAAGTCACCAAGTTAAATAATTTTTTCAAGCATTACTGGCCTGATTCTGCATGAATGAATGGAGATACAGGAGATCAGCAGTCCTGATCAACTAGTGCCAGCTCTTCCATCTCTCTATTGAATTGTATTATTCTTTTTTCATGTGATACTCTTCTTTACACACACACTATCTGTACAATTTATTTAGTGTTTTATGGCTTTCTCCCCCTATCTCTATGGCTAAGTTATATGCTTTGACGTCCTCTCACTATCCTTATTCACAACAAAACGGCTGCTGCATTTCTTGGTTTAGCTTCATACAGGATATTATAGTGCCTCCTGATTGAATTTTCTGCCATGCCATGTGAAGTGATAGCTGCAAAGCATTATGGGGAAGCCTGTCCAATAGCATCCAGGGTAAGGGATGGCTGGCCCAGGGGGCAGGGGGTCAGAAGCCCCGCAGGCAAATGGTCAAGCAGCAGTTTCAGAGCCGCCCAGCCATCTGTCACATTGGTCTGTATGGCCGCTATGCCCCTGAAGCTCCCTGTCTTGAGTCAGTGACAGATGGCTGCAGCTGGGATGTCCATTGCTCATGGGCCACGGCTTGACCCCCAGGCCGAAATTTGCCAGCCATCCCTTGACCCAGGGTCACATGAGCCTTCTGCAATGTGTAAAAGGGCAATTTGTCGGAAACAATTGGAAATAATTTGAATGAAGTTCAGTTTTCTAAAAATGTACAATAAATTCAATTTCTGAGATTGATACTTTCCTCATATACCTATTACTTTAAGGGTACCGTCACACCTGGACATATCGGCGGCAATTTCACAGGTAACGCTGAGGCGTGGCCTGTCGCCGGCGACATCACCAGTGCGTCGCCCAATGTAAATGGGTGAGGGCGACACATCTGAGCGGTCGCCTGGTTTCACATCACAGCTCTGAAACCAGGCGACCATTCTTGGGCGATGTGTGCTGATCGCCCTGTGTAACATGTCAAGAGCGATGTCAAGGGCGACAGCACACATCGCCTATATCATTCCGGTAGGCGTTTCAGGGCGTATTTACTAGGTCTGGCGGTCTGCGTGGATTGGTGGCTGCTCCAGCGTTACGATTGGTAGTCTTGTTCCTCGGCGTCCTATTTGATGATGTGTGCGTCCCACAATAATGTAGTCTTCCTTTCCATGGTGCTGAAAGGTGTATTAGGCCCCTTTGTCATCTGCGTTTTACGCTGATTGCGGCAGTTGCGGTAAAAAAACGCAACTGCCGCGATTACCGCAATGCGGTCCCACTTGCGGTTCACTTGCGGCAAGTCCCATACAATGTCTATGGGGCTTGTGGCAGGTGTGGCAGGTGCGGCAAGTGCGGTTTTGGCACTTGCGGCAAGTGCGGCTGGGAAAAAAACACAGCATGCTGCAAGTGCCGAAACCGCACTTGCCACAGCTGCCGCACCTGCCGCAAGCCCCATAGACATTGTATGGGGGTTTCCACAAGTGAACCGCAAGTGCGGCCGTATTGCAGTAATCGCGGCAGTTGCGTTTTTTTTTTACCGCAACTGCCGCAATCAGCGTAAAACGCAGATGTCAAAGGGGCCATACCCAGGAGCATACATACTATTAAAAAGCAGCACATTGATGCGCCAGTGTGTGCTACAAAGTGCAGAGATGTGCCATTGCCAAATATGTCTTTTAACACCAACACAACTGTCAGTACATGTCAACTCTGCATCAAAAACCAAAGCCAATCACACGTCTTCGAGGCATCACACAACATAATGTTAATGCCTATCTCTGAGATGTGGCTCAAAATTACGCCCACGTAGCTAATGTGGTGGCTCTGTGTGACGGCCAAGCGGCCACCAGCAACATGATTGCCCGTGGGCCTTGGGCGTCGCTCAGGCAATTTCTGGTCAGGTCATCGCCTGAGCGTCGCCTGGGTTGTCGCCACGTGTAAATAGGCGAGGGTGACCTTGGCGACACGCAAAAACGTGCGCGCGCACGTGCGTCACCTATGAAATCGCCGGCGATTGTCCAGGTGTGACGGTACCCTAATATGTTATGATCAGCTACCACAGATATTCAACTCTAAATACTAGGTCTATAATCACATAACATTATCTGGTGTGTTTTTTACTTTTTGTCAATATATTATGAGTCCTGTATATTAAAATATAGTTTATTCTAAATGATAAGGAATATTCTATTTATAGTTGTAGCATTTTGTTGTAACTACAGCAGGTAAGAAAATGAGTAGATTTTTTTTTCCAGGATTTATGCTGCTCTTTACATTTTAGTTATGTTCCTATATTTCTTAATTATTGTTTTACTGAAGACATAAGACATAGGATTTAGTGACTTGTGTGCATTGTGTTTATCTTACTATAGGATAGCGCCATCTGCTGGTTACTTTTATTAAAACAACTGAAGGACCCGTTGTCATTTTAGGATTGCTGTAAAAATACAAGGCGGGAAAATGTTTGTTGTTAGTATGTCCAAGATGGCTAAATTATGATCACAGAATATTGTTTCTTAAAAGAAATACACATTTTGAAAGGGACCAATGGTATTTTGAACTTGCGCTCAGTGCTTTTTTTGTTGGGGTACGTGGGGACATCACCCTTTTCCCCCTGGTCCTCAAGTTGCCTGACAGCACCCAACCCCTAGCGGGCCTCAAGTTGCCGGGGCCTGACAGCACAAGGGTCCTCAAGGTGCCTGACAGCACACACACCCAGCTCCTCAAGTTGCCGGGGCCGGTACTGGCAAATATTCATTTACAAATAAAGCACTGCTTACGCTACTCATGTGCATTCAGAAAAAGCCATAAATAGGCAATAAATATTAAAATATAAGAAACCAGCAACATTTAAAGGGGAACTCCATGGGGATAAAAATAATGTTTGTACTGTCCCTCCTACATGATGAAGCTGAGCTGGGTACTACAGTTCTATGATCTATAGATCTCTTATAAATCAATAAGATCATATCTGCTCCTCAGCACTCACCCCTCTTTCAGGTGACAATTGGTCACAGAGCAGATTCAGCTTCGAGCATCTTTGGGTTACCTCTGAGATCAGGGGGGCGTAGAGGGGGCATGACCACCGGCTCCAGTGCTCATACTCACATGCCAGCCCCCATTCTATGCCCGTAGTATATATTATTCCTCCTAATCCCACCCATCGCTCTGGATCCTTGCAAGGGTCGTCGCACCCATAATTGTATATATATACAATTAATATTGTATGGAACTCTAGAAAGCATAAACAAAAAACACCATATATTTCTTCCCAAAAGAAACAATTTTGGATAGTGGCCCCATAATATTAATATTATATTTGGATAGATCTGACTCTTATGAATGCAGTCATACTAAATATAAGGCATCTTTTAATTACTTTATTTTTAATGGGGCAAAAGGGGGGTGATTTGAACTTTTAGATTTTTTTAAATTTTTTTCTTATTTCTAAAAACAGTTTTTCACTTTTTACTGTATTTGTTAGTCTCCTTAGAAGTCTTGAAGCTGTGATTGAGTGTACTATACATAGCAGTGTATTAGCACTATTATGTATAGTGAAAAGAAGTTAAAAAAAAAATTGTCATTTTTATGATGGCTATGTTCACTACAAACTGATGTGCTTGGTTTGAGCAGTAATTATGTGCTCATAATCTGATGTTTTTTTTAACTATATCAGATCAAGTGTTTGAGGGTGACGGAGAGGTATGTGCTTTTGCTACTCGATGAAAACAAATTACTCTGCCACTTTAAAATTATCTTCCTAGATTGCCTGTGATGTATGAATTTCATGGCTCAAAATGTCTGGCAGATTGTTAGAATGCTTTATGCTCTATGATAAGTTATTGGATAGAAGGATGTCTATGTACTGTTCTTACTCTAGGGACCCTGTTTACTGTGTCCATCCTTAACAAGGCTAAGGCAACATATTGTTTACCCTAGGTATAAAAAGACATATCAATTAAATAGAGCATACTGTTGTAAACTCTGCAACCTGCTTCCAACATATGTTTTATTGCATTTTGTTCTGAACCTTGCAATATGTTACAGTTAAACATAGATCTATTATGGTACCTTTACACGCCGCCACTGCAGGATGCATACAACCCGCTACAGGCTACAAATGTAGCTTGTCGTGCCAATATCGCCCGTAGTAGCGGCGTCTGAAGACGGGACGACACAGCCAGCTACAGATACATCTGTATCCGTGCATTGCCCATAAACAGATGGCTACATCGCCGATTGTAGCGAGCTGTATCGGCGTGTAAAGAAGGAACAGAAGGGTTGTTCCTACACCATGCTATGTAGCTGGGGCGTGACACAGGCTCCGGGTTTCCGCGCCCCCTTCAGCGATCATTGGAGGAAGCTCCTGCGTTGCGATTGGTTGTCGCCGCACAGGGCGGCATATTTAAGGAGCTGACGAGTCACACTACACAATTGCTCGAGCGTCAAGTATTAATCAGCCTCCTGCGATGCCTGGCCAATCATGGTATTATTGCTTTGTCCTATCAGCGTACGGACGTCTCGTAATCCACAATTGTAGCACGCCTATGTGCTGTCCCTGCTGCACCAGGTACGCCCATAGTAGCTGGTTGTAGCGGTGTGTAAATGAGCTACAGATGGCTACTTGAGACACCCGGCGATGTAGCTAGCTGTAGATGTAGCGTAGCGTAGCGCACCTTGTGGCGGCGTGTAAAGAGGGTGTGTTTCCCGTTTGTAACCGTTTGGGCGTGCTCGTGCACGTGAAGTAGCCGTTGGTATCCATCCTGCAGTGGCGGCGTGTAAAGGTACCATTATGGTTTGTTTAATCCCTTCACAACATATGATGTACATTTACACCATATATCATGACCTTGACTTTGATAATACAGCCATCATTGGTGTGCGGGCTTCATCTTTCCAGGCAGATGATGGCTGTATTATTCAGCTTTTGTTGGCCTTTAACAGCCATGGGTGGAGCAGTCCAAGAAATGCATTTAGCAGATTAACAGCCTTGACATTTAACACGGGGGGCATGTTATTCCATGCGTCCGTGACATGATTGCGAGGTGCCAATTTTTTTTCTGTGACAATTGGAGGTCTACTTATGACCATTGTGCCTTTCATTAAAGTACACCTGTAAAAGCCAACTTGTACAGGCATTCATAGGAGACTGTGATTTTTCCTATACTTATAAAAGCACTCGGATGCTCGCAGTTTGGAGTCCCCTGAGGGAACTAATAACTACAGTAAAAAGTGGAAAAAAGGTTTAAAAATATGAAAAAAATTAAAATCGCCCCCCTTTTGCCCCATTGAAAACAGAGCAATTAAAAAATACACATATTTGTTATTGCTGTGTTTGATCTATTAAATTATAAACAATAATTCTGATTGGTAAATGGTATAATATGAAAAAAAGTACATGCAAATTGGCACTTCAGTGAGGAAGTAGACAAACTCTAATGCCACCTAATTAAGATAGCAATCCTAAAAGTCATAATCTACTCTTAAACAAGCCTTTTAAGATGATTTAGGATTTGTGCCAGATCAGAACTCCAATCTGCAGATGCTGCATTTCGGAGTGATTGCCCCTCATCAGTGCAGTGTGTGGGAATTCTGATCTGGCTGTATGAGAAGCTAAGATGAGGTCTGGAGGAACAGCTTTTCTCTTTGTGGAGAGTATTCTGCCAGCCGGCAGTAAAAAAAGTAAAACACCAAAACTACAGGTCTTTTTGGCCACTACAACAATGTAATTAAATGCAACAAGAGGACAATCAAAACATTGTATCTACCCCAACATGGTGTCAGTAAAATGTAATTTCAGGGCACAAAAAGAACTCACCCAAGCCCATATCCCAAAAATTAAAAACATTATGGGTCTCGGAAAATGGTGACACAAAAGATTTTTATTACGAATTTACAAACATTTTTTAACCACTTAAATTAAAAATATATACTTGCTTGCTATCTGCATATTTGTACCGACCTTGAGAACCATATTGTCATATCTGTTTTACTGTACAGTAGTTATGAGTGAGCAGTAAAATGCTCGGGTGCTCGATGCTCTGGTAGAGCATATCGAGATGCTCAGGTGCTCGACCCAAGCACTGAGCCCAATGTTAACCTATGGGAATCCTAAGCATTTTTCCGGCGGCACCCCTGGCAACCTGGATAAACTTTTAAAAAGTCACAAATGTATATGAACAGTGCTGAAATGACATGGGAACAGCATAGGGAAAGACCCCTTTAATCATTTCTGACTCCCCAGGTCACTGCTGTGAACAATGTTGTCTGAGTATTACGCCACTTTTATGGACTCACAATAAAACGTCCAAAAACTAAACCAAAATGGATTTTCCTGGGGAAAATGTTAAGGGCTTATACCCTGTCTCAGAAGGGTTGGTGTATTATTTTTTTTTTTTTTACATTAAACATAAAAAAAAAAAAATGGGAGGCACGCCGATGCCCCTTTCAAGAGATGTGGAGGAGGGCCTCATTAAATATTGTATGTTCCCATTATTAGGTAGTGAATCTTCCATAGTGTTGCCCTATGCAGGCTGCCAAAAATTGGGAGCCACTCCGATGCACCTTTTAAGAGACGTGGAGGAGAACCTCATTAAATATTGTATGTTCCCATTATTAGGAAGTGGGTCTTCCATAGTGTTGCCCTATGCAGGCTGCCAAAAATTGGGAGGCACTCCGATGCCCCTTTTAAGAGATGTGGAGGAGGACCTCATAAAAACAACATTCCCATTACAAAGGTCTCCTGTACTTGTAATGCCCATGCACCAAGTATGGACTGAAACATTTACCTCTGGGGGTATACATGAATATACTGTCTAACTTTTTTTGGAATACAGGTATCATAAACACCCTTTAAAAATATTATGTGGGTGTTGCATCATGGACCACGGTCATCCTGGTGATATGGTGGTGGAGGAAGAGGAGACAGAGGAGGACTAGAGCAAATAGCCAAAATCAGGAAGCATATAGCCATGTGTGGGGGTGAAGAGGAGCATGGGAATATACCTCCCCAAGAAGGGCACTGGATTTGAGTTTATATTATGCTGCTATCATTTTGTGGTGTTGAAAAGTCTGGCCCAATCCAGCCCTTGTTCATTTTGATAAGAGTCAGCCGGTCAACATTTTCAATTGACAGGCAGGTGCGCTTATCAGTAATAATTCCCCCTGTGGCACTTAAAACCCGCTCTGACAAAATGCTAGCGGCAGGGCAGGTCAGGACTTTGAAGGCATAGAGAGCCAGTTCATGCCACGTGTCCAGCTTGGATACCCAATAATTATAAGGCACAGAGAAATCACGGAGGACATTGGTACGGTTGGCAAGGTACTTATTACGTTTTGACTGCCTTGTAGTATGGAAGAGCTGCTGCTGTGATTTAAATGAAGCCTTTTTTTTCCCTGTTCAGTGTGGAGAGAGGAAGCTTATGAGCGGGAGTAGGTTGTAGCAGGTGTGTGTGATGAATATGACTCATGCTTAGGTGAACTGAGGGGTGTGTCGGCTGGCTGCTCCCCACCTCTCGGCCATAAATGGGTAAGATCACATCCACCTATTGTTGCTGATTCAGTTCACGTCTGGACTGTGACCTGGTGTGAGCAGATGCTGATCTGAAGCTGCTGTGTTTTTTTTTCCCTTGGAAGTTGCTGGCATCTGTGGTCCGTGGGTGGAGGTAGGGGCTTAGGCCTAGGGCTTCTCAGGAGCTGGCGGCTCGAACCTCCTCACCTTTAGAGGTACCTTCGAGATCAGGTCCAGCCAGGGACCCCAGTATCAGGGCCAGAGCAGGCTCCCCTGATCCCCTTCATCCAGCTCCTGGCTACCCCGACCCCTGACAGTGTGACAGTACTCCTTCAGCATATTCCCAAACTTTGCAGTCCTTGTGAGAGTACCCCGTGCCTCAATGCCTGTGCCATAGGAGGGGCTGAGAAAACTCTCCCAGAACTTTGAGAGTGTTCCCTTGCCTCTGCTGGATTGGAGTTGTGTCTCTCTCGCTTGTACTCCTTGGTTGTCCACCGAACTGTGAACTCTGCCGCCAACGTTTTGAGAAGGGAAATTTTTTACTAATTCTGCAACAAGGGCTTTCTGGTACTGCCCCATTTTTGTAGATCTCTCCACCTCGGGAATAAGAGATATAAAGTTCTCCTTGTAGCGTGGGTCTAAAAGTGTCACCAACCAGTAATGAGTGTCACCCAAGATTTTGATAACGCGAGGGTCACAGGACAGGCAGCGTAACATAAAGTCAGCCATGCGCACCAGACTGGTAACAGGCAAAACTTCCATGTCCTCACCAAGAGGACATGCAGGCAATGGAATAAAACGATGTTTGGGTGAGCGCTGGGATATGAAGACAGCTACACTTCAACAAGTATTTTACCTGTAAGTTTATTGTTCAAATCACACTAGGTCCTCTCCCACAACATGTTTCGACGCTCAGGGCGTCTTCCTCAAGTGGATCCAGAGAGAGACCCCGTGCACTCACTACGTGAGCCCCCCTGTTGTGCGGACAGCACAACAGGAAAAGGTGAGTGTAACGGTGACTTAACAGAGGGTGGATATAAAACATAAAGCAGCGTGGCGCAACCAATTTCTATATCTCATTACTCACCAAGAGGACGACTGACTATCCTCTCCTCCTCCTCCCTGTCCTCTGGCCATCCATGCTGAACAGACGGTATGACAGTTGTGCAGGTAGTATTATCTATAGTGCATGAAACTAGCTCCTGTTCTTCTTCTTCCTCCTCCTCCTCCTCATTGTCCCCCAATCCACATTGGGATGAGATGAGGCTGGGCTGTCTATAATTACCCCGTATGGACCCTTGCTCCATCTCATCATGCTCCGTCTGCAATGCATCCTCTTTGATTTTGAGCAGAGAGCGTTTCAGAAGTCAGAGAAGCGGGATGGTGACGCTAATTATGCCGTCATCGCCGCTCACCATTTTGGTGGAGTCCTCAAAGTTTTGGAGTATGGTACATATGCCGGGCATCCATGTCCACTCCTGAGGTTATGTGTGTAGTCTAAACCGAATACCGATGGCCTGGTTGAGGCTGGTAGTCAACAACTGCCCTCTTCTGCTCACAAATCCTGACCAACATCTGCAGTGTCGAATTCCAATGTGTGAGGACATCACACACCAGTCTGTGAGCCAGAAGCTGAAAAACTGCTGAAACCCGCAAGGGTGTCCGAAGCAGTAGGTGAATTTCTAAAATGGTCACACAGGAGGTGTACTTTGACGAGCAGATCCAACATCTCCAGGTAGGATTTAAGAAACCGCTGAACCACGAGGATGAGCACATGGGCCAGGCATGGGACATGTGTGAGCTCGCCTCAGAGCCGCCACCAGGTTCCGGCCATTGTCACACATGACCATGCCTGACTGTAGGTTCAGCGATGTGAGCCACAGATCTGCCTGCTCTTTCAGAGCCTGTTGCCGCTTGGCCGAGGCAGTGCTGCAGTGCTTCCAGCTTCTGAATGATGTGGAGAGTTAAGAGGAGGAGGCTGAGGAGGATGATGTGCAGGAGCTGTAGACAGTGGGGGCAGCCCTGATTGAGTTAGGGCCTGCAATCCTTAGCGTCGGGAGGACGTGTTCCGTCACATGGTCCGACTGGGTCCCGGCTTCCACTATATTAACCCAGTGTGCCGTCAGCGAGATGTACCGTCCCTGCCCACAAGCATTTGTCCAAGTGTCCGTGGTTAGGTGGACTTAGCCGGAAACTGCGTTGTTAAGGGCACGGCTAATGTTTTGGGACACGTGCTTATGTAATGCGGGGACAACACACCGGGAGAAATAGTGGCGGCTGGAGACCGAGTAACGAGGGATGGCCGCCACCATAAGATTGCGGAATGCTTCCGTCTCCACTAACCTAAATATTAAGATTTTTTTTTTTTGCTTGCACCTTAACATTAGGTGATGCCTCTTCTTCTCTCTTATATAATATCCACTAGCCTAAAGGCAATATTTCGAGTGCAAGCAGTCGCGAAATGTGTGAATTGAGTAGTGTGGTCTGTGGGGCGTTGGCTGCGTATTTGCGCTTGCGTCCCAAGGACTCGGCTATGGACAACTGAACGCTGCACTGGGACAAGGACGTGGACATGGTTGCTGATGGTGGTATGTCTGATTGTGCAACAATAGGTGGAGGACAGGAGGTATCTTCGCGTGCACTATGGACAGGGGATTGCATTGCATGCACAACAGTGGAAGAAGCAGTGGTGTCACCCGTATACACTGCTCCTGGACCATGGGGTTTGGCCCACAAAGTTCGGTGCTTTGCTGCCATGTGCGTGATCATGCTGGTGGTGGTCAGGATGGTAGTTTTGCTACCCCTGCTGATGCTGACATGGCAGGTGATGCAAATGGCCTTTTTGAATTATCAGCAGACTCCTTAAAAAACAGCCATACTTGGGAAGACCTAAGAGTTGTACTGGCAAATTCCGTCGTGTTGGTATTACAGGGAACAGTTGCCCGCCTTCTGTCTGCGGTCACCACACTGCTTCTTCCTGCTTGTTGGGGTGCTATGCCTCCCTCCCCCTGTGCGCAGCTGTCCTCTCTCTGCATGCCCTCCTGCCAGGTTGGGTCAGTTACTAGATCATCCACCCCATCATCTTCCACTTCCTCACCCTGGTCCTCCTCCTGACTTTCTGGCAATTGTGTTTCATCATCATCCACCTTATGTGACACTTTCCTACTGTCGCCTTTGTGTGACCGTGGCTGCTCAAATACTTGAGCATTGCTACATACGATCTCCTCATACCCCACTTCAAGTGGAGCGGGCGAAAGGCCCGAATCTATGAATGGAAAAGTGAATAGCTTTCAGAGTATCCAAGTTTGGGATAATCACTCGGCATGGTGGGAGGAAGGTGGATCAGGGTGATGAATATGCGGTCACGGCTACTGAGACTTTACCGTGTGGAAGACAGGCTGGTTGTGGTGGAGGCAAACTGACTGGAAGCATTATCCACTATCCAACTAACAACTTTTGACACTGCTCTGGGTTTAATAATGGTGTGCTACGGTCCCCTAGGAATTGGGACAGGAAGGTCGGGCAAGAAGATGTGAGTGTTTGTTGTGGCACAATTCTAGCTTGACCATGGCCTCGGCATCTACATGCACCATCACCATCACGTCCAGTTCCTCATCGCTTGACACCGGCCTTGGCATTTTGAACAGGGTGCTATATGGGTTTTAAAAGTGTTTTAGCTGTATACAGCTAAATTAATCCTAAAAAAGACTGTTGTTTGGATGGCTAGATAGATATTAGAAGCCTGTACACCAGCCCCAGATGTGCTGACTGGTATACAGCCTTTGCGTACAATTCTTAAATTCTGCTATACAGCTAAATAATCAAAAGACTGTTGTTGATGGATAGATAGATATTAGAAGCTGTACACCAGCCAGATGTGCTACTGTATACAGCTCTTGTGTACACTGAGTGTCTATATACCTCTGCCTATCAGCTATTAATCCTAAAAGGACTGTTGTTTTGATGGATAGATAGATATTAGAAGCCTGTACACCAGCCCAGATGTGCTGACTGATATACAGCCTCTTTAGTACACCAAAGTGTGTTATATACCCTGCATGTCAGTATACAGCTAGATTAGTCCTCAAAAGGACTGGTTTTTGATAGATTTTATATCCCAGCACCTAGCACTACCTAAAAGACCCAAAATCTCTCCCTCACTCAGCAGCACCTCACCCTACACTAGCTGACAATGTGGCTCAGAGTGACGAGCACAGCGCTGTCAGGTCTTATATGGACCTGATGACACTGTGCGGCCAGCCAATCACTGTAATGCCACAACATGGCTGTGACATTACAGTGTGTAGCAGACAATCCCTGCATGTGGTCTGGCTCTGTATGGAGCGCCAACATGCAGGTAGGTGAACCCGAGCATAAGCTCGAGCATCTCGCAGTACTCGGTGCTTGCCGAGCATTACAAGTACTGTGATGCTCACATGAACACCGAGTATCGGCGAGCATGCTCGCTCATCCCTACTGTAAAGTGCCATGGTAGATTAAAAACATTGTGTAATTGCACTTTATATGCAATTCAACCCACTTTGAATTATTGTTCCTGCTTTTCATTACTGCCCATGATAAAATCAATGGTGTCATTCAAAAGTACAACTTATCCTGAAAAAGAACAAGCCTTCATATGGCTATGTGGGTGGAAAATAAAATGTTATAACACATGGAAGGAGAGGAAAAAAAGAAAGCATGAAAACGGAAAATCATATGGTTGTGAATGGAGTTAAATTTACTATACACTATCATCTACAAAGCAATCCATAATTTCTCTCCTTCATACAACTCTGAATTAATCTCCCAATATCCTCCTACATTTAATCTTTAATATAACCAGACCTCCTTCCTTCATACAATCTTGCACGTTCCTCACCCAAAGGCCTCCAAGACTTCTCCTGAACATCTCCCATCATTTGGGATTGAGTCCCTCAACACGTCCAGTTGCCTCCCACATTCATTGGAGCTGCTGCAATCCTTCAACCTACTCCACCTTCCTCATTATCCTATGGAGTCTAAGCCTGTGAGGGCAGGGTCTTCTTTCTCTATATACAAGTCTGTCACTGTTAGTTTGATCATTGTAAATTACATATGTATTTTGTATGTAAACCCTCTTTACATCTTAAGCACCATGGGATCAATGGTGCTCTAAAAATAGTAATTATAGTACCGTAACATATTATTTCTTGAAAAAAATAATCATGTACGTACATCTGATTTTACAGTTGATTTTATTTTATTCTTGCAAAAATTTGTTTGTACTGTAACAAAATAGCAAAACTTTATTTTAGACAAAAATTCACATGAATGATACAGTCATGGTTATATTCAATAAGAAACAGCATACAAATCATACCTAAATCACATAAGGTATAACAGAAAATATAAAAAGTAGGATACAAATACTATGACCAAGATGGGTAGATGTGTTTTTTTTTTATATATAAAAACTCATATATTGTGATTTTTTTTATAATATATTAAAAGATGTAAACCAAACAAGCAGATTTAGCAAACATACACAGGTTTATCTCTACCTTTATATCTGTGATTGTTGAAAATATTTGAAATCATCCCCTTTTCTATGACATAGCAAGATCTGTGCAGAACTCCCCTCTAAAGGAAAACTATATGCTTGCAAACAAGCGAGACATTAGGGGTACTTCACACACAGCGATATCGCTGAAATCAACGACCTCGCCAGCGATATTGCTGCGTGTGAAAAGCAGCAGCAACGGGGCCCCTGCTGCAAGGTCACTGATCGTTACACAACGATCAGGACCATTTATTGCTTGTTGGTCTCCTGCTGTGCAGCATGCATTGGCAAGTTTGACGGCAGGAGACCAACGAGCACTGGTCCGGAGAATGCAGGGAGCCGGCGCGGGCAGAGACACCGCCACCAGCCGCAGACACAGCGGCGTGCATCCGGCCGCGCAGTGCACGCTGGAACATGTAGTCATAAGACTACATGTCCCAGTGTGCACTATGCGGCCGGGTTCACAGCGTGCCTGATGTGTAACCAGGGTACACATCGGGTAACTAAGCACAGCGCTGTCCTAGTTACCCGCTGTGTACCCTGGTTACCAGCCTGTAAGTGGGAGAAGGCTGGTAAGCAAGGTACACAGCGGGTAAGTAGGACAGCGCTGTGCTTAGTTACCCGATGTGGACCTTAGCTACCAGCCTTCTCCCGCTTACCCAGCAATGTGGAGGTCGGTTCACTGGTCCCTGGTTGCTGAGGAGATCTGCCTGTTTGACAGCTCCCCAGCGACCACACAGCGATGTTCCAGTGATCCTGGTCATTGTCTGGATCGCTGGAACATCGCTGTGTGTGACGGTACCTTTAGCCTGGGGGTTGTGTAAAGATGTGAAACAGAAAAACAAATACCAGTGGCTATTAGTGGACCCTTCCAGAATGGTTACTAAAGACATTATATATTTTAAGAGCATGCGCCAACGCTGAATATTTGGTGCAAAAATACTGGTAAGCTGCACCCTGTGGCAGGAAAACACTCCACAAAACATACTTTTTTGGGGTGTTTTAGGTGCAGATTGTGGTCATGCGTTTTTGTTAATATAGTCAATGCGTGGGAAGGCTACAAAAAGCAGCAATTGACATGCTCATTCTTTTGTCTTGACCACAATCTGCACCTAAACTGCAAGAAAAAATAAGCATCATGGGGACTACACCAGAATTCTCACAAAAATGCTGCAAAAATGCATAAAAAATGCAGCATTGGCACATACCCTAAAGCTTTTGTCTGGAAACTGAGAACTATTCACTGATTAAACAATGCACACGCAACAAACTCCTACAGGGCTCCATTTTTGTTAGTGATCACTCTAGCAATAGGGTTAAAGGGATTATCCACTACTTAGATAACCCATTCTCAATCTGAGTGTTTGCCCATCTTCCCCGCAGGCACTGTTCCAGCGGTATCAATGATGTACCAGTGTTGGCACAGTCTTACATGGGGCTCACGTACAGTTGTTGCATCACTTGAGCACTGCATCCAGTCAGCACCGGCTTCATTCTCCGGATCTACTAATTGAACATTAAGAGGAAGTCAGAGCTGCAGTTGGCTGCTCACTTCCTATTGATGTTTGATATGTATGAAAATGGAGAGAATTCAGCTGTTGAAAATTAAGCCATGAGAGAGACAGTGCCAACACTGCTGGAACACCATCAACACCGCTGGAACAGCACCGCCACCAAAGTTGAGTATAAGGGGTTTTATCTTAACAAAGGAAAATGCTCAGATTGAGAAGGGGTGGTTGTCTGAGTAGTGGTCAACCCCTTTAATATCACTTATAAATGTAATACTACAACTGGCATATGTATTTACAAATGGTGCCATTGATTAGTGAAATCATAGCGCAAAATATTGCTTTATTTTTTTAATTGGTTAAACGGCAAATCAGTATTTTCTACTAGCTGCCAAAAGAGGTCAATTTGAAGAGGGTTCAGTGATCCCAGTGCTCATATATCCCTAGATCATGGAAGTATGAAATGGTAGCGTAAGATACTGGAACAGACCACACTACAACCCTGCATGAGGGATGTAACTATAGTGTAGGCAATGCAACTGCAGTAATACCTGAGCGCTAGATTCTTTTGGGGACCTAAAGGTGCCATTGACCCATATAAGACCAATTCTATTAAAGACCTGTGAAGGTTAGGTGCCCTGTTGAAGCTTTTGAACTGGGGCCCATGAGCCTCCAGTAACACCACTGAGCTATGTGCACATGTTGCACCTGCAGTGTGTTTTTTTGCTGCAATCGCAGTAGATCCACAACATGTTTGCTGCAATTTATAAAACGGAAAAGTTGTGACTTAAAAATTAACCATTGCTACAATGTGATAACACAGACTAAAGTGATTTAACTGACCAGATATTCACATATATATAATAATTTTGCTGTAACAAAAAGCGTTTGATCTTTCTCAGAAACATCACAATCTAAGAAATATATGGTGCAAGTGCAAAAACAGGATTGGAATATGTGCACTAATCTGAAGAACATCTGCTCGTATCTTTTAATTTTTTTTCAAATAAAAAACAAGTGTAGTCACCCCCCGCCCCGCAAAAAATTATAAAAGTAGACATTGTGATCTGTATTTTTATGGGCTAGATGCAGGGGTGAACCTACAGTGGTGCAGCTGGTTCAGCTGCACCAGGGCCCCGACCGGGTAGGGGGCCCCTCAAGCACCTGTAGGGGGCCCCTTGTGACCCTGTGTCAGAGGAGAGGAGGTTAACTGAGGGAAGCTTCCTGCTCTGCTTCCCTTGGCTGTTCCCGCCCCTCCTCTCCTCTGCAGCCCCGGCTCCCAGACCTGCAATGCGTGGCTCCGCGCAGGTAGGAGCCGCACCAAAGCCCCCCGCTAGCACCCCCTTCCCCCGCTCCTCACCTAGAGCTGCTAGCACCCCACCCCCCCCCACCGGTCCTCACCTAGAGCTGCTAGCACCACCCCATGCTCCTCACCTGGAGCTGCTAGCATCCCCGCCTAACCCCACCCCCCAGCTCCTCACCTACAGCTTCACCAGGGCCCGCCGGGCTGAAGGTCCGCCACTAGATGTATTCATTATGAGCACTCTTGATTTGCTTTTGTTTAAAATAAATCTTTGATTATGCAATTTTATATGCTTTAATGCCAAGTTTAATTGCTTATTGAAACTAGAAAACAAGAAAGTACACGTATTGAACTAAGACCTGAAGTTTCCAGTGATTCTCAGTGGCTTTTATATAGTTTTATCAATGTCATAATACTGCAAACTATATAGAAAATTAAAGTATCACCATTTTGTTGGTGGCATAATCAGCACAAACATTTTCCAAAATGAACACTCCGGATAAACTAAAACACTCATACAAACCCTTTGAAGACCTGCAATAATTATCACAGTCTGGATCAGTTTTCCCTGTGTTCCTTATATACCTTATAAAATAAATAGCTTACAATGAACATAAGTGGAAAAATAAATATATTTGTTTTCATACTGCAAAAAATTACGTATGGCATTAACTCTATCTGATCCTCCTGTCGACCTTTGCCAATGTCTGTAGTTTTAATATTGATAACCCAAGCTGAATTTCATTATTTGGCACTTAAACAATTTTGCACTCGTTAGAAATTTGCTTTCAAATTATTTAAACCCATGTCTCTTCTTCTTCTTCATCATCCTGATTATCATCATCATTGTCTTTTCCTCCACCTTGTGCTTCTTTTTCTTCCGATCTTATGTTATCTGTACCATTCTGTTCTTTGTTCTGAGGATTAGAAGCTTCCAGGGATAAGGAATGTTCTGAGGACCACGTTCCTTCATCAGTGTCCAAGTCTCCTGTACTAACAGCTGTACTCTGTGACCCATTCCGGCTTCGGATGCCAGAAGATTGTGCAGCATGTTTTTTTCTGTTTTTTGTTTTGCTTTGTCCTTGTCGATATGAGACTGGAGTTGGAATTTTGGATGGCTTCTTTTCTGGTCTATTATCTTTCCGTGGGCGTATTTTCGGCTTTAGTTTCAGTTTATAAATTGATGGCACTCTTTCTGGTCTTTTCAAATATTTTTTTGGCTTGGATGATTGTGGTAATTTGGATTGTTCGTGAGTATCATCATTATTAGCATTTGGCACTGATGAATCTTGGTTGTCACTTGTAGCCTGTACAGCTTTCTTTTTGGCTTCCATTGCCTGCTCTCTCAGTCTTTGAGACGGCAGTTGTTTCCCTTTTTTACTGTTGCTTATTACTGAACATACATTCTTTTTATGACTTGTCTGTATTTCTGGTGTAATTTCACCCTTTTCTTGTGATTCTGATGGCTGTGAAAGTAGATCTTTTTTTGTATTTCTTTTTTCTCCAACTTTTGGAGATATTCTTGAAATCCAGTCTTCTACATCCACTCTATTGAGTTTTACTGGGCCTTTTGACAGTTCTGAGATAACATCATCATAGTTTCCTCCTCTAGATGGCCATTTCATGTCTATATATACACCACTCCTTGGTATTGCTACTTCTCCATCAGGTGTCTTTAATGCATTACGAACTGAGGACAAAGCAGGTACTGATTTCCTTTTTATGTCAAAGTCATGAACAGCAACATCACTTGCAATGCTAGATGTAAAATCTCTACGTCTGTTTTCATGATTGCTATTTTCATCTGAGTCTCCCTCCAGAACTTTAATATTTGATAGGATTTCATCTTCAAGACTTTGATACAACTCTTTCTCTTGATCTGGACCAATTGGCAATGGTTCATATGTACAACCAGTATCCAAATTATCTGACAAAATAGAGGCCTCCAAAGAACTGGCTTGATTGTAGTGTGTTTTAATAGAAAAATGATTCTCCTTTACAGGTGGAACATTTCTGTTAGGCTGGATTGTTGGTGTGCTTCTACCATTTCTTAGATTTCTGACTGGTTCAATGTGAGCAGTAAAACTTTTTGTTGTAAGTCTATTGTGATCAGTGTTGAGATTATTTCCTGTTGGTCTGCTTCTATCTCTGTACTCAAATTCACCTTGGTAAGCCCTACTAGGAGTAGAGGGTCTATTAAAAGTTGACAGTTTATTACCATTAAGTTCTTGTTTCATTGGCTGGGTAAATTGTTTAGTTGGAGAAGAAGACCGGATATTCAGCTGCTTAGTTGGAGATGAAGGTCGCATACTAGGCTGTCTAGTTGGAGATATAGAACGTGTGTTAAGCTGTTTAGATGGAGACAAAGAACGCGTGCCAAGCTGTTTTGATGGAGATGAAGAACGTGTGCTAAGTTGTTTAGTTGGGAAAGAAGGATGAGTGCTCAGCTGTTTAATTGGGGAACTTGAGCGTGTTATGTCAAAATTGTTATTAGGCTGGTATTCAGATATTTTACTTTGCTGGTTGTAAAGCAAATACTTTGAAGGGCTAGGTGGCCGTAAAAAACGAGAAGGTGTTTTAGGCCTTGATTCATGTTGAAAGTTCTTTTGCTCTGTTAGAGTCTGTGCTTTCACATGTGCATTGTATATGTGAGTTTGGCGCATATCTTTAATCATTGAATCTTTAATACAGGGAGCATAGCTCTTTCCAACTTCTCGTCTTCCTTTGTTATTCTCAGTAACAACATTTGAAGAATATGAGTTGTCCTCTTCACTTCCAGTCAAATGGGAAGCCGTAGAGGATGTGGAGAAATTATGCTCATCATGACTAGATTGTGAAAAATGGGACTGCTGGCAGGTTTGAGAGTCATCCCCAAACAGTTGTCTCCTGGAAGGGGTAGCTGGCCTTTCGTGACCCCTGTCAACAGAAAATGAAATAATTACCTTATTAAGATGGTTAGCTGTTTAATACAGCGATGAACAAAATAACAAAAAAACTATTATTTTTCAGGTTAGTTTACAATATGTACAGATTATCACGCTAAATAGAGAAATGACATAGAAAGTCCAACAACCAAAAAAGTCACATCTTTGGAAATAACATGGATAAGAACCATGCATAATGCATGATGTATTGAAATTTGTTCCTACAAAACATCCCCTGCTGGTGCAATTAAGCATCTCTTAGAAGGGCAATCCTTAGTATGTCTCCAGGATGGGCTATAAGTTTATTATTGATTAGTTCCATCCTCCAGGTCACCCACCAATCATATAAATGAAGGGGATACAGTGCTGATTTTGTACTGCTTTACTTAGGTTTCCACTACTAATGTGACCTCTTTTCTTTTGTCCTAACTATTTCTATTGCTTTCCCAATATATTTCTGCTACCTACTCTGTTCCTGTGAGCTTATCTCTTTGAGCAACCTTTCTTGTTGCTCTAGCTTTGATCCTTTTGGTCTGGAGATCAAAATCAAATGAAGTGAGAAGGGCACAGCACACATGAGGGCATGCATGCCCAGACTGCTGTCACTCACACATAGGTAGCCCTGCCCCCCACTTGTGAACCTCAGTTGGTTCAATTCTGGTCTCAAGACCGAAAGGATGAAAGCGAGAACAACAATAAAGGTATTTATGGGTTACAGAGAGATAAGCTTACAGGTGCAGGGTAGGTAGCAGAAATATATTGGGAAAGTGTAAGAATAGTAAAGAATAGTTGGGACAAAAGAAAGTGGGTCACATTGGAAAACCTCTTTAAGGCTGGTTTCACAAATCCATATTTCGAGGTTCATTCTCTGACCATGAATCACAGACTGCCTGCCGGTCTCCAGCCAATCCTTCAATAACAGTCCTAGAACAGACCTTTAAAACTTTGTGAAATTGTCCTAATATCAACTGTATAGGAAAAAATGTCATAGAAAAACAGTCCTACATCAGCGATGTAGTTCTTTCACATTCAGGATTGATGAGGGACCCTTAGGTGTATCCCCCACTGATCATAAAATATTGAAATATTCTAATACCAGGTTATTAATTCATAAGCTTGATATAAACTATTAACTTGCATTGATCCTTTGACTCTTGGATGTAGACATGGTGTATAAAGTTTGTAATAGATTTGCTGACAAAAACCTTTCCGTGTGTTTTTTTCCCCAATATTTTACATTTTGACTCCTCGGTCTACAAAACATCAGGCCACATTTGATATGCAATGTTAGTGACCATGAATATGTTTTTATCTATGTTTTTATCTATGCCCCTTTCTCAATGATGGCTTTATGATATCTACCAGACTTTCATTTAATACTGAATTGTCTTCACACTGTGGAAGGATAGACATTTGGGGTATTTTTCAGCACTGAAACAAGAATGCAATTTAATCTACTGCAGTTCCTCAAAGGTGATAGTTTTAGCATTGTTTATCAATGGTTACATAGTGTATCAGGTCCTATACAATTGTGAGATGTTGCGAGATGTTGCGTCCCTGGTGCGGGCGAGAGTGTGTGATTTGTGCGCAGGCATCCGCCTGCGCACAGATCACTAATGGAGGGCAGTGAGAGCGCACGGCGGTCTGCAAGCATCTGCAGACCGCCGTGCGCTCCATTATAAACATAGGGGCCGCGGTCTGCATGCAGATACTTGCAGATGCCTCTGCAAAACACTGCGGAGGCATCTGCAAGTCTGAAGGCAGCCTAAGAAGCTTTTCTTTCGATAGTCATTTCGTGTTTTTGTCTTATTTCTTGATAATGTTTCCAGCTTCTTTGATTTATTAACCTATCAGATGTGATTAGAAATTAAGTGAAAAAAAGGTGTAATCTCTTCCACAATAAGATATATCTTATTTGTTAACCGTGAAGGTAGATATAAACACCATTGAAATGAAAAATTGGTAAGCTAAGTTAAGTGGGGTGGTGAACCAATGCCAATCAGCTGACTAAAGGGGCTGTAGCACTCTGGCAAATGTTTTGTCTCCTTTATTCATTGTCTACATGACACAGCTCTGTACATTTTGTAGAGGCTGTGCATGGTATTGCAGTCAGTCCCGTTAGCAAAAGACATCAATATGAAACTTAAAAGATCAATTTACATATTTTTACATGTTAGTGGTTACCTTGAGTTTAAAAAAGGGGTAGGAGTGGTGTGCTGCCCAGTTTCATGTAAAAGCAGCAGCACAGTCAGACATATAAAGAGGCTGCACAGCTTAAACAACAGCAAAGTGGTAAAACCATTAAAAAGTTACTTAAAATTGCAATTTCAAAGCAAATGAGCAGTAAGATAAGGCCAATGGTCCTTATACCTTTTTATCACAAGCCTTTTAACAAGGACCTTTTAGTAATTTTTTCATGCTGAACTGACACATGATGGCTACTAATAATGACTACTAAGCAGTATAAAATGTTGTTTTTTTATGATTATTCTGCCTCTATTGCAGATATATTATCAATCAAAGTATTTGGCAGTTAATGAATTAACTTTGGTTCTGTTTTTTCCTGTATGATGTTGACCAATCACAGGGAGACCATTATCGTAAAGTTTCCCCAGTGAAACCTCTGATAACACACACTTGGACTTCACAAAGTTTACTCATTTTGGGGCTAATACTTTGATTATTAATATCGCCGCAACGGAGATTCAGAATTAAAAAATAAAACACAATGTTACCATTATTATATCCTGCATTCAGTTCAACATGAAAAATTTGGTACCAAATTTTTTGTACCAAAGAATTTCAACCAAAAAATAGTATTCTGAAACTGATCCAAAACCTTGTATGTAAACATTTAAGCAATTGGACACCTACCTGAAAGCAAAGCTTCTTTTGAGATCAGACTGCCCTTGAGGAGTTCTATATACCGCATTTTTGTCTGTACTTTCAGGGGAATTGGATGATAAGGAATAGGTTCTATTACTGTTTGATGTGTATGTCTTCCAATCCACCGGGGGCAATGGACTTTGAGATCTGCTAACTATCAACGTTGTTTGAGTTTTATTGGGATTATCTGATCGAGGTGTTAGACGAGCTTTTATTTCATGTGTTGGATTTATTGGCTTTTGTTGATTTCCAGATTTTGAAGCTTGTTTGTGAGCTGTAGAAAGAAATATTCCGAAGAAGATAATCCATTACTATACAATGAAATATTAGTAACATAAATATTGTTGAACATGTAACAAATATAACTTGGTCTCACTCTGGTATTACACGTTTTCTAAAATATCAATAACCATTATGGACAGTCACATTTTTGTAGATGAAATCTACTGTCTATGCCTGAATCATGCCGACACTTCGTTCTTCATAAACACGAGTTGTTCATCTGCCCATGTGAGTTTTTCATCTCAACTGACCTAACACTAAGTTGGCACTGATGTAAGTGCCATAAATTGTCTCTTAAAAGACCCAACTCGTGATAGCAAAGGGACTGCTGTGGATCAAAAATACATTAGCTTGATCCTTGCCAATATCAAGGAACGACAAAATCTGTACGCATCATACCATGTTTCCCCAAAAAAAAGACATCCCCCTAAAGTAAGACCTAGTGGGGTTTTTGTCAGGCTGCTAAATATAAGCCCTCTCCAAAAAATAAGACTCAGCAAAGTTTTATTTTTTCTTAAGAATGCCCATCTCACAGAATATCAGGGCATGCAGCTGTGTCTGTGCGTTTGTATTTCACGATATTCCGCCTGCCCCACTTGTCCCAGTGACCGCCGCTCTGAGCTCTAGATGTATTGGGAGCCACCAGCCTATCAGAGCACAGAAGCTGATGGTCAATCAGAGATGTTAAATGTGGGCCTCTGATTGGCCGGTGGCTACACCTGTACATATACGCAGCTGAGGCAGAGAGCTTAGAATGGCACCCATAAAACTGCAGTGGCAGATCGGTGAGGTGAGAAAAGTGTGTGTGTGTGTGTGTCGTAATGGGGATGATGGGGGATACGGTATTGGGGGTGGCATGGGGATGGGATGATGGGGGATACAGTATTGGGGACTGCATGGGGATGATGGGGGCTGCAAGGGGATATTGTGGTCTGCAAGGGGAAATTGTGAGCTGCAAGGTGATGGTGGGGATGATAAAGGCTACATGGGGATATTGGGGCTGCAAGGGCTTGATGGGGATATTGAGGGCTGCAAGGGGATTATGATGGGGGCTGAAAGGGAATGATGGAGATATGGTATTGGGTGCTGCATGGGGATGATGGGGCTTCAAGAAGATATTGTGGTCTGCAAGGGGATATTGAGGGCTGCAAGGGGGTGGTGGGGATGCTGAGGGCTGCAAGGAGATATTGGGGGCTGCAAGGGTTGGTGGGGATATTGAGGGCTGCATGGGGATGATGATATGGGATAAAAGGGGATTATGGGGGCTACAAGTGGATATTGGGGGCTCCATGGGGATATTGGGGGCTACAAGAGGATATTGGGGATTGCATGTGGATGATTGGGGCTGCATGGGGATGATGGGGATATTGAGGGCTGCAAGGGGATAATGGGGATATTAGGGGCTGCAAGGGGATAATGGGGATATTAGGGGCTGCAAGGGGATGATGGGGATATTAGGGGCTGCAAGGGGATGATTGGGATATTGGCGTCTGCAAGGGGATTATGGGGATCATGGAAATATAAGACATCTCTTGAAAATAAAACATAGCACATCTTTTGGAGCAAAAATAAATGTAAGACACTGTCTTATTTTCGGGTAAAAGGGTAGTATTAACAAGGGCGAGTTGAGCAGAAGGATATATAGATTTGTGGGATTTATTATAACTTGTATTTTATTTATTGAAATCCCTAGTATATGTAATAATGAGTCCAGCAAACGTGATTGAGAAATATCTCTGCATGCACAGTCATATAGGAAGAATGTCAATCCCTGAACATGACTGCCACCAGATTATAATGAGAGCAATCTGTGCACCGACCCAAGGCCCAGGGCTCTGGGTGGCCCAGAGTAAACTGCACAGCGCAGCAGCGCGCAGGCACCACAGCACTGAATTGAAAATAGCTGAAGCCGCGGCTGCCCTGCCCCCCTCCTGTCTCCCGCACATCATGACGTGCGGGAGGATGAAGCAGAGAGACTGCGAGTTAAGGCTGTAGCCTGTAGGAGACACATGGCACTGCCTATCTGTCTGCCAGAGAGGAGTTCAGTCTGCCGGCCCGACCTGCTCTCCTCCCACAGTCATCACCTACTTCACTCCTTCCTGGGCCTGGCTGAAGACAATCAACGACAGAGCACAGAGGAGAGAAGGTGCCTGTGGAGGCGTGGCCTGCAGCTCAATGTAGAAGCCGCACTTCTGCGAGGTCCAGTGCTGAACCGAAAAGCGACAGGGAATCTGACCTTTTCAAGATAGTTTTCCCTACCCCTCATCGACAAGATCGAAATACTATCACCTAAGGATCATCCTGTCCAACTTTCAGGCGGCTCCGGTGATCTGTCTTACCACCGGACGCCCAGACTCTCTGGGAATCAGATCTGACTGAACCAGGCGCCATTTTTCCTGAGTGCGGGTCACACTATGACCCCTTGTTGCCGCCGCAACGGCCTTATATGGCAATAAAAACCTGATTACCCGCTGCCTGATCTGCTCCTCACCGGTCAGCTCTTGCCCTCTGGTATCCCTCCGGTATTCATCCAGTATTTCCTGCTCCGGAGCCACTGCTACCCACGGATCATCTTCCCTGGATTCGCGGGCTTTACACCTGCTGCCCCGGGTGAGAGGAACCGCCACTGACCGAGCTCACAGGTGGCGACGGCGTGCATAATGGTGCTGCAAACAGAGGAACTCTTTTTCTTCCCGGGACCGCATGACAAGCAGAGCGGAGGCATTTCCCAGATAGATCCGGCTCTGACTCACTTGGGGCGCCACCTGCTGGAGACAGCTTGGAGCCGTGGGATCTTAGGAGCTTGCTGCTCCAGGCGGATCTGGCGGGGAACCAGCAACGATCTCAAGCTTCGCAGACCTGGTCCCAGACGGCCAAACACAGAGGGAGGAAAGATCTTCTCTTCAAGCAAGAGGGAGCAGCCTGTGTTCCCCACCGCACCCTAGCAACACCAGGAGGACGTCCCTGCTACACCTCAGCTGCTGTTTACTCATCCTTCAGGCAAGACCTGTTTAAACTCAAGCTTTAACCCCTGCAGTCTCCCCTGGTGACCTCCTACTCTAGAAGGTACAGTTTTTACAGTCTCAATTCACTCTACCCCTAGCTGCATAAGGCTACAACTAAACTTTTACCTACTTCTATATTGCTGACCAAGCTTCCATATTTACTTATCTTGTCCTACCTAGCTGGATTTAGCTACGGTCACCAGCCCTGCAGTTCTGAGCTGCAAGACCATACATTCTAGCTCTGAAACACCTACCCCCTATATCGAATTCATCAAGCCTTGAGCCCTGCCTGAGGCCCTGTACAGCTGAAGCTCCTGGGACAGTATGTTTGGTTCTTGTCTATGTCATATAAGCTTAAGCTTTACCCCGCATACTGCTCTTGCTCTTTCCCCACTTTCTCCAGTATATTACACAAACAGAGGTCCGTGGACGTGGCCTTTGATCTCCAGTACATAAGCTTCTAAACCAGGCGCTGTTGAAAAATCATTGTACTTCTGGGAACAGGGGATGTTTTGCAGTTTGGAGTTGCATGTTCATTCAAGCTATACACTATACCCACTTGTTTACAGACCCTAAACATTCTTAAGGGCTGAAGGTAGAATACTGTTCTGTTAAGTACACAATTGAATGCTTTGTATTTGCAATTTTAGTTTCTTTATCTGCTGACGACTGTTTCCGAATCTAACAAAGTTGTAGCATGCTCATAGCACCAACATAGACCCAGAGTTGAGACACCACCTCCCTTGACTACCCCCCCCCCCATCATAATTGTTTTGCATGCTTGTAGTGACTTGATTCCCTCTAAAACTAGCAAGACTTTCAATCTCAACTCGTCCACGACTGAGACATACCATGCCTCCTAAGATCAGGTCGACCCTTACCCCCCATGGTGTTGAAAACCCCGCTGACTTACATAAAGCCTCCCCGAAAAGTAAAATCCCTACACCAACTCAGTCCTCTCAACATCTCAAACAAGGGAGGGAAGGAATTTACTCTGATCAAAGTTCGAAGGGGTGGAGATCTTCCTTGGAAGACTTGGACGATATGGCAATGCATGAAACCCCTTGCCTTTCCTCCAAAAGGAAGGAAATGGGCACACCATCCAAGTCTAGCTCAGGTCTCCCCTATGGGTAGTTCGGACGTAGATCGAGAATCCAATATCAGAAGCCCAGCCAAACAAAGGCAAAAGAAAGAAAATTCTGAAATAGAACCTCTTCTTAACTTCGATGTTGGTCAGCCCCTAGACAAAGACTTTTTTGTGAAATTATTCACGGCATAGACGAGATAAAATCCTCCGTCGCCTCAATAGTCTCTAGGGTTGACGAACAAAACCACATCATATCTGACCTTAAAATAGACAATAAAGCATTCAAGAGCGATCAAACGAGGATGAAAGAAGAGATAAAAATATAAAAAGATAAGCTCGTTGATAGAGAGGATAGGGACCGAAGACTTTAATCTTAAGTTCTGAGGCATCCCCGAAACCGTAAAACCCCACGAACTGTTAGACTTTATTAAGAACCTAACTAAAAAGACAGTTCCAGGTAAACAAGAAATAGAGTACTCTATCGGGACGGCGCACAGGCTGCCTAAACCTCTTCAATTACCGGATGTCATCCCTAGGGACGTCATTGCAAAGTATTCGTTTTTCCAAACAAAAGACCAAGTAAACGAATACCTTAAAAAAAACAAAAACCTCACCTCACCTTACCACAAGATAAAAGTCTTTACGGACATCTCAAGAGAGACCTTGATGAAGAGACATGCACTTAAGCCGGTTACAGACGTCCTAAGAGCTAAACAAATCCTGTACAGATGGGACCGCCCCTCCTCAAATGTGATTTTTTTCGTTCAAATGCTAAACATACAACATTGAGGATGTTGGTAATGGACTTAGAGTCCTGAAAGACCTCCACATTGATGACTCAGGATGACCCCACCTTGACCTATATTGATTTTGTCATTTTGTCACTTCGTCACAAGCCAGGCACCCATGGCCATAACGTTGGCCCAAAGGAAGATTTATATCGGTTCCTCTGAACCCTTCCTCAACAGAACCTTTTTGACTTTACTAATTAATTCACGTTTTCTGTTTCCCCTTGAAGTTAACTTTAACCCATTAAACAGGTTTTTCTCACCCTTTATACCTCTCCCCCTCCACTTTTACCCATAGAGTCATCTCTCATTAAACTTTTGATTACTTCTCGCTCAACAGTCATGACCCATAAATTCATGCCACTGAATACAAATGGCCTCAATTCTCCACACAAACGTTTTTTTGTTTGGAAGGAATTAAAGCACACTATCGATGTAGCCAGATTACAAGAAATGAGATTCAGTGCAGAAAATCAGCCGAAATTGTCTAATAAATTATATCCCCACATTTTTCTCTCCTCAAAAAAAAAAAAAATCAGGTGTGGCCATTTTGATCAGAGAAACAATTAAATTAGAAAAGAAAGAAGTCATATGTGATAGCGATGGTAGATACATCATCCTTAAATGCCTACTAGACAATATCACTCATACTCTAGTGAATATCTATGCCCCCAATAATGGACATATTTCATTCCTTAAAAAGCTGCTGCGATCAATCAGGGAAAAACAAGAACGCGTCTTGTACATCTTTGGCAACTTCAATGCGGTCCCAAATACCAACCTCGACTCCTCAAACAAAAGCAGAAATCAAAACGCTCAGCTAGATCCCCTACTAAAAAAAGAGAAATTATATTACGCATTTAGATGCATCAATTCTTCTTCGATCAAGTATACGCATTTCTCTAATATACACAAATCACTGGCCCGTATAGACCTAATTCTTACAAACACCACTTCCCTTCCGTGTATAAAGTCAGTTACGATTTTACCAAGATCATGGTCGGACCACTCGCCAGTGATTTTCGTAACTTCACAAGCACCTTCCACCAAACGTAGAAATGTCTGGAAGGCTAATACTTTTCTCTTCAACCACCCACATTACAAATTAGAAATAGAAAAATCTTTACAATTCTATTTTAATGAAAATGACCTCAAAGAGACTTCAATATCAACTATCTGGACTGCCCATAAATCGGTCACAAGAGGTCTCTTAATCCAGCTAAATTCTAGACACAAAAAATCTATACTTATGGACACAGAAAAGCTAATTGAAAAAATTAGAGATCTCGAACTATCTATTACAACCCGCCCTAGTGAACATACTATGAAAGAAATTCTTAAACTAAGAATTGAACTCAGATCATTGCTCGTATCTGACTTTGATAAAATGTCCCGTTTAAGTAGATCCAACTTTTACAATTGCTCAAATAAACCCTCGAAACTCTTTGCAAAGCTTATAAAAATCCGCAGGGCAAAGACCAACATCTCTCAAGTTAAAAATAAGCAAAATATCCTGCAGAAACTCCCGCAAGCAATTTCAGATACATTTGCTGAATTCTATAGGGCTCTTTACAACCTAAAAGAATCTCAGGCAGAATCAATCCCCACTCAATCCAAAATTTCTGCATTCCTCGACTCCATGGAGCTTCCCTCTCTTTCCAATGAAGATATAGAGTTCCTAAATTCACCATTCACTGTCGGAGAGATTTTAGACACAATTAATTCTCTAAAAAAACTTAATTCCCCCGGACCCGACGGGTTTCAAAATGAATACTATTCCGCTTATCGAGAAATTCTATCACCCTACCTAACTAGACTGCTAAACTCTCTTACCAACCCCAATTCACAGCTCCCTAAAGAAATGTTACAAGCCACCATCACAATGATCCCAAAAAATAAAGGAGACCTGGAAAATGTATCTATCTTCAAGCCTATTTACCTGCATAATACCAATCTCAAAATTATTACCAAGACCATGAATACTAGAATTCAAAAGCTAATCCCGAAATTAATTCACTGTGACCAAATCGGCTTTGTTCAAAATAGAAGTTCAGCCGACGCCACCCGAAGAATTGTCAATCTGCTGTCCCACATCGAGAACCATAAGACCCTAGCGATTCTGATCTCTGTCGAACGCTGAAAAAGCGTTCGACAGAGTCCATTGGGGTTTCCTTTTTGACACCTTGAGGAAATTCCGTTTCAAAGGCAATATTCTCCATACCCTCCAGTAGGGTTGGACGATTAATCGAATTAATTCGATTAATTCGCCCCCTGCTGTGGCCACGATTCGGATTTGACGAAAATCGTCAAATTCAATTTAAAATGGCGCCCCCCCATTGGTATACAGGGCCCCCCCACCTGTAAAGTAATAGAACATTATACTTATCCCTGCCGCTGTCCCGCCGTCGCCACCGCGCGCCTCCGGCTTCATCCGGCTTCTTCCGGCTTCCTCCTCCGTCGCACAGACAATGACGTCATTGTCTGTGCGTCGGAGGAGGAAGCTGGAAGAAGCCGGATGAAGCCGGAGGCGCGCGGTGGTTGCGGCGGGACACGGCAGGGATAAGTATAATGTTCTATTACTTTACAGGTGGGGGGCCCTGTATACCCATAGGGGGGGCCCTGTATACCACTGGGGCTGCTGCTGTAAACACCACTGGGGGCTGCTGCTGTAAACACCACTGGGGGCTGCTGCTGTATGCACCACTGGGGGCTGCTGCTGTATACACCACTGGGGGCTGCTGCTGTATACACCACTGGGGGCTGCTGCTGTATACACCACTGGGGGCTGCTGCTGTATACACCACTGGGGCTGTTGCTGTAACACTGCAGTGGCCTGTATATACCACTGGGGAGGCTGCTGTATACCACACTGCTGGGGGCTGTAAACCTGTGCTGGGGTCCACCCTCGGCTTATACACGAGTCAATAGGTTTTCCCAGGTTTTGGGGGCAAAAGTAGGGGGGTCGGCTTATACACAGGTCGGCTTATACACGAGTATATCCGGTACCTCTTAGTTTTTTCTCTTTATTCATCAAAGAAAAGCAAAAAAAAATCGAAAAACAAAATCGAGATTTAAATCGAAAATCGTCCATAGGTTTAAATAAAATCGAGATTTAGATTTTTTCCAAAATCGCCCAGCCCTACCCTCCAGTCACTTTACTCCAACCCAACTGCAAATATTCTAACCAACAATATGTGGCTGTGCTCTGAAATTTTACCTTTATCGAACGGTACAAGGCAAGGGTGTCCCCTTTCCCCGTCCCTCTTCGACCTTTTTATTGAGCCCCTTGCCGAAAAAATTTGCATGAACCAATCCATTAGAGGAATATATACCAAGGCCAAGGAATATAAAATCAGTCTCTTTGGCGACGATACTATATTAACGCTCTCTGACCCTCTGAACTCCCTGAGAAACTTACTATTCACTACTGAAGAATTCTCTACTGCCTGTTTATATAAAATTAACCTCAACAAGACCCAAGCTTTACATTTGAACTTAGATCCTGAAACGCTAACCGCAATTGATTTGAGAATAACCTTACATGGGACAAGAAGGAACTAGATTATTTGGGTATCAAAATTACCGATCATACCTCTAACATCTTAGACAAGAATGTCACAGACTTATTTAAAACTGTCCAAACCGACTTAACGCACATCTCAAAAGCGGATTTGTCCTGGATAGGCAAAATGAGTCGTACAAAATGTCCGTACTTCCAAATATACTCTATGTATTTCGCTCTCTTCCAATCCCTATTAAACAACATTGGACTAAAAAACTCCAATCCCAACTTATGACTTTCATTTGGGGACACAAAAAACCAAGGGTAGCAAAGAGTACTCTGGAGAAGAGCAAGGCGAATGGTGGCCTAGCCATCCCTAATCTGTGAGCATACTACAACTCGACCATAATTAAACTAAGCAAGACCTGGTGGAGTGAAACTTTGAGGCCCAGCTGGCTCTCCCTAAAAGAATCAAGATACCCCAGACACAAACTTAATCTCCTGTTACTTTCACATTTGTGTGATAGATTGAAATGTTTACCTAAAGATCTAAAGGCCACTTCACACACACAGATATCTGAGTCCAATATCTGAACAGATCTCTGGTTGCAGTGAAATCATGGACACATTGTTACATTTGTACACAGCCACAAAATGGAGCAATGTGTCCATGATTTCACTGCAACTAGAGATCTGTTCAGATATTGGACTCAGATATCTGTGTGTGTGAAGTGGCCTTGACAATTAAAGCTACGATACAATCATGGAAGCACCTAGCAATCAAGGCGACAGAACTTTCCCCTAATACATCCCCCGACTGGATTCCTCTTGAACTCTTGAAAATACTAATATCAAACCTACATTTGGATTCCTAGGCAAGCTTGGGCATTAACCAGATATCTGACAGCTTCGACAGGGACAACCAGCTGCTTCCCTTCTCCACATTGTGCTCAAACTTCCAATTACAAGACGGAGATCTCTTGACATGAGAGAAAATCAAAAATTTCGTGGCCAAAAAGAAACCAAACTTTCATCTACCATTGACCATAGCACAGTTGTTTAAATTCTATCACAATCCTCTGTTTTAGACAACCAAAAGTGTTTATAGAGTCATCAACTTAGACTCGTCTCTGACTAAGACGTCGACCCTGAATGCTTGGGAAAAGGACTTGAGAACTTCCATTAACACTGAACTCATGAGTGGCACTCTCCCTAAACTCCAAAAAATGATACCATACTCTGCGTTACTCGAGACCCACTACAAAGTTCTCACTCGGTGGTACTATACCCCTCAACGACTCCATCAGATTAAGGAAGAGGTATCACCGCTCTGATGGCGATGTTCACTCGAGATTGGAAACGTTTCGCATATCTTCTGGCAGTGCAAATACCTCGAGACATTTTGAAGCAAGATCCAACTGCTACTTACAGATCTCATGGAATGTACTTTCATCCTTACCCCAGAGTTGGTCACTCCCCTTATTGGAATAGACTCGATACCTACTCACTTTAGACCTTTGGTTACCCACATCATACTCGGAGCAAAAACCCTCATTGCCTCAATGTGGAGGGACACTCAACCACGCACATTTCTTGCTTTCTTGGAAAGAGTAGCTACACATAACGCCTACGAATTCTCTTTTGCTATAAGAAATAAACTAATCAAAAATACCGTAATAGATGGCTTCCGTGGAACCAACTCTTTCCCCCTAAACAGCCCATGCTCCCTAACACCTGCACATGATAGTACTCGTTACATGACCTGTTGAAGAGACCGATTCTATTGCCTCTTTCCTTCCACCCCCTTCCTTCCCCCTCCCCCCATTTCCTTTAATCTTGTTAGTCCTTTGTTGACTGTTCCTTGAGTATCTTGTCAAGGTATTATCCTTAATGTACATATTCACTTTTTAGAAGCTCTGGATTCTCTTAGGCTGCCTTCAGACTTGCAGATGCATCTGCAGCGTTTTGCGTTGTTGCGTCCCGGGTGCGGGCGAGAGTGTGTGATTTGTGCGCAGGCATCCGCATGCGCACAGATCACTAATGGCGGGCAATGAGAGCGCACGGCGGTCTGCAAGCATCTGCAGACCGCCGTGCGCTCCATTATAAACATAGGGGCTGCGGTCTGCATGCAGATGCTTGCAGATGCATCTGCAAAACGCTGCAGATGCATCTGCAAGTCTGAAGGCAGCCTTACACTACACACAATATTACTGGCTAATTTAACTTGATTTTGGCCAGATCTGCAAATTATTAAACCCCAGGTATTATAATAATTTTTGATGTTTGTACAGTCCAAAATTTTATGTCTTTATGCTGTATAATCTTGACATTATTCTAAAACCAATAAAATTCTTTGAACAAGAAGGTGCCTTTATGTATAGTGTGTGTAATATGAGCTGTGTGCAGTGAGTGTGTGCTGTGTGTATAGTGTGTGCAGTGAGTGTGTGCTGTGTGTAGTGAGTGCTGTGTGTATAGTCTGTGCAATGAGTGTGGGCTGTATGTATAGTGTGTGCCATGTGTATAGTGTGTGCTGTATGTATAGTGTGTGCAGTGAGTGTGTGCTGTGTGTATAGTGTGTGCTGTGTGTATAGTGTGCTGTGTATATAGTGCGTGCTGTGAGTGTGTGCTGTGTGTGTATAGTGTGTGCTGTGTGTATAGTCTGTGCTGTGTATAGTGTGTGCAGAGTGTGTACTGTGTGCATAGTGTGCTGTGTGTATAGTGTGTGCTGTCAGTGTGTGCTGTGTGTATAGTGTGTGCTGTGTATAGTGTGTGTAGAGTGTGTGCTGTGTGCATAATGTGTGCTGTGTGTATAGTGTGTGTTGTGCGTATAGTGTGTAATGTGTGTATAGTGTGTCTTGTGTGTATAGTGTGTGCTGTCAGTGTGTGCTGTGTGTATAGTCTGTGCAATGAGTGTGTGCTGTATGTATAGTGTGTGTGCCATGTGTATAGTGTGTGTGCTGTATGTATAGTGTGTGCAGTGAGTGTGTGCTGTGTGTATAGTGTGTGCTGTGTGTATAGTGTGCTGTGTGTATAGTGTGTGCTGTGAGTGTGTGCTGTGTGCGTATAGTGTGTGCTGTGTGTATAGTCTGTGCTGTGTATAGTGTGTGCAGAGTGTGTACTGTGTGCATAGTGTGCTGTGTGTATAGTGTGTGCTGTCAGTGTGTGCTGTGTGTATACTGTGTGCTGTGTATAGTGTGTGCAGAGTGTGTGCTTTGTGCATAATGTGTGCTGTGTGTATAGTGTGTTGTGTGTATAGTGTGTAATGTGTGCATAGTGTGTCTTGTGTGTATAGTGTGTGCTGTCAGTGTGTGCTGTGTGTACAGTGTGTGCAGTGAGTGTGTGCTGTGTGTATAGTGTGTGCTGTGAGTGTGTGTATAGGTTGTGCAGTGAGTGTGTGCTGTGTGTATAGTATGTGCTGACTGTGTGCAGTGTGTATAGTGTGTGCTGTATAGTGTGTGCACTGAGTGTGTGCTGTGTGTATAGTGTGTGCACTGAGTGTGTGCTGTGTGTATATTGTGTGGTGCAGTGAGTGTTAATCCTGTTGCTGCGCTGCAGGGGTAAAGACAAATAAAGCATTTGAATTAATGTGGGGTCACTGGTCAGGGTGTGGGAGACAAGGGAGGACTGTCTGGCACAACATGAGGCAAATTATCATAATTGCTGCTGCTGCACCCTGCCCCTCCATCTTGGATAGTCACATGTGAAATGTCCCTGTATGCTGTGTGTGCCCCTTTAGCTGGATGATTTGCTTGAATCATGTACCAGTATATACCGTAATAGACCACGGCATGCACAGCCATTTCACATGTGACCATTGAAGATGGAGGGGCAGTGGGGCACAGTGTGCAGCAGCAGCATTTATACTGGCCATGTAGTTTCAGTCCACACCTAATTTTATCGACAACTGTAAAGCTTTGTGCCCACAGTGTGTTTGTACTCCATTTAGGAGATACATTTTTGGTGCATTTTTTGCAGCTGAAACATATTTTTCTTTTATTGCAAAAAAAGCACTACTATCGCATCATCCGTTTGTATTCCTTTTTTCTCAGATTTTTTAGTGCTGCAGGTTTTCTTTTTCAAAGCAACAACATTGTACTATTCCATAAGCAGGGGCATGTGAGGACACAGACTGAATGGCCTGTCGTGCTATATCATGGAGGCCACATGGTGACACAGACCCCAGTAACCCTATAGTTCACTCAAGTTAGTCATTATCTTCCCTCTCCCAGCAACAGGGCTATTTTTAGGTCACTATCTGCCCTCTGACCACAGCAACAGTTCTCCAGCCAATCAGTTGGCTGGATTTTGGCGGTTTTATTTTGAAAAAAACAATTGGTCAGAGGGCAGTGGTGGATGGCTATTTAAGCCAGCTGTTCTGACAGCTCAGCTCAGTTATCACAAGAAGATTGAAGATGGCCGCCCTCCCTCCCTCCCTGTATTATGAACAGGTTTATTTATCAAATCAAATGGTTTTTATTAGGTTTTGTAGCTTGTTTTTATACTGTTTAATAAAATATATTATAAAAATACAAACCTCCCCCCCCGTCATGCCGTCTATTGGTGAGTATTTTGCTTCACACGTTAAAAATTTCCTGACATGTGTCGGGAGTATTGTTTATTCTAGAGGTTATTTTAGTGTTATTTATATTTGATTCTAATCCCTTGGTTGGTAAGCTTCATGGTTAATTAATGGTTTACGATTTAATAAGCGATTCATTGAACCTCATTCTTTTTACTATGTTATGTAAACTCAAAATAAACAGCATGGCCCAGTTAGGCCGGCTTCACACCACGGCACAATCCGAACCGGGGCTGTCCGGTGTAAACCGGACAGCCCCGGAGCGGATTTTGGCCCCATGGGGTCCTATGGGCCCGAATGGAGAAGGATGGCAGCTCTCTGCCATCCAGTTTCCATGTGTCCGGGAGAATCCGGGAGGAGTCAGATTTTTCTCCTGGACTCAAAATCGGAGCATGCAGCATTTTTGTGTCCAGGGAAAAAAATCGCGCCAAATAGGATCCTTCCAGATTCTCCTGAATCCTCCAGGATCCTGGGCAATCCGGCGCTCCCTAACATGGGAGTCTATGGAGCCCCGATCTGGGAGGATCTGGCAACTGGACACCGCTGCTGTAATTTCAGGACCGCAGCTAGCTCCCTTCTAGCCGCGATCTTGAACAATCAGCAGCTGCGGCTGCAATTAGAGGGATCCAGCTGCACACCGGACCAGCCCCCGGTTCTGTTTGCAAATCCAGTCCGGACCGCGGTGTGAAGCTGGCCTTAATTCCACAAGAACTTCAGTGTCAATTTGTTGTTTTTGTATGTTTGGGCATTTATGTTAAAAGAATGGCATCTGCAGAAGGTTTGTATAGTAACTAAAGCTGAGCGGTGAACAGACAGTTAATGTCTCACAAGGAGCCAAGAATAGAATGCTGCAGAGTCGCAGACATAATGTCACCAGTATCAGGGACAAGTGACATTACAGTGGAGAGGTAATGGACCATGCCAAGACTTGATTGTCTCTCATACCTTCTGTAGCAGAATAGAGCTGGCTGCTGGCAGCGTTCCAGTAAGGGATGAGTGACAGCAATAGTCTGCACATGAAATAAGGCATTTCAGGTGACTGATGCTAGAGATCGGTTAGATGGGCTCAATGAAGCAACCTGTCACACTGTCATAACCATTGCACAACAATGACCCAGCTCAAGTAATTGATTTTCAAAGGCTCTGACAGGTAATTGCTGGATTTGTATATAAGTGTTGCATTTTTTTTTTTACTAAAAACAAAGTGGTATCTCATACATATGGAAAGTACCTTCTTGGAGTTTATTTCCTATTTAGAATAGAGCAAAAAGCAGATTAAAATCATATTTTATTTCAGCAAGGACATAGGGGCTATTGAACTGAATAATGTTATAATAAATCATGTCATCCCTCAGAATTTTAGTAGTTAATAAATGTGGGTCTCCATTTTATACATATTTGGGCTTTGCACGTACATATGAGCCGCACTTTGGGAAGGAGTTAATATGAAATTGAAATATGAAAGGCCTAATACACATAACATGAAAGTAGTGCAATCAATTGCAACAGAACTGAATCTGATGTGGGTCTCCACAGTCTCCCCAACACATTGGGGACAATAAGGATTGGAAGGTGAAATTAAAGCTCCCGATTTAAGATAAGCTGCTGACAATGGTGTCTAGTGTCTTCTCCTTTGCCCATTAGAAATATAAATATACTTGGCCTGCCGAGTGCTCCGGTGTACGGGGAGGGACATCAGGAGAAATCATATGTATGGAAGATTGTAAGCTCCCTCTAGGGGTCATTGAAGGCAGACAGGGAGAAAGTTGTGTTTTTAATCAGCATCTCAGAAAAATATTTGGACCTTTGTTTAACCCCTTAAGTAGTGATGGGCGAACCCGAACTGTAAAGTTTGGGGTTCGGGCACAGATCTCGAACACAGACTTTCCTGGGAAGTTCGTGTTACAGTTCGGGTTCGGGGGTGGGGGATGATCAAAAAAAAGAAAATAGTTATTAATCAGCATTAAACTTACCGCGTCCCACCGCCCCTCCATCCCGATGCAACCACTTTCAGTGCTGCTCATTATCTAGATATTCACTGCAGAGGGGCCCAATAGCCAATCACAGACGCTGTTACAGAGAATGGGCATCTGCTTACAGAGATATACAGCAGAGCTGAACATGTTCCCTGTGGATTATGTTGGAGGGAAGGTTTTTTTGTTAATTAAAAATGGGAAACAGGGTTGTCTTGTATTTTATTTCTTAATGTTTTTTTGTGTTGTTTTTTTTTATTGCTTACAATACGAATTTCAAGCTTAGTGCCCGCTGCCAATACATAGCTGGCATTAACCCTTTTATTACCCAGTGTGCAATGCCACCAGGGCCACTGAAAAAGTCAGGGTACAGTGCCAGAAAGTGAGGGCCGCTTTACATACACCAACTTATCTGTCCAACTTCTGAACAACTTACTGGTTGCAGTGAAATCATGGACACATTGTTCCATTTGTACACAGCCACAAAATGGAGCAATGTGTCCATGATTTCACTGCAACCAGTAAGTTGTTCAGAAGTTGGACAGATAAGTTGGTGTGTGTAAAGTGGCCTTGACACTTCCATGAATGTAGCATTTTCTGGGGCAGCTGCGGGCTGCAGTTCACAGCGCAAGAGGCCCCAAAAAGCATGGGCCACCCTGCACTGAGGATTCCAGCCCCCAGCTGCCTAATTGTACCTGTCTTGAAGGCAAAAATACAGCAAAACCTCATGTCATTTTTTAAAATTATTTAATGAAATTCATGAAATAATTAAAAAAAACAGCTTCCCTATATTTTTGGTTTCCAGGTAAAAATAGGCAGCTGGGGGTAGGGGGCTGCATGAACTTGCCTGCTGTACATGGATGGCATACAAAAATACGGTGAAGAATCATGTAATTTTTTAAAAAATTATTTCAAGGAATAATTTTATAAAAAGGTCTCAAATATATTGCGGTCTTGGTTCTTTTTTGGTCCAGGAGATGCAAATGAACACATTGAACACAATGCATGCAGTTTTATGCGAAGATTCCACCAATAAAAAGCATGACATCCACTGCAAAAACCGTGTTGCGGTTTCGGTGCTTTTTTGGGCCAGGACATGCAGATGAACACATTGAGCCCAATGACCATAAAAAATGTAATCTGGGCAAAAACCACATTGTGGTTTAGGTGCTTTTTTAGGCCAGGAGATGCAGATTAACACATTGAACACAATGCATACAGTTTTGTGCCAAAATTGCACCAAAAGAGCATGAAATCCGCAGCAAAAACTGCATCATGCTTTGGTGCGCCAATTCTCTGTGACAGCATCTGTGATTGGCTGTTGTGTCCCTCTGCAATGAATATCCAGGAGGTTAATGAGCGGCCCTGGAAGTACAAGCGAGTGGACATCAATAAGTATAATGCTGTTTAATAAACCGTATCTTCTTTTTTTTACAGCCTCCAAGCCACCATTCCGTATTCGGGGTTTGGACTCAAGTTCGATCTACTTTTGACCCCGAACCCAAACTTTGCGAGTTCCTTGAACTTGAACATCAGCGGGTTCGCCCATCACTAGTTTTGACCCATTATGGAGGGGTATGACATAAAATTTCAAATGTAATTTGAACTGTTGAATGATGAATACATTATTTATTATAAATAATAATTCTCCCACCCCATTGTAATATTGTTCTAGCTGCTTCTTTAACAAACCTGTGGGGACCCACATACGTGGGCTGTTCGCCCTTTCAATTGATTTTAACAGTTTTGTTCTTTGTTTGTTGCCTAACCCCAATAAAGATTTTGGTATATTTTTTCTAATATTGTGATCTCGCCCTATTTTCATGTCAGCATTTCTCTCAAATTGGTATACATTTACCAGACATGTTAGGTCAGATCCTATGTGAGAATATTAGTGGCGCCCTCGGCTCTCTTTTTGTTTTCTTACAATCCCTTTAAATATAAGAGTTTTTTTGTCTTAAACCAGAGGTCCCCAACTCCAGTCCTCGAGGGCTGCCAACAGTGCAGCTTTTCAGGATTTCCTTAGTATTGCACAGGTGATAGTTGAATCACCTGTACAGGTAAGGATTTCAACACCTGTGCAATGCTGAGGAAGTCCTGAAAACATGCACTGTTGGCAGCCCTCGAGGACAGGAGTTGGAGACCCCCAGCTTAAACCATCCAAACCCATTTCCAATAAAACATGAAGTAAAATGCTGTCCTCAGAAGAAATAAAACTGACTCTGAAGCATAGTGGTACATTGTGAAGCTTTTAAGCCCCAATGCAAAATCTCCAACAGGACCACCAACTATCTTTAATTTTATCGGTCTTCTTAATGAGCCAAAAAGACCTTTTGGGCTACCTCTGGCTTCTAGGGCCCGACTGCGACTGCAACCTCTGGAACTACAATAATTACACCCCTGCTCAATTGCCACTTGCTTGTGTCAACCCTGTAAATCCCTGTCAGAGAACATAGAGAGTTGTTGTTGGAGTTGGCCCTAAATTGCTGTGCTTTGACACAATCATAATTGGAATACCCATTACTTACTCCAGGCTGAATTTTAACCAATTCAAAACCAAGTTTTTTACCCCCATTCCTGACCATGCACAAGCTGAATTATTTTTCGAATTTTTCAATAATTTTTGCATCTTTCTATTGCATTACCTAGAGCTTCAGTTTTTACATCATTTTCATACCCCATATTTCATTGGGGAATGTGGTGGGATAAAGAAAATGCGTGTTTTTTACTTTTTTTATAGCCACAAAGGACCACAAAAATACAGTTTTTATTTTGTTCCTTTTCTGTAAAAATTATTTTTGTATATATACTGGAGATATGTTTTGTTTTTTGAGTGTTTTCAGGGAGCTAGGATAGTAGCAACAATTTAGACTGTCAGTGGCTAATTATTTATTGCCTACTAATCATTCATTCATACATTCATTCATTCATACTTTCCTCACACTGTAACCCCCCCATAAGGTCATGCTGACCATCACCAGGCATCCACAGGAAGTGATTACAGAAACCATCCGGGTTATCACAGGACCCTGGGCTGTCAAGGTAGCCATCGGGGAACAGTGCGATCCCGCCGTGCGGCTTTGGATCATGCTGTCAGTGATTGACAGCACAAACCAAAGGGTTAATAGCGCCGATTGGATCGCTGATCTAATCAGTGCTGTTAGCTTCACATCTCAGCTGATCAGATCAGCTGAGATGAGGGGGATGATCCAAGCTCAGTGCGTGAGCTCACATCAGAGAGAGGGACACGGCCAAAGGCTTATATATAAGCCATTGGTCATGAAGTTAAAGGAATATGACATAATAATCAAATACGGTGATCCTTTTCTAATACTATTTTAATGGACACATTCGCCATCTAGGATATTGTACTCATCTACAACAGATGAATGGTTTATTAGTATTAGGCAGTTATGATGACATCACAGGACAGATGACATTATAGATCCTGAATGACAGCACAATTGATATAGAATGTACAAAGGTCTACACAGGAGCTATTTTCTGCCACTAGGATCTGACAGCCGGAGGGGATGAGTCCAGGTAGGGAGCTCTGTACATTTAGTGGGTTATGGCAGCTAAAACCTCCCGTAATCAGCTGTTATTGCTGTTGGAATAGCTGCCCCTACAGGAAACATGTGATATTATGGCAGCCTATAATATGAGGGTGACTATGTATCACAGGTTTGTGGAGAGTCTGTGCTAATATGGTGTATCTACAGATGTATGTATACGCAACCTATATATAATATATATCTATCTTTATATATCTGTATATAATATTTATCCACAAATATCTATGTATAATATATATACCTTATATATATACTATATACGAGTATAAGCCGACCCGAGTATAAGCCGAGGTCCTAATTTTACCCTCCAAAACTAGGGAAACTATTGACTCGAGTATAAGCCTAGGGGGGAAAATGAAGCAGACTCTCATCACGGTATACAGCCCCTCTCATCATGATAAATGGCCCCCCATTACTGGTATATAATCCCCCATCACTGATATATAGGGCCTCCATCACTGGTATATAGGACCTCCATCACTGTATACAGTTCCCCCCATCAGACGTTACAAACCCCATCAGTGGTATATACAGCCCCCCATTAGTAATATATACAGGCACCCCTCAGTGGTATATACAGGCCCCCCATCAGTGATATATACAGGCCCCCCATCAGTGGTATATACAGGCCCCCCATCAGTGGTATATACAGACCCCCCATCAGTGGTATATACAGGCCCCCCCATCAGTGGTATATACAGGCCCCCCGCCAGTGGTTATACAGGCCCCCGCCAGTGGTATATACAGGCCCCCCCAGTGGTATATACAGGCCCCCCCATCAGTGGTATATACAGGCCCCCCCCAGTGGTATATACAGGCCCCCCAGTGGATATACAGGCCCCCCAGTGGTATATACAGCCCCCAGTGGTATATACAGGCCCCCAGTGGTATATACAGGCCCCCCTTGCTGCCGCACACCTGTAAAAGAATAGCTCATTCATACTTATCCTCCTCGCTCTTTCACCGCAAGTCCTCAAGTCTTCTTCCTGCTTGTACCCGGTGTCATGTGACCGGCGCAGAAGCAATGACGTCATTGCTGCTGCGCCCGCCGGGTACAAGCAGGAAGGAGACCGGAGGATGCGTGGTGAAAGAGCGAGGAGGATAAGTATGAATGAGCTATTCTTTTACAGGTGTGCGGCAGAAGGGTGCCTGTATATACCACTGGGGGGAGCGTGACAGTGCAATGTAATATGCACCACTCCCCCTGCCGCTGATGGACAGGGGGATGCAGTGCATATTGCATTACACTAATGAGCGGCCCCACGTGACCAGGCACTCCTATTACAGCCTCCCCCACCTCCTCCAGCCCCCGGACACCGCCCCCCCCACACTGAGCCGTCATTGACTCGAGTACAAGCCGAGGGGGCACTTTTCAGCAGAATTTTTGTGCTGAACAACTCGGCTTATACTCGAGTATATACGGTACACACAAATCTATATATAATATATATACACATATCTATATTTAATATATATACATACAAATCTATATCAGATATATACACATATTTATATATGTTTATATATTGTATACACATACAGTATCTATATATAATATATACACATACATACACACAGGTGGGGACAACTCCATATGGTTCCATTTTTGGGTAGTTTTGCTTTTGGGCCAATTTAGATTTTGTAACAAATCTTGTAAATGCTATTAATCTCTGCTGTCAGCTTTTTGTCCCTGTTGTTGAATCACTAGGTGACCTGGGAGTTGTCGTTCACTGTGGTCAGGAATGGCAATATGGAGTGCTGTATTTTACTTTAGTACATAGGGCACTAGATAATATGGATAAAATAGAAGGGTCCCTTTAAATGTGTGTCTCATGATTATAATATGAGGCAGGTTTTCCTTATTTTTTATATGAACTTTTTCCTTGATGTTCTAAACATGAACCATAAAACAGCAGTGTCTGCTCTATGACATCACAGGTCACATGACATCACAAATATTCCATGACATCACCATTGGAATAGAAAGATCTGAACCTGAATCATTTTGTGCTTTCAGATCTTGACAGCAAGATGGTGACAAGTCCAGGTAGGTTTATCTCTTCTCAGTGTTGGGGCCTGTTCACACATCATGGAGGGTTTTGATGAAGTTCAGAACTGAACCATTTACCCACCAACAATCTCAGTCAGCACCTTTGTGTGATGTGTTCTTTGTGATTATGGTCAAGGTGAATCAGAAGGACATTTCGAAGAAATATTTCTTAGGCCTTAGTTTGTTTTTTTCATATGTGGAAAAAGAAATGGGGCCATCCTTGGTACAATTTTCCTCCATGTTTTGCTTTGATCTGAGCACTCATCTGAACCATCAGTGGAACATCTTTATTTTCTCATACACAAAAAAATAAAAAAGCAAGATCCAAACTTTTCCCACCCATTAAACAGTGAAAAAACAGACATCGCTAGGACAACACGTGAAATTAAATACACAACTGCACCCCAACAGTTTGAGCATCACTCAATGCTCCAAGACCAAAGGGGGAGTGCGTGGCCCCTCATTGTCATAGTTATGAGGTTTTGGTAGATGCAGATTGGACAGCTATATATACCGTATTTTCCGCACTATAAGGCGCACCGGATTATAAGGCGCACCATCAAAAAAGGGCTGCTAAGCTGTCTTGGTCCACATATAAGGCTCACCGGATTATAAGGTGCACCTTATTACCATAAATAAAACAAAGCTCAGACCCCCATCATCCTCATCTATCCCTCTGTAGCCCTCCATCATCCTTCCACTATCCATCTCTAGCCCCCCATCATCCCTCCAGTATCCCTCTGTAGCCCCCCCATCATCCTCCGCTGTCCATCTGTAGCCCACATCATCCTCGACTATCCATCTGTAGCCCCCCATCATCCTCCACTATCCATCTGTAGCCCTCCATCATCCTCCAGTATCCCTCTGTAGCCCCCCATCATCCTCCATTATCCATCTGTAGCCCCCATCATCCTCGACTATTCATCTGTAGCCCCATCATCCTCCAGTATCCCTCTGTAGCCCCCCATCATCCTCCACTATCCCTCTGCAGCCCGCCATCATCCTCCAAACACACACCCACACACAGTCAGACACACACACACACCCATATCCACACCGTGTTTCCCCGAAAATAAGGCACACCTTGTTTGTACCTGCGATCCCCGCTGTCTAGTGCCCCGCTGTATTCTGTATGCTGCATTTTCCTATCTCAAAACCGGGCCAGCAGCCACGCAGCTCAAAGCCCAGGAGCCCAGTAGCCAATCATGCCGCAGGAGCCCTGAGCCAATCACGGCGCAGGAACCGCGAGCCAATCAGAGACTATGGACTGATGTCAGCTGGCCTCGGATTGGCTCACGGTTCCTGCGCTGGCGCAAGCTCCTGGACGGGGATCAGCACACAGCTCCGGAGCTGTGATTTGCTGCTGGGCTCCTGGGCTGTGAGCTGCGTGGCTGCTGGCCCAGTTTTGAAATGGAAAATGCAGCATACAGAATACAGCAGCAGACACCGGACAGCAGGGACGGCGGGGATGAGTCACAGCTGCATGCCCCGATCTTGTGATCGGTGGCATGCTGATCAGTAGTAGAAACAAGGTATGGCTTATTTTCGTGGGGGTGCCTTATATTTGCAGGCACATGGCATCCCCTAGCTTACTTTCAGGGAAACGCCGTATATAACGCACACGCACTATAAGGCGCATTTTTTATTTCAGAGAAAATCTTAGGCTTTTAGGTGCACCTTATAGTGCGGAAAATACGGTACATAGGAATGAATATATGTGTGTCTAAGCTTTATTCAAGATTTAGCGATTCCTTAGATGAATTTGATGAGCTGACAAAGCTAAAGGTATATCAAAGGATGGATGAGATCCAACCTCCTGCATGGAAACTATGGGAGTTTGATTAAACGATATTACTGTCAAATTTGCTAACGCTAATTGTAGTGATAGGATTAATTGTATTGATCTTGATTGCCTGAAAATTATTTATTGTGCCGCGTTTGTCATTGCAGATAATGAATTATACCTCAGAACCATAGGACGGATGACACTGCTGTGTTTTTCTAAAAATAAGACACTGTCCTATTATCTTTTGACCTCTGGAAAAAAGGGCTAGGGCTTATTTTTGGAGAAGGGTTTATATTTTAAGTTTACTCCAAAAATGCTGAAAAACCCTGCTAGGCTTATTTGTGGGGAGGGTCTATTTTTGGAAAAACACGGCACATACAGCAAGAGAGGCGACCGTCTGATAGCCAGCTCGACTACCCATCTCTCCTGAGAAGACCAACTCAGCTTTTTGAGAGTTGGGTGGAGGACATCATTCTGAAAAAAGGGTCCCACAGCTTCACTCCCAGCAGCATTCCAAGAAGAGTCAATACTCTGAGGGGGGCATAGCCCCTCAGTTTGTCACTGAGGGTGATTTTATGATCCAGGGATTAACTTTGGCGTGGTTCTGTGGTGGGGTGAAGGTCTGGTTTGCTATCATCATCCTGTTGAATATACAGGAATGAGGGTAAGGGCGTGTATACTTACTTTATTAAAGATTTAGTGAATGCTTAGATAAAGGTAAAAGAGCTGCAATGAAAAACTACAGATATATCTGTGGGCCCTGTGCCAGGTAAGCCACAGAATCAATTAGTTCACTAAGGGATTTCCACATCTGGTACTCACATACACCCAACACCTTCCACTCCAGGCCTGTAGGGGGAGCACCACTGGTTGCTGTTAAGCCACATCCCCTATAAATACAGGTGCTGGGGGCGGAGTTAGCAGAGTGTGAAGTTTCTAGGAGAATGCTGAAGATCAGCTCAGAGCCTAGTGAGCAAAACTAGTTACCGGAGCCGTGCTAGCCCCGAAACTAGTGCACCGCCAGAGCCAATGTGAAGTCCTGAGAGTGAGGATGAAGGCAGAGGCGAGGAACAGTGCAGCGGGGGCAGAGGAGCCATACCGCACACCCCAGGAGAACACCGGTCACTGGAGTCCGAGTCTGCAAGGGAGAGAGATAAATCCAGCAGAGAATCCCAGTACACTGCGGAGGTTTAGCTTCCTAGACACCCGCAACACTCGCCATTTGAGAGCCAGGAGCCACAGAGAGGTAGCGGTAGCCAAGCGAGGGCCCTCAGTGCAGCAACACGGGTGCGAGAGAGGAGAGAGGTCAGGCCTGGTTTCACACACGTCAGACTTCAGGACAAGGGAACAGGACAAGGAGGCATATAGCCCACTCAGTGTGGAAATCCGAAAGTCCACCCTTCGACCCTGAAGTGTACTTGTGAAACACCAGTTAAAAGGTACAGAAAAAGACTTTCTTGTGTGTGTGTCCATTCTTCAGCCTGTCCCACACTGCAACAACTGCGCTGCCCTATTCCACCATAATACCCTTCCAGCCCCGGGGATCCGCTCCACCTGTAGAGAACCAAAACACCTTGCTGCCGCCCATCACCTTGGAGGCCCCAGCAGTGCGGTGCCATCACCAGATCTACAGGTGGCGTCACGACAATCACCTATAAACTTTCATCCCTGTAAATACCCCTTTTTGTTGTCACCGCAAGGGCACGGGCTCGGGCACCGACCACCCGTGACATCCACCGTACCCAAACGCCCGAGACCTGAGTACCCCAGACCCTTGTGAGCCAGACATATCCAAGGAGAGTTTTAATCCATTCTCCAGTATAGGGGTCTATAGGAGTTTGGTTAAATAATATACTCTCCACTTTGCTAAAGCTCATCGATGTAGTGATAGGATTGATTGTATTGATCTTGATTGCCTGGAAATGAGTAATGTGCATTGTTTCTCATTGCAGTAAAAGAATTCATTTTGGAATTGGAACCATCGAAAGGATGACTCTGCATACCGCTACAGAGGAGATGTGTGATAACTGAGCTCAACCCATCTCTACTGAAGACCTTTTTTTTTTTGAGACATTATCACTGAAATTAAGGTTTCCACAGCTGCACCCCAACAGCTTGAGCATAAAAGCCCCTTTACACGCTGAAACTTTCCAGTGATCCCACCAGCAATCCGACCTGGCCGGGATCGCTGGAAAGTCTCTATGCAGTCGCTGGTGAGCTGTCAAACAGACAGACTCACCGGCGACCAGTCAGCAGCAACATTGCTGGTAACCAGGGTAAACATCGAGTAACTAAGCAAGCGTGCTGCTTAGTTACCCAGTGTTTACCCTGGTTACCAGTACCCAGCATCTAATGTGCCGCACTGGGCATTGGCTGTGAGGTCACTGATCGTTGGTCTCTCGCTATCACACACTGGATGCGTGCTGACCAGCAGAAGACCAGGACCAAAAAATGGTTGTGAGCGATTTATAGTGATCACAACCTCACAGCAGGGGCCAGGTCGCTGATGTGGCGCCCCGCCAAAGCAGGCGTCACAGAAGAGTATACACCCGTAAAAGAGGTGTAAATGCTCCAGCTGCATGGTGGACTCCTAGGATGGTGGGTGGGACCCATTCCCAGCATTCCCACATTAGTATAGGGTGGGAGGATACCCGGGAGGTACGAGAGAATAAATTCACCTCTAGGGGGAACAAGGTCAGTTTTCTTTTGGGTCTTTGCAGCTAGGGCTCTCGGCTGAGGGACCAAGAGGAGAGATGGAGGAGGAGGAGAGATATTAGAAAGATAAGCTAACTTGGAATGAGGCGGAAGGTCACACTGGGTTGGTTACAAGCCGCACCGGAGGAGAGAAGAAAGAACCTTGAGGAGGTCCTAAAAGAGGGCGCCCGACAAGAGAAGTACGTGCCCTAGAGAGAAAAGGGAGATCCTCAGAGTGCAGCGTCCATCATATTGGAAACTGCGGTTATACAATCATTGGCATTCTGTAAAACAGCGGGGATAAGGTCAGGGGATGATGTGTATAATTGTGTGTCATCAGCATAAAGATGGTACTGAAAGCCAAATCTGCTGATGGTCTGTCCAATCGGGCTGTGTAGAGTGAGAAGAGAAGAGGGCCAAGAACAGAATCCTGAGTGACCTCAATAGTGAGAGCAAGAGAAGAGGAAGTGAAGCCAGCAAATGATATACTGAAGGAGTGGTTAGAAATATAGGAAGAGAACCAGGAGAGAGCAGTGTCCTGTATGCCGATGGAGGGCAGCATAGAGAGTTGGAGATGATGGTCAAAAGTGTCAAAAGCTGCAAAGAGATGAAGAAGGATAAGCAGAGAGTTGTCACCATTACGTTTTGCCATCAGAAGATCATTGGTCACTTTTTCAAAGGGCAGATTCTGCAGACTGTAGGGGACGGAAACCAGACTGGAGTGGATCTAGAAGAGAGTGAGTGGAAAGGTGAGGCGGGTGCAGACCAGGCGCTCCAAGAGTTTGGAGATGAAGGGGAGATTGGAGACTGATCTGTAGTTATTTGTGCAGGACGGGTCAAGAGAAGGTTTTTTTAATAATGGAGTAATGATAGAGTATTTCAAGGAGGAGGGGAAGATGCCTGAAGAGAGGGAGAGATTGAAGATTTTGGTAAGGTGAGTGGTGAAGACCGGAGAGAGAGACTGGAGTAGGTGTGAGGGAATGGGGTCAGTGATGCATGTAGTAAAATGAGAGGAAGATCAACGAATGTTTATGACTCACCGCGGCCGGCTGACTCCGGTTTAGACAGGCGATTCTTCTCCTTCCTTGTCACGGGTGGACCGCGCCTGCCGGTAGTGGGGCCCGGTGTAGTGCAGATCAAAAGTGAAGACGTCTTACGGGAACAGATTAAGGGGTTTTAATTTGTTTTCTTCGTGACGCCACCTATGAGTAGTTCGGTAAGGGCTACCGACGCTGCGGAACCCCCGGGGGATGGACAGCAGCAAGATGTTACGCTCCCCACAGGCTGAGCGGTGATCCCCGGGGGCTGGAGCTGCTCAAGATGTTGTGCGGCAGCTGCGGTTACCTTCTAGTTAATGACAGACAGTTCATAGGGAATCACGGACACAGACAGTCTCTATAACGGTCTTTACTGTAACCAGCAGGCAATACATGGTATACAGTGGTTGAGTAGTAGACCGGGTGGACTCAGCAGTGATGGTGTCCCTTAGAAATCCGTAGTGCTCCTCCATTCTAGCTAAGTGGTTACCAATGTCGCCCAGGAATACCAGATCGGGTACGGGGAGGCTGCTTCAATGCCCTATCCATGCTGTACGTTCTGGATGTTTTGGGGAGCCTTGGGTCCCTCAGTGGGTACACCGCTGGTTAGACGACTGGAAATTGGCTGTTGGTGGGGCGCTCCTGTAAAGCTGATCCTCCACTCTTCTGGTTCGCGTAGCAGAGGTGAACTGCTGCCAGCTTCGGTACCAGTGAACCGGCTGTGAGTTGTGGGCACGGGAGTCTTTTGGGAACCCGTGTAGAAATGCCCAATCCCGGTGGTTAAGGCCTCAGGTGCTGACACCCGACCGGTGACGGCCCAGGGGCCCGCACGGGGTGCGGAGCCCCCGCTCCTCTCCAAGCTCTAGTCTGCTCTCTTTAGGTTCTAGACTTCTTCTTCGACTCTCTAGACCATTGTGTGTTCTTCTGCACTACCCTAGCACTCCGCCCACCAAGACCTAGGATTGGCCCTCTATTCTAGGTGATGTATGCTGGGTTGGATTTCTAAATTAACCAGGTCATTGCTGAGTCAGAGGATATTGCGGCTGCATTTGTGGCTGCAATACCCTCCTGTGACGCACTCGTTGCGGGGCGCCACACTCCCCCTTGGTTGAATACGCTTGTCCCCAAGCGTCTCACTACTCACATTACAGAGGTTTTTATATTTTATATTTTACAACAGGTAATACACTTTTATTAATGACAAGTCATATATGCATAAAAGTGAGGTAGATAAACAGGTTAACACATTGCGCGGACCCGGCGGGCGGTCGGCTGTCCTTAGAACAAAAGTTCAGGCTGTAGCCGCCAAGTCGCGGTGTTACGGTGCAAACAGGAAGAAGTCTCGTTTAATAGCAAAGTTCAAACAACAACAGTCACTTATGGAGGGCAGTGTTCCGGACCCGTATAGCGAACCACCCATCACGGCATATATGGCGCTCATAGGTTACAATGTCCCCTCTATACAAGTCTCGGCTTGGATGGCCTCGCGGTAGGTGCGATTCCACATCACAGCGCCCCACAAACACTTCAGTACTCACACCCTCCTCCCTTACGAATCCCCACCCGGTGGACAAGTTAAATGTGCTTACCCACCCGGTTTTACGGAATTGTTCAGGCAATGGAGATTGGCAGCGAGCCTCGGCACGAGCCTGCATGTTGGCTTGCAGTCGAGTGTGCCACTCGTCTCTCCGGATACGACGTACCTCTTCGTCGGAGTGATGCGGCATGTGGATAAAGTCACTACGGCGTGCTGGTTGCTGAACTGCTCGAGCTTGGTGGGCAGTCTGGAGTGGAGCCCGTTTCAACGGAACCGGAGAAGATACTGTTGCGGCGGCACCCGACCAGTGCACCCGAGCCGATCGCCCTGCAGCAGGGTTCCTTGTGTCTCCCCAGGCGAACCCGGTGTAGAGATCCTCAGGTGAACTGTAGGTCTCCTCATCATCCTCCTCGACCTCCTCGATGACTACGTCGGGCTGCTCGGCTGGCGAAGATGATGGGATGGAATCCTCTGGATCGGTGGGTGGCTGTGCTGCAAAGTTCTCGTCTGGGTCGTTGTGCAGGACTTCCAGGCTGCCTGCCTCTTCTTCTGTAGCAGCAGGAAGTGGTGTTTCAATCCCGGTCACCAGGTAGGCCTCTGTATTTGCAGAGGAGGCCTCCGGTTCAAGGGAGAAACAGGCGACAGTCTCGGTAGTATGGAAACCAGTCGCGGGTTCCGCAGGTGGAACCAGGTAGAGGTCGGCTTCTTCGTGGGAGCATGTTGAAAGCTCCGGCTCTGGAACGGGGTCGGCTGCGGTATCGTCCGCTGGAACGGGTCGAGTTGTGGTCCTCACAGGAATAACACAGTCTATGGGCTCCGGTGACGAAGCTGGACAGGTGGTGGGCGACGGTGAGGTGGTGGAAAAGCTGGCGATGTCGTCTGGGCTTGGAGAAGCTGTACCCGGTCGGCTCTGCTGCATCGCATGATGGAGTCTTCTGCCTAGGGTCGCGCTCCAGCTGCGAATCGTCCACTCCACAGTCTCAAGTAGTCGCACCCGGAGGTCTTGTAGAGCCTCTAGCCAGAAGTCGGGGCTGCCGTCTATAGTAAGGGCAGGATCCGGACCCGGTTGGCCTATGGCTGCTCTGGCCTCCGCCTCGACCTCCCGCATTAGGTCTTGGAGTCTCGTGCTGGCCATTCTCTTCTTGGAGGGAAACCACACCCGTTCAACCGGTAAGACGTTCTGGTAGAGCTGGTGAAGAAGGTCTTCTCTCTCTGTCGGTGTGTCTATCTATGACACTCCCATTTCCTCTGGGCTTTCATAGTCCAATCGTGGGAAAAGTCTTTGGGGTCCGCCCCCATGGTTGATTCGAGCAATCAGGGCGGACAAAGAGTTTGGCGCCTTTTGTCTTTAGCCCTCCCACGATGAGGGGGGGGGTGTTGACTCACTCCTGGGCTTCACGTGGCGGCTTCTTGTGGCGAGAACGCCATCTTGGGCGCCATCTTGACCCAATGGTGTAAAGGCGGGAAAGGTCTTTTAGGGACGAACAAAGTCCAATTGTAGACAATAAAGTCCAGTTTAAGCACAATATACCCGTTGGGTAACGGGCCTGCTCGTATCCTGTTCGTGACGCCATTTTCTGACTCACCGCGGCCGGCTGACTCCGGTTTAGACAGGCGATTCTTCTCCTTCCTTGTCACGGGTGGACCGCGCCTGCCGGTAGTGGGGCCCGGTGTAGTGCAGATCAAAAGTGAAGACGTCTTACGGGAACAGATTAAGGGGTTTTAATTTGTTTTCTTCGTGACGCCACCTATGAGTAGTTCGGTAAGGGCTACCGACGCTGCGGAACCCCCGGGGGATGGACAGCAGCAAGATGTTACGCTCCCCACAGGCTGAGCGGTGATCCCCGGGGGCTGGAGCTGCTCAAGATGTTGTGCGGCAGCTGCGGTTACCTTCTAGTTAATGACGGACAGTTCATAGGGAATCACGGACACAGACAGTCTCTATAACGGTCTTTACTGTAACCAGCAGGCAATACATGGTATACAGTGGTTGAGTAGTAGACCGGGTGGACTCAGCAGTGATGGTGTCCCTTAGAAATCCGTAGTGCTCCTCCATTCTAGCTAAGTGGTTACCAATGTCGCCCAGGAATACCAGATCGGGTACGGGGAGGCTGCTTCAATGCCCTATCCATGCTGTACGTTCTGGATGTTTTGGGGAGCCTTGGGTCCCTCAGTGGGTACACCGCTGGTTAGACGACTGGAAATTGGCTGTTGGTGGGGCGCTCCTGTAAAGCTGATCCTCCACTCTTCTGGTTCGCGTAGCAGAGGTGAACTGCTGCCAGCTTCGGTACCAGTGAACCGGCTGTGAGTTGTGGGCACAGGAGTCTTTTGGGAACCCGTGTAGAAATGCCCAATCCCGGTGGTTAAGGCCTCAGGTGCTGACACCCGACCGGTGACGGCCCAGGGGCCCGCACGGGGTGCGGAGCCCCCGCTCCTCTCCAAGCTCTAGTCTGCTCTCTTCAGGTTCTAGACTTCTTCTTCGACTCTCTAGACCATTGTGTGTTCTTCTGCACTACCCTAGCACTCCGCCCACCAGGACCTAGGATTGGCCCTCTATTCTAGGTGATGTATGCTGGGTTGGATTTCTAAATTAACCAGGTCATTGCTGAGTCAGAGGATATTGCGGCTGCATTTGTGGCTGCAATACCCTCCTGTGACGCACTCGTTGCGGGGCGCCACATTTACACCATGTGACCAGCTTAGCAAATTAAAAATGAATGTGGTGCTTGTGAGTGTCAGACCCCACTGATCTCATATTAATGACCTATCCCGTGGTAATATCATCAATATGCTGTGACTGGAAAACTCCTTTATTAGTGTCTTCCCAATTATATTAGCATATTAAATGACAGACCCAAGGAAATGTGCACTTTTGTTTCTACTGTTACCCATTGTGGACTTTGTAATTTGAATTCCTCTGGTTTCACACACTCCAAAGACTGACAGGGAATCTAAATTGAGTGCCCTAATGGGGGTAGTGTTACTGTGGTATGCAAAGTGCTGTAGTATTAGTACTGCTATATTAGTGAATAAATATTACTATTATACTCATTAGAACTCATTCAAGCATATAATGTATAATGTGTATTAATGTTACATACAGAGAGATGTGCAGCGGCAGGGGTCATGTTTATCCAGGTAATGCTCCAGGGTGTCCCAGCCACCTCCAACTCTGACCATCACATGATTGCGCAGGATCTGTAAAACATGGATCACATATATTATTAATATATCAGATGCAATTTAAAGGTTCAGATTTGGCCTCATCGACACAGTTGTAAAGCACAGTATTTTAGTCTCAAACCTGTAAAGCCCTAATCACAGAATCATTGTGATAAAATCACAGTTTTATTTGTTGCAGCTCTGCTAGTCTTCCCAGTGTAAAGTGCCTAAATCTACCTTTACCATTGAATGACTGCTTTCTGTCAGCACTGTGCAAAAGTAGAAAGACGCCAAGCAATGATGAGTGGTAAGGATAGCTAGAGCTCCTGACTATGGAGGATCACATAGACTATAAAATGGCAAGAAGCCAAATAAGCGACACATCGCTGGAATCACTGGAATCACCAAGTCTGCCGCTACTTCATGTTGTCCTCAGTCTCTATTTTAGTCTACATTTTAATTTTGTATTTAGGGACATAGGATTAAAGTAAATACGGGTCCTAAACCAGATCAAACATGTAAATATTACCGTATATACTCGTGTATAAGCCGAGTTTTTCAGCCCAAAAAATGGGCTGAAAAGTCCCCCCTCGGCTTATACACGGGTCAATACGGTAATCCTATGGCGGGAGGGGGCGCGGGGGGTGGGGGGCGCTGCGCAGTATTTCTTACCTTGTCCCCCATTCTGCAGTGCTTTCCGGTGTCCTCCGTGCTCCGTTCCCGGTCTGCTGGGCCTTGTGGTTCCTCCTGGTTCCTCATCCTTCGGTTCTATCATGGGGGCTGCCATCTTGGTGTCTTCTCTCCGCCCCCGGCCAGTGATGTCAGAGCAGGCCGCGCTGTGATTGGCTAGCACCCGTGACATGTGATCACGGGTGCTAGCCAATCACAGCGCGGCCTGCTCTGACATCACTGGCCGGGGGCGGAGAGAACAAGCAAGATGGCAGCCCCCATGATAGAACCGAAGGATGAGGAACCAGGAGGAACCACAAGGCCCAGCAGACCGGGAACGGAGCACGGAGGACACCGGAAAGCACTGCAGAACGGGGGACAAGGTAGGAAGCTGTGTATGTGTGTGTGTATGTGTATATATGTGTATGTGTGTGTGTGTGTGTGTGTGTGTGTGTGTGTGTATATATATGTGTGTATGTATGGGTATGTGTATGTAAGTAGGCTGGCTGCCAATATAAGCCATACCTCTGGGGCTGCTGTATATACGTCTGGGGCTGCTGGATACTTCCACTGGGGCTGTATATACCTCTATGGCTACTGTATACTACCACTGGGGCTGTATATACCTGTGGGGCTGCTGGATACTACCACTGGGGCTGTATATACCTCTGGGGCTGCTGGATACTACCACTGGGGCTGTATATACCTCTGGGGCTACTGGATACTACCACTGGGGCTGTATATACCTCTATGGCTACTGTATACTACCACTGGGGCTGTATATACTTCTGGGCTGCTGGATACTACCACTGGGGCTGTATATACCTCTATGGCTACTGTATACTACCACTGGGGCTGTATATACCTCTGGGGCTACTGGATACTACCACTGGGGCTGTATATACCTGTGGGGCTGCTGGATACTACCACTGGGGCTGTATATACCTCTGGGGCTGCTGGATACTACCACTGGGGCTGTATATACCTCTGGGGCTACTGGATACTACCACTGGGGCTGTATATACCTCTATGGCTACTGTATACTACCACTGGGGCTGTATATACCTCTGGGGCTACTGGATACTACCACTGGGGCTGTATATACTTCTGGGGCTGCTGGATACTGCCACTGGGGCTGGATACTACCACTGGGGCTGTATACCTGTGCTGGGGTCCACCCTCGGCTTATACACGAGTCAATAGGTTTTCCCAGATTTTGGGGGCAAAAGTAGGGGGGTCGGCTTATACACGGGTCGGCTTATACACGAGTATATACGGTAAGTATCTGTATAGAGCATGATGTGTAAGATATTTAAAGCACCACTTCATGGTTTTCTTATGGCACCGCTGCAGTAGTTTTTACATCTAAGTCCCCTGCCTCCTGTACATATTTAGTCTTTAGCAGCTTCACCTTCTATAGCAGACATTCCTGTCGGTCTCTGGCAATCTGTGACCTTCTAGCGTGCTCCAGTGTTTCATTGAATATGCCGGAAGTTAAAACTCAATGCATCTCTATGAGAGCCAGAACCAGGTCTCTCAAATGCCAAATTCATAGTCGTATCTATTAGATCAGGATGTGGATACTGTTATGAGAAATAGGGAGCCATAGGCTCCCTGCTATGCCACTTTACACCGGCCTGCCACAGGCAGCTTCCAATCTGCAGCCTTCCAGAGGCCGATGCAATGCAGGGGATGTCAGTGCCCATAATGACTTGACTTCATCATGCTGCCTTGTGCTGTTTCCCCTGGACCAAGACTTCTATGGTGGAGAGGGATCACACTCATCACCGCTTTATTGTGAAACTGAAAAAAGGTGAGTTATGTATTCATAGCCAGACATAGTGGGGGCATTCTTAAAGGAATCTGTGATCATTTGTTGGCTAGGTAATCTATGAGAAGCATGATGTAGGAACTGAGGCCCTGATTCCAAAGATGTGACATTTATGTGTCACTTACAGGTGCATCTCGGTGAATTAGAATATCGTCAAAAAATTAATTTATTTAAGTAATTCAATACAAAAAGTGAAACTCATATATTACATAGAGTCATTACATAAAGAGTGATCTATTTTAAGTATTTATCTCTGTAAATGTTGATGACTGTGGGTTTCAGTCAATGAAAAGGTTCTGAGAAATAAAATATGACTTAAATAGGTATCTGAGGCTTCACCTTGTGCGGTTGTAAGAGTCACAACCACTATAAAAGCATATCACGGTTGCTGTAGTCTCCGGCATGGTGCATATAGAGTAGAGAAGAAGAAGGGTTAAAAACCACGCTGCCTTATTCCACGAGAAATTAAAGGGTGAATATAATATTGCTTTATTAGACAACACATTTCAGGGCTCCCTAGCCGCTTCTGCAGGACAATTCAATATCATATTACCATGTGGAGGGAGTCTTATGCAAATTGTCACTTCAGTGAGGAAGTAGACAAACTCTAATGCCACCTAATAAAGGTAGCAATCCTAAAAGTTATAATCGAGTCTTTAACAAGTCTTCTAATATGACTTAGGATTTGTGCCAGATCAGAACCCCAAACTGCAGACACTACATTTCGGGGTGATTGCCCCTCATCAGTGCAGGGTGTTGGAATTCTGATCTGGCTGCATGAGAAGCTAAGATGAGGTCTGGGGGAACAGCTATTCTCCTTGTGGAGAGTATTCTGCCAGCCAGCAGTGAGGAGACTTAAAGCCGCAATGCTCCTCTGGGAAATTGCATATGCAAATTGTCACTTCAGTGAGGAAGTGAACAAACTCTAATGCCACCTAATAAAGGTAGCAATTTGCCTAGTTCCTCACTGAAGTGACAATTTGCAGATGCAATTTCCCAGATTAGCATTGCGGCTTTAAGTCTCCTCACTCCTCACTGCATTTGAATACAGGTGGGAACTTGTCTTTACTTACATAATGGAATTATTTGTAAATTGTATGGCTTTAACCCTTCAACCACAGTCTGTTTTCACTTTCATGGTCATTTTTTGCAATTCTCACCAGTGTCACTTTATGAAATAATAACTCTGAAACGCTTTAACGTATCCTAGTGTTCCAAGATTGTTATAGTGCTAAATTAAGGATAATATTTTTTTAGTTTCTTTATGAAAAAATTGTAAATTTGGCAAAAACTTAGCAATTTTCAAACTTTGAATTTTTATACTGTTAAAGCAGAGAGTTATATCACACGAAATAGTTAATAAATAACATTTACCACATGTCTAAGGTCTGGGAACTTGCTATCAATCTTATGGAGACAGCGAAGTAGGTGAGGAGATTGTAAGCCACTTCCCTCCTCTCAGATATATGCAAATTTGCACTTCACTAAGGAAGTAGAGAAACTCCAGTGCCACATTTAAGCAGTTTCCTCTAAGTCATAATCGCTTTCCAACAAGCCAGATTAGAATATCCCACACACTACACTGATGAGGTTCAGGTACCCCGAAACGCAGCGTCTGTAGTTTGGGTTTCTGATCTGGCACAAATCCCTTTGTCATATTAAAAGCTTGTTGGAAAGCGATTATGACTTAGAGGAAGCTGCTTAAATGTGGCACTGGAGTTTCTCTACTTCCTTAGTGAAGTGCAAATCCACATGTCTAATTTACATCAGCACTATTTTTTAAACAATTTTTTTTGTTAGGAAGTTATAAGGGTTCAAAGTTTATCAGCAATTTTTCATTTAACCAAAACAATTTACAAAGCCACTTTTTTTTAGGATTACATCATATTTGAAGTGATTTTGAGGGGCCTATATGACAGAAAACACCCAAAAGTGACACCATTAAAAAACTGCAACCCTCAGACTGTTAAAAACCACATTCAAGAAGATTATGATCCCTTCAGGTACTTCATGGGATCTAAAGCAATGTGGAAGGAAAAACTTAAACTGTCCCGATCTGGCAGTAAATCACTTAAATGACTCTCTCAGAAGCTCCCCGGACCAAGTAGCGCCGTTCACCCTCAGAACCTCCAAACACAGAGTGAAACAGCCCTGGCTCACATCACAAACTCAATTCCTCCAGCGCTGCTCTAGGAGTGTTGAATGTCTACCGAGGAAAACCCGCACACCAGAAAACTTCATTCACTGTAAATTTATGCTGAGAACTTACAACTCTGCCCTTCACCTCACCAAACAAACCTACTTCACCACCCTGGTGTTCTCACTATCCAACAACCCAAAAAAACTCTTTGACACCTTTCACACTCTCCTCAGTCCTAAAGTACAGGCCCCCTATCACTGACCTCTGTGCTGATGATCTGGCTTCTTCCTTTATAGAGAAAATAGAAAACATCCGTCAGGGAATCAATTCCCAACCTCAAATCGCTGTTACCCATACCTCTACCCACATTTCCTCTGGCTCACTCTCCACTTTTGACCCAGTCACAGAAGAAGAAGTCTCCAGGTTCCTCTCTTCCATTCGTCCCACCACATGCACTGCTGACCCCATCCCCTCACACCTACTCCAGTCTCTCCGGTGGTCACCACTCACCTAACCTAAATCTTCAATCTCTCCCTTTCTTCTGGCATCTTCCCCTCCTCGTTCAAACACTCTATCATTACCCCATTATTAAAGAAAACTTCTCACGACCCATCCTGCACAAACAACTACAGACCAGTCTCTAATCTCCCCTTCATCTCTAAACTCCTTTACTCCCATCTCACTCATTACCTCTCCACTCACTCTCTTCTAGACCCATTACAGTCTGGTTTCCGCCCCCTACATTCTACAGAAACTGCTCTCACCAAAGTGACCAACGACCTTCTGACAGCAAAACGTAATGGTGACCACTCTCTGCTTATTCTTCTTGATCTCTCTGCAGCCTTTGACTCTGTTGAACACCATCTCCTATTCTCCATGCTGCACTCCATCGGCATCAAGGACATGGCTCTCTCCTGGCTCTCTTCCTATCTTTCTGACAGTTATTTCAGTGTATTATTTGCTAGCTCAACTTCCTCCCCTCTTTCTCTCACTATTGGGTCCTCAGGTTGAGCTCTTGGACCTCGTCTCTTCTCTTTCTACACGGCCCCAATTTGACACACCATCAGCAGATTTGGCTTTCAGTAACATCTTTATGCTGATGACACACAACTATACACTTCTTCCCCTGAACTTACTCCTGCTGTAATAAAGAACACCAATGACTGTCTAACCGCCATTTCCAATATCATGTCCACTCTCTACCTGAAACTCAACCTTTCCAAAACTGAACTTCTGCTGCTCCTGCCCTCCACTAACCTCCCTAAATATGACATCTCCCTCTCAGTGTGCGGCACCACGATAACGCCTAGTCAGCAGGCTCCCTGTCTGGGTGTTATGTCTGACTCTGATCTTTCCTTCACCCCATATATACAATCTTTCGCCCGCTCTTGCCGCTTGCACCTGAAGAGCATCTCTAGAATTCGCCCCTTTCTCACCTTGGAAACCACAAAAACCCTCACTGTGGCCCTAATTCACTCCTGCCTTGACTATTGTAATTCTCTTTTAATTGGCCTCCCCCACACTAGACTCTCCCCTCTCCAGTCCATCCTTAATGCAGCAGCCAGGATCACTTATCTATCTAACTATTACTTGGACACTTCTGCTCTATGCCAGTCATTGCACTGGCTGCCTATACACTGTAGGAGCCAATTCAAACTGCTTGTTTTCACTCGCTCTTCACAGTGCAGCACCTCCCTACATCTCCTCCCTCATCTCTGTCTATCACCGCACCCGTTCTCTTCGCTCTGGAAGTGACTTTAGACTCACCTCTACATTAATCTGAACCTCCCACTCCCGGCTCCAAGACTTCTCCCAAGCTGCACCAATTTTCTGGAATGCTCTACCCCAAGAAATTAGGTTTATCAACAACTTACATTGTTTCAGGCGATCCCTAAAAACACATCTTTTAGGGCGGCCTATCATGATCCCTAGTCAAAGTCATCTAGACATATCGTACCCACTCCACCAGTCTCAAATGGATCACAAATAATGGTTGGTGGCCACTTATGCTGCTCCTATGTTCCCCATCTCCTCAAGTTGACTATACAATGATTGTAAATAAGCACATGTACTTTGTGTCACCCCCACCTCATTGTTAGGCTATAAGCTCTTATGAGCAGGACTGTCATTATTTTGCTCGAATTATTGTACTGTATTATGCTTTGTATTGTATTGTATTGTTTTTTGTATTGTATTGTATTTTCTGTTAACTGTTTCTTATGATTGTTTAAATATATACCTCTGAATTGTAAAGCGCTGCAGAATATGCAGAATATGTTTATGTAAATAAAGATTATTATTATTATTATTATTATTAATAATAATACTAATAATAAACTGTAACTTTTTCCAACAAAAATGTTACTTTAGTCAAAAGTATTGAATTTTCCAAAGGTAAAAAGAGAAATTGTACCACTTAATTTTTGCTAAATTTCTCCTGAGTATGTCAAAACCCCATATGTGATGTAAAACAACTGATTGGGCACACGGCAGGGGTTGTAAGGGAAGTAGTGCTGTTTGAGCTTTTGAACAGAAAATTGGCAGGAATCATTAGCTGACTCCATGTCACATTTGGAGACCCCCTGATGTGCCTAAACATTGGAATCCCCCCACAGCAAGGCTTGGAAGGGAAGGAGTGATGTTTTGGAGCGCAGATTTTGATGGAATGGTCTGCGGGTATCATGTTGCTTTTGGTTAACCCTTGATGTACCTTAACAAGTCACCCCATTCTGGAAACTAGACCCCACAAAGAATTTATCTAGATGTGTTGTGAGTACATGTGGTTCACAGAATTTTATAAAGTAGAATCGTAAAATGAAAAAATTAGATTTTTCAAACAAAATGTTGTTTTAGCACTAAGTATTTTCATTTATACAAAGACTAGCTGGTGCCCGATGCACATGCATCGGGATTCTAGCAGAGCGAGTCTCTGACTCGCAATGCCGCTTCGCGCCAATGCTTCGCGCTGCTAAGGCGACTCGCCATGCCGCTGCGCGGCATAGCGAGTCGCCTTAGAACTGCTCGCAATGGCCGCTGCGCGGCCAATGCTTCGGCGTATCTACATGACCACACTGACTCGCAGCGGAGCGGACTCAAAAGGGGCAAAAAACCATTTGTGATTAATAATAGATAGCAGAGAAATGGACCACAAATGTTGTTGTGCAATTATCTTGAGTGCACTGATATGTCATAGTGGTAAAAAACAATGTTGGGCGCATGTCAGATAAGGACACCATTTGATTCTTGGAGCACAGATTTTATCCAAAATAGTTTGCGGACTCCATTTGAAGAGCTCCTAAATGCCAGAACAGCAGAAACCCCTTCAAAACATTTTGGAAATTACACCCCCTCTGGGAGTTCATCTATGGGTATAGTGAAATTTTATGTCTGGAAAATACCCATGGGGTCAAACACAGTGAATGTCAGATTATTAAAAATTGCAAATAAGCCTTTGTAGTGCCCAGTACATTATGGTGCTCTGTACTGTTATGCCTTTTTTAGAAACGCGTATATTTAGTTTACTTTGCCTGTGATAAAGCTGTTTGTTGCTATTCAGTGATAACTTATCCAACATCACCATCTATTGACAATGTTCTCTTACTACATCTTTTTTAGTGTACAATCTTATTTTGTCCATCAAGGCTACTGTAGTTCCCATCAGCCCTTGCACTAAATCTCACCTCTTCTTCAGTAGCCATTATAGCCTCATAGACATTGACATCCTGGTATGCTGATCCCACTCTCTAGATTTCAGCTCATATGTTTCCCTCTACATAGAACAGTCGGTGAGTTTTAATATGCTAGTTTTATAATATGCTAGAGCCCACCTAATTGTATAATATAGCTACACTGTTCTACATGTTTATTATCAAGTAGTTTTCTGCCGTTATAGCTATTGTGTATTCGCCATGTTGTGCAATTACGCTGCGTGTCCTATAACAAATGTAATGCTATGTATGTCACATATGCTGTATGTTGTACCAAATATTTCATTTGTGTTCCATAGTTATACACTATCCTATCAATAAAAGTTGAAAAGGACCCCCCTGTATCCAAGTCAATGCATCGATGGGAAAGAGTTTGGCTGTCTGTCAACTCGTTCTTCAGAAGTACAGAGCGTGGGTGCCAGAACACGTACATTGTACCCAGTTCGTGCTTATGGAGATACACACCCCATAAATTAAGTGAGCTTCCTGACTACAACAAAGCCAAATATGTGGACATTAACTTTGGTGAAGAAATTGTGGGGCTCAGAAGGGTAGGGGGAATTTGGATTTGGGAGCACAGATTTTGCTGGTTTTCTTTTTCGTGAGCGAAGAGCCATAGTGCTTTTCCAGAGACTGTGTGCTACCAGTAACGTGGACGCCCACTATATTTTCATTAACAGATGCTGTTTTTTTTTTACAGTGTTCACTGAAGTGGTTAACTAGTGTGACAATTTTATACTTTTGGGAAAACATATTTTTCTTTCATTCCCTGTTCATTGAATCACTTCAATTATTACTATAGATATTTTATATGGGTATAGTTATATATATCTTTTCAACCCCTGGTGTTATTTTTTTCCTTTTGAATTATATTTGATTCACTCTACATGCTTTGGGTATATCACATTATAAATTGTACTAATTTCTAATTTTATATATATACATATATATATATATATATATATATATATATATGTATATATATAGTTTTTTTTTTTTTCTAATGAAACCCATTGATGCTATTGTGTCTCAGGCCGGCTTCACACCAACGGCCAGATCCGAATCGGGCTGTCAGGGGTGAACCTGACAGCCCCGGACCGGATCTGGACACAGAACCGGAGGGCCAAATATGCCCTCTGGTCCGGTGTGCAGCCGGATGCCTCAATTGCAGCCGCAACTGCTGATAAGTCAAGATCCCTGTGAGCCACGATCCTGAACTGTCAGCAGGGGACAGCTCCGTGGTGCTGAAGTTCAGCGCTGGCGCTGAGCTTCAGCACCCCTGCGTCCTGCTCTCGGTTGCTGCTCCGCCATAAACCCACATGTTAGGGGGTGCCAGATCACACCAGAACAGGAGGATCTGGGAGCATCTGGGAGGATCAGTTTTTTTTCCCCCGGACACAAAAATGCTGCATGCATTTCTGCCATTATGAGTGTCCAGGAGCTAGCTTTTCATTTAGACCAGCTTTCTGCAAGGGTACAGGGAATTTCTGATTATATTGTTCAGATTCCAGCTTTGGAACGAAGATTCCTACTCGGATGTTTTTTGGTGACAGGTCCAAATTTTCGGGTTTCAAAATAGTTGTAAATTGTTTTTTGCTCTGAGATCTCAGTGCTCTGTTGATTCAGTTCAGAAGGTTAAAATAGTTACAGTTGTGGCCAAAAGTATTGACACCCCTGCAATTCTGTCAGATAATACTCAGTTTCTTCCTGAAAATGATTGCAATCACAAATTCTTTGGTATTACTATCTTCATTTAATTTGTCTTCAATGAAAAAACACAAAAGTGAATTAATCAAAAAGCAAAACATTGATCATTTCACACAAAACTCCAAAAATGGGCCAGACAAAAGTATTGGCACCCTCAGCCTAATACTTGGTTGCACAACCTTTAGCCAAAATAACTGTGATTCCGGTAACCATCAATGATTTCTTACAATGCTCTGCTGGAATTTTAGACCATTCTTCTTTGGCAAACTGCTCCAGGTCCCTGATATTTGAAGGGTGCCTTCTCCAAACTGCGATTTTTAGATCTCTCCACGGGTGTTCTATGGGATTCAGGTCTGAACTCATTGCTTGCCACCTTAGAAGTCTCCAGTGCTTTTTCTCAAACCATTTTCTAGTGCTTTTTGAAGTGTGTTTTGGGTCATTGTCCTGCTGGAAGAGCCATGACCTCTGAGGGAAACCCAGCTTTCTCACACTGGGCCCTACATTATGCTGCAAAATTTGCTGGTAGTCTTCAGACTTCATAATGCCATGCACACGGTCAAGCAGTCCAGTGCCAGAGGCAGCAAAGCAACCCCAAAACATCAGGGAACCTCCGCCATGTTTGACTGTAGGGACCGTGTTCTTTTCTTTGAATACCTCTTTTTTTCTCCTGTAAACTCTATGTTGATGCTTTTGCCCAAAAAGCTCTACTTTTGTCTCATCTAACCAGAGAACATTCTTCCAAAACGTTTTAGGCTTTCTCAGGTAAGTTTTGGCAAACTCCAGCCTGGCTTTTTTTATGTCTCGGGGTAAGAAGTGGGGTCTTCCTGGGTATCCTACCATACAGTCTCTTTTCATTCAGACGCCGACGGATAGTACTGGTTGACACTGTTGTACCCTCGGACTGCAGGGCAGCTTGAACTTGTTTGGATGTTAGTCGAGGTTCTTCATCCACCATCCGCACAATCTTGCGTTGAAATCTCTTGTCAATTTTTCTTTTCCGTCCATATCTAGGGAGGTTAGCCACAGTGCCATGGGCTTTAAACTCTTGATGACACTGCGCACGGTAGACACAGGAACATTCAGGTCTTTGGAGCTGGACTTGTAGTCTTGATATTGCTCACGCTTCCTCACAATTTGGTTTCTCAAGTCCTCAGACAGTTCTTTGGGCTTCTTTCTTTTCTCCATGCTCAATGTGGTACACACAAGGACACAGGACAGAGGTTGAGTCAACTTTAATCCATGTCAACTGGCAGCAAGTGTGATTTAGTCATTGCCAACACCTGTTAGGTGCCACAGGTAAGTTACAGGTGCTGTTAATTACACAAATTAGAGAAGCATCACATGATTTTTCTAACAATGCCAATACTTTTGTCCCTTTTTTATGTTTGGTGTGGAATTATATCCAATTTGGCTTTAGGACAATTCTCTTTTGTGTTTTTTCATTGAAGACAAATTAAATGAATATAATAATACCAAAGAATTTGTGATTGCAATCATTTTCAGGAAGAAACTGAGTATTATCTGACAGAATTGCAGGGGTGTCAATACTTTTGGCCACAACTGTATCTCCCTGCTGCGTGGTGACCCGCAGGATTGGGCATTTTCTCTCGCCTCTGGGGATCCGGTTTTACTTAATGTGGACTCCTTTTTACAGGCCTTGGTTTTACTTTATGATCAACCTAACTCTGTGGATCAAGCTGAAAAGACCCTGTTAGCCCAGTCTCAGGGTCAGGAGGCAGCGGAATTGTATTGTCAGAAATTCAGAAAATGGTTCGTGCTGACTAAATGGAATGATGACGCTTTGGCGGCACTTTTCAGAAAGGGTCTTTCTGACTCTGTTAAAGATGTTATGGTGGGGTTTCCCACGCCTGCAAGTTTGAACGATTCTATGTCTCTGGCCAATCAGATTGATCGGCGTCTGCGGGAACGCAGAACTGTCCGCTCGGGATTGTTATCCTCAGAGCAGATTCCTGAGCTGATGCAGTGTGATAGACTCTATCCCCAGTCCCCCAAGCCAAGTGCCTCGGGGTAATCCTTGATTCCTCCCTATCCTTCAAGCCCCACATCGAGGCCCTCACCACATCCCTCCGGCTCCAGCTTAGAAACATCTCACGGATCCGCTCCTTCCTTAGTCACGACAGCGCTAAAACACTTATTCATGCTCTTATCATCACCCGCCTTGACTACTGCACTCTCCTCCTCACTGGCCTCCTGGCTAACTCCCTTACACCTCTCCAATCTATCCTCAACTCCGCTGCCCGACTAATCCATCTGTCCTCCCGCTACTCAACTGTCTCCCCCTCTGCTAAGCCCTTCACTGGCTCCCCGCCTCCAAGAGATCCCAGTTCAAAACACTAACCATGGCATACAAAGCCATACACAACCTGTCCCCACCATACATAGCCGACCTGGTCTCCCGATACCTACCCTCACGCAACCTCCGATCATCCCAAGAACTCCTCCTCTGCTCCCCCCTCATCTCCTCTTCGCACAACCGCGTTAAGGACTTCTCCCGGGCATCTGCCATACTCTGGAACTTCCTGCCCCAACACGTCAGACACTCTCCGACCCTGAGAACCTTCAAGTGTCACCTGAAGACTCACCTATTCCGTCAAGCCTACAACCTGCCATGAAACCCAGGCGACCGCCCTATGACTGACATTCCCCATCCTACTGTATCCCCACCGCCCCTCGTAGACTGTGAGCCCTTGTGGACAGAGTCCTCCCTCCTGTACCTGTATGTCCTGATTGTCTAGAGTTAGTGTACTTGTCCTTGTCTCCCTTATCCTCATGTAAAGCACCATGGATCCTAATGGGCTATATAAATAAATAATAATAATTTTATCTCGCACTGGATGACAAGGATTTAGAATAAGTTGTGTTTTTACTGTGGTGACGCTTCTCATGTCATCTCTGTTTGTCCCAAGTGGGCACAGAGGATTGCTGGTTCCTTTCTCGTCAGTACTATACAAACTAAGTTCTTATTATCTGTGTCTCTGATTTGTTCCTTGTCGTCGTTTTCTGTCATGGCATTTGTGGATTCAGGTGCCGCTTTAAATTTGATGGATTTTGAGTTTGCCAGGCGTTGTGGTTTCCCTATGAAGCCATGGCGGGACCCTATTCCTTTAAGGGGCATAGATGACACACCTTTGGCTCAAAATAAACCCCAGTTTTGGACGCAGTTGACAATGTGCATGGTACCAGCTCATCAGGAGGATTGTCAATATCTGGTTTTGCCTAATCTGCATGATGCGGTGGTGCTGAGCTTTCTGTGGTTTCAGGTCCATAATTCTGTGTTGGATTGGAAGTCTATGTTCATATCTAGCTGGGGTTGTCAAGGGTTACATGATGACATTTCTTTGATGACTATTTCCTCTTCGCCCTTGGAGATTCCGGAGTTTCTGTCTGATTTTCAGGATGTTTTTGCTGAGCCCTGTTAGACGGAGGCCATGGGTACCAAGGCCTCTGTCAGCCATTTTGTCTTGTGTAAAAGCTTCAGTTAAGCTTGAAAATGGAACTACTGAATTTTTGCTGTAAGTCTCAAGTAATAAAAGGAAACAAGCTCTAGAAGAAGAACAGGCATGGAGCTAATTAGGTTTGGTCTAAGCATATACCAAGAGCTCATCATGATAACAGTTAACCAATTCCTTTTTCTCAAGTATTTCTCAAATCTGAGGGATATTTTACGGTGTATTGTATCCCTCAAGGCTAATATGACGTTTCTTATAATCAAGAACAGAGCTAATTAATGTCAATAAGTTGTGATTTGTGCTTGGTCCCAAAAAGGCTATTATGAGATAATTTGTATGTAGTTAGTAATGAAATTAATGTGCTTTTTTCATGTCAATATATGTTGTAAGTAATATGAATGGATCACTTATGACAGGATGATGTAACCATTTGTCCATAGAGAATCATGGTACCAATGTCTTTCTATGGGGAAAATTGGTATAAAGAAACCCCCGTCCATGAGACGGGGAGCCATTATTCTGAATCCATCCTGAGTGTGACACCTGTGGCTCCCGTGCCTGTCATTCTGAAAACCTGCCTGTTACTGCTTTTGCCGTATATCTCTGTGTTTTTTCCTACCTGAATAAAACCCGCTTTTGGTTCTGAAGACGCAGTCTATGGAGTTTATCGAACAAAGGAAGAACTAACTAACTATTTCTTTCAAATGGCGAGCCAGCCCGGTCGAAAGGGGGGAGAAGACCCCACATCCTTTCTGAAGAACCTAGAAGATTCCTGCAAGTAAAGCTGTGAACCAAAGGGGTGAGAGGGTGAGGAATGGACTTTTCTTTCTCTTTTTTTGCCTTTTTTGCTAAAAAGCGTGATGCATCACGTTAAATGGCATTAAGGAAATCAGTCGCTGAGAATCTCTCGTTTGCGCTCCAGTCTACCCTGAGTAACTAAGACTAAAGTGCCTCTACGTGAGTTATACAAGGACGTGATTAACGCCGAGGGTGATAAAGACGGAGAAGGAGACGTGTGGCAACGTAACGAGTGAGGCTGAACATACGGCTGTACCTCTTTTGGTTGACCAAAGCCGGCACGTGTCTTCCATTACAGAGGTGTGAGTATTTAACTTTTGCCTGTAATTGCATTAGTTGATACTAAAAGCAGTTAAGTCGTCCTTGTGTTTCCACCACTATGGAGTGGCTAAGGGAGCAGACTGACAGGCACGCTGAAACCCCATAGCTAGAAGGGGTTAATGCTGAACCACTTGGTTAAATTGTATGCAGTGGTTCACAGAAGAAAGTAGACATCTTGACAAGAAGAAATTATTAGCAGAAAGGGCAGCCGAATAGCGGCTTTGTGTAAGTTAGTTATAGCTCAGATCAGGCTAGTGATAGATAGCTTCAAAGACAGTACGTTAATGTGGTTACACAGGGAGGGGCAGTGGAGCAGTGTATGGAGAGAACACAGCAGCTACTGATACAATGACAGGAGTAGTAGTATCACAAAGGGAGGGGTATGAGATACAGCGGCTGCAGGCAAACAGAAGGGAGGAAGAAAAATCCATCCATGGTTGTTAGAATCCTTTAGAATCAGGAAAGGAAATTATCTTAAAATTAGAAGATGGGCTGCCTGGTGTGTAACGTTTGAAGTATTATTTGATAGAATAGATCAGAAAGATGATTATGATCTGAAGGAATAGATTGTAGAGAATACTCGGAAAGGTTTTGCAAGTTAGGGATTTTACATAATGCTAAATTTGTGGAGGACAAAATTAGGGCATTGGTAACCATTGTTAGGGAAAATGCCATCCTAGACTAAGGGCGACGATACAAATGTTTTTGCATATCGCCCTGCCTGGATGGCATCTGCTGATGACAGGAGACCAGGACTTCCTGGGGGTTATGGCCAACTGCCGACAGCGGGCCAGTCCCAGTCGGCAGACACCCCTCGAAACTCCATGGGTCCTCTTGTATGTTATCCTTGTGGGCAATCAGGGTATCTTAGACGTCATTGTTCCCATTTAGCTCCCAGGGATGATCCACAGGTGCAGCAGCAGCCTACCTCTACAATGTCCCGAGACCCGTATGAGGGAGCCAGTGCTGCTTCCAATGTGTGCGGACTCATATTCTATGCCTGCTGTTAAGAAACCTGGACAGCCAGTGGTTAACGGCCCCAAACCGTGCCAGCAGTACAATGGTCCTCAGATAGTTAACCCTGTTTTACGGGAGCCTTTTGCCCCGTCACCCAATTATGCGACCCTTGTCCATCCCAGCAGACAGATCCATGCTGTGAGGAGAGCTCACCCTCCTCCGGGAGGAATTCCTCCCACCCTTATGCTCCACTGATTCAGGAGCTGGGGGGGACGAGGAAATGGCTCTTTCAAGCGATCTGTCCGGCTCGGAGGTGACAGCAGTGGGCCGTAGAATTGCCTCTGGTGAGGTTGGTGGATTTTTTTGGGCTTCCTACTGCCGGTACTGATTGATGCATTGAACCCCCCTGTTCCCCTGTACCTCTTGGCACAATTATCCCTAGGCCGAGATGGACGACCTTATGTCAGAGGGAGGATAGAAGGTACCAAAAATTGGGAAGATTTTTTAATTGATACAGGAGCCTCTGTTTCAGTAACAGGACACAAATTGCAGCTCCCCCCGGGCTGCCAGACACCACAACTTTAGTGGGATTTGAGGGCTCCTGTATACAGGCGAGGAGGACTTGTCCTGTAAACCTGAAATTTCAGGACACGGGGACATTGAAATGCAGAGGCATTCGGTGTGAATTTTGGATCAATCCGCAATTGAGGTACTCCATTATTGGGACAGATGTGTTGTCAGCCATGGGTATCATTGTTGATTTGTGTAATAAGGTTTTATGGTGTGACAAAGGAACTACTGTTTGTTCAGTTATTATGGATGCTGCAGAGTTGAGAATGTCACAGTCTTAAATTAACCGTTGCTAGTTTGTGCTCAGTCGATGATGATGACATGCCTGAGATAAATGTTGCAGACACTGCTTTGAGACAATCTTTTCCTCATTTATGGGTTTCAAAACGTACAGATTGTGGACTAATGCAAATTTTAATTAAGATTGACAGCGACCGTCTACCACCCTTTCAGCGCCAATACCGTATTCCTGAGGAAGCAATTCCTTACATAAGGATTGCTGTCAGTGAATTGGAACAACAGGGCGTGATTGTACGAGGCAACCCCCCGTGCAATAGCCCAATCCTGCCTGTAAAAAAGGAGGATGGTAGCTATCGCATGGTCATGGATTTAAGACTTGTAAACAAATACACCCCTCAGCAGCACATCTCGTGGCTTCAATTCCTGAAGTGATGTCACAGCTGAGGATTGAATGTCAGTTTTTTTTGTCTTGTTTGAATATTGCGAATGGTTTTTTCCCCGTACCTATTACACCTGAGTCGGCTCTCCGTTTTGCATTTAGCTTTGAAAATGTCCAATACCTGTTCACACGCCTGCCCCAAGGGTTTTATTCTAGTCCAATTTATTTCTATCAGGTGTTGGCACAGGTATTGGAACCCCTGGGGTACGGAGACAAAGTCCTGCAATATGTCAATGATTTCTTGATTTAAAATTTATGGACTCAAATTGTTGATGAAACTGAACACAAAGACATTTAGTTGAATATTTGTGATGCATTGTGCAATTCAATATTAAATGTGAGTTGGGACAGAGTACAGCTGAATGCAACCAGAGGTTAAATATTTGAATGTGTCAGTTTCAAAAGAGGGGACATTCATTCAAGCTGTACCTGTGCCAAATCAATATCACATAACTCAGAAAGTTTCTAGGTCTTGTGAATTTTTCTAGAGAATTTATTGAAAATTTTGCTTGCCTTGCTAAACCTTTGTACGATCTCCTAAAAGGTATTGAAAATGAGTTTACCACGATCACAATAGAGGGAGACGCCCTGCAGGCTTTTGAAAATTTAAAACATGCACTTGCAGGAGCAACATCTCTAATTAACGCAGACCCATCCCAGCCTTATTATCTGCAAGCACATGCAGGTGACGTAGCGATCTCATCTGTGCAGCTACAGAAGTGGCCAAAAGAGGGCCCTGAAGTTGTAAGTCAATTATATGCCTTGGCTTATTACTCCCGATTATTGTCCCCCGTTGAAAAAGGTTTTACACCTTGTATGAAGCATTTACTTGCCGTGCACTGGACCATGCTGCAGGTCCGTCACATAATTGGCTTTTCACCCTGATTCTGCAGACCCCCCATGTAACCTTAAAAACACTGCTTAAAGGCAAAGAATTTCCAAATTTATGGTCCTTCTGTAAAATCAAAGGACATCAAAAGCTCACATCTGACCCCCACATCGTTGGCAATGCATATGTAGATTCCACAGGCTACTATCTCTGCTGTCACACGAAGACCCCGGGAGGAGCCCCTCCCTTATGCATCTCAGTTCCACAACCTCTTAAAGGCATAGAGAGAGCAAGGAGATGCATCTTTATTTAACTCCCTTGAATCAATACCCATTGATAAAGGAGAATATCTGTATTACAAAAGGGTTGATGACAAATTGTTACCATATATCCCAACTATAATGATTAAGTCTCTGATTAAATTTAACCATTCAGTCTTTGCTCATCCCGGACCAGAAGCGCTCTTACAGCTAGTACAAAGGTAAAGGTAAACCACACCTCCGCAGAATCCAAGTGGCTGATGGTCCATGGCAGTCAATACAAATTGACTTCATTGGTCCATTCCCTCCAGCAAAGGGAGGATTCAGGTATGCCTTGGTCATTATTGATGTTTTCTCAAAATGGGTTGAGGCCTTGCCTGCCACAAACAACGTCCGCCTCTTGTGGAAAGATGTTTTTTTTCACACTGGGGCTTCCCAAAATTAATTGAAAGTGACAATAGACCTCACTTAGTGAGACAAATCATGTCCCACGTGCCTGGCAATAAGAGCTGTAGCCTCAGAGTCAACAGGAATTTTTCTTTTTGAGCTGATGACAGGAAGACAGATGCCTGTCTTGTTGCCTAGTGACATTGTACTGCCCAGCTCGCAGCAAGCTGTAGTACAGAGAGATCAGTGGCTTGAACAGATCCAACAACAGATTCAGCATCTTCAGCAGTACGCTCCCTTTCAGATGGCTAAAAGTTGCATAGAACCTACAGAAAAATTATATGAGTCCAAATTTGTTGTGGGAGCTTAGCTCATGGTTAAGAATTTTAGGAAAAAAAGGACCGTGGGATTCCAATTACAAAGGCCCATTTGTTATCACACAAGTGATAGGCCCAACTGTTTTGGGAGTGCTAAGGATTAGCAAGCCAAGAGACAAAGGTGGTAAAATTGATAAAATGGATCAATGTAAGCTTGTTATACTGCCAGTTGAGAATCCTAGTGATGCTGGTGAGAACTGATACTGCGCTCTTATTTTATTTTTCAGGTCCCCTATTGGATCGGGATCCATGAATCCACCTGTTTCCCTGGAGATGACATCTCACACCATCCAGTGGGACCCGAACAGTGTGATCGAGGGGGAAGACCGTGAAAGCTTTTAGGAAACAGAACAAGATCGAGAGCCACGGATCAAAGGAATCAGAGACTGTTATGGGACTTGGGACTCGGACACTTTAGGTTTTTTCACTTCTGTGATGATTTTTGTGTTTTGTTGTGTTTTTTGCTTCTTTTTAGGACTATTTGCCCACACCTGAACTGTGAATAGGACCTTAGGAGCCATGGAACAAAGAAAATTTTTGAATTTTTTTTTTTTTTGAAAGATTGTAACGGGACTCATTAATACTTAAGAACTCTTACGTTGGTGATATTTACTGTAGATTTTTTTGCTACTTTGTTTGTTTTTTCCTATATGTGTTTAATAGGTAGTAACCTAAAGTTTAAAAGTTTTTCAAAAAGAATCTGGCTCATGTTGAGGAACTAAATAACTTTCAGGCCCGTGTAATAACACATAGTACCACTTTTATCAGACCATACTGGAGACCTGGCGCGGGTAGGGTACCTACTGCCAGACCACGCTCACTCGTAGGTGGTACACCTATTGTTAGGGCCCTTCTTACAAGGGTACCTTCAGTCCCTCCCAACCCTCCTACTGACCAGGGAGTGTATGAAATTATGTATTCCCTCAATACCATATATGAGAATTAGGACTAGACTCATATGCCAATTTGTACTTCAGGGTAAATTATCAAATTACCATAAGTACAACAGAGGGATTTGTTAGACGGAGGCCATGGGTACCAAGGCCTCTGTCAGCCATTTTGTCTTGTGTAAAAGTTTCAGTTTAAGCTTGAAAATGGAACTACTGAATTTTTGCTGTAAGTCTCAAGTAATAAAAGGAAACAAGCTCTAGAAGAAGAACAGGCATGGAGCTAATTAGGTTTGGTTTGAGCATATACCAAGAGCTCATCATGATAACAGTTAACCAATTCCTTTTTCTCAAGTATTTCTCAAATCTGAGGGATATTTTACGGTGTATTGTATCCCTCAAGGCTAATATGACGTTTCTTATAATCAAGAACAGAGCTAATTAATGTCAATAAGTTGTGATTTGTGCTTGGTCCCAAAAAGGCTATTATGAGATAATTTGTATGTAGTTAGTAATGAAATTAATGTGCTTTTTTCATGTCAATATATGTTGTAAGTAATATGAATGGATCACTTATGACAGGATGATGTAACCATTTGTCCATAGAGAATCATGGTACCAATGTCTTTCTATGGGGAAAATTGGTATAAAGAAACCCCCGTCCATGAGACGGGGAGCCATTATTCTGAATCCATCCTGAGTGTGACACCTGTGGCTCCCGTGCCTGTCATTCTGAAAACCTGCCTGTTACTGCTTTTGCCGTATATCTCTGTGTTTTTTCCTACCTGAATAAAACCCGCTTTTGGCTCTGAAGACGCAGTCTATGGAGTTTATCGAACAAAGGAAGAACTAACTGACTATTTCTTTCAAGCCCAAGTCCAGTTGTCTTCCGCCTCATCGGGAGTGTGATTGTGTGATTGATTTGGTGCCAGGCTGTAAGTCTCCCAAAGGTCGTCTTTTTAATTTGTCTGTGCCTGAACATGCTGCTATGCGGAGCTATATTAAGGATTCTTTGAAGAAAGGACATATTCGCCCGTCTTCTTCACTGTCGGGGCGGGGTTCTTTTTTGTGGCCAAGAAAGATTGCTCCCTGAGACCCTGTATTGATTACCGTCTCTTGAATAAGATTACGCTCAAGTTTCAATACCCTCTGGCTTTGATTTCTGCCTTGTTTTCTAGGATTAAGGGGGCATGTTGGTTTACTAAGAATGACTTTAGTGGGGCATATAATCTGGTACGTATTAAGCAGGGGCACAAATGGAAAACGGCATTTAATATGTCTGAAGGCCATTTTGAATATCTTGTGATGCCTTTTGGGTTGGCTAATGCCCCATCCGTGTTTCAGTCCTGACATATTTCAGGAGTTGATTGACAAGTTATTGATTGTACAGTGCCTACAAGTAGTATTCAACCCCCTGCAGATTTAGCTGGTTGGCACATGCGGAATGAACTTGGCATTGTGACATTTGGACTGTAGATCAGCCTGGAAGTGGGAAATGCACTGCAGCCAAAAAGATTTTTAAATTTTTTTTTTTTTTTTTAAAGCGTTAAAAGTTAATTCAGAGGGTCATTTATTATTCAACCCCTCAAACCACCAGCATTCTGTTTGGTCCCCCTAAAGTATTAAGAAGTAGTTCACGCACAAAAAACAATGAGCTTCACATGTGTGGATTAATGATCTCTTTTGCCAGCCTTTTCTGACTATTTAAGACCCTCCCCAAACTTGTGAACAGCACTCATACATGGTCAACATGGGAAAGACAAAAGAGCATTCCAAGGCCATCAGAGACAAGATCGTGGAGGGTCACAAGGCTGGCAAGGGGTACAAAACCCTTTCCAAGGAGTTGGGCCTACCTGTCTCCACTGTTGGGAGCATCATCCGGAAGTGGAAGGCTTATGGAACTACTGTTAGCCTTCCACGGCCTGGACACCCTTTGAAAGTTTCCTCCCGTGCTGAGGCCAGGCTTGTCCGAAGAGTCAAGGCTAACCCAAGGACAACAAGGAAGGAGCTCCGGGAAGATCTCATGGCAGTGGGGACATTGGTTTCAGTCAATACCATAAGTAACGTACTCCACCGCAATGGTCTCCGTTTCAGACGAGCCCGTAAGGTACCTTTACTTTCAAAGCGTCATGTCAAGGCTCGTCTACAGTTTGCTCATGATCACTTGGAGGACTCTGAGACAGACTGGTTCAAGGTTCTATGGTCTGATGAGACCAAGATCGAGATCTTTGGTGCCAACCACACACGTGACGTTTGGAGACTGGATGGCACTGCGTACGACCCCAATAATACCATCCCTACAGTCAAGCATGGTGATGGCAGCATCATGCTGTGGGGCTGTTTCTCAGCCAAGGGGCCTGGCCATCTGGTCCGCATCCATGGGAAGATGGATAGCACGGCCTACCTGGAGATTTTGGCCAAGAACCTCCGCTCCTCCATCAAGGATCTTAAGATGGGTCGTAATTTCATCTTCCAACAAGACAATGACCCAAAGCACACAGCCAAGAAAACCAAGGACTGGTTCAAGAGGGAAAAAATCAAAGTGATGGAGTGGCCTAGTCAGTCTCCTGACCTTAACCGAATTCAAAACTTTTGCAAGGAGCTCAAGATTAAAGTCCACATGAGACACCCAAAGAACCTAGATAACTTGGAGAAGATCTCCATGGAGGAGTGGGCCAAGATAACTCCAGAGACCTGTGCTGGCCTGATCAGGTCTTATAAAAGACGATTATTAGCTGTAATTGCAAACAATGGTTATTCCACAAAATATTAAACCTAGGGGTTGAATAATAATTGACCCACACTTTTATGTTTAAAATTTATTAAAATTCAACTGAGCAACATAACTTTTTGGTTTGTAAGATTTATGCTTCTGTTAATAAATCCAACTCTCGTTTGCAGTTTGAAGGCTCTAACTTATTTGCATCTTATCAAACCACCTAAATCTGCAGGGGGTTGAATACTACTTGTAGGCACTGTATATCTGGATGATATTATGATTTTTTCTGACGATTGGGATTCTCAAGTAGACCAGGTCAGGTTGGTTTTTCGGATCCTTCGTGACAATGCTTTGTATATTAAGGGGTCTAAGTGTTGCTTTGGGGTCCAGAAGGTCTTTTTTTTGGTCTTTATTTTGTCTCCTTCCTCTATTGAGATGGATTCTGTTAAGGTTCAGGCTGTTCAGGATTGGGTTCATGTCTGTGAAGGGTGATCAGAGATTTTTGGGTTTTGCTAAGTTTTATCGTCGGTTCATTGCCAATTTTTCCAGCGTGGTGAAATCGTTAAGCGATTTGACTAAGAAGGGTGCTGATGTGGAGCATTGGTCTCCTTCGGCCGTTTTTGCCTTTCAGGAGCTTAAAAGACGGTTTACTTCTGCTCCTGTGTTGCATCAACTTGACGTCTCTCTTCCGTTTCAGGTGGAGATTGATGCTTCTGAGATTGGTGCTGGGGCCGTTTTGTCTCAGAGAGATCCGGTTGGTTCCACGATGCACCCTTGTGCCTTTTTTTCCCGTAAATTTTCACCGGCGGAACGCAATTATGATGTCAGCAATCAGGAGTTGCTGGCCATGAAGTGGGCATTTGAGGAATGGCGTCATTGGTTGGAGGGGGCTAAGCATCGTGTGGTGGTTTTGACCGATGACAAGAATCTGGTTTATCTCAAGTCTGCCAAGAGGCTGACTCCTAGGCAGGTTCAGTGGTCATTGTTTTTTACTCGTTTTGATTTTGTAGTCTCGTACCTTCCTGGTTCTAAGAATGTTAAGGCTGATGCTTCCTCTCGCAGTTTTTTGGCTGATTCTTTGGAGCCTTTGGAGCCGGTCAGTATTCTGAAGGAGGGGGTTGTTTTTTCTGCTGTTTCCCCCAATTTACGGCTGGCTCTTTGGGAATCTCAGGTGGATAAGCCTGATCGTACCCCTGTGGGTAAATTGTTTGTTCCTGCCCGGTGGACTAGTAAAGTGATTTCTGAGGTTCACTGTTCTGTGTTGGCTGGTCATCATGGCATCTTTGGTACCAGTGATTTGGTCAGTCAATATTTTTGGTGGCCCTCTTTGTCCCGGGATGTGCGTTCGTTTGTGCAGTCCTGTGAGACTTGAGCACGGGCCAAGCCTTGTTGTTCCCGTGCAAGTGGGTTGCTGATTGCCCTCACCTGTACCTGCGCGGCTGTGGACGCATATTTCTGTGGATTTTGCTTCTGACCTTCCTGTTTTCCAAAGGATGATGGTTATCTGGGTTATTTGTGACAGGTTCTCTAAAATAGTTAATTTGGTTCCTTTGGTTAAATTGCCTTCTTCTTCAGACTTGGTTCCGTTGTTTTTCCAACATGTGGTTTGTTTGCATTGTATTTCGGAGAATATTGTGTCTGACAGCAGTGCCCAGTTTGTTTCTCGGTTTTGGAGGATCTTCTGTGATAAGCTGGGTATTGCTTTGTCTTTTTGTTCTGCATTTCATCTTCAGTCTAATGGTCAGACTAAGAGCTAATCAGACTTTGGAGGCTTATTTGAGATGCTTTGTGTCTGTGGATCAGGATGATTGGGTTGACGTCTTACCTTTGGCTGAGTTTGCGCTTAATAATCAGGCGAGTTCGGCTACCTTGGTTTCACCCTTCTTTTGTAATTTTGGTTTTCATCCTCGTATTTCTTTGGGGCAGGTTGCGCTTTCTGCCTGTCCGGGTGTAGATTCTGCGGTTGAGCGGCTGCGGCAGATTTAGGATTGCGTGGTTGACAATTTAACTCAGTCTTAGGAGGCTGCTCAACGTTTTGCTAACCGTCATTGGTGTGTTGGTTCTCAGCTTCATGTAGGTGATTGGGTTTGGTTGTCATCTCGCCATGTGCCTTTGAAGGTTTCTTCTCCTAAATTCAAGCCTCGGTTCATTGGTCCTTACAGGATTTCTGAGATAATTAATCCTGTCTCTTTCCGGTTGGCGCTTCTGGGTTCTTTTGTTCGTAATATTTTCCATAAATCCTTATTGAGGAAATTTGTCGAGACCATGGTTCCTACTGTGTCCCCTCCAGATCTGGTCTTGACTGATGGTGAGTTGGAGTATGAGGTTGAGAAGATTTTGGTTTCTCGTCTTTCGAGACAAAGGCTCCAGTACCTTGTTAAATGATGGGGTTATGGCCAGGAGGATAATTCTTGGATTTCTGCCTCGGATATTCATACCCTGACTTGGTTTGTGTTTTTCATCTGGCTCATCCTGGTAGGTTCGGTGACCCCTCCTCAAGGTGGGGGTACTGTTGTGAATTCATTAAAGAGAAATTCTGGTTGTGAGCTTCCTCCAGTGGTTGTTGCTAGTAATGCAGCTGGCTGTGTGTTGGAGAGTTCTACAGCTGATCTTGATGATTGGCAGTCAGAGGCTGGAGGGCAGAGGACAGGGGAGGCTGGAGGGCAGAGCGGAGGCTGGAGGGCAGAGTGGAGGCTGGAGGGCAGAGGACAGGGGAGGCTGGAGGGCAGAGGCTGGAGGGCAGAGCGGAGGCTGGAGGGCAGAGCGGAGGCTGGAGGGCAGAGCAGAGGCTGGAGGGCAGAGCAGAGGCTGGAGGGCAGAGGACAGGGGAGGCTGGAGGGCAGAGCAGAGGCTGGAGGGCAGAGGCCAGGGGAGGCTGGAGGGCAGAGGACAGGGGAGGCTGGAAAGCAGAGGACAGGGAAGGCTGAAGTGGAGGCTGGAGGGCAGAGTGGAGGCTGGAGGGCAGAGCGGAGGCTGGAGGGCAGAGCAGAGGCTGGAGGGGAGAGGCTGGAGGGGAGAGCGGAGGCTGGAGGGGAGAGCGGAGGCAGGAGGGGAGAGCGGAGGCTGGAGGGGAGAGAGGAGGCTGGAGGGGAGAGCAGAGGCAGGAGGGCAGAGGACAGGGGAGGCTGGAGGGCAGAGCGGAGGCTGGAGGGCAGAGCGGAGGCTGGAGGGGAGAGCGGAGGCTGGAGGGGAGAGCGGAGGCAGGAGGGGAGAGCGGAGGCTGGAGGGGAGAGAGGAGGCTGGAGGGGAGAGCAGAGGCAGGAGGGCAGAGGACAGGGGAGGCTGGAGGGCAGAGCGGAGGCTGGAGGGCAGAGCGGAGGCTGGAGGGGAGAGCGGAGGCTGGAGGGGAGAGCGGAGGCAGGAGGGCAGAGGACAGGGGAGGCTGGAGGGGAGAGCAGAGGCTGGAGGGGAGAGCAGAGGCTGGAGGGGCGAGCGGAGGCTGGAGGGCAGAACGGAGGCTGGAGGGCAGAGGACAGGGGAGGCTGGAGGGCAGAGGACAGGGGAGGCTGGAGGGCAGAGGAGAGGCTGGAGGGCAGAGGAGAGGCTGGAGGGCAGAGCGGAGGCTGGATGGCAGAGCGGAGGCTGGAGGGCAGAGGACAGGGGAGGCTGGAGTGCAGAGACTGGAGGGCAGAGCGGAGGCTGGAGGGCAGAGCGGAGGCTGGAAGGCAGAGGACAGGGGAGGCTGGAGGGCAGAGGACAGGGGAGGCTGGAGGACAGAGGAGAGGGGAGGCTGGAGGGCAGAGCGGAGGCTGGAGGGCAGAGCGGAGGCTGGAGGGCAGAGGACAAGGGGAGGCTGGAGGGCAGAGGCTGGAGGGCAGAGCGGAGGCTGGAGGGCAGAGCGGAGGCTGGAGGGCAGAGGACAGGGGAGGCTGGAGGGCAGAGCGGAGGCTGGAGGGCAGAGCGGAGGCTGGAGGGCAGAGGACAGGGGAGGGTGGAGGGCAGAGAGAGGGGAGGCTGGAGGGCAGAGGAGAGGGGAGGCTGGAGGGCAGAGCGGAATCTGGAGGGCAGAGCGGAGGCCAGAGGAGAGGGGAGGCTGGAGGGCAGAGCAGAGGCTGGAGGGCAGAGCGGAGGCTGGAGGGCAGAGGACAGGGGAGGCTGGAGGGCAGAGCGGAGGCAGAGGGCAGAGCGGAGGCTGGAGGGCAGAGGACAGGGGAGGCTGGAGGGCAGAGGACAGGGGAGGCTGGAGGGCAGAGGACAGGGGAGGCTGGAGGGCAGAGGACAGGGGAGGCTGGAGGGCAGAGCGGAGGCTGGAGGGCAGAGGACAGGGGAGGCTGGAGGGCAGAGGACAGGGGAGGCTGGAGGGCAGAAGAGAGGCTGGAGGGCAGAGCGGAGGCTGGAGGGCAGAGCGGATGCTGGAGGGCAGAGGACAGGGGAGGCTGGAGGGCAGAGGCTGGAGGGCAGAGCGTAGGCTGGAGGGCAGAGCGTAGGCTGGAGGGCAGAGTGGAGACTGGAGGGAAGAGCGGAGGCTGGAGGGCAGAGCGGAGGCTGGAGGGCAGAAACAGGGGAGGCTGGAGGGCTGAGGACAGGGAGGCTGGAGGGCAGAGGCTGGAGGGCAGAGCGGAGGCTGGAGGGCAGAGCGGAGGCTGGAAGGCAGAGGACAGGGGAGGCTGGAGGGCAGAGGACAGGGGAGGCTGGAGGGCAGAGGACAGGGGAGGCTGGAGGGCAGAGGAGAGGGGAGGCTGGAGGGCAGAGCGGAGGCTGGAGGGCAGAGCGGAGGCTGGAGGGCAGAGGACAAGGGGAGGCTGGAGGGCAGAGGCTGGAGGGCAGAGCGGAGGCTGGAGGGCAGAGCGGAGGCTGGAGGGCAGAGCGGAGGCTGGAGGGCAGAGGACAGGGGAGGCTGGAGGGCAGAGCGGAGGCTGGAGGGCAGAGGACAGGGGAGGGTGGAGGGCAGAGGAGAGGGGAGGCTGGAGGGCAGAGGAGAGGGGAGGCTGGAGGGCAGAGCGGAATCTGGAGGGCAGAGCGGAGGCCAGAGGACAGGGGAGGCTGGAGGGCAGAGCGGAGGCAGGAGGGCAGAGCGGAGGCTGGAGGGCAGAGGACAGGGGAGGCTGGAGGGCAGAGGACAGGGGAGGCTGGAGGGCAGAGGACAGGGGAGGCTGGAGGGCAGAGGACAGGGGAGGCTGGAGGGCAGAGCGGAGGCTGGAGGGCAGAGGACAGGGGAGGCTGGAGGGCAGAGGACAGGGGAGGCTGGAGGGCAGAAGAGAGGCTGGAGGGCAGAGCGGAGGCTGGAGGGCAGAGCGAAGGCTGGAGGGCAGAGGACAGGGGAGGCTGGAGGCAGAGCGTAGGCTGGAGGGCAGAGTGGAGACTGGAGGGAAGAGCAGAGGCTGGAGGGCAGAGCGGAGGCTGGAGGGCAGAGGACAGGGGAGGCTGGAGGGCTGAGGACAGGGGAGGCTGGAGGGCAGAGGACAGGGAGGCTGGAGGGCAGAGGACAGGGGAGGCTGGAGCGGAGGCTGGAGGGCAGAGCGGAGGCTGGAGGGGAGAGCGGAGGTGGGAGGGGAGAGCGATGCGGGAGGGAGAGGCTGGAGGGGAGAGCGGAGGGTGGAGGGGAGAGGCAGAGGCTGGAGGGGAGAGCGGAGGCTGGAGGGGAGAGCAGAGGCTTGAAGGGAGAGCAGAGGCTGGAGGGCAGAGGAGAGCGGAGGCTGGAGGGCAGAGGAGAGGGGAGGCTGGAGGGCAGAGGAGAGGGGAGGCTGGGGGGAGAGGGGAGGCTAGGGGGGAGAGCGGAGGCTGGAGGGAGAGCGGAGGCTGGAGGGGAGAACGGAGGCTGGAGGGCAGAGGCTGGAGGGCAGAGGCTGGAGGGGAGAGCGGAGGCTGAAGGGGCAGAGGCTGGAGGGGCAGAGGTTGGAGGGGCAGAGGGAAGCAGGAGAGGCTGGAGGGGCAGAGGCTGGAGGGGCAGAGGGGAAGCTGGAGAGGCTGGAGGGGCAGAGGCTGCAGGGGCAGAGGCTGGAGGGCCAGAGCGGAAGCTGGAGAGGCTGGAGGGCACAGGCGTAGCTGGGTGGGGGGTGCAGACTCACCTCGGCCGGCGTGCGTCGGCTGTAGGAGGAGAGGAGGGGCGGGCAGAGGTGCAGGACAGGAAGTCCCGTCCTCCCTCCTCTCCGGGCGCGCGGCGGGTGGCTAATTCAGCGCGGGGCCCCCCAGGGGGTGCGGGGCCCCCCCAGGTGGCGGGTAATGGGCTAATGGGTTTGCTAGAGGAGTCTGCCGAGGTGACGAGCGGGGGAGGGTGCTAGTAGAATCTGGCGAGGTGAGGAGCGGTGGGGGGAGGGTGCTAGTAGAATCTGGCAAGGTGAGGAGCTGGGGGAGGGGGGGTGTGCTAGTACAATCTGGTGAGGTGCGAGGGGGGTGCTGCCAGCACCCTCACCACGCTGCCTGGCGCGTCGCCTGGCCGACTGCTGTGAAGTGAGCGGCTGTGGCCGCAAAGCAGAGCTGGACCGGCCCATTCAGTGTGGGGGCGGCCCTGGATGAGGCCATTATAGCCAGCCTGGGGGGGCACTTGCCCCTGCCGCCTGGGCCAGTCGGCCCCTGGTCCTATGGTGAACCAGTCAGACTGCTACCATACCAGAACCACTTAGATCCACACCCAGTTCAGCAAGTAGTGCACACACCCCACCAGTGATAGACACTACAGACCAGAATAACCAGACAGGAACACTGTGTTACTTAGGTCCACATGTAGCAACATAGGTCAGGCTCCAGCCTGTAACAGGGATAGCTAGCCTGAGAAATGGACAAGTGTAACAAGGGTTACAATGTAAATATGTTTTGTTTTCTGTTATGCACTGTGTGAATATGTGTGTTTTTCCAAGTAACTAAGTGACAATGCAACCACCAAGCGTAATGAGCCTACAGGACTTTCTGTATGAACTCTTATTAAATTCTTAAACTTTTAATCAAACAATGGACCAAAACCACAGGATTTGTTGTGGCAAATACACTTTATTAAATAACTTTTCTTCAGCCATTGGTGAAAGGACTAAGCATCGTAGTGACTGTTTTCTACATTTTTTCTAGGTTTTTGACATTTTTCCTTTGAGACTCTGTCATTTTGATTTTTGTACTTTTTCCTTTTGAGACTTTGTTCATTACTCAATGTCATTGTTATTTTAAGTCTTTGTGTGCATAAAAGTGTTTCCTCAGTCCAGGAGTACTGAATTTAATCAAGGGGGAATGTGGCACCCCAGGGTCCGGTTACCACAATAGCTATTAGGGTACCTTTACACACCGCCACTGCGTGGTAGCAACTGCCTGGCAATGGGGATTTTTGTGCCTGTTGCGTTGAAATTGCTACGAAGTGGCGGCGTGTAATTTGTGAAAGTGATTGGGTTTTTCGCAGTTGCTTCAGGTACCGGTTTCCGAGCCGTGCTCAAAAATCCAAGGCAACACAAAGGCACAATTGCCATGGTAGTGGCGTGTAAACGGGGGACAGGGATGGAATCTGCGTCGCCTAGTGATTTCCTAGGGCCGTGCCACAGCCTCAAGGATACCGCACCCCATCAGCGATGATTGGTGGGGGCTACTGTGTTTCCATTGGCTGTCCCTTCACAGGGCGCCAAATTTAAAGAGCTGTCCATTCACACTGCACAATTGGAATGGCGTCATGTATTAGCCAGCCTTCCTGCGCAGGCTGCCCAATCATGACGCTATTGCGTTGTCCAATCAGCGTTTTAGCGTCACGGAATACACAACTCTGTCCCGCCTATGTACTTGCGGCGCGAAAGACGTACGCCCACATTCCCTTAGTGGTTGTGGCGTGTGAGCGGCGACAGTATTCAACAGGAAGTTATCCGCAGGATCTGTGGGAACTTCCGGGGAAGCAGGATACCTTCAGTTGACAACGCAATGGCGGCGTGTACATGCGGTATCAGCGATCGTTAGCAACTGTTAAAATCGTGTGCGTGCACGTGCGGTTGATACTGGTTGCCAGGGATAGTGGCGCCGTGTAAAGGTACCTTTACAGTTATTCCCCCATATGACCATGCTGTGCTTGGAGGCGAGGGAAGGTACCTACACCAGGTGAACCACACACACAACACTTTCCTAACGCCAGCCCAGAAGGGGGAGCTCTGAAATCCGATCTTAAGGGGAGGTCACCTCCTATAAATTGGGGCTAGGCAGTTCAGTTTCTAGGAGAATTGTGAAGAGGTCCTGTGGACTTGAGCAGACTAAGGCTCGTCCTGGGACCCAAACTAGCCAGCATGAGGGACCCTAGGAGAGGGTCTGGGGAAGTGAAGAAGTAGGCTTGGGGAGTGGAGCGAGGGACCGGGTCGCCCCAATACCTAGTGCAGGATGGATGCCGGAGTCCAAGGTTGTGAGGGACTCTAGGCCCAGTAGCCAACACCGGAGGATGAGAGATTCCAAGTCGCTCGCCCACCATGAGGCCCAGGAGATACAGCAGCACCAGAGAGCTCAGGGAGGAGTAGTCAGTGGAGAGAAACCTAAGGAGGGCTCAAGCTGCATGTCATACAGACCAGAGACAGCACACAAGAGAGGAGAGGGTTGCAGAATAGCTACAGGCAGCCAGGACCCGCCAAGAGCAGCGCAGTAGGGAGGCCACAGAACTCGCCAGGTGTGGAGGACCCGACTCCCTCCCAGGCTCCGGATCCCTAGTACCTCTTGTGGACAGTATCCTGGAGAAACCTACTGCTTCCTCCAGTAAAGGTAATGCAGACTGCAACCCCTGTGTCTGTCGGTTATTCCGCACGCTACATCCTGCACCGCCAACGGCCTACTACCTCCACAGTCTCCAACGGTTGCCCTGGGGACCTGCTACTCCCGTGGGGAGTCATACCATCATAGCTACCAATCCATCATCTCCAGAGGTCCCGCACCGCAGCAGCGGCCCTTACTGGCTGCCTTCCACGGGTGGCGTCATGACAAACTCTTTTAGTTTATTTTTACTTTTACTTTTAACCCCTTCTCAAAATTCCCCTTTTTACTGACCGCCCAATAGGGGACCACGGACCGGGTCATGCCACTGTGACAGCATCCCACAGCCCTGACGACTTCCAGAGGGCTCAGTTCCAAGTATCCCACGGCCCCTGCTGGGGCGAGTCACACAGACACAGGAAATTGGATACAGTCACATGTTCTGCGTGAGCCTCTGGGAGTTTTATTTTTTGTTCTAACTTTATATACAACGTACAAACCTAGCAACTAAACACTCATATACAGGAATGGAATTGTTGCACTAAACATATTCCAACAAACTGTCTTCCCCAACCTCACAGCTGTAATGTAAATTTGTTGTTCCCAACTACTTCTAAAGGCCCCAATACACAGCACGACATTGTCAATGACATCGCTGATACGTCAGGGGTTTGGAGGCGTTTCAGCGATGTTGTTGCGACCTCGCTGCATGTGACTCTGGCAAGTTGTAGGGATAAATCGTTGGATCGGAGTTGACAGGTTTACCAACATGTTGGAAAACCTGACGATATGAACTCAACCTGCTGCATCGTTCTGTGTGACACCGCGATAACGATATCGTGGATGATTTCGCCCATTCAAACCAATGAGCAAGGATCATTCGCGGGGTTTGCGAACGATACCTGCTCACAACATCGTTGCTGAGTTGTTCATGATATCTAGATGTGTGACATCTCATCAGCGATGTTGAAATGATGCCAAAAACGACAGCGCGCCCCCGAGATCATTGCCGACATCGTTTCAACGTCGTGCTATGTAACGGGGCCTTAAGACTCCTACACAGCCTTTTATTTTTCAGTGAAATGACTGTAATTCAACCTACAATCAAAAATTATAATCATCATCACCAGTTTTGTATGATTGGTATAATCCTACAAAATCTTCGACTTTGTGCAAGTGTACCTAGAAGAAGTGATGCTGTCATGAAGGCAAAGGGGAAAAATGAGCCAAAAAGAGCGCGAGAAAACAACTTCAATTGCGCTTTTTTACGCGCATTTCTTCCAGTGCTTATAATGGGGCCTATGGAAGAAACGCACATAAAAAACTGGAAAGAATTGACATGTTCATTCTTTTTACGCAGCGCGTTTTTTGCTCCAAAAACGCTGCGTAAAATTATGCGACGTCTGAATGGCACAAAGTGAATGTCCATTCACTTTGCTGGGAAACGCAGACGCACATGCGGTTTTTGGGGCAAATATGCACGTAAAAAATCGCGCCAAATACGCAGCGTGTGAACGAGGCCTTAGTATTGATTTGTCTTTGATGTTTTTTGATAAAGAAACTATTAACTCTTTTATTTTTTAAGGAATTCTTACTTTTACAACATTTTTTTTTTCCCTATTCACCTAACGCTTTTGCACAATATTAAGAGGAATGACATATTTTTATAGACCCTAGTAATGTTGATGGTGCTGTTGAAGCTTCCCTAGCTTAATCTCCTGTTGTTCCATCTAAACTGAATAGTTTCTAAACTCACCTGACTATTCCTGATTCTTACCCTATACTTCACTAGCTATTCCATGCATCCTTTTGTGTTTGTAACAGGTCATATCAGTATGGCCTAATCATCAGGAGTAAAGAGGTGTGAAGTGCATTTTTATAAATACATGTAATTTAACTAAAATTTTAATTTCCTCCAATCAGTCAGCAACATATTTGTAACAGACACTACAGAAGTTGGTGGTGTGTGTCTCTCTTAAAAAGTGAACCTGACATAACAATGCCATTTGTTTTTACTGCCTTAGATTTGTCTTTACTGCCACTACTGCTACTACTGAAATCACATTTGTATTAACTGTTAGATAGAAATTTGTTTCGATTACATCACAATCATTTTTATGTCATAATAGTGCTGTCTTGATTCTTTATGATGTCGCAAAAATGTTTATTTTTTGATGCTATGCAGAACTAAAATGTAATTATATGACAACACGTTTTATTTCTAGACATTTTATATTTGTGATGGCACAATAGTATTTATTTGTGTTTCTTAAGTGTCATACAGACATCTGCGCAACATGGTCTGTGTACAGACCATGATATACGCCCTGGCCATGGGTCTTCTGACCTGAACTTGACAGCATCATATGTTTCTACTAGATGGTGGCCCGATTCTAACACATCGGGAATTCTAGAATATGTACGTAGTTGACATACTGTGACTGACAGAACTTGTTCAGTCAACGTGAGTGAACTATATATATGTTTATATATATATATATATATATATATGTATATATAAATAACACAACAGGAAAAAAACAGAAAAAGAACTGAAAAAAACTGCTCTCTCTCTCTCTCTCAATATATATATATATATATATATATATATATACACATATATATAGTTCACTCACGTTGACTGAACAAGTTCTGTCAGTCACAGTATGTCAACTACGTACATATTCTAGAATACCCGATGTGTTAGAATATATATATATATATATATATATATATATATATATATATATATATATATATAGCAGTGCTGTGGTATATGGTGGTACATTACAGCACATGTATAGCAGCACTATAGTATATGGTACATTACATTGAAAGTATAGCAGCGCTATGATTTATGGCGGTACATTACATTACATGTATAACAGCGCTATGGTATATGGCGGTACATTACAGCACATGTATAGCAGCACTATAGTATATGGCGGTACATTACAGTACATGTATAGCAGCGCTATGGTACATGGCGGTACATTATAGTACATGTATAGCAGCACTATGGTATATGGCGATACTCCGCTCCCCACGGCCCCCCGCTCCTCCACAGTAAAAGTAAAAATTAAAAAATCCTCAGTTAGGATACTCACCTGTCCGCCGGCTCACTCCACCTCCGTCTTCTAGGTCCTACAGGCCTTTAGGACCCGTCGTTTCCTGGGAAACCGATCAACTAAGGGGGGGCAGGATTGTGTCGGGGGGCAGGATGGAGCGAGCGGGGCAGGATGGAGCCGGGGGGTGGGCAGGATGGAGCCAGGGAGCAGGATGGAGCTGGTGAGGCAGGATGGAGCCAGCGGGGCAGGATGGTGGTGGGGGGGCAAGATGGAGCCGGCGGGGCAGGATGGTGGCGGGTGGGCAGGATGGAGCCGGCGGAGCAGGATGGTGGTGGGGGGGGCAGGATGGTGGTGGGGGTGCAGGATGGAGCCGGCGGGGCAGGATGGATGCGGCGGGGCAGGATGGATATGGGGGGGGGGGCAGGATGGATGCGGGGGGGGGCAGGATGGAGCGGCGGGGCAGGATGGTGGCGGGTGGCAGAATGGAGCCAGCGGGGCAGGATGGAGCCAGCAGGGCAGGATGGTGGTGGGGGGGCAGGATAGAGCCGGCGGGGCAGGATGGTGGCGGGTGGGCAGGATGGAGCTGGGGGGCAGGATGGAGCCGGCAGGGCAGAATGGAGCCAGTGGTGCAGGATGGTGGTGGGGGGGCAGGATAGAGCTGGCGTGGCAGGATGGTGGCGGGTAGGCCGGATGGAGCCGGCGGGGCAGGATGGTGGTGGGGGGGGCAGGATGGTGATGGGGGTGCAGGATGGAGCCGGCAGGGCAGGATGGATGCGGCGGGGCAGGATGGATGCGGGGGGGCAGGATGGATGCGGGGGGGTCAGGATGGAGCCGGCGGGGCAGGATGGTGGTGGGGGGATCAGAATGTGTTGGGGGGTCAGGATGGAGCTGGCGGGGCAGGATGGAGCGAGCGGCGCAGGATGGAGCTAGAGGGGCAGGATGGAGCCGACGGGGCAGGATGGAGCCGGCGGGGCAGGATGGAGCCGGTGGGGCAGGATGGAGTCGGCGTGGCAGGATGGTGGAGAGTGGGACAGGATGGAGCCGGCGGGGCAGGATGGTGGCGGGGGGGGCAGGATGGTGGTGGGGGTGCAAGATGGAGCCAGCAGGGCAGGATGGAGCCGGCGGGGCAGGATGGTGGCGAGCAGGGCAAGATGGAGCCGGCAGGGTAGGATGGTGGCGGGGGAGGGGGCAGGATGGTGGTGGGGGTGCAGGATGAAGCCAGCGGGGAAGGATGGATGTGGGGGGGGCAGGATGGAGCCGGTGGGGCAGGATGGAGCCGGTGGGGCAGGATGGTAGCGGGAGGGATCAGGATGGTGGTGGGGGGGCAGGATGGAGCCGACGGGGCAGGATGGTGGTTGGGGGGCAGGATGGAGCCAGCGGGGCAGGATGGAGCCGGCGGGGCAGGATGGTGGTAGGGGGGAACAGGATGGTGGTGAGGGTGCAGGATGGATGCGGGGGTGCAGGATGGAGCCGGCGGGGCAGGATAGTTGCGGGGGGGATCAGGATGGTGGTGGGGGAATCAGGATGGTGGTGGGGGGCAGGATGGAGCTGGCGGGGCAGGATGGAGCCGGCGGGGCCGGATGGTGGCGGGGGGGCTCTGGCCCCCCCGCTCCTCCATGGTGATAATAAAAAAAAAAAAACCTCAGTGAGGATACTTACCGACCGCCGGCTCGCTCCACCTGATCAGCTGATCGGTTTCCTAAGCAACGACAGGTCCTCAAGCCCTATAGAAGCTAGAAGACAGAGGTGGAGGGAGCCGGCGGAGGGTAAGTATCCTCACTGAGGTTTTTTTTTATTTTTTTATTATCACCATGGAGGAGCGGGGGGGAGGGGGAAGCGGGGGGGCCGTGGGGAGCGGAGACGCAGAGCGAGGGGGGCCGCGGGGAGCGGAGGAGGGGCAGGAGGAGCGGAGGGGGCAGGAGGAGCGGGGGGGCAGGAAGAGCGGGGGGGCCACGGGGAGCAAAGGAGGGGCAGTAGCAACGGAGGGGGGCAGGAGGAGCAGGGGGGCCGCAGGGAGCGTGGGCAGGAGGAATGAGGGGCTGTGAGGAGAGACAGTGTATCCCGTCTACAGCAGGCTGTACCGGGCTGCAAATTGGCGCGGAATTCAAACTTTGAATTCTCGCGCCTATTTGCATAGTCTGCGCTCATTGGCGCCCGCCACCGGCGTGCACCAATGAGCTGCCTCTGTCTGGCTTGCTATTTCTGTCACCGACAGACGCCTTAGACAATTATATAGTAGATTTGGCTGTCACATTCAGGTCAAGAGAACTGCAGCCAGCTAAGACCGCCTGGTGTGAACAGGTATGTCTAAATGAGGCTTTAGTCTAAATTTCATTGTATTTTGTATAGAACCAAATCAATAACAGTTGGTTAGGAAGGGTGGATGACAAAAGCCCCCTAAGGCTACGTTCATATGTTGCTGGCATGATGTATTTACTGCCACAACTGCACCCAAAATCACAGTTTGTCTTGATTTTTTAATTTTGCGGCAAAACATTACGGTTACACTGCAAGCAGGTTTTATGTGAACACAGTCGAAAAGGCCATCGGCAAACAAGTGTCCATAAGAAGTTGATGTAGACATGTCACTGATTAGCCAATGAATGAGCAAACCAGTAATTCCTCACCTGATTGAATGATTTATGTCTTTGAAAAAAAATAACTTGTAAGCAGCACATCGCCGTGAGTAAGTGGGATGTGCTGCTGACAATATGTATCTTGTATGGCAACAGAACCATTGTATTAACAATCATTCTGCCATCATGTACTTTGTATCAGCAGCGTGAATATCCTTTTTTGAATAGATGAGAGATGTGGAGGGCTCGTCCTCCACTCCACTGATTATGGCCTTTTGGAAATATCTAAGAACTGTAGTTGGCTTCTTATAGCAGTCTCATAAACAAGCTGTCACAAATACAGCCCTAGAGATCTCACAGATATCTCACCTTTGCCACCAATTTGTCATGATCAGCACTCCACTGCCTCCAATTGCCAGGACACTACGCAATTGACTGACCATTTTGGACAAGCGAATGGCTGGTTTCGCTACTAGGCAGATTATTGGGCACTTATTCAGTGCACATAAAGTATAGACACACCCGATTCCAAGACATGGCACTTCGGTATGGTCACAGCCAAGCTCCACAATAACCCAATAAAACTAGATGCTACCACCAGTAATTTTTACAGGCCAATTGGACACCCATTACTGGTAATGTCTGGCCTTATAAGACATCAGGGATGCAGTTTATAGAGCAAGAGGAACACTGCTATTAAATTTTATATATTTAATTTGAAAAGTTGGCTGTGTTTATAAAATTATACAAAAGATGTTACAAAGGGGACAAAACAATACAGAATAAACATTAACATAAAATAAAAGGGATAAACAAATGTACTAGACCTGATGTCATGGAAATGGTGCAGATGTGGCGCCCTGCTCACACAGGTAACCACAGACTCACCTACAACATGGATGAGTTTCCACAGTTGGTACACAGACACAAACAACACCTTCCATCCCAGCTCCGTAGGGGGAGCCCAACTTGCTGCTCTTAGGCAAGATCCCCTATAAATACTGGTGCTGGGGGCAGAGTTAGTTAGAGTGTGCAGACGCTACAAGAGCTGTGAAGACGTACTAGTGGTCGGTGCCGCGCAAGGCCCGAGCCAGTGACCCTGAACAGCCTTTGAAGTAGTCCTGCAGGGCCCAAGAGTGGGGTCGGAAGGCGAGGAGAAAAGAGAGAACAGAGTGGGAACCGAGGAGCCAGCGTTAGGTTCACCCAAACAGCATATCGGACACCGGAGTCCGAGTCTACTGGAGAGCACCTGGCCCAGTAGAGAATACCGGTCTACCGTGGAGACTTCAGTCTCCCGGGCATCTGTGCAGTCACTAACCAGGGAGCCAGGCATCATGGAAAAAGGAACAGTAGTGGTCCATCAAGGGTTTCTCGATGACAGCACAGGTGATAGGAGAGTGGAGGAGGCCAGCCAAGTTTCACACGGGGCAGGGTCTTCACACTCACGGGGAAAGAGAAAAGGAGGCCTCATACCCACTCGCTATGGAGACCCAGAAGTGCATCTTGAACACCCAGCAGTGCCCTGGACGTTTACCTGCAATTACACCAGTAAAAGGTAAAGAAACAGCCAGTGGTGTGTGTGTCGGTTCCTTACCTGTGCCCCTGCCATCCACAGAGACTGCCCCGTTATCAAACAGCCTGGCCAAATCCATGCTCTATCCCTCATCATCATCACCAAACTCCCCAGGGATCCAGCTCCGCCTGTGGGGAGCTTCAACACCTAGCTGCTCATCCATCATCCCTGGAGGCCCCACGCAACGCTGGTGCAGTCACCAGATACCACAGGTGGCATCACGATAAACTTATAAACTTTTATTCCCATTCCAACTACCCCTTTTTAGTTGACCACCAGGGCCACGGGTCTGGGCAGGCCACCAGAGACATCCCTACCGCAGCAGAGGGCCCAGATACCCGAGTCCCCATACCCTGGGCTAGTCACAGATCTGTGGAAAGCCTCATTCTCAGGTTTGCAGGCATAAGAAATAACTTTAATTTCAATTTTAGGAATAAACCTTTAAACAAGCTCTTGTTAACTTGCATACAGTCTATTGGCACTAGTGTATGTGCAGAAATCTGCCCATCTAAATGTACCATAAGATGACGGAGGTCCTGAGGAACTTTCCACATGTGTCCTCTCAGTATTATGCAGGCCTTCTATGAGCTGTGAGAAGCATTAGGTCAGGAACAAAATTCTGCATCTGGATGTGAGCAACATTGTTACCATGCAATGACAGCAAGACAAAGTAAGGAATAGGATTAGTAATATGCAGTATATGTAGATGCACAGCTACTTACCCTAACAAAGATGAGAGTGCTGGATTCCCCTACCCTGTATTTTCCTTCAGAAACTTTGATCATACAGAATTGCTCCGGACATGTGCATCTGCTTACTAAATGCTGTACCTATTGCAATGAAAGAAGAAAGTAAGAATTCTAGAGATAGAATGTTGTAGATAGAGAGAGACAAATATAAACCTGCCTACAATGATATAAATCATGGGGCCTCGATGCATTGCCATGACAGCACGAGGACAGCCAATGACCCGGATGCTGTCAAGAATTACTTCCTGTCAGAGATACCCGAGTAACATCACCTGCAGAAAGTGATCATTTGTGCTATGCAGAGGGATGCTGAAGCATCTCTCCACATTACACAAGCAATCACACTGTGTAGTGCTGAGGCGACCTAAGGGACCAACTAAAATAAAAAAAAGTTTTAAGAAATATGAAATAAATAAAAAAACAAAAGTTCAAATCAACCCCTTTTGCCCCATAGAAAATAGAACTTACACGTTTGGTATCGCTGCATTCAGAAATGCCCGATCTATCAAAATATAAAATCAATTACGGTAATTACATCTATAAAATGCATAATGGAAACAAAAGTCTAAGCACCAAAATTACGCTTTTATGGTCGCTTCAACATTGCAATAAAATGCAATAATGGGTGATCAAAACATTACATCCACCCAAAAATGGTATCATTGGAAACGTCAGCTCAAGAAGCAAAAAATAAGCCATCACACAGCCCTAGATCCTGAAAAATGAGAATGCTACACATCGCGGAAAATGGCAACAAAAGCGCAATTCTTTTTCTTTAAAAACTTCTGAAGTTTTTTTCACCACTTAGATAACAGTAAAGGTATACATGTTTGGTATCTACAAACTCGTATCAACCTGAGACATCATACCATCATGTCAGTTTTACCATATAGTGAACATGGTGAATAAAAAAAACTTTTGTGTAGATTTTTTGCAATTTCTTGTAATTCTTTCATACTTCCTTGTACACTATATGGTAAAAGGAATGATTTTATCTGAAAATACAACTCGTCCCACAAAAAACAAGCCCTCATATGTCTATATTGAGGGAAAAATAATAAAGTTATGGCTCTTGGAAGACGAGGAGGGGAAAACGGAAAATGGAAAATCGCCTGGGGGGTGATGGGGTTAAAGACTTGCAATAAGTCCCATTTTGCATTATATTTGTATTGTGGTCCATGAGCTTCAAGTTTCGCCACTGGATTCTGTACTTGGTTTGGGCAGTCATTTTGTTCTGACAGACTCCCTTCACCCTCCTTTTATCACCTCCCCAAAAACCATCTGGAAATGCCCCCAATGACTCTAGCAATGCCATTATAACGTGGTTTTTCTAACCACTGTTCCTTTTGACCCAGTTTACAAGTCTGATGACCAGAGCATGAAGTGAATGTAAAATGTGTGCCTACATAGATGCAATCTCTTATGGAGATACTTGTGACTTGCCTTCTCTTGGATTTATTTACATATTACTAGGGACAATTAATACAATTATTTGAGCCCTATCACTAAGTTAGGCTGGCTTCACACCACGATTTCCTGCTGTCAGGTTCTGTCCGGTGTTTTTCAGGATGCACCGGACAGAACCTAACAGCCCTGGACAAACAGAACTGGAGGGCAAATATGCCCTCCGATTCCTGTTTTCTGACGGAAGCCTCCCTGCGCGTGGCTGCCGCTGTCCAAGTGCTAAAATTTCAGCATAGCATCTGGAGGGGAGCTCTCCAGGTGCTGACATTTCAGCTGGCGGCTCTTTTAAGCTGCACTGACCAGGTGCTGAATGAGTGCGGCTTGAATGTCAGACCCACCGCTCGTTCAGCACCCAGCGTCCGGGAACTGGAACGATTTTCTGTCCATTTTCATGTTATGGGTGCCTGATCACGCCTGATCCAGGAGGATCTGATTTTGTCAGATTTTTGCCCCAGACACAAAAAATTGCTGCAAGCTCCGATTTTGTGTCTGGGGCAAAAAAAAACAAAATTTGCCGGATCCTCCTAGACAGCACAAAACCGGATGGCAAATCACTGCCACCGACCCCATCCGGCCCCATAGGGACACAATAGGGGCAAAACTGGAGCCGTTCACACCGGACAGCCCCGGATCCCAAAAATCATGGTGTGAAGCCGGCCTTTAATATCTATCCTTATTGTTAAGTCATTTAAATATGTACCCCCATATATTCCCTTGCCTACTGAGTGACCTTTCACTTCCAAGAGCCAAAACGTTTTGTTATCTGTAGATATAGCGGTGTGTGAGGGCTTGTTTTTGTGTGGTCTTGTACTTTTGAATGACACCATCCATTTTTTTCATGTGATGCACAAGTAATCAGGAACAAAAATTCAGAATTTGGCAAAATAGCAAAAAAATAAACAATTCTGTAGTTGCTTTTCATGCGTTTTACTTCCAGTGTTCAGTATATGCTAAAAATTAACTGATAGTATGATTCTCTAGGTTATTACAATTACGAAGATACCAAAAATGCATATTTTTGTTTATTTAACCCCTTCGCCCCCAGGCGATTTTCCATTTTTCGTTTTCCATTTTTCTTCCTCTTCTTCAACAACGTTTTTATTTTTTCGTCAATATAGACATAAGAGGGCTTGTTTTTTGCGGGATGAGTTGTACTTTTGAATGACATCATTCCATTTACTATATAGTGTACTTGAAAACATGAAAAAAATTCCAAGTGCTGTGAAATTACAAAAAACAGTGCAATTACACAATTGTTTTGGATTTTTTGGTTTCATCATGTTCACTATATGGTAAAACTAATGTGTCACTATGATGCTTCGGGTCGGTACGAGTTTGTAGATACCAAACATGTATTCTTTTACTTTTATGCAAGTGGGAAATAAATTGAGAGGCTTGTTAAAAAAAAGAATTGCAGTTTTGGCGCCATTTTCCAAGATTTGTAGTGTTCCCATTTTTCATGATCTGGGGATGTGTGATGGCTTATTTTTTGCGTCTTGAGATGACATTTCTAATGATACCTTTTTTGGGTAGACATCTATTTTTATTGCCTGTTATTGCATTTTATAGCAATGTTGCAGAGTTTTGACTTTTATTTCCATTACGCAATTAACAGATCTGATTATTTGATTTTATATTTTCCACTTACCATTTGGTCCAAATTTTTAAAGTCACAAAGCTTTCTTTGGCTTGGTGGTTTAGGGAGTGGGATCTCCACAGGCGGCAATTCCAATTCCTCCCGAATTTCCTCCTCGATTTGTTCCTCCATTTGGATGAGCATTGGGGCACTCATACCAAAGCGAGAAGCTCGTCGAGCCACTTCTAGTAGGCACAGAATAAAATTTTTCTCATTCTTTCGTAGAACTAAATCTTCAGTCTCAAACATCAGGACATCTGAAAAGGTAATTTTTATTTAAAGTATCGATTATGAGATATAATGCGTATTCATCTCAGAATTCTAAACTATTGATACCCTTACAATCTACATACAATGCTATAATCTCACTAGGGTTCAATGATGACAAATTGTTTGTATGCTTAGATTTACAGTCTGTGCAGTATTTTATATTGAGAGCCTTTTCAAAATATCTCATCACTATGGAGAAACACTACAAACCATAGGCACTACCTTGTTTTTCTGCCATTAATTATGAGACCATATCTTTATAGGACAGGTAAACAAACGCTTCTGCATAGCTATCTTACTTTGTTTTCATCATTCTGATCTTAACCCCTTCACCCCCCAGACTGTTTTTACCCTAATGACCAGACCATTTTTTCCTACTCTGACCAGTGTCACTTTATGAGGTTATATCTCTGGAACGCTTCAATGTATCCCACAGATTCAGAGATTGGTCTTTCATGACATATTGGACGTCATATTAGTAGTAAATTTAGGATGATAATTTTTTCATTTATTTTTTTTTAAAAAACAGAAACTTGGTGAAAATTTAGCAATTTTCATATTTGGAATATTTATACCATTAAACCAGCGAGTAAAGTCACACAAAATAGTTAATAAATAACATTTCCCACACGTCTACTTTGCATCAGCACAATTTTTTTTGCATTAGGAAGTTAGAAGGGTTCAAAGTTCATCAGCAGTTTCTCATTTTTATAACAAAATTTACAAACCCATTTTTTTTAGAGACTATATCATATTTGAAGTCACTTTGAGGGACCTATGTGAGAGAAAACAACGTTACAAAAATGGCACCCCTTAGACAGCTCAAAACCACATTCAAGAAGATTATTAACCCTTAAGGTGTTTCACTGGAACTAAAGCAATGTGGAAGGAAAAAAAAAATTAACATATTACTTTTTCCAACAAAAATTTTACTTTTGCCTCAAATATTGCATTTTCACAAGGGCAACAGCAGAAAGTGGACCCTAAAGTTTTTTATGTAATTTCTCCCAAGTACACCAATATCCCATATGTGGTGGAAAACCACTGTTTGGACGCACGGTAGGGTTCAGAGGGGAAGGAACGATATTAGACTTTTTGAATGGAAAATTAGTTGGAATCATTAGCCAGGGCCAGCATCAGCACCATGCAAGTGCCCAGGCCCTAGACAGTTAGTGGGGTCCATGCCGTTGAGGACACTGCTAAGGTCAGAAGGTGTCTCCTGCCCTTGCATTGCTTCCTCCCTTCTGCACTTTCGACTGTTGGCAGCTTAGTAATAAGAAGTTAAGAAGTAAGCGCTGTGTCACTATACTAGGCCATGCCAGAGATCAATGCCGCCCTGCAGGTGATGTCTCTGGTCCCTGCAGATGCCGGGTATAGTGACACAGATCTATTGCCCATAGTCAGACTCTTCGTGCACATCGCAGCACTAGATGTAATTGACAGCGGTTGGGGAGGGGTTAGAGGGTGAGACAACACACAGGGCACCCTGTTAGAAGGGAGAAACAGCATATAGGGCTGCCTATCAGGAGGGGGAAGAGAGAAATAAAGCACAGAGGGCTCCCTGTCAAGAAGAGAGAACAGCATACAAGGCCCCCTGTCAGGAGGGGACAGAGAGAGACATAGTGTACAGGGCCCTCTGTAAGGGGAAGGGAGCAGAGAGAGAAACACAGTGCTCAGGGTCCCCTTGCAGGGGGGAGAAACAGCACCCAGAGCCCCCTGTCAGGGAAGGGTGAAGAGAGAGACACAGTGCTCAGGGCCCCCTGTCAGGGGTGAGGGACAGCACACAGGACCCCCTGTCAGGGAGGGGGGAAAGAGAGAGAAAGAATGCTCAGGGACCTCTGTGAGGGGAGGGGAGCAGAGAGACACAGTGCTCAGGGTCCCCTTGCAGGGGGTAGGCACAACACACAGGACCCCCTGGCAGGGGAGGGAGGGAAAAGAGAGACACAGTGCTAGGGTCCATCAAGGGGGAGAGAACCAGCGCACAGGGATGAGAGATGCAGTGCATGGGGGGGAGAGACACAGTGCACAAGGGGAGAGAGAGCACACAAGGATTGGAGAGACACAGCCCGCAACCTTTTATACTATATATATACAGCCAGCAGCCTCAACATTATATATACAGCCAATATATGTTAAAGCTATGCAAAAATAAAATAGAGAGAAGAGGTTGCTCCTGGGTAATACCTGGTGGTCAAGACGGAGCACATATCTTGATGGGAACTAACCTGAACCGGTTTTACAAACCCCTGGTGAGAGCCTCCAGTGTGTAGCGCACATCCCGCAATCCTGTCTGGCCTGAATATGTGCTAAAGAGGCCCACTGAAATTCTTTCACCAGGGGCCCACAAAAATTTAGAGCTGGTCCTGTTATTAGCTGACACCATGTTGCATTTGGGGAGCCCTTGATGAGCCTAAACAGTGGACGCCCCCTACAAGTGACCTTACTTTGGAAACCAGCCACCCAGTGAATTTATCTAAGTTTGCGGTGAGCACTTCACTTTGATCCCAGGTGCTTCACAGAATTTTATAACGTTGAGCCGTGAAGATGAAAAAATACTTTTCTTCCACAAAAAATTTCTTTTAGGTTAAATTGTTTCATTTTCACAGGGGAAACAGTATTAAAATGAACCTCAAGATTTGTTGGAAAATTTCTCCTGAGTGTGTCGATACTCTATATGTGCCAAAAATACTCTGTTTGGGCACACGCCAGGGCTCAGAAGGGAAGAAGTGCCATTTAACTTTTTTAATGCAAAGTTGGCTGGAATCATTACCGGAGACCATGCCATATTTGGAGAGCCCCTGATTTGCCTAAACAGTGGAAGCCCCAACAAGTAACCTCATTTTGGAAACTATACCCTGCCCCAAAGAAATTATCTAAACATGTGGTGAGCACTTTGAACCCAAAGGTGTTTCACAGAATTTTATACCGTTGAGCTGTAAAAATGAATGTTTTGGCTCCATTGTTTTTCATTTTCACAAGGTCAACAGGAAAAAAATGTAACCTAGAATTTGTTGTGCAACTTCTCCTTAGTACACCAATACCCCATATGTGGTGGAAAAAATTGTCTGTGCACACAGCAGTGCTCGGAAGGGAAGGAGCGCCATTTGATGTTTTGAATGGAAAATTGTCTGGAATTGTTAATGGACTACATGTTGCATTTCAAGAGCCCCTGATGTCTGATGTACCTAAACAGTGTGAACCCCTACAAGTGATCCAATTTTGTAAAGTAGACCCCCCAAGGAATTTTTCTAGGTGTGTGGTGAAAACTTTGAACCCCCAGGTGCGTCATACATTGACCCGTGAATATAAAAAAGTACTTTTCTCCCACAAAAATGTTCCTTTAGTCTCATTTTTTTCATTTTCACAGGGGCAATAGGATAAAATGGACCTAAAAATTTTTTGGGCAATTTGTCCTGAGTACGATCTTACCCCATATGTGGTGGAAACCCATTGTATGGGCACACCGCAAGGGTCAGAAGGAAAGGACGTTGTAGAACGCATATTTTGATGGAATGGTTTGCGAGTGTCATGTCACGTTTGGTTATCCCTTGACAGGGCCGACATTAAGGAGGGGGAGGAAATTGGGCAATTGCTCAGGAACCCCCTTCTCTTGGGGGCCCCCCTATAACAGGAGCTACACTGAAAATAGCATTAAATCAATTAAAAAAACATACAAAGTACACATATTTGGTAGAGTCCAAAGTATGAAGTAAATGAATTCAATTGGTTAATGGCGCAATGAGAAATAAATCAAAACACAAAAATGATGTATTTTTCGCCACTGCAACATTGCAATAAAATGCAAGAAAAGTGAATGAAATTATTGTATCTGTCTCAAAATTGTGTCAGTGGAAACGTAAGCTTAGTGAGCAAGAAATAAACCCTCGCGTTACTCCAGATCTTGAGATATTAAAACGTTACAGGTGTCAGAAAATAGTGGAAAGAGAATTTTTTTTACAAATTTGAGATTTTTTTTCACCATTTAAAAAAAAAAAAAAAAAAAAAATACATGTTTGGTGTTTGCATACTCACACTCAACTAGATCTTCTGAGGTCAGTTTTACAATATAGTTAGCATGGAAAATAAAAAAAACATTAAATGATTGTGGAATTGCACTGTCATTGCAATCTCAATGCACTTGGATTTTTTTTTCTAGTTTTTCACTACATTATGTGGTAAAATTAATGATTTCATTACAAAGTACAACTAGTCATGGACAAAGCAAGCCCTCATACTGCTTTGTGAAAGGAAAAATAAAAATGTTATGGCTCTTGGGAGAATCGGAGGAAAAAACAAAAACAAAAAATTGCCAGATGGTGAAAGGGTTAAAATATTTGTACTCGTCATATAATAGCAGCAGGAGCGCCCCCCTTCCCCCCTTGCAGGCTTCATTCTTTAGATTGTCATAGTGGGTTTACTAATAAACTAAAAAAATAATCATATTCATAAAATATATTAGGATTAGGGCACCTCCTTAATCCCTACATTTGTAGACAGTTGCCAGGCAGGCAGACGTTACAAGGCGTTAAAGTCAACATTTCCACTTGTGACCCCAGAACAATACAAGACAGGGAATGTTGTTACAGGGATTTTGGAACTCCGGGATTTGGCTTAATAATTCAAATGTAACTTTTTATGTGTAAAAAATTAGACTTTAGTATGAAGTATATAGGTCTTTGTTAAAAATTACATTTAATTAGATGATCCTATGAAAATGTTTTTCTTACTGACTCTCCAGTTTGTAAAACATGTTTTATTGAACATTTTTAGGTACGGTAGTTCTTAATTAATATAAGGAGTCCAGTGTTCAGAATCCCCATCTCTTGGTCAGAGTATGAGTGGAGGATCTGACCTGTGTGATACAGAGAACCCCCTGGTGTAAATGGTCATGTGTATGTCTGTGTGGATGTAAGTGCTCGGTGTATATATATGTGTGTGTATACATGTGCGTGTATGTGTCTGGTGTATAGCTGTGTGTGCACTATGTATATATACATATGTTTATGTGCCCGGTTTACACGTGCATGTGCTATGTGTGTGTATACATATGTGTGTGCTCTCGGTGTATAAATGCGTGTGTGCTATGTGTGTTTGTGCTCAGTGTATACATGCATGATATGTGTGTGAACATATGCGAGTGTGTTTGGTGTATACATGCATGTGTGATATGTGTGTGTATACATATGTGTAGACTCGGTGTATATATGTGTGTGCTCTGTTTATACATGTGTATGTGCTATATGTGTATACATATGTGTGTGCTGTATGTAACATACAGTGTTTGTGTCACATATTGTGTGCATATATAGCATATAAATCCCAGCAGCACAAATGAGAGTTTATAGGTGTAAACATGTCAGCAATTACCCAACAAACAAGCAAAATGCTTCAGGTGATTGGATTGTTTATGGTTGAACAAAAATCATTGTTTTCGGCAGGAGATCGCCAGGAGCAAACTGCAGAAGTGCTGATGATAACATGATACTGTAGGGGACAGATTGATTTACATGTAATTGTTCTGTGCCCATCATTCTTCCTAATCTTGTGTAAATAGGCCGGAAATAAAGCACTGAAGAACTTGAATACTATAGATCTCTAGATGTGGGCTTGATGTTATCGCATTGGGAGGGCAGTGACATCATGATGGAGGCAGGGTCTGTGGCACTGGGGGTGGCGTGCATCTCTCCCCCCTGTGCAGTCTCGATTATCCTCCATGCTTTCTCCTGTAAATAAATGTATTTTTACTTAAAAATCTGTTCCTGTTTTTTTATAAAGTGTTTAACTTCCTGGTAAAAAATGTGTGGGGCTTTGCTGTATTTTCTAATGTTCTATTGTCAGCGCAGGTAAAACAAACAGCTACTGGTTGCCAACATCCACTGCCTGGGAGTACTTATTTTTTTCCATTATTTAACTACATAATTAAAAAAAAAATTGCTTGGACTCCACTGTATTTTTTATTGCCAGCCAAGGTAAGGGGGCTGTAGTTCTCAGTGTGGTAAGGCCCAAGCGTTCTAAGCTCCCCATGCTGAAATCCACAGCCAGCACCTGCTCCAGAATTGGCGACTCCATAAGAGACACCAAAACTGGCTGTTACCCCATTTTTCTATTTGCCGTGTAACAGGGGCAGACTGGGTAACAGAGGGGTTGATGTCAGCATTTTTTGGCAACTGACATCAAGCCCTACTGCTAATGTCAGGTTGTCAGTATGACAGCCATCCATTAGCAAAAAAAAAACACACACACAGAAATCCTTTATTGGGATTGAGACACCTCGTTATCCACTTTATTAGCTACCACCATGTTCCTCTCCAATGTAATCCTGTAATTACTGTCACGCCGCTGACATCTTTGTATATCCAAGTGTCCAATGATGGCGGACCATGAATAAGTGCGCACACACTCTCTCTGCCTGCCCTGTGCGCTCTCTGCCCCTCCTATGTGCATTCTCTGCCCTCCTATGTGCTCTCTGCCTCACCCTGTGCATTTTCTCTGCTCCCCCGTGCGCTCTCTCTGGCCCCCATGAACTCAATTTGCAGAGCCCCTAGGTGCCACAACAGCAAAAACCCCTCGAGAGACCACATTTTAGAAATTACACCCAGCTGGGAGTTCATCTATGAGTGTATTGATGGTTTTATCTATACTGTAGGACATACCCATGGAGTTCAGTGCAGTGAATGTTGCATTATTAAAAATTGCAAATAAGGCCTTGTAGTGCCCAGTACATTGTAGTGCTCGTACATTGCATCCGGCTTGTGCTTCTGCAGAAACACACGCCGTAAATTAAGTGGGCTTACTCACTACAATAATGTCAAACATGTGACCGTTAACTGTGGTTTAGACTTTGTGAGGCTCAGAAGGGAAGGGAGCATTTGAATTTTGTAGCTCAGGTTTTACTGGTTTTCTTTTGAGGCTGTGAGGATCGATGTGGCGCCCCTGCGGACTGGTTGCCTCAGTGATGCTGCACCTACTCTACAAGTGTGGTATCACCGCTCTCAGGTGAGAGGAGTCACAAACTCGAGACACATAACTTACACCAAACACCATCCTAACTTCAGGCCAGGGGATGCCGGGCAGAAGAGACCCCATGATGGGCAGACCCCATCTGCTGGCTGGAGGAGATACTAGGTAGAGGGGGTTGGACAGAAGAGAGAGAAGGCAGTTGGAGTGTGTCAAAAAAGTATGTGGAGAAAGGGAGTCCTAGGGGGCACAGGACTGGAGGATGCACCTGTGGGGCCCCGAAACCGGATCTGACCTGAGTCGGGAGGGGGAACTGGTTGCGAGAGGGGACCAGCCCTGATTTGGTGGGATCGCTCCAAGGTTTCACCAGGAAACTGGAGGCCACTGTATCTGCATGAGCAGTGGCTACCCTCCGTGAACAATCCGCAGGACGGTGACTAGAATTAGGGTCAGGGGACCTATTGTCATCGCCTGACAAAGTCTGCAGCCATCAGCTTAGAATCTGTACACGAAGGTGCAGGGCAGGAGAGGAGAGTAATCCAGCACAGGGAAAGAGCAACCTGGGAAGGCTTACGAAGGGTGTCTCGGTGGAGTGATCCTGACCGCCTGGGAGCTGACCAGGCCATACACTGGAAAAGCACAGCACCAGGCTGGGTTGACCTTGCCCGATCAGCAAGTAAAGGTAAAAGGACTGCATGAACTATGACTCTCTGCTCCTTAAGCATCCTGCTGCCTTCTACACTGCTACGGCCCCGTCCCTGCTATTGATTCTAACATCAGCCATGGGGTTCCGCTCCACCTGTGGGGAGCGATACCATCCGGGCTGCCGGACCATCACCCCTAGAGGCCTAAACCAGCAGCGACCGCCATCCATGGCCGAATACCAGAGGTGGCTTCATGAAATAGACTTCTAATTCCACTGTAAATGCTGTACACCTCTTCACTGCAGGGCCAGGGCCACGTAGCCGGGTCACAGCCATCGTGACCTCCCAAACCACCAGCCGGCCCGGCTACCGAATACGCCCCGGCCCTTACGATCGTTCCATCTATAGTGCATTCCATCAAGACCCTCTGTGCTACAAGTAAAGTGGAAGCCCCCTATATTTCAATTAACAAACAACAGACTTGAGTGGGGACTTGATTTTTTGTGGGTTTGGTTGAATGCTATTGGTAGTGATTTGGGTACAGAACATGTTGGATTAGTTACATTTATTCTGTGCTCTATGCTGAGCACTTACAGTCAGATATCCAGCTACATCTCTGAAATCTGATTCAGATGAAACCCCTGACGGATCCATTCACTAATGAGGCATCAGAATTACTCGGTTGCCCTCTGTTTAGCAGTGTCTGTCTTTTCAAAGGTGCACAAAACTGGTTGACGACACTTTACGCATGCCTAAAAAGATGTGCAAAAAGATGGACATCGCCTCACCACAGGTCAAATGGGAGTTCAAAGTTCAAAGTGACTCTCTGCCTCATTATAGTGAATTTTCCATTAGGAATTTTGTCTGAATCATGTTATTCAGAGATTTACACATAATTGCCATTGTGAGCACTCAATTAAGAGCGCAGGAGTCAGAATAAACTAATCAGCAGCAGTTGAAGAATTGACTTTATTACTATTTTTCCACCGTTCACCTTGCAGTATAGGTGATTAGGCGGCTTTATTCATCAGGTCGGTACGAACTCAGCATTACCAAATTGATACCGATTTTTTTTAGGTTTGGTTACTATCACGCTAAAAACGTGGTTTTATGAAATAAAGGATTTTTGCATTACTGAATTTTGAAGGCCATAGTTTTTGTGCGGTCTTGTTTTTTGAGAAATGAGTTGTAGTTTTTTTTGGTACTATTTTGGGCAACATAATATTTTATGATCACATTCTATTCCACTTTTTGTGAGGCAAAATCAAGAAGAAACAACAATTAAGGAATAGTTTTCGTTTTTTTTACACCGTTCACCATGTTGAAAAAGTGATGAGATAAATTTATTCTCCAGGTCAGTAAGATTACAGCGATACCACATTTATATAGTTTTTTTTTCCACTTTTACACCATAAAAAATTTTACATTGCTGTATTCTGAGAGTTATAGCTTTTTATTATTTCACTGCTAGAACTGTATTGAGGCTTGTTTTTTGCAGGACAAGATAACATTCTTCGTGGTACCATTTTTATGTAGATATGGCTTTTTTATCACGTTTTTTTCCATATTTATTGTCAGCTATATGATGCATCGTTTTTGCTAAATTTTTTTATTTTTATGGTGTTCCCGAGAAGGGGTTAACGAGTGTAAAGCCGGCTTCACACCGCGATTTTCAGGATCCGGGGCTGTCCGAACTGGCCCCTATTGTATCCCTATGGGGCCGGATGGGGCCAGATGGCAGCTATTTGCCATCCGTTTTGCTGTCTGTCCGGTTGGATCCGAGGGATTTCGATTTTTGCCCCAGACACAAAATCAGAGCTTGCAGCATTGTTTGTGTCCGGGGCAAAAATCGGACAAAATCAGATTGTCCCAGATCCAGTAGCATCCGGAGCCCCATAACATGGGAGTCTATGGGCACTGTATCGCGCCGGATCCGACATAAAATCAGACTGGGTCCCTGACGCCGGGTGTTAAAAGAGCGCCGGCTGCTAAAAGCAGCTGCCGATGAATTTCAGCACCTGGAGAGCTCCCTGGCTGAAATATCAGCACCGTGGCCAGCTCCCAGCAGCCGCTGTGCTGATATTTCAGCACTTGTACAGCAACAGCCGCGCAGGGAGGATTCCGGCAAAATACATAGTTCTGTTTTGTCCGGGGCTGTCAGATTCTGTCCGGTGCTTCCTGCAAAACACCGGACAGAACCTCACAGCAGAAAATCACGGTGTGAAGCTAGCCTTACAGTTTTATAGAGCAGGTGGTTACAGATGCTGTGATACCAAATCTGTGTAGTTTTTTTCTTTGCTTGTTTTTTTTTTTTTTACATAAATACAACTGTTTATTGCATTTTTTTTTGTTCTTTATTTTTTGCTTTTTTTTAACAATTTTTTAAAATGTTCTTCCATTTTGTTTTTACTTTTTTACATAAATCCCTTTATGGGAGATTATGGTTTGCTGCTCTGATTGCAGCTGTTCTGTATGGCAATGACTGAACATTGGCATACAGTGCAGCTGTCAGTGCTGCAGTCATCACAAACCTCATGTCTGACATGATACCTGAGGCTTGTTGACATCAGGTGACCAGGAAGTCGCCATGATGACGACAGGTCACCATGGCAATGATCAGTCCACCATGGCAACAATCGGACCCTCTCGATTACATTGCGGGGATCCAATCAGCAGGTAGAGAGTAAGAGATGAGCAATGTTCGCCAATTTCAAATTCAACCTGTTTTGGGCTATGTTCGAGTCATTTGACGAATGCAAACTATTTGCTAAAAATGTGGTAATTCGAGGTTATGTCCGATAACGGTTCATTGATCAAAAGCGTGACTGACTTTTCACCGTAATGCTTTTGTTCAACGTTATTATGAGTTTCAGTGTCTAGAAATAGTGGGCGGGAAGGGGAGAGGTCTGTGGTCAAATAATGCAGATCTCCATTTTTTTTTTCCTTCCTGCACTTAGTGTAGGTCGTCCGGTGTGTCAGCCTATCAGCACACATAGAGCAAAGTGCACTTTTTGCACACAAGGTGTTGTATCATTGGCTGGGTATGTAACATGTCCTTGCCATATAAGAACAGTCCATTTTCCCTCCTCGCCATTTTATCAGTGTTGGAGCTCAGTGTCAGATGCTGCAGCTGCTGCTGTGTGCGCTACAAGGATAGTTAGATAGCGATTCCATTCCAAGTTAGATAGAGAGATAGAAGGTTTATGGACTACTTTCAAGAAAAGCCCTTTTTAGGGCTTAAAAGCACTGTGTGCCAGGCAGATCTGTTCCAGTGCTGTGCAAGCGTTTTCTACAGCATCTGGCCAAATCTAGCCAAGTAATTCCTTTTTGGCTAGTAGCAGTGTGTGCCAGGCACTGGTGTAGCACTGTTGTGAAGAAAGCTACACCTCCTGTGTTTACTAGCCTTTTTTTACGACATCTAGCCAAGCAAATCCTTTTTGGCTAGTAGCAGTGTTTGGCTAGATAGCTGTGGTCCAGTGTTCTGTTGAAATCTACTGCCACACAGCGCATAAAACACTTTTGTATTGCATCTGCCCAAACCTACTTACCAAAACCTATTTAGGGTAGTGCCACAGTTTGAATAGGTAGCTGTGGTCCAACGGTCTGTTAAAATCTACCGCCACTCAGTACAGAAAACACTTTTGTATTGCATTTGCTTAAGCTACTTACCAAAACCTATTTAGGGTAGTGCCACAGTTTGATTAGGTAGCTGTGGTCCAGCGGTCTGTTAAAATCTACTGCCACACAGCACAGAAAACACTTTTGTATTGTATTTGCTTAAACCTACTTACCCTATTTAGGGTAGTACCATTGTTTGACTATGTAGCTGTGGCTCAGTGTTCTGTTGAAAACTACTGCCACACAGAGCAGAAAACACTTTTGAATTGCATATGCCTAAACCTACTTACCAAAACATGTTTAGGGTAGTACCAAAGTTTGACTAGGTAGCTGTGGTCCAGTGTTCTGTTGAAATCTGTTCTGTTGAAATCTACTGCCACAAAGCGCAGAAAACACTTTTTATTGCATCTGCACAAACCTATTTAACAAAACCTATTTAGGGTAGTACCTCTGTTTAGCCACTCAGCTCTGCTAGTTTTACATCCTTAGTTTTTTGTGCCAACAACTACAGAGTTGCCAATTATTTACCCTCAAATATGAGTGGTAAAAGGTCTGCTGATGCGGGAAAGGGGAATAGGGGTGTTGGAAACTGTAAAAATCTTTGTGTCCGTGGGGTAGGTGCTAAAGTAACAGAAACATGTGCTGAACAAATACCGTCTTCATGCCAAACTAAAATGTCTGCTTCTTCTGATCTGCTATCATCCATTTCTTACGCAGCAGAGCATTGCTAAAACTTGTAGATGAGGCCCAAAAAGAGCAGGTGCTGCAATGGATATCAAGCGCTCCATCAAGTGGGCTCTCCTCCACCTCAACTTCAACATCACAAACATTCCAGTCCTCAGAGGTGTCACACCAATAGCACTTGCTTCCTCACAGCTCACAAGTCTCCAGCCGCCCTACTGACTATGGGTTAACGCAGATGGGTGAGTCTGCAGAGTTGTTCACTCATACTATAGCCTGGGAATCAGAGGTCTGCTCCAAAGCTTCAGTGAGTCAAGATGAGGAAATAATCTGCACAGATGCCCAAAATCTTTGAGTTGGATCCAGGCCCAGATGAAGAAGGGTCTGAGCATAATATAGACCCTCATTCCCAAACTGTAACCCCTGTTGGTGGAGACAATGAGGCAGATGATTATGAGACTCAGATACATGATTAGAACGACAACTTGACTTTGTACTCAGGGCAGGAAGAGGTTGTCTCTGAGGACGACGAGTGTGAGAACAGGGTGATGATGAGGTTGGAGATCCCACTTTCTGTCAACCCACAGGCAGGCAGTTGATGAGCTCGGCAGAGGAGGTGGAGAAGGATGCTAGTGGCAAGGTTAGGTTGCGGCTTCCTGGACGGAGACGGAGTCCTGGAAGCACATCAACAACTGCGTCCTCAGCCACAACCCTGCCTCTGTGCAGAAGCTGTGGTGGCTCTGCAGGTCGCATGGGCGCTAAGCCTTGCCTAGCCTGGGCCTTTTTTCAGATCGCAAAGGATGACCCAACTCATGTTATCTGCAAAATGTATAAACAAAATCTGAGTAGAAGCCAAAAAAATCAATAGTTTGAGTTCTTCATGCATGAACCGTCACATAGACATGAAGCATAAGTCACAGTGGGAAGCTCATTGTGCTACAACGCGGCCTAGTGGGCCTGGCCAACCACCGTCTGCCCCATCAAGTGCATCTGCGGCCTCTTCATCCTCTGTGACTGTGGGGACAGCTGTCACATAGGCTTTCGGCTACAGAGCATCCACCACTTTACCCACAACAGCCAGTGTGATTGACTGGTTGTCAGCTGTTTTGGAAGTGGAAACACCTGCTTTGTTAAGCGCTGTCAGACATTGAGAGAACCACCTTTTTATGAATGCGACATAATATGTCCACCTGCACCTCCCTCACAGTCCAGCAGTTCGTCTGGGACACCCTACTCAATCCTCCCTCAGCACAGTAGCCAGCCCTCAGTCCCTCAGATGTGGACAAGTAAAAGACCATTTCCTCCTACCCATGCCAAAGCTAAGAGGTTGAATTTCACGATCTGCAAGCTGTAGGCTACGGAAATGCTTCCTTTCCGGCTGGTGGATACGAGGATTTTTGAGACCTTATGGCTGTTGCAGTGCCCCAGTACCAGATGCCCAGTCACCACTACTTCTCAAAGAAAGTTGTGCCTGCACTACACCAACATGTTGCACAAAACAGCACCACTTCCTTGAGAAACTCTGTGTGTGATAGGATGCATTTCACCACAGACACCAGGATGAGTAAGCATGGACAGGGGCGTTACATGTCGCTTACTGAGCACTGGGTGACTATGGTGACAGCAGGAGGAGGGGCTGCTGTACAAGTCTTGCCATCCCCACGAGTTGTGCGTAAAACCTCTGTATGTAGATGTTCCTCCACTGCTTCTGCCTCCACCTCTTGTAGGTCCTCGACCTGTGCCCAAAGCCTGTCTGGTAATGTGACATGCATTCAAACTGCGCAGAAGGAATCCAGCACACTTCCTTACTATGCTGGCAACAGGGCTCAATGCCATCAGGTGCTGTTTACGTTAAAATGTCTGGGAAATGTGAGTCACACAGCTGATGAGTTGTGGTCAGCTCTGGAGATCGTGTTTAATCAATGTAAAGTGGAAAACACCGGTGCTTGTCTTCATAAAATTTTGTCCTTTATTGTTATGTGAAATTTATAAAATCATTCAGCGTGCTAGCTGGGCATAACAATAAAGGACAAAATTTTATGAAGACAAGCACCGGTGTTTTCCACTTTACATTGTTTCCTGGGCAGTTGCCAAAGCTGCCACACCAGGTGCAGGAATCCAGGAGGTTATGGGCGGTGGAGCTGCCTTTTCCCTTTCCCTTTCCCAGTGAATACGTGTTTAATCAATGGTTGTCTCCACTGAACCTGCAGCCAGGGAAGGCCATGTACAACAATGCTGCAAACCTGGGTGTGGTCCTTAGACGGGGCAAGATGACACACGTGTCTTGCATGGCTCATGTCTTGAATCTGGTCATCCAGCAATTTGTAGCCCACTCTCCCGACCTAGATGCGCTTCTGCAGAAGGCACGGTCTCTGTGTGCTCACTTCCGCCATTCGCATCCCACAGCTCAACAACTTGCATCGCTACAGAAGTCTTCTGGCCTGCTGGCCCACCACCTGAAATGTGATGTGCCGACACAATGGAATTCCAATCTGCACATGGTGCAGCGACTGTGGCAGCAGCGACGAGCCTTGGTGCAGTATGTTATGATGTATAGCCTGGGCCAACGCGATCCAGAGGTGGGGCAAATCACGCTGCTGGAGTGGTCTCAGATCAAAGACCTCTGCACCCTTCTGTAGAGTTTTGAAATGGCTACTAAGATGTTTAGTGCTGACGATGCCATTATCAGCATGACTATTCCTGTCATATACGTGCTGGAGCACACTTTAACTAGTATTCGGAGTCAGGTGGTGGGCCAAGAGCAAGGGGAGGAAGTAGAGGAGAAGGGATAACAAGATCTCATAGGTCCAGATGGTCAGCAGCACCAAGATGGCTGGCATGGGAGGGTGGGGTAGAGGGAAGAGGGCGCATGGTAGCAGCAAACTATTAAAGGTGCAGGAGCCGAGGAAGAAATGGAGGACGAAAAGGCAATGGGCATGGAAGACTCAACAGATGAGGGAGATCTTGATCACATTTCTGTTGTGCGAGGTTGGGTGGAGAGGGCAAAGGAAGCAAGCGTGAATGTGACCCCACTGCTACCAACACAACAAAGACTTGGGGCTCCTGGATGCGCAAGATACATGAGTACCTTCTTGCTGCACTACCTGCAACATGATCCTCAGATTGTTAGAATTCGTAGTAATGCCGACTACTGGGTTGCCACACTGTTAGATATCCGGTACAAGAGTAAATTTGGCCAAATGCTTACTGCCCTGGAAAGGGACGTACGCATGCAGAAGTATCAACAGAAGCTTTTACACAATCTTAATACTGCTTTTCCCCAAAACAACAGTGGAGCACATAGTGAATATCACAGTTCTACCTTTCCAACCTGGGGAGTGTCGAGTCGTCATCACTCAAACGTTAACAGTAACAGTGTATGTGGTAACTGCAATTTTGTAGAACCGTTTCACCATTTTTTTAGACCATCCTTTGCAGCGCCAGAAGAGAGAACAAGGCTGACACATAGTGAACGCCTAGAGATGATGTTACAGGAGTATCTACAGCTGAATATAGATGCCATGACTGTGGAACTGGACCCTTGTGCATTTTGGGCTTCAAAACTGGAAAAATGGCCTGAGCTTGCCACTCATGCCTTGGAGATTTTGTCGCACCCCACAGCCAGTGCTCTCTCTGAACGTGTCTTCAACGCTGCTGGTAGTGTGCTGACGGATAAGCGCACACGGCTGTCCAGTGACAGTGTAAACAGACTAACGTTTATCAAGATGAACAAGTCATGGATCGGCAAGGAGTTTTGCACCCTTGTGTAAACCTCCCAGCCTAGGGAGACTAAACACTTGTGTACTTTTCATTCATTAAACTCTCCATTTCAATATTTCAACTCTGGGGCAATTGATGATACTTAAGTGGCGACTATGCCTAATTTTATTGAAAATAGAGACTGTTGTTGGGGTTTCCTTGCTGTTTGTTGCTTGACTTAAGTAGTGCTCTCCGAGCTCAATATTTATCCCTGACACTCCTATCTCTGTTTCTGAATATTCAAGCTTTTTGTCCATCGAACCAGTGATTAACAAATTTGCTGTATTCACATCCAACCATTTTTGAGTGCTTAAAAGTATTGATTACTACATCTCTCTTGATGTTTGCATAAACTGGTTTTGGGCATCAAACCAGGTTTGGGCAAATGTGCTGTATACATATGAACATTTTTTGGGCCCCTAAAAGCATTGTTTGCTCAATCTCCCACGTCCACTAGGCCTATACAGTTCACTGACCTTCATGACTAGTATTTCCTGTAATACTTAACTCCACAAAACTTGTAGTTATCCCACCTGAGTGTGGCAGGTCATAACATTGATGGGAGCACATGCATGAGCTTTGAGTTTATCTGGCCTACTAGGCCTAAATAGGTCACTGACCTACCTGACTAGTTTTTTCAGTAATTTTTCACTAAACTTATAGTTGTCCCACCTGTGTGTGGCAGGGCATAACATTGATGGGATCGCTTGCATGAGCTTTGAGTTTATCCGGCCCAGAAGACCTAAACAGGTCATTTACCTATCTCTCTATTATTTCCTGTAATACTCCATGAAACTTATAGTTGTCGCACCTGTGGGTGGCGGGGCATAACATTGATGGGAGCGCTTGCATGAGCTTTGAGTTTATCCAGCCCAGTAGGCCTAAACAGGTCACTGACCTATCTGACTATTTTTTTCGGTAATATTCCGCGAAATGTATAGTTGTCCCACCTGTGTGTGTCAGGGCATAACATTGATAGGAGCACTTGCATGGCAAATCACACACAGGGCACTGTGTGCCAGCACAGGAGAATATGTGCCAGCACAGTGGACTGTGTGCCAGCAAAGGGGGCTGTGTGCCATCACAGGGGGATGTGTGCTATCACAGGGGCATGTGTGCCAGCACCCGTATTTTTGGCATTATAAGACGCACTTTTGCTCCCCCAAATATTGCGGTGAAAGTGGGGGTGCGTCTTATAATGCTAAACTTAACTTTCTGTACTGTAGGGGGGCGGCTCTGGAGTGGTGTCCGGGGGCTGGGAGGAGGCTGAGGACGGCTGCAGAGGCAGCGGGAGCTCACGTGCTCCCACTCATTAGCCTCATGTAATATGCACTGCACCTGGTGTCCATCATCTCGGTGCTGAAACCACGCCGAGGTTTGGACAGGGGAGCAGGCATTACATTGCCTGCAGTCACCCTTTTGGAGGGCTCTTGCACCGATCATTAATATTTTCTTGGGGGCAATTTCACCATCTAGAAGGCACAAAGGAGGAAATATTATTACTATGTAACAGGCACAGTGGTGAGCATTATTCTAGGGGCAGTAAGAGGAGTCCTTTCTTTATACAACACAGCAGGTGCAGTTATATGAACACATACAACAGGAGCAACTCAGCATTGAGGCATCAGCAGGATGAGAAGATTGTGCAGGTTATGAATAGATGGGGACTGGACTGGAAATGCGAGAAGTCAAATATGTCTTTGTTGTAATCTGTACAGGCGAGTAATGACTGGCAAAAGATGTCATGTCGGTCTGGGCCAAATGGAAAAGATGGGAAATGTGAACAAATCTATCAGAAAGAACGTCACCAGTAAGTCACCATCTATAACTGTACTGTAGTCTCTTAGATGTTCTGTAGGACTGGCATCTACCACTATATGATCACCATACACCAGTAATATCGATGTTTGCCTTTGTAGAGAGATTTATTTCCAGTAACAGCCCGGTCATCTGCTGAGGTCCCTCAGTACCCAGAATTATTAGGCTGCCCCACCATAGTTTGGTCAACTGCTTAAGGGCCCGCTAAGATATTTCGCCCTTCCCTGAGCTGAACCCCTTACTATGTCTTTGGAAAGAGTCATAGCACTTGTAAGCTGTTTGCTGCAGAGCTTGCAAGTGCAGCTATGAAACTGGTCAGATCACTTGATCTGACAAGGGTTAGTGCCTCTGTGCTCATCTGATGCTGCAGAAGCAAAGCTGTCTCTACCAGCAGCATTCTGGAGCACACAGATTGGACCAGTGGATCAATCAATTCACAGGTCCCAAACTGTCAATATTCATGAGCATTCTGCTTTCCAGCAAGCCGGCAATTGGTGGGCAAGGGAGCAGAGCACTCCTAAAGGTTGATCTCAAGAAAACCCCATTAAATAATTAAGTATTGGTAAATTCTGATAGCTCAGAGCACCATTTTCAGTGAAGGAAAGTTTATAAATAAACCACTTTTTTACACCATGATATAAAATCTTTGTGTAATAAGCACATTGATACAGCAATACGAAAAGGTAACATTGTACTGCATACATGAACATGGCTAGGGCCACCAAAAACATTTAACCCATAATATCATTTTAATTGACATTGGAGGGTGTAGAGGGAATCGATTAATATCATTTTAATGTGTCATTAGTTTCATGCTATTAGCCAATCCATACACAGCACCTCTGGTAGAAACTGAAGAGGGTATAAAAAGAACTTGTCCCTGTTCAAACCCAGTGCACACATTTGTTGGATCTTTTAAGAGTAGTGCAGGAAATTATCACACCTGATGAGTGAAAAATATAGGTGATAGGTATCAACAAACTGACTTTTGTGTCAGTTCTCAATTACAGTGCAATCTGCATCGCCCTGACCACCTCTATGAATGGCATATCTGCCTAGCTATGGCTATCCATTAAGTTAAAATTTGATCTCACCTCTGAACTATAGTTACGTTTTCTCCTACCAAACGCATAATAATTATTTTTTCAATAAATCTATCAATATAAGGAAACCTTTATAATAACATTAGTATTTCTTACCTTTAATGACCATCTCCTTTCTACACCAATGGATAAAGTTGGAAACATTATCCCTTGACAAAAACGTCCTAGGCTGGGCTGATGCATTGAATGTTACTCCATGTTTTGGTAGCCAAAGTTTCTTGGATAAGTCAGGATATTCTGTAGAAAATCCATCTGCAGTCTCAGTCACATTGTTGGCATGATAACAAAGTAAAGTTCCTGTTTCCAAGACTTCAATAAAATTCTCCACTGTTATATCCAAATTGTATAGTTCCTTCAACCACTCAGCCAAGTCTTCCTTCATCGCATACAGGTACTGTTCACTGGATTTATATGGTCGGATGCTGCGCACACTCCCCCCTTGATGAGTTGACATTTTGAAGGTATTGAGCTAGGAGACTTCTGCAGTAAGAATGGACTCACATAAACAGCAGATCAAAAGATTACCGAAGCACCATCTTATCCAGATGAGGATTTCGGGTCAGATCCTAACGTAGAGACTTATTGTCATATCTGAAACACAAAAACAATTCTTGTGGGACATTGTAATTTGGATAATCGTCACCTGTACGGCATGTCAAATGAAATCGATATACCAATTGCTAACTAATCAGTTATCAGAAATATAAAAGAAGTAACGTATGTACTGATCTGTAAATTAGATTACATTCTGGGACTAAGGATCTGTTCACACTTTCATGTTTATAGGAACACAGCCAACTAGTTGTGAGATTGACATTGCATTGTTTAGATCAGGGGTCTCAAACTCCAGGCCTCGAGGGCTGCACACAGTGCAGGTTTTCAGGATTTCCATAGCACTTGACAGTTGATCAAATTCTAAGGAAATCCTGAAAACCTGCACTGTGTGTGGCCCTCGAGGTGTTTGAGACCCCTGGTTTAGATAGATAGCCCAACAGTTGGTTACACTTATTAATTGGCAACATAACTATTTTGTCACACAATTACGACAGAGTAAAAAAAGCTGATACAAACATGTACTTTTGTTAATTTTGATCATGTGTATGCCTGATGATCAATTTATGTACATTAGGTACACACTCTTATGTCATGTGGACATTTTGAGAATTTGGTGGATTTTTTTACCTCTAATATTTGTAGCCAAACCAGGAGTGGGTGAAAAATGGTGGTGCAAATATTTCTATTGTACTTCACCTCTGATAGCCACTTTACACGTCCCGATATCGACATCCAACTCCGATAAAAAGTCACGTGGTTCGTGCGTTGGCCACGATATCGTTCGTGCGTTGTGTGGTGTGAATGTACAATACGATGCAAGAACGATGCCAAACCGATATCGGGGAAGAAATGAGCAGGCTCTCCAACTGCCCGATATTGGATGGACGATCTGGCAGGATAGTGCTGTGTGAAAGCCCAACAACAACTTGGAGTACAACTTCACCTATTCACTCCCATGTTAAATGGTCGTTCCTGGGTCGCCCGTACAAGGGGGCGTAGACATCACTGTTGCGTTGACTGCCGATATCGCACTGTGTAACATCTCCTATGCGATCTTGGATTTCTGCCCAAAAAATGCGCGCTCCTGCGCCGTTGTATCCAACATCGGAACGATGTTGGGACGTGTAAAGTGGCCATTATTGTTCCACTCCTGATTTTGGCTTACACATACTGAGGTAAAAAACTCACCAAATACTCAGCGTGTGCCTTTGACTATATGATTTCACATTCAATGGCCTATAAGAGACAAACTGTTGGGCGCAGTCTAATGTATTTTCAACTAAAAAACAATATTTGCATGTCGTGTCTTTTCTAGTGTAAATGTCTTTTCCTCTGAAATTGTTAGCATGTCAGCTCCTCCTCCCCTCCCCATAGACATTTACGAGCACCAACTGGGATCTCATATCTCGCATGTCCCACATACAGTTTTTACCCGTGGTGCAAGTAATTAATCAGTCCAGGAGGAGAAAGAGACATTTTGTCTATAATAAGATATAATGCAAAGTTTCTTATGTTCACTTACACTATTAATTTATGTAATATCTACTTTTTAAGTCATGACACTTAACCTGAGGTTACTTTAAATATTTCAAGAATATTTCCTACAGTTTTATTAACAGACAATTTTTAGTTTGGACAAAAAAAAAAAATAGCTGTTGCAATATACACAAGAGTAAATGAAAAACCCCATGGGTGATATAATATACACTTATATAAAAATAATAATAAAAGGCAGCAAAATGGCTGAGCAGTCAGTATTATCACCTCTCATCTCTGGGATGTTAGGTTTGGATCAGACCCAGGTACCACTGTTTTCTCTGTGTTCTTTGATTCATCCAACACTCTTAAATAATTCAATTAGTTTATTTGACTTTCTATGAAACCACTTAGGTACGCCTTATGTAGCAAAGTATTATACTGTGAGCCCTAATGATGTCTAGGGTTACAGTTTTTAACCTATTATACAATGGAAAGTGCAATATGTTATTCAAGTCTAATGAACATGGCTGTTATAGCTGGGTAAAACTCATCAGACTAGGTACAATACACATCTATGGGCCCTTAGGGCAGGGGTGTACATGTGATTGGTGCAACCTGTGCAGTGGGGCCCAATAAGTTAAGGGGCCCATTTCAATCTCCAAAGCAGGCAGAATTGTGCATTTTGATGAGCTCTTGGGCTGCAAAGGGCCAAAATATTGTTCTTGCACAGGGGCCCTTTTCTGTCTGTCTGCCAGTGCCTTTAGATATGTTCTCACATGGCGTGTACTCAACATTTAATGCATAGGCTGCAAGTAAAGGCCCAGTTACACACACAGATAATTGTGCAGATATTGTTCGCAGATCTCTGGTTGCAGTGAAATCATGGACACATTGTACCATTTGTACACAGCCACAAAATAGAACAATGTGTCCATGATTTCACTGCAACCAGAGATCTGCCAACAATATCTGCACAATTATCTGTGTGTGTAACTGGGCCTTTAATTGCATTTTAATTTGACCAGTTAGGCAGATTTGAAATCCACAATCAATTTTTCATGCTGTGAACTTCACTTCTTACAATGTTCAGCAGACCTGCCCCACCTCCTGCGGATTTTGCATGTCATGAGCTTCTGATTTCATATAGGACATCCAGATGGTCTGTTCCTTCAGTTTTCTTCCCAAGAAGCATAGCAGTACAGGATTGACAGTAAACCCACCCAGGAATTAGAAATATGCCAAATATTTATATAATTTGAAATATATAATTAACATTTTTGCACCAAAACTAACACATCCCACATGTATTATAAATTTTTGCAGGTACCAATATAAATATGAAATATTACCCCTATTGCAATTAATTGTAACAATGTAAAAATGGGATTTGTGCACCAAAGAATTTAATGGTGTAGATAAAGATTATAACAGAAATTAGATACATTAATATTTACATCCTTTAATTTGATATATGTTAATGAGTATTCAGCGTGTGTTGTAAAATCTTTCCATCATTTGTATAATAGAAAGTAAGAACAGTATATGTCTGATTGGAACTTCAACTAGAAATACATGAACTTTTTAAGGGAAAGTTGCAACATTTTTTAACTCACTAACTTTAATTTATTAAATATCTATAGGTAATTATTACTTAATATTAGTTTTAAGCAATAATGTTACTCTCAACTTAGATAAAACCCAGCTTACTTCCAATTCTTTCCTTTGGAATACAAACCTGGGGTCTCCTTGGTCAGACCACCTGCCAGTGTCCTGTCTATGGAGGTCCCATGTCATCTTTTGCTGTGCAGGACATCCTGTAGGGAGGTCTACAGACAGCACAGAATTTCTTAACTGACCGGGGAAAATGGCTATTCTGGAGGAGCTGCTAAGTGTTTTGTTTCCTTACCAATAGCTTACACATTTCTCCTTGGTGACAAAAAGCTTGCTACAAACACTCCCTTTTAACTCTTGGAGCCACATGCCTTGTAGCCCTGGCTGGGAACAAAGTATGTGTCCTAAACAAAAAGGAAGATAGTAAAGTGTAGTCACTGTCCTTAGGAGAAAGGTGGTTAAATGGATGATCACCTCTTAAGGTATACATGGCAGGTTGGTGCTTTTATCTCTGCAATCTGAAGTAGTTATTTGTCCAGCAATCCAAATACAATTGACATGTGTCCTGATCTGTTCACTCTCACTCTTCTTTCACTATTTTTTTATAAGGGTTGTTGTATTTTTATTTTTTGCATGCAAAAGTCATAACTTTTTTAATTTAAATATTCTAATACCTGGATGAAAAAAAACATGTAAGACAAGAAACCACTAAGGGCCTATGCCACAATCCGGTTTAGCAGTTTTTGCTGTATCCAAAATGCTGCATTGTACAGTAGCAGCATAGTGCTAGAAGTTATAGAAATCTCATGTCCACTATGCTTCTTTTTTCCACAGTGTAAACTGACACGCTGCGCAGGTTCACGAGCTGCAGAATGTCAATTATTCTTGTGGGGATACTAGGGCTCACAGAGGGAGAACATAGCAAAAATCCGCTGTGCCCAGAATCCTGATGGTGGCCACAGATGCTGTGTTCTCCCCCAAAGAACACTTGTATTTCTGAAGAGAAGGACATGCTGAATCTAAAACTCAGTGTATTCTGATTGTGAGCACTAACCCTTATGGCGGGTTTACACGTCGCGATATCGTATTACGATTTCAATGAAAAGTCACGTGGTTCAATCGTCGGAGGCGAAATCGTTCCTGCGTTGTATGGTGTGAACGTCCAATACGATGCAGGAACGATGTCAATGCGATATCGGGGATTGAATGAGCGTGCTATTCAATGCCCCGATATTGCATAGCGATTGAAGCCGGATCGTGCTGTGTAAACGCCCAATTACGATGCGATTTCATACGTCACCCATTCACTCCCATGTTAACTATGCGATCCTGGGTTGGGAGACGGAGACATCGCACGGACGTTGTAATCCGATATCGCAGCGTGTAAACATTCAATGCGATGCGGGAGGAACGTGCACTAATTGCGCGCTCCCGCGCCATTGAACTGCGATATCGGATCGCGATTGAAGCGTGTAAACCCACCATTACTCAATACAGTATAGAATTGTCATGTACAATGGATAAAGTTGAGCTTACTCAGCAGGTCTAAATACAGTAGAAATCTAGAGAAATTCAAGGCACCATATATGATCCTTGTAAAACTTCAAACTTTATTTCAAATTGTTAAAAAATCACAATAGTGAGGAGACAATGTTCCTGCCATATGGTCTTTCTCAAGCCTAAAAAATGCAATAACTGCATTTCATTATATAATTATACAGTCTTATATAGTGCCATCATATTCCACAGCATTTCACACAGATCATCATCACTTTCCCCATTAGGGCTCACAATCTATATTCCCTATCAGTATGTCTTTGGAGTATGGGAAGAAACCAGAGAACCCGTAGAAAACCCACACAAACACGGGGAGAACTTACAAAGTCCTTGCAGATGTGGCCTTTGGTGATCCCTTGGACCTATATGGGAATAACCCTGCAAGCTATTTCTTTTGGTTGGTCTATAGTGAACTAAGGATCACTATGCAGTAAACTGACTGTGGCGAGAGTAACAAAATACAGGTCACCAGCACCATTTAGCTCATTGGATAAACCAGCACATTGCTATGCACTCGGAACATCAGGTGCTGCCATACTGTTTAAAGGGATTATATCACCTTCCAAAGACTGACAACGCATGGTCAGCAGCGTTTTTTTTACTGCCGCAGCTGCCTCAAGTGCCAGGGCCGTAGCTATACCGCACTTGCTGCACCTGCCGCAAGCCCCATAGACAATGCATGGAGCTTGCCGCAAGTGTGTCGCAAGTGCGGCCGTTAGGCGGCAGATGCAGTAAATCAGCCGCATCTGCCGCAAATTGTAACAACTGCTAGTGTGAAATGGGCCTTAGAAGAGTATATTGTACCAGTTTAACTGTCAGAAGCAATTTATGGGAGTTATTTGGCCAATTTTTTAAACCAGCCCATCCACCAGCAGAACTGAGTACAAGTCTGTCAGATAGTGAACAACTTGAGAGGATGTTGTAGGAGTATCTTGAGCTCAATATCCATGGCATCAGGGGAGGTTTGGACCCTTTTACTTTTTGGGCTTCAAAATAGAAGATAGGCCTGTGCTTGCCAGTCACTCCTTGGAGGTTTTGTCATGTAGAGCTGCCAGCATTCTCTCAGAAAGTGCCTTCAGCACTGCTGGTTGTGTCCTGACAGATAAACACATCCAACTGTCCTATAAAAGTGTAGAACACCTGACTTTCATTAAGATGGACAAGTCATAGATCTCTAAGGACCTTTCCACCCCAGTCACAGACTGGGTAGACTAGGTCATGGTGGTGTACTTTTCATTGTGCTTCATTGATCTCGCCATGAAACAATTTTTATTCTGGGTCAATTGATGCCACTTTTGTGGTGTCTAGCTCTAATTCTTTGAAATGTAGAGACCTTTCTCCTTGATGTGTGTTTCCTGAATTTAGCAGGATCTCTGAGCATGATGTGTACACATTTCACTCATTCCCATTACTAATGAATGTTTAACCTTCAAATGCTAGGCCAGGCCCTGTGCCATACATACAGCCTGCGCCATTATACAATTTTTGTTCTGGGTCAATTGATGCCACATTTTTGGTGTCTGGCCCTAATTTTTTTAAATGTGGAGACTCTTCTTGGGGTCTCCTTGTTGTGTGTGTCTTACACTTAGCAGGGCTCTCTGAGCACAATCCAAAAAAAAGGAATGAGGAATGGGAAAATAGTGCTTTACTGAAATGATCTGCAATCACAGGTGCCTGTAAGTTTAGTCAACTGTGATAGAAGGATTTCACCTGGCACCAGGCTTTTCAATTAAAATCTTCAAATGTTTATTATGCTAATCCAAACAAACGTTATAAAAACATCAAGCGGTTGTTGCATCCCCCCATCGTCTCTGAGCACGATGCCTACACCTGTCACTCATTCCTCTATTTCTGATCAAGCTTGATGTGCTGGGCCAGGCCTTGTCACTGGCATCCATAGGGCACCATTATAAAAATTTAACTCTGGTAAATAGATGCCCTTTTTCCTGCTCCATCTGACCCTAATTTGAGCTGTTTGGAACTACATGAAGGTGTTTTCTATGCCTTTGGTTTTGACTCCCATTGATTTCAATGGGGTTCAGAAAGTTCGACAAACTGTTCGTTGAACTATTCGAACTTCTGGAAGTTTGGCAAACTAAACCGAATTTCAAAAGTTGTCCTTGAGTACTGCCCCAATTTTTCCTATTTTGTTTGTATATCTGAGGACTTTCTTGGCTCCTGGCAGTGGCATAACTTGAAGATTATGGGCCCCTATGTGAAAGCTCCAATGGGGCCCCCAATTATTGCACATCTTTAATAGCATTTTCTATAGGTCAAAGGGACTTTTGGGGCCCCCAGGCTCCATGGCCTGGGTGCAATTGCAAGCCCTGTACCTGTTGTAGTTATGCTCCTGGCTACTGGTCTAGGAGGCACCTGTGACTGAAGACTGGTCTGCTATTTTGTATTTTCTATATATCTGTGCATCGTATCTTCCATATGACTTGATTCCTCAGGATTGGTCAGCTGCCTAATTCATAGTATTACTCTTGTTTATTATGTTGGTTAAGTCTTGACTAGCAGTAGTCTGATCAGAGAAATGATTAGAGACAGAGAGCAACGTATAGGATGCTGGTTACAGTGAGTTGGGAAAAAAGACTGCAGAAGGGTAGTAACTCTATGGCTAGGGACAGGGGCTGACTGGCGACGCAAACCCTGGGTGGCAAAATTTTTCCGGTCGCCCCTGGGGGGGGGGGTGCCGTCAGAAATTCTCGGCGGCCGATCTGAGTCCCTCCAGCCAGGCCCGTATTTGGAGCTCCTGCCGCCCTAGGCACTGTCTGCGGTGCGCCCCCCCGTCGCGCCACGCCCCCCTGCAGACAGAGGAGTAGCTAAAAGGAGCCTAGAGGTTCCAAATATGGTTGGAGTAGTGGATGGTTGCTAGATGACCGCCACCATGTCACATCAGCAAGGTGGCGGTCATCTAGCAACCGGGTCGTAATCATGTGGAGAGAGCTAGTTTGCCCCTATAGGGTCCATGAAGGCGTGAAAAGGACCACGGCAAAGTATATATACTTTTAGACTGACCACTTTTTTTCTTCGTACAAAATCATCCCCATGCATGACAATGCACCATCTCTTGGTACAGAGCATAGCCCTGAGTAATTGGCTGCTATGGACATAAAAGTAGAGAAAACCATGGTGTGACTACCAGTCTCCCCTGATCTCAGCCCTATTGAGAAACTTGGAAGTACCTTTAAGCAACAAAAATCTAAGATGCTGTAAGACATTAACCGTCAAACCAGCAGCTCTGGGAGTCAATAATGACATCCTGCAAACAAATGCAATCTTAAAACATCCAAAACCTGACAAGTTCAATAAATGCAATATTTGTGAAGGTGATATCAAAGAAAGGCGATATACAATATGAGACATACTGGTAGGATGTTTTCATTGTGAGCCCCAATGGGGACAGTGTTGATGATGTATGTAAAGTGTTGTGGAGTTCATAGTGTAATGTAAATGTAAAAAAATATTTCTTCATATGTCGTCACAATACCGGGATCTGAGGATCTTCTATTTCGAGGTCAGGGGCTCTCTGATGCCATGTTGCTGCCTGTCTCGCTGTCGTCCTCTTTTGACACTGCAGTGCGGTGGAAAAGAGGGCATTAACTGGTTAATAACAAGAAGTATGGTGTGTACTAACTGAGCCATAAACCCCCCCCCATACCATGTCCAGCAGACATTGTAGGATTACTATATGGATTTTATTATTAGGGCACGGACACACTGGCGTGAAACTCGGATGAGTGCAATGTGTGATTTTATCGCAGTGCAGTCAGTTAATCAACGTCTGAAACACATTGGCGAGTGTCGGACACTTTTTTCTCATCCAGATTCTGGATGGGAAAAAAGTCACAACATGCTGCGACAGTCTGCGATTCATGTGCGAGACTCGCCAATGCAAGTCTATGAGTCCGACAAAATCATGGACCACACACTGACAGCACATGGACCATCCGAGAGGCATCTGTTTTTTTCACTGATACTTTATCATTCTTCAGCTGAGAACACTGTAAAATGTTCCTGTAAATGATTCTACAGTAATAGCTGCTGAGAAACAAAACAGATTGCACATGGATGTGATCTAAGAAAACTGTCGGACACTCGCACAGCATTTGGATGTCCCAGTGGCCAGCCACACAGACAGCTCGCCACAGCCACACACAGAGCCACAACCACACAAAAACAGTCAGCCACATAGACAGCCACGAGCCACACACAGCCAGCCACATAGACAGCTACACAGATGCAGAGGGCCACACAGAGACACAGCCACACACAGAGCCACAACCACACAAAAACAGTCAGCCACATAGACAGCCAGCCACATAGACAGCTGCACAGACGCAGAGAGCCACACAGAGAGACACAGCCACATAGACAGCCACACACATAGCCACAGCCAGCCACACACAAAGCCACAGCAAGCAACATAGACAGCCATAGCCAGCCACACACAGGCACACACAGACATAGCCAGCCAAACACAGACACAGCCAGCTACACACACAATATCAGCCACACACTCAATCAGCCACACACATAGCTAGCCACACAAACACAGCCAGCCACACACAGCCAAAGCCAGCCAGCCACATAGACAGCCACACACACAGCCAAAGCGAGCCACACACAGGCGCAGCTACCCACACACACAGACCCAGCCAGCCACACACACAGCGAGCAATATAGACAGCCATAGCCAGCCACACACAGACATACAGCCAACCACACAGCCAGCCACACACACACAGTCAGCCACACACAGCCAAACAGCCCCAGCCACACACACACACAGTCAGCCACACACAGCCAAACAGCCCCAGCCACACACAGCCAGCCATGCAGCCACAGCCAACCCCAGCCAGCCACAACCACGCAGCCCCAGCCACACACAGACATAGTTAGGCACACACAGCCAGCTACAGCCACATAGCCCCAGCCACATAAAGACACAGTCAGACACACAGACAGCCACATGCAGCCACGCAGCCCTAGCCACACATAGACACAGTCAGCCACACAGACACATTTTGCCACACACAGTCAGCCACGCAGCCTCAGCCACACAGACACAGTCAGCCACAGACAGTCCTAGCAACATAGACACATAGTCAGCCACAGACCCACAGCCCCAGCCACACACAGCCAGCCACATACAGCCAGCCACAAAGCCCCAGCCACACACAACCAGCCACAAAGCCCCAGTCACACACAATCAGCCACAAAGCTCCAGCCACACAAAGCCCCAGCCACAAACAGACACATAGACAGAAAGACACACACACAGATGCAGCCAGGCATGTATAAACACACACACACACAGATGCAGCCAGGTATGTATACACACACACAGATGCAGCCAGGCATGTACACATGTACAGATGCAGCCAGGCATGTACACACACACATGCACACACACAGATGCAGCCAGGCATGTACACACACACACACACAGATGCAGCCAGACATGTACACACACACACACACACAGATGCAGCCAGTCATGTATACACACACACACACAGATGCAGCCAGGCATGTATACACACACAGATGCAGCCAGGCATGTACACACACACACACACACACACAGATGCAGCCAGACATGTACACACACACAGATGCAGCCAGTCATGTATATACACACACACACACACACACACAGATGCAGCTAGTCATGTATATATACACACACACTCACACACACAAATGCAGCCAGGCATGTACACACACACACACATTAGTTTTAGAAGAATGAACACATCGGCGTTTGCTCACCTCCCTCTTGATGGTGTCCCATTCAGCTCCTCCATGGCGGGAATCTAATGGAGCAGGGCGCGCTGCATGATGTCACAGCTTGCAGACATGGCCACTGCTCAGAGCCCTGTCTGTCAGCAGTGACACAGCCGGACCTGCTCACAAACAGAAGGTGCCGGCCGTCCAAAGAACAAGCGGAGGGTCCTGCGGGCAGCCATGAAGAGCTGGGAGCCTCAGCCAACATTGGCAGAGACCGGCCCAGCCTGCTGCCCCAGAATGGCGCTTGTAAGCGCTCCGGTCTTGAGGGTGAGTGCAATGTAAGCACTCCTCAGGACTTTGCTGCAGCCAGCCTGTGCCGGCCGCTGGGTGCATTAAGGCTATTATTTGTATGATAAATCACCGGTGGCCGCATCCCGCACTAAGAATAGCCGCGGCCGCCAGTGATTTACTTTTGCATTGTTGTTGATCACGCACCCGGCGGCCCTGAACTGTTACCGGCCCGGGGGGCAAATGCCTCCCTGCCACCTGGCCCAGCCCGCCCCTGGCTAGGGATACATGATCGTATTTTATCCATTAGAGAAAATTGCTCCTATTATGTTAATCAGACTTTGTTCAGACTGTGATCTGAGTTTAATCAGTGTGAGATCTGTTATTACGGTAATAATAATAATATTCTTTATTTCTATAGCGCCAACATACTCCACAGTGCTTCACAATTTAGAGGTTCATATTCAAACAATCATAAGAACCATCAGAAAATACAATACAAAATACAATATAAAGCATAATACAATAATGAAAGCAAAGTACTGATTGCCTTGGTCATAAGAGCTTACAATCTAACAATGAGTGGGGGTGACACAAAGTACAGGTGCTTATTTACAATGTTGGCATAGTTAACTTGAGGAGATGGGGAACAGATAGGAGCAGTATAAGTGGCCACCAACCATTATTTGTAATGCATGTGAGACTGGTGGAGTGGATAGGCTAAGTAACTTAGACTAGGGATCACGATAGGCCGCCCTAAAAAGATGCGTTTTAGGGGATCGCCTGAAACTATGCAAATTGTGGATAGACATAATTTCTTGGGAACAAATCCAGGAGAGGGGGAAGGGAAAATGCTCACCCCTCCTTCAACTGTGATCCAGGTCGGATGCTCAGCGACAGCCGGCCACCGCCCGAAGTAAACCAAGGGATAGTAGGAGCTGGCACCCATATCCAATGATAAGAAACTTTATTTCGGCAAAACTCACAACATGAACAAAAGCACCCTGAGGCCGAAGCCCATTGTCAGACGCGTTTCAGTAAAACACTTTCTTCAGTGACAAGTGATGTTAAAATAAAACTACAATATATACAAAAACATGACAACTGTGAGAATTACAAATTGCATTTATGTGGTAGCATTTCATTTAACCCATGCATGGTGCTTCATTAGTTTTCCAAAAGAGCAGTCATAATAAAAGGTACCAGAGGGGGCAGTAGACACAACAGAACACTATATCCATAATAATAGATAAACCTGTATTTTCAGAATTTCATGTTAGCTGTTACTAAACGTGTTTATCTGGATATAATGTTCTGTTGTGTCTACTGCCCCCTCTGGTACCTTTTATTATAACTAGGGATGGGCGAATCTACTCGCTAGGACTCGTTACTCGGCGAGTAGTAAGGGACTCGCAGGACTCGGTACTCTGCGAGTTTCCCAGCGTTTACTCGCACGAGTCCAATGCAAATCATTGGCAAACGCTGACAAAACTAGGATTGCCATTGTTTGCATTAGACTCGGCTACTGTGCCAGTGATAGCAGGGAAACTCGCAAATAACTGCTGTTATATTGCGAGCCGAGTCCAGCTGTCTTCTCTGTGCAGCTCCAGGGTCCTAGAGCCCGCCTGCTCACAGAGATGATGTAGCAGAGCTGAGATTGTTCTCAGTCTACTCATCCTGTGCATAGACTATATATATCTATGCACAGGGGATGTAGCAGAGAGGACATCGCGTTTTGGACTACGTCGGACGGAAGAGGATTTTTTTAATTAAAGATGGAGTCCCTAATGGCTTTTTTTTTATTTCAAATAAAAAATTTTCTCTGTGTTTTTTTAACCCTTTATTGGAGATTCTTAGTGGCTGGGTCAAACGTGGCCTGACATTAAGAATCTCGGGCTTAATACCAGCGTGTATAACAAAGCTGGTATTAACCCCTTTATTACTCAGCGTGCCACAGCCACCAGGGCCGCTGGAAGAGCGGGGTTCAGCGCCAAAGGATGGCGCTTCAATGAACGCGCCATCTTCTGGGGCGGCTGCGGGCTGCAATTTGCAGCGGGGGGTGCCCAGAAAGCTTGGGCATCCCTGCGCTGCGGATTCCAGCCCCCAGCTGCTTAGCTGTACCTGGCTAGACATAGAAATTGCGCGGAGCCCCACGCATTTTTTTTTTATTATTTCATGAATTTCAGAGTCAGAGTCTCAGAGTCAGAGTCAGAATCTGAGAGACTCAGAGTCAGAGTCAGAATCTCAGAGAGTCAGAGTCAGAGTCAGAATCTCAGAGAGTCAGAGTCAGAGTCAGAATCTCAGAGAGTCAGAGTCAGAATCTCAGAGAGTCAGAGTCAGAATCTCAGAGAGTCAGAGTCAGAGTCTCAGAGTCAGAGTCTCAGAGTCAGAGTCTCAGAGTCAGAGTCTCAGAATCTCAGAGTCAGAGTCAGAATCTCAGAGAGTCAGAGTCAGAGTCAGAATCTCAGAGAGTCAGAGTCAGAATCTCAGAGAGTCAGAATCTCAGAGAGTCAGAGTCAGAATCTCAGAATCTCAGAGTCTCAGAATCTCAGAGTCTCAGAGAGTCAGAGTCAGAGTCAGAATCTCAGAGTCTCAGAGAGTCAGAGTCAGAATCTCAGAGTCTCAGAATCTCAGAGTCTCAGAGTCAGAGTCAGAATCTCAGAGAGTCAGAGTCAGAATCTCAGAGAGTCAGAGTCAGAATCTCAGAGAGTCAGAGTCAGAATCTCAGAATCTCAGAGTCTCAGAATCTCAGTCTCAGAGAGTCAGAGTCAGAGTCAGAATCTCAGAGAGTCAGAGTCAGAATCTCAGAGAGTCAGAGTCAGAATCTCAGAGAGTCAGAGTCAGAGTCAGAATCTCAGAGAGTCAGAGTCAGAATCTCAGAGAGTCAGAGTCAGAATCTCAGAGAGTCAGAGTCAGAATCTCAGAGAGTCAGAGTCAGAATCTCAGAGTCTCAGAGAGTCAGAGTCTCAGAGTCAGAGTCTCAGAGTCAGAGTCTCAGAGTCAGAGTCTCAGAATCTCAGAATCAGAGTCAGAATCTCAGAGAGTCAGAGTCAGAATCTCAGAGAGTCAGAGCCAGAGTCAGAATCTCAGAGAGTCAGAGTCAGAATCTCAGAGAGTCAGAGTCAGAATCTCAGAGAGTCAGAGTCAGAATCTCAGAGAGTCAGAGTCAGAATCTCAGAGAGTCAGAGTCAGAATCTCAGAATCTCAGAGTCTCAGAATCTCAGAGTCTCAGAGAGTCAGAGTCAGAGTCAGAATCTCAGAGTCTCAGAGTCAGAGTCTCAGAGTCAGAGTCTCAGAATCTCAGAATCAGAGTCAGAATCTCAGAGAGTCAGAGTCAGAATCTCAGAGAGTCAGAGCCAGAGTCAGAATCTCAGAGAGTCAGAGTCAGAATCTCAGAGAGTCAGAGTCAGAATCTCAGAGAGTCAGAGTCAGAATCTCAGAGAGTCAGAGTCAGAATCTCAGAGTCTCAGAGAGTCAGAGTCTCAGAGTCAGAGTCTCAGAGTCAGAGTCTCAGAGTCAGAGTCTCAGAGTCAGAGTCCCAGAGTCAGAGTCTCAGAATCTCAGAATCAGAGTCAGAATCTCAGAGAGTCAGAGTCAGAATCTCAGAGAGTCAGAGCCAGAGTCAGAATCTCAGAGAGTCAGAGTCAGAATCTCAGAGAGTCAGAGTCAGAATCTCAGAGAGTCAGAGTCAGAATCTCAGAGAGTCAGAGTCAGAATCTCAGAATCTCAGAGTCTCAGAATCTCAGAGTCTCAGAGAGTCAGAGTCAGAGTCAGAATCTCAGAGTCTCAGAGAGTCAGAGTCAGAATCTCAGAGTCTCAGAATCTCAGAGTCTCAGAGTCAGAGTAAGAATCTCAGAGAGTCAGAGTCAGAATCTCAGAGAGTCAGAGTCAGAATCTCAGAGAGTCAGAGTCAGAATCTCAGAGAGTCAGAGTCAGAATCTCAGAGAGTCAGAGTCAGAGTCAGAATCTCAGAGTCTCAGAGAGTCAGAGTCAGAATCTCAGAGTCTCAGAATCTCAGAGTCTCAGAACCTCAGAGTCTCAGAGTCAGAGTCAGAATCTCAGAGTCAGAGTCAGAATCTCAGAGAGTCAGAGTCAGAATCTCAGAGAGTCAGAGTCAGAATCTCAGAGAGTCTGAGTCAGAATCTCAGAATCTCAGAGTCTCAGAATCTCAGAGTCTCAGAGAGTCAGAGTCAGAATCTCAGAGAGTCAGAGTCAGAATCTCAGAGAGTCAGAGTCAGAATCTCAGAGAGTCAGAGTCAGAGTCAGAATCTCAGAGTCTCAGAGTCAGAGTCAGAATCTCAGAGAGTCAGAGTCAGAGTCAGAATCTCAGAGTCTCAGAGTCAGAATCTCAGAATTTCATGAAATAATTTAAAAAAAATGCGTGGGGCTCCGCGCAATTTCTATGTCTAGCCAGGTACAACTAAAGCAGCTGGGGGCTGGAATCCGCAGCGCAGGGATGCCCAAGCTTTCTGGGCACCCCCCGCTGCAAATTGCAGCCCGCAGCCGCCCCAGAAGATGGCGCGTTCATTGAAGCGCCATCCTCTGGCGCTGAACCCCGCTCTTCCAGCGGCCCTGGTGGCGGTGGCACGCTGGGTAATAAAGAGGTTAGGGCCAGCTTTGTATTATCAGCTAGCCCTAAGCCCGAAATTTATGGCGGTCACGCCAATATTAGACATGACCGCTAGTGATGGGCGAATCCTAAATTACTCGGAATCGCTTGACTCTAGCGAGTCCGAGCACAGGACTCGCTACTCGTTGCGAGTCTAGCGAGTCCAATGTTAATGAATGGGGAAGCGAGTATAATAGCGAGTAGTGTGAGATTTACAAATCGCAGATGTGTCTCGGAAGCTTCAGCCTGAAGCAATCCTAGTTTTGTCATTTATTTGCATTGGACTCGTTTACTTTGCAACTGTAATCGCTGGGAAACTCGCACAGATAAGAGTCCTGTCTTCTCTGTTGTGCTGGCTGCCAGCTCCAGGGTCCTAGAGCCCGCCTGCTGCCTGATGTAGCAGTGCTGAGATTGTTCTCAGTCTGCTCATTCCCTTTGTACAGACATGAATGTCTGTGCACAGAGATGATGTAGCAGAGCTGAGATTGTTCTCAGTCTGCTCATTCCCTGTGCATATACATCTATATCTATGCACAGGGATGCGTCGGACGGAAGAGGATTTTTTAAATTAAAGATGGAGTCTCTAATGGCTTTTTTTTTAATTTCTAATAAAAAAATTTCTCTGTGTTGTGTTTTTTTTAAAACAATCTAATAGAAATTCATGGCGGTCATGTCTAATATTGGCGTGACCGCCATAAATTTCGGGCTTAGGGCCAGCTGATAATACAAAGCTGGCCCTAACCTCTATTACCCAGCGTGCCACCGCCACCAGGGCCGCTGGAAGAGCGGGGTTCAGCGCCAGAGGATGGCGCTTCAATGAACGCGCCATCTTCTGGGGCGGCTGCGGGCTGCAATTTGCAGCGGGGGGTGCCCAGAAAGCTTGGGCATTCCTGCGCTGCGGATTACAGCCCCCAGCTGCTTAGCTGTACCTGGCTAGACATAGAAATTGCGCGGAGCCCCACGCATTTTTTTGACTCCGACTCCGAGACGACTCCGACTCCGACTCGACTCCGAGACGACTCCGACTCCGACTCCGACTCGACTCCGACTCCGACTCCGAGACGACTCCGACTCCGAGACGACTCCGACTCCGAGACGACTCCGACTTCGAGACTACTCCGACTCCGACTCGACTCCGAGACGACTCCGACTCCGAGACGACTCCGACTCCGAGACGACTCCGACTCCGACTCGACTCCGAGACGACTCCGACTCCGAGACGACTCCGACTCCGAGACGACTCCGACTCCGACTCGACTCCGAGACGACTCCGACTCCGAGACGACTCCGACTCCGAGACGACTCCGACTCCGACTCGACTCCGAGACGACTCCGACTCCGAGACGACTCCGAGACGACTCCGACTCGACTCCGAGACGACTCCGACTCCGAGACGACTCCGACTCCGAGACGACTCCGACTCCGAGACGACTCCGACACGACTCCGACTCAGAGACGACTCCGACTCTGAGGCGACTCCGACTCTGAGACTCCGACTCTGAGACTCCGACTCTGAGACTCTGACTCTGACTCTGAGACTCTGACTCTGAGACTCTGACTCTGAAATTCATTAAATAATAAAAAAAATGCGTGGGGCTCCGCCAATTTTTATGTCTAGCCAGGTACAGCTAAGCAGCTGGGGGCTGGAATCCGCAGCGCAGGGATGCCCAAGCTTTCTGGGCACCCCCCGCTGCAAATTGCAGCCCGCAGCCGCCCCAGAAGATGGCGCGTTCATTGAAGCGCCATCCTCTGGCGCTGAACCCCGCTCTTCCAGCGGCCCTGGTGGCAGTGGCACGCTGGGTAATAAAGGGGTTAATACCAGCTTTGTTATACAAGCTGGTATTAAGCCCGAGATTCTTAATGTAAGGCCACGTTTGACCCAGCCACTAAGAATCTCCAATAAAGGGTTAAAAAAACACAACACAGAGAAAATTTTTTATTTGAAATAAAAAAAAAAGCCATTAGGGACTCCATCTTTAATTAAAAAAATCCTCTTCTGTCCGACGCAGTCCAAAACGCGATGTCCTCTCTGCTACATCCCCTGTCCATAAATATAGATGTCTATGCACAGGGAATGAGTAGACTGAGAACAATCTCAGCACTGCTACATCATATCTGTGAGCAGGCGGGCTCTAGGACCCTGGAGCTGCACAGAGAAGACAGCTGGACTCGGCTCGCAATGTAACAGCAGTTACTTTGCGAGTTTCCCTGCTATCACTGGCACAGTAGCCGAGTCTAATGCAAACAATGGCAATCCGAGTTTTGTCAGCGTTTCTGACAAAACTAGGATTGATATTGATTTGCATTGGACTCGTGCGAGTAATCACTGGGAAACTCGCAGAGTACCGAGTCCTGCGAGTCCCTTACTACTCGCCGAGTAACGAGTCCTAGCGAGTAGATTCGCCCATCCCTAATGACCGCCATGAATTTCTATTAAATTGTTTTAAAAAAAACACAACACAGAGAAAAAATTTTATTAGAAAAAAAAAAAAAAGCCATTAGGGACTCCATCTTTAATTAAAAAAATCCTCTTCCGTCCGACGCAGTCCAAAACGCGATGTCCTCTCTGCTCATCCCTGTGCATAGATGTCTATGCACAGGGAATGAGCAGACTGAGAACAATCTCAGCACTGCTACATCAGGCAGCAGGCGGGCTCTAGGACCCTGGAGCTGCGGCAGCCAGCACAGAGGAGACAGGACTCTTATCTGTGCAAGTTTCCCAGCGATTACAGTTGCAAAGTAAACGAGTCCAATGCAAATAAATGACAAAACTAGGATTGCTTCAGGCTGAAGCTTCCGAGACACATCTGTGATTTGTAAATCGCACACTACTCGCTATTACTCGCTTCCCCATTCATTAACATTGGACTCGCTAGACTCGCAACGAGTAGCGAGTCCTGTGCTCGGACTCGCTAGAGTCAAGCGATTCCGAGTAATTTAGGATTCGCCCATCACTAATTATGACTGCTCTTTTGGAAACGAATGAAACACCATGCATGGGTTAAATGAAATGTTACCACAAGAACGCAATTTGTAATTCTCACAGTTGTCATGTTTTTGTATATATTGTAGTTTTATTTTAACATCACTTGTCACTGAAGAAAGTGTTTTACTGAAACGCGTCTGACAACGGGCTTCGGCCTCAGAATGCTTTCCTTCATGTTGTGAGTTTTGCCGAAATAATGTTTCTTATCATTGGATATGGGTGCCAGTTCCTACTTTCCCTTGTTCTGATTCCTTGGGGTAGATGTGGCGCCCCTCTGGCTAGGCTCCACATAGAGGTACTACACTTTATAAAAATATGTATTCCTCTGTAAGTTGTGGGTTTAGGGTTTAACCTATGGAGTCTCAGGTTACACACACACCCAGGACTAAGCCACCTAGAATAGAGGGACTGATAATTTAGTAGGTCCAGAAAGGGGGTGGAGCCTAGGTTAGTGAAGAAGTAGTTGGGTGACAGTTACCTCAGACAGTGCTGGGAAGGCAGTCAGGATGGATGTGACTAACAGTGCTCTGATAGGAGGCATCCCCATCTCTAAGAGGGGGCCCAGGACAGAAGGAAACACCGGCAACACGGGAAGCCAAGGCGGTCAGTAGTTTACCTCTGGCCACAAAACCGACGAGCTGCGGGCCCATAGTCACTGGGTAGCCGTTAGCGCCACAAAGGTACCTCACCCCTCAGCTCAAGTAGATCCAAAATCACAGGAGGATCGGTCCGGATTCTGGTGGCGGGAGGTCCTGACGTTTACCTCTCTCATCCGTAATGGTAAAGTAAACCCGTGCTCCACCGTGGGAGATCAGGGGACTGGCGGGAGAGCTCTGCAAGGGTGGTGAAAGACAGAGAAGAGCAGATTAGATCTCTAAAGCCTTGAGAAGGAACATCTGGAGACTCCATAGGGGGACCCTGAACCGGCAACATTCACCTGTTAAACCAGACTGTACCTTATTCCACCTTAACATCTGCCAATACCCAGTAAAGTGGAGTTAGAGTTGAATTGGTCTCTGTCATCCTTCTTGCCGGTGCCCAGAGGGCTTCAGCATCATCAGCAGCATCGCACCGGAGGGGTAAGAACAACCACTACTCCCCTCATCCCCCTCGTCATCCTCCATCACCGCTGCCCTGAGGTAGAAGCTCTACCTGTGGGGAGCTGGACCACACTTAGCTGCACCCTTCACCTCAGCGGCCGGCCTGCAGCACCGGTACCCCAAATTACCGGGAACCACAGGTGGCGTCACGTACTCCTGTAAATATTCCCTCCCCACTATCTAACAAATGACAGCCAAGGCACAGAACCGGGAACCCAACCACCCGTGATTCCCCCAGTTAAAACCATCAGACCCAGGCCTGGTATCCAAGTACCCCTAGCCCTGGGCTCATCATAGAGCATTCCAGAAAATTGGTGCAGCTCTGGAGAAGTCTTGGAGGCGGCAGTGGGAGGGTCAGATTAATGCAGAAGTGAGTCTAAAGTCACTTTCCAGAGTGAAGAGAATGGGTTGGGTGATAGACAGAGATGAGGGTAGAGAGGTAGGGTGGTGTTGCACTGTGAAGAGCTTTGTGGGTGAGAACAAGCAGTTTGAATTGGATCCTATAGTGTATAGGCAGCCAGTGCAATGACTGGCATAGAGCAGAAGCATCTGAGTAACGGTTAGCTAGATAGGTGATCCTAGCTGGTGCATTAAGGATGGACTGGAGTGGGGAGAGAATTACAATAGTCAAGACGGGAGTGAACCAGGACCACAGTGGAGGTTTTTGTGGTTTCCAAGAAGAGAAAGGGGTGAATTCTAGAGATGTTCTTCAGATGAAAGTGGCAAGAGCGGGCGAGAGATTGTATATATGAGGTGAAGAAAAGATCAGAGACAGCAAGCCTGCAGCCTAGGCGTTATCATAGCGTCGCACACTGACAGAGATGTCAAATTTAGGGGGGTTAGTGTAGGGCAAGAGCAGAAGAAGTTCAGTTTTGAAAAGGTTGCGTTTCAGACAGAGAGTGGACATGATATTGGAAACTGTGGTTAGACAGTCATTGGTGTTCTTTACTAGAGCGGGAGTAAGGTCAGGGGAAGAACTGTATAGTTGTGTGTTATCAGCATAAAGATGAAACTGAAAGCCAAATCTGCTGATGGTCTGTCCAATTGGGGCTGTGTAGAGAGATGAGAGAAGAGGTCCAAGGACTGAACCCTGAGGGACCCCAATAGTGAGAGGAAGAGGCGGAGGAACTGGAGCCAGTAAATGATACACTGAAAGAGCGGTCTGAAAGATAGGAAGAGAACATGGAGAGAGCCCTGTCCTTGATGCTGATGGAGTGCATCATGGAGAGTAGGAGATGGTGGTCAACAGTGTCAAAGGCTGCAGAGAGAATAAGCAGTCACCATAAGAGAGTAGTCACCATTACGTTTTGCTGTCAGAAGGCCATTGGTCACTTTGGTGAGGGCAGTTTATGTAGAATGTAGAGAGTGGAGACCAGACTGTAATGGGTCTAGAAGAGAGTGAGTGGAGAGGTAACGGGTGAGGCGGGAGTAGACCAGATGCTCCAGGAGTTTAGAGATGAAAGGGAGATTGGAGAATGGTCTGTAGTTATTTGTGCAGGATGGGTCGAGAGAAGTTTTCTTTAATAATGGAGTAATGATCGAGTGTTTGAAGGAGGAGGGGAAGATGCCAGAAGAGAGGGAGAGATTGAAGATTTTGGTTAGGTGAGTGGTTATCACCGGAGAGAGAGACTGGAGTAGGTGTGAGGGGATTGGGTCAGCGGTGCATGTGGTGGAATGGGAGGAAGAGGTGAGCCTGGAGACTTCTTCTTTTGTGACTGGGTCAAATGTGGAGAGCGAGCTGGAGGAAATGTGGGGAGAGGTAGGGGTAACAGCGATTTGAGGTTGGGAGTAGATTTCCTGACGGATGTTTTCTATTTTCTTATTGAAGTAAGAAGCCAGATCATCAGCACAGAGGTCAGTGATAGGGGCCTGCACTTTAGGACTGAGAGAGAGAGTGAAAGGTGTCAGAGTTTCTTCGGGTTGTTGGATACTGAGGAGACCAGGGTGGTGAAGTGGGTCTGTTTGGCGAGGTGGAGGGCACAGTTGTAAGTTCTCAGCATAAATTTATAGTGAATGAAGCTTTCTGGTGTGCGGGTTTTCCTCCTTAGACGTTCAGCCCTCCTAGAGCATCGCTGGAGGAATTGAGTTTGTGATGTGAGCCAGGGCTGTTTAACTCTGTGTTTGGAGGTTCTGAGGGTGAGGGGTGCTACTTGGTCCAGGGTGCTTCCGAGAGTGTTATTGTAGTGATTCACCGCCAGATCCGGACAGGAGAAGGAAGAGATTGGGGACAGTGATGAGATGAGAGAGTGTGTGAGTGAATGAGGAATAATGTATGAGGATTTCTGAATGTGTGAGAGGTCAGAGTGTGCTGGGGTGGGCGAGGATTTGTGAGCGTGAAGGAGAGAATGTTGTGATCAGAGAGAGGAAGAGGAGAGTTGGACAAAGATCAGGTCAAGGATGTTACCATCCTTGTGTGTGACTCGCCCCAGTGGGGTCTGTGGGGTATTCAGAGTCGGGCCTTTCTCAACATCCTCGAACGTCTGGGGTCTGTCACGGTGGCGCGACCTGGTCCGTGGCCACCTGGATGGGCGTTCAGTAAAAAGGGGAGGAAGAGGGGTAAAAAGAAATAAGTAAAAGTGAAAGAGCTTATCATGACGCCACCCATGGATGGCGGCCGGTAGGGGCCTCTGCTGCTATGCGGGACCTTTGGGGATGATGGAGTTGCAGATGTGATGGTTTAATTCCCCACAGGAGGAGCGAGTCCCCAGGGCAAACGTAAGAGTCTATGGGGGTAGTTGGCCATTGGGGGTGTAGGACTTAGCGTGCGTAATGACCGACAGACACAGGTAGTCTCCGTTACCTTTACTGAAGGGAGTAGCAGGTTTGTCCAGAGTATTGTCCACAAGAGGTGTTAGGGGTCCAGAGCCTGGGAGCAAGTTGGGGTTCCTCCACACACGCTGAGTTCTGAGGCCTTCCTACTGCGCTGCTCTTGGTGGGTCCTGGCTGCCTGTAGCTGTGCTGCAACACTTTCCTCTCCTGTTTGCTGTCCCTGGCCCATATGACAGGTGGCTTGAGCTCTTCTTGGGTTACTCTCTACTGGCTACTTCTCCCTGAGCTCTCTGGTGCTGCTGTGTCTCCTGGGCCTAGTGGTGGGTGACTGACTTGGAATCTCCCACCCTCCGGTGTTGGCTGCTGGGTCTAGAGTCCCTCACAACCTCGGACTCTGGTGTCCGCTCCTGCGCTCTGTACTGGGGCCAGCTGGCACTGCCTCAACTCCCCATATCTACTTCTCCACTTCCACAGACCTTCTCCTGCGGGTCCCTCACGCTAGCTAGTCTACGCCCTGGGACGAGCCTCACTCTGCTCCAGTCCATGGGACCTCTTCACAGTCCTCCTAGGAACTGAACTGCCTAACCCACCCCCAGACCAGAATGTATGGGAGGGGACGTTCCCTTAGGTCGGGTTTCCAAGCTCCCCCTTCTGGGCTGGCATTGGGAAGGTGTTGTGTGTGTGGTTCACCTGGTGTGGATACCTTCCCTTGCTTCCAAGCACAGCATAGTCACCCAAGGAACACAACGCTATTGTGGCAACCGGACCCTGGGGCGCCACATGTGTCTCAGAGGTTGAGAGCTGTGAGAGGCCAAGAGACGTGGTTAGAGATAGGAGCTGAGATGCAGATGGGGAGATTGGGCTGTTTATGGGGATGTTAAAGTCTCCCAGAATAAGGGTTGGTAATTCTGAGGACATGAAGTGCTGTAGCCACGCAGAGAAATGGTCGAGGAACCGGGTGAGTGACCCTAGGGGGGCAGTATACCCCTGCTACTCTGAGGGGGAGGGGGTGGAAGATCCTAATGGTGTGGACCTCAAAAGAAGGGAATGAAAGTGATATAGCTAACTCCACCACCATGTCTGTTCTCAGGTCTCAGGGAATGGGAGAAATGTAGGCCGCCATGAGAAATAGCAGCAAGGGAAACGGTGTCTGAGTCCTAGATCCAGGTTTCAGTGAGGGCCAGCAGATTAAGAGAGTTAGTGAGAAAGTAGTTGTGGATGAAGGGAAGCTTGTTGCATACAGACCGTGCATTCTAGAGAGGGCAATTAAAAGAGGGAGATGAAGGTGTGCAGGCAATCCTAATGACATTAGTAGGTTTTCTATCTGAGGTGGAAGAGGGGTTGAAGTTGGTGGAGGGTGGACCAAGATTTGGGGAGATGTCACTTGACAGGAGCAGCAGTAAAAAGAGAAAGAGCAAATAGTTTTTGGAATTGTGACATTGTTTAAGATGCAATACCCTGGAATATGATGATCTGAGATTATTCAGTACGTTGAAAAGAGTATGGCAGCTCAATGAAGTAGAGGGAAGGAGAGAGGGGCTTGTTTTTCTCAGCTGGGGAGATAAAAAAAAAGGTTTCACCATCTTCTCCATTTTGTCTGTCCATGAAAATGGAAAATTGGACTGCACTTGAAGTGTTGTGCGATTTTCTTCACAGACTCACGGAACTGAATGGCTGAGTGCAATCCATGGATGTAAATCGGGCAAGCGGCAATTTTGTTCCTCAGATTGCTTTTTTTTTTTTTTTTTTTTTTTAACTGTGGCTGCATTCTTGTGAAGAAGTTAAATGAATTCAAGATGCATTAAATATTATAAAAACTGCAATTCATTTACCAATTCCATTATCGTATCCTTTCTGGCATACCATCAGCAGTGCAGAGGAACCACATTTATCTCTCTTGGTTTTCTTAGTTTTTTGTAACCCATCTGCAGCAGCTGAGCTCTCAAAACGTCATACTATGGTGTGCATTACAAACCCCCCATAGGTAAGAGCATTACTGTATTACTCATTACCTGTGTATGGCTAGGGTCACATATGGCCATCAGTTTTTTCCCTTGTTCTCAATAACTGATCTGTTTTTTTTAGGGTGCTTTTTGACCCTCCTGTGCAGCTCTGCGTTTTTTTTGGAACTTTACCATTTTTTCCCTAAACAATGCTCTAAAAAACTGATCCGTTTTTTGTGCCATAAACAATACTCTAAAAAATTGATCTGTTTTCCCATAGGGTCCCACGGTAAAAAAACGGATCTGTTTTTTCACTGCACCCAATAATGTTGCTTGCAACGTTTTTGGGTCCTGTAAAAAAAACTGACACCATTGCAGTCACACTTGAGTGCAGCATCCGTTTTTGGCATCAGTTTTTTGGCATCAGTTTTTTGGCATCAGATAAGATCCTATTGTTCTTTTCAGTTCTCCAGTTTTTTTCATATATGGAAGAGCTGCCATTCTCACTCTGGGACTCTCATGATGAATTCTATAAAACTTGGTATGCCTGGCTAGAGTTTAATGACTCTACTGAATATTTAGTAGTATTGCTCTGTCGTGTGAATAAATTCCCTCTTGTGATGCCTGGGATTAGACTTTGAGAGAGACTGGGAACTCTTCCATTCCAGGTCCCCCTTCATTGGTATCAAATACAAGAAACAGAGGAAAAAGTGTTTCAGCTCACCAAATATTCATCCAATTGAGGTCACTCTGGAGTTAGTAGGGTGCGGTGCACGGACATAGAGATCCTGAGCTGACTCCCAGGTGAATGAAATGTATACACAAAAAGAGGGAAGTCCAGTCACCAGCAATATATTGTGTAATGGTACCTTCACACGCCGCAATATCGGCTGGGAATCCTACAGGCGATATGTCGCCCCGGAACAATCGCTGTGAAATTGCCTCACAGTTGCGGCGTTGTGATTGGGGAATTTCGCGGCAATAAATTGCCTGTCGCCTGATTCTTGAGCACTGCTCTGAAATCAGCCTCAATCATGAAGGCGATATTTCTGTGCTGTGGCTGTGTGAACGGGCGATAGTGATGGAATCAGCATCACCTATGATTTCCCGTAGGCGTGACACAGCATGCTGTAGTCCGTGCCCCGTGTGAACTGATTGGTGTGGGGTACTGTGTTCCCATTGGCTGTCAATTGACACTGCGCCATATTTGAAGAGCTGTCCATCCAGCACCACACAGTGGCAATAGCGTCATGTATTAGCCAGCCTACCAGAGCAGGCTGAGCAATCTGAACCTGTTGTGTTGTCCAATGAGCGCGTATGGGACACGGTGTAAACCACTGTGGCACGCCTATCTCTTCGCTGCACTGAACATGTACGCCCACATTGCCTTTGGGATTGCGGCATGTGAAGCGATGAGGGAATTCCACCGGATTGGTTCCGCTGTGGGTGAGGCGATTTCCGGGGCGACACATCATCTTTCTTTCAGGGCGAGATTGCGGCGTGTAATACGGCCATCGGCGATCTGAGGCGACAATGAAAAATATGCATGCGCTCGTTAGATCGCCTCATATTGCCAGCCGAGATTGCGGCATGTGAAAGTACCATTAGAGGAATATTAGGCTATGATATTAAAAAACCTTTACCCTTTATTGTAGTTTCATAAAACATCTTGCTTACGCTGTTTCAGACCATACAAGGTCCTTAGTCATAGCAAATAACAATACATACACAGACAAAATGTATACGAAAAGGAAGGAGGTATAATACACCCAATTATGATGATACTATAATTACCAAAATTATCACAAACACATGTGTCTGTATAAAATCACGTAATATACAAATAAAACATTATTATAATATATATATATATATATATATATATATATATTGCACAACAGCAAAGAGATGTAAAAATAAATATAAGGTTCCATATGTACATTCAATATAGAATTGTGCAGATGGTAAAATGGATATAGTATCAGAAAACTGCACACAAAATAGCTTCCTGAGTGTATATTCATAATAATTCTCATCCCTTTCACTGAAAAAGAGAGTATAAATACAAAATGAATCAATAGTTTGACATTTCACAAAATTCCCACTGTTACCTCGTCAGGTTTTTCATACACAGAGAGGGGAGAAAAAAATTCCTGCAAATCTGTCAGTTTAATTCATATAAACTAATAATAATATAGGAGGTTAGTTTAATACTGTATTTTTTGGATTATAAAATGCGCTTTTGTTCCCCTAATTTTGGGGGAAAGTGAGGGAGCGTTTTATAATCCAAATCTGCTGTGCGGTGGGGGAGGGATGGGCTTGTGGAGCAGTGTCTGGGGCTGGAGGGGGCCAGGAGCAAGTTGCAGCTGCGGCCGTGGTCATGTGGGGCCCCTCATTATGCTCCTGTAATATGCACTGCATCCCACTGTCAATCAACAGCGGGGGAGCAGTGCATATGACAGGAGCATACGGAGTGGGTCCGCAGCCCTGTGGCAGCAACCTGTATGAATAATCAGTGCTTTCCAAGCTTTCATTGCGTGGAAGGCACTGACTATCCCGGCAATGTCATGCTCACCTTTCTATCGCTCCCTGCTTCCTGCGCCATCTCCGCTGTCTGTGCTGTGCCAGCATCTGATTCTGTGAGCATCGCTACAGAGTGATATTATCACCAGCGCTCTGTTCAGAGGACTGGTTGCCGGCACAGCGCAGACAGTGGGATGGCATGGTCGGCAGGGAGCAATGGAGAGAGATGAGTATGCTAATTTATTATTTTTTTTAAGTTTTCACAAAGGTGGGGGCTCTGTGTGCCAGCATGGGGGGACTGTGCCAGCATAGGGGCTCATGTGTGCCAGCATGGGGGGCAGTGTGCCAGCATGGGCGGCCTGTGCCAGCATGGGGGCTCATGTGTGCCAGCATTGGGGGACTGTGCCTGCATGGGAGTTCATGTGTGCCAGCACTGGTGGAAGTGTGCCAGCATGGGGGCTCATGTGTGCCAGCATGGGCGGCAGTGTGCCATCATGGGGGCTCATGTGTGTCAGCATGGGGGGACAGTGCGCCAGCATGGGGGATATATATACCAGGATGGGGGGTTCATGTACCAGGATGGGGGACATATATATGATTTGTAAGACGAACACTGGCATTATAAAACAGAACCCATTTAACATTGAAAATTATTTTTTTTTCTCTTTTCCTTTACCAAATTTGGGGGTGCGTCTTATAATCCAGTGCGTCTTATAAAGCGAAAAATACAGTAAAAATGTGTCTTCTCTGAATACCGATTTTACGTGGGAATAAAAAACAGTTTGGAAGGAAAACAAAGCAAATTTGTTGGATAAGATATATTACATAGTTACTTATTCCCATGTATGTTATTTATTTAAATAAAAATTAAAACGATGGTCTCATATTAAGTGAAATGATACTTCACTCTTTACCAATTATTGTTACCTACATGTAATTATTTGCTATGCACTGGTGCCATCAACCATTTGAGAGCCAAATTTATAGATGTGAGTTATAAGATATATTGACACTACATTGATTGTGCAATGTTACTGTATCTGCCAACTTTGTGCCCATCCTATGCCAGGGGTAGGCAATATATCCCTTACTAACATTAGTTGCTATAGCACACTGCTAGTCGCATGGGTGTGTTTACTTAAGAGAACAAAGAACATTTTGTTTCTGGAATGTTGTATACTGAAATACTTATTATCTTTCATCATTTTCCCGTAGGTGACAGTGAAAGAGATTATGCCTGCTTTTAAAATGACTAATATTATTTCAAATAAATTCCCCAACACAAGAACAAAAGATAATAAATGGTCCAAATATATAAATACAATCTTTATTGAGAAAAATATGGTAAAAGCACATAAAATGTCAAAAGCAAAAGTGTATAGATGTAGATAATATCAGAATCAGAAGAAATGACAAGATGAGGAACTTGAAAAGTGACAGTTCATATATGTAAAAAAATCATTGCTATAAAAGACCAAAACTCCATAATATCCTGAAATATAGATAATGCACAAAATGTCTCAGTGATGGCAAGTGTACATGTAAATCACTAAGCAATAAAATAATGAAGGAGCCAAATGCTAGATAATACTGCTGTCATTTATAGCCAGCAAATAAGCATGGAGAGAATCCACAGCCATCCAAACACCCCAAATAAAATGGTCAAGATGTATGATCCACCGCACCCGACACACTTTTCTTTTTCATGGTTTATCTGTGAATAAAAGCATAACGCACATCAGGTGAGCAATCATTCCTTGCTTTCTCTCCTGCAGCATTTGGGCAGATTATGATTTTATAAATATATTCCCCCCTGAAAATTAATGTGCTATTAGTTTTTTCAATAAAGATTGCGTCTCTATTAATGTATTGGGACCATCCAGTATTTTTTGGCTTTTAATTAATTTTGGTTCCACGACAGTCTTCTATATGTACGGTATGTCTTTTTTCCCCATAAAAAGCATCAAAGGCTTTAAAAACTCCAATTAGAAGCTTATATCTGCTAGTATTTTTCATGCATAGTGTTTATGTTTCCAGTTGAACTTTCTATGTGACATCATATTAGCAAAGATGTTTCCAGCCTTCCCATTGCAAAACAAACGTTTACAGTTATCAATAGGGCAAATATAGACAAAAAAGGCTTTATTGGTTTGTGCCCCTTTATATACTGTATTTTTCAGACTATAAGGCTGCGTTCACACATCGTGTATTTTGCGCGTTTTTTTACGCGCGTATTTGCTCCAAAAACGCATGTGCGTCTGCGTTTTACAGCAAAGTGAATGGACATTCACTTTGTGCCTTGCAGACATCGCGTAATTAAACGCAGCGTTTTTGGAGCAAAAAAGCGTTTTTTTACGCTCGCGTTTCCATAGGCCCCATTATAAAAACGCGCGTCTAAATGCGCGATTGAAGTAGAAGCGAGTTGTTCTCTCGCGTATCCTTATCGCGTTTTTAAATGCTCGTTTTTCCCTTGAAAAGACGCGCGTAAAAAAACGCGATAAAATACGCGAATGTGTGAACGCAGCCTAAAGATACACTACCGCCCCCAAACTTTGAGGGAGGGTGTGTCTAATAGTACAGATGTACCTGGCTGTGGTTGTGGGCAGGGGTAGCGGCAGAGCAGCAGGTCACAGAAGGCAAGAGCAGGATCACAAGAGGCAGGAGCCGGTCTTGGAGCAAACACTTGTGTCTGCTATTAAAGAGACTATATATTCACTGCCCCCACTCCCATAAGTCCAAGCTTTGGGAGCAATGAATATTCTGGCAGCTGACATCAGTGTAACTGGATGCCCTTGGCAGTGACATCATGTGCTGCGCCATTTACACGCTGAAGTCATTTGCCAACATCAGAAGTGGAAACTACACACCAAAGGAGCAGAGGGAAAGTGAGTAAAATCATTTTGTTTCTTTGTGTGGGGCATGACAGGAGGCATATACACCAGAATGGGTCTATGATGGGTTTCATATATACCAGGATGAGGGACATATTTGACAGGATTGAGATCATATATACAAGGATGAGGACATATATGCCAGGATGGAAGACGTATATATCAATATAAAGATGGAGGACATATACACTAGGATGTGAGACATATATACCAGGATGAGGCATATATACAATGGGGAAAAAAGTATTTAGTCAGCCACCAATTGTTCAAGTTCTCCCACTTAAAAAGATGAGAGAGGCCTGTAATTGACATCATAGGTAGACCTCAACTATGAGAGACAAAATGAGAAAACAAATCCTGAAAACCTCATTGATTTGGAATTAATTTTTTTCAAATTTTGGTGGAAAATAAGTATTTGGTCAATAAGAAAAGTTCATCTCAATACTTTGTTAGATATCCTTTCTTGACAATAACAGAGGTCAAACGTTTTCTGTAAGTCTTCACAAGGTTGACACACACAGTTCTAGTATGCTGGCCCATTCCTCCAAGCAGATCTCCTCTTGAGCAGTGATGTTTTTGGACTGTCGCTGGGCAACACAGATTTTCAACTACCTCCAAAGGTTTTCTATAGGGTTTAGATCTGGAGACTGGCTAGGTTACTCCAAGATCTTGAAATGCTTCTTATGAAGCCATTCCTTCATTGCCCTGGCGGTATGCTTGGCATCATTGTCATGCTGCTAATGCCCTTGCTGATGGAAGGAGGTTTGCGCTCAAAATCTCACGATACATGGCCCCATTCATTCTTTCATGTACACGGATCAGTTGTCCTGGTCCCCTGGCAGAGACACAGCCCAAAAGCATGATGTTGCCACCTCCATGCTTCACCGCAGGTAGGAGGTTCTTTGGATGCAACTCAGGATTTTTTCTCCTCCAACACGATGAGTTGTGTTTCTACCAAACAGTTCTACTTTGGTTTCATCTGACCATATGACATTCTCCCAATACTCTTCTGGATCATCCAAATGCTCTCTAGCAAACTTAAGATGGGCTTGGACATGTAATGACTTAAGTAGCTTAAGCAGGGGAGGACATGTCTAGCACTGCAGGATCGGAGTCCATGGTGGCGTAGTGTGTTACTGATAGTAGCCTATAACATTTGTCCCAGTTCTCTGCAGGTCATTCACTAGGTCCCCCCGTGTGGTTCTTGGATTTTTGCTCAAAGTTCTTAAGATCATTTTGACCCCACAGGGTGAGATCTTGCGTGGAGCCCCAGATCGAGGGAGATTATCAGTGGTCTTGTATGTCTTCCTTTTTCTAATTATTGCTCCTTTTCTAATTATTGCCCCCACAGTTGATTTCTTCAAACCAAGCTGCTTGCCTATTGCAGGCTCAGTCTTCCCACCCTGGTGAAGGGCTACAATTTTGTTTCTGGTGTCTTTCGACAGCTCTTTGGTCTTCCCCATAGTGGAGTTTAAAATGTGTGACTGTTTGAGGTTCCGGACAGGTGTCTTTTATACTGATAATTATCAGTATATATCAGTATATTATAATTATATTATATATTATATATAATTATATATTATAATTATATTATATATCAGTATATTATAATTATAATTATATTATAACAAGTGTAAACAGGTGCCAGTTCTACAGGTAATGAGTGGAGGACAGAGGAGCCTCTTAAGGCCCAATTAATATCTGATTCAATGGTTAGCACACGGCATATGAGGGGGTGTGGTGCTAGTGAAGGGGGCTCTTGAGTCCCGTATTCAAGTCTATTAGAATCACTGCACACACACACTTCTAGTCTTTTTGCTTATTAGTGAATGTTTATTCGGAAGGTGCTCTTGTTAGAATTGCGACAGTATGACGTTTCGGACGATTAGGTCCTTGATCACAAATATCGCCTTAGAATAGTTTGAGTTTCAGTAGCACGATGTATCCCTTATGGTCCCGTACAGGGTACAGAGTATGCCCTGAGAGATACTGTACTTGAATGTAGCAATCTCCCTAGGTGTGTACACACCCCTCTGCTGTGCCACCACCGTCCACAGAGCGACCGCTCCTGACTGCCATAGGCACTGTGACCAATACTCAGCCAAAAGAGGCTACATTCAAGTACAGTATCTCTCAGGGCATACTCTGTACCCTGTACGGGACCATAAGGTATACATCGTGCTACTGAAGCTCAAACTATTCTAAGGCGATATTTGTGATCAAAGACCTAATCGTCCGAAACGTCATACTGTCGCAATTCTAACAAGAGCACCTTCCGAATAAACATTCACTAATAAGCAAAAAGACTAGAAGTGTGTGTGTGCAGTGATTCTAACAGAGTTTAAGGCCCAATTACACACACACATAATTGTGCAGCGATTGTTCGCAGATCTCTGGTTGTAGTGAAATCATGGACACATTGTTACATTTGTACACGGCCACAAAATGGAACAATGTGTCCATGATTTCACTGCAACCAGAGATCTGCGAACAATCTCTGCACAATTATCTGTGTCTGCAACTGGGCCTTTAGGCTGGAAACACACTGGCGTTTAAAAAATCTGACCGTTTCTCTGTATACTGTATAAAGTTAGAAAAGAGTAGACAGATAGGATAGATCAGAGGTCCCCAACTCCAGGCTTCGAGGGCCGCCAACAGTGCAGGATTTCAGGATTTCCTTAGTATTGCACAGGTGTTAATGTGATCAAATGCACAGGTAATGATTACAACTCCTGTGCAATACTGAGGAGATCCTGAAAACATGCACTGTTGGCAGCCCTCGGGGCCTGGAGTTGGGGACCCCTGGGATAGAAGCTAGAAAAGCTAAATAGGGCTTACCAGTCTCCTGCTGCTGTTTCCAGGGCCTTCCATTAAGCTAATTGTCTGATAGTGCAGTGAATATGCAAACAACCAATCACAGAGGCTCCCACTCTGGGAGAGCCTCTGTGATTGGCTATTGTAGTCAGACTGGATTTCCAAAATCTGGATAGGGATTTTGCTTGGTTGCCATACAAATTAGTGTATGGCAACCAACCTGGCGATATAGGGTGTTAGGTAAATATTTTTTTTTTTTAAATGTGTGGGGCTTCAGAGCCTTTTTAAGTGTAGCCCGATAAAAGCAGACAGTTGCGAGCTGCCACCCTCAGCGGCCTAATTTTTCCTTGGCTGGCAAAAAAATGCGTGGACTCCGCTCTATTTGTAATTGCCAGCCAAGGTAAAACTAAGCAGCTGAGGGCTGGTATTCTCAGTGGGGTGGGGGCTCATTACTGTAGAACAGCAGCCCCCAGCTGCCCCTGACAATGGTGCATTTATAAGAAGCGCCATTTTCAGGCGCCTTGCCTGGCTCATCCAGCAGCCATGGTGGTGGGTGACACACTGGGTAATAAGGGGTTAAAACCAGCTTTGTTTTGCCTGCTGGTCAGGTGTTATTAAGCCTTCTTAATGTCAGGCCAAGTTAGACCCAGCCATGAAGAATCTCCAATAAAGGGTTAAAAAAATACACCACACAGAAAAAATACTTTATTAGAAATCAATACACAGATGCGCTTAGGGACTTCATCTTTTTTACTCCTCCTTCCAGCCCACCACGATCCTGGTCTCCTCTCTTCTTTAAAAGATGCAGCTCTGCTACATCACACAGCACGGGGGAGGAAGTACACTCCCCGTGCTGTGTGATCGCTGAATGAGACTGCGGGTAGTAAACGGTGACATCACTGCTGACACCGCTGCCATAGTAGCCAAATAAGCGGTTACTATAGCAACAATGATCGGTGTCCATGTGCCGCAGCTCTAGCATGAGGGCACATAGAAGAACCATGGTGACAGCAGACCCGTTAAGCAAGGAGTTAACTCTGCTGTCACCGCGGCTCCAGTATGAGCAGCACATAGAGGAGCCGCGGTGACAGCAGAGTTAACTACTTGCTTAACGGGTCTGCTGTCACCGCGGCTCCTCCATGTGCCCTCATACTGGACCCGCGGTGACATGGATGCCGATCATCGTTGCTATAGGAACCGCTTATTTGATTACTATGGCAATGGTGTCAGAGGTGACCTCACCATTTACCACCCACAGTCTCATTCAGTCATCACACAGCATGGGGAGTGGACTTCCTCCCCATGCTGAGAGATGTAGCACAACTGCATCTTTTGAAGAAGAGAGAAGACAGAAGACCAGGATCATGGAGTGTTGTAAGGGGGAGTAATAAAGATGGACTCCCTAAGCGTGTCTGTGTATTGATTTCTAATAAAGTATTTTTTTCTCTGTGTGGTGTCTTTTTTTTAATCCTTTATTGGAGATTCTTAATGGGTCTGGGTCTAACTTGGCCCAACATTAAGAATCTCGGGCTAAATACCAGCTGGTAAAACAAATCTAGTATTAACCACTTATTCACTAGCATGCCACCCGCCTCCAGGGCCACTGGAAGAGCTTGGTAAGGTGCCTGGAGATGGCGCTTCTTATAAATGCACAATTTTCAGAGGCGATTGCTATTCTTTAGTATGGGGGGCCCTAAAACAATGGGCACTCACCCGCTGAGAATACCAGCCCTCAGCTACCTAGTTTTACCTTGGCTGGTAATTAAAAATAGTGTAGAGCCCACGCATTTTTTTTGCCAGCCAAGGGAAAATTAGGCAGCTGAGGGTGGCAGCTCGCAACTGTCTGATTTCATCAGGCTAGACTTAAAAAGGCTGTGAAGCCCCAAATATTTTGTTTTTAAATATTTATTTACTTTACACCCTATAATGGCATGTTGGTTGTCATACACTAATTTATATGTCAACCAAGCACAATCACCATCCAGATTGTGGAAATGCACTCTGACTACAACAGCCAATCACAGAGGTTCTTCCAGAGTGCGAGCATCTGTGATTGGCTGTTTGGCTGACAGTGCAGTGAATATGCAAGTAGCTTAATTGGCGGCCCCAGAAGTAGCACCCGGAGACTGGTAAGCCTGAGCTACCTATTCTATCTAGCTATCTTTCCTGTCTATACTTTTCTAACTTTTTCCAGCATGAGAAACACCATGCTAAAATCACTCTCCCTGTGCTGTCTCCGTGCTATCAGTGTGCTGTCTGTGTGCTGTTCGACATTTTCTCGCACCTATTAGCTTGCATTATTGAGTCTCGCATGATAATAGGATCCAGTCGCAGAATGTTGCTACTTTTTTCTCATCCAGAATCTGGATGAGAAAAGAACTGAGGACACATGGTAATCTGTTCTGACTCATTTACTAATATTGCTGCGAGTGTAATGGGAGATTTTCTCGCATTGCACTCGTCCGATTTTCTCGCCAGTGTGACGGTACCTTTAAAGAAGAAGTTACAGGTCTGTGAGAGACAGAAATCTTGCTTGTTTGTAGGTGACCAAATACTTATTTTCCACCAAAATTTGAAAATAATTCTTTCCAAATCAGACAATGTGATTTTCAGGATTTGTTTTCTCATTTTGCTCTCATAGTTGAGGTCTATCTATGATGTCAATTACAGGCCTCTCTTATCTTTTTAAGTGGGAGAACTTGCACAATTGGTGGCTGACTAAATACTTTTTTTCCCCACTGTACACTAGAATAGAGGACATATACACCAGTGTGGAAACATAAATACCAGGATGGAGGCCATTTACCTCAGAATAGGGACATATATACAAAAATGGAAGGTATATACAAGAGAATTGATGACGTATATATATCTTGAAGGTTTACTATAACAGTTTTAGCAGCAAATCCCCCCCCCCTAAATTAGTGTTATTGCCACATTTTTTGCTTCAATTTTTTTACCCCATTTTCTTCCTCTAAAACCCAGGTGCATTTTATGGTCTTGCAGTCCAAAAAATACAGTATATACAAATGAAATTCCCATGTCTGAGCACTTATTACAGAGATGTATAATATTTTTGGCATTTCAAGACTTCAAATTTAGACAGATTGGGGAAGGCAGCTATAATATAAAATCTGCTATTTTCTAATGTTTCACTGTTGGGAGTATTTGCTACTGATGAACAGAATTTTGTTGTTAAAGGGATCTGGTCACCTCCAAAACGCCTCATAAGCTAGCAAAACATGTCCCTGCAGCATATTATCACTAATCCCACACTCCTTTTGTCTCAAAAAAGCATCCTGTGAAAGTGCATAAAAACGTTTTATAACTTACTCATTAGCGATGTTAATTAGTAGGAGCTATATTCTTTAGCCCCTTGGGCGGACCCTCTTCGTCATAAATCACGCCCTAATAGGCATCATCTTCTATTCATATTGTAATCAGCGCCTCCCTGTCTCCACGGCGCTGTAAAGGCTGTATCGCGTCATTTCCGGCATCGGGTGACGTCAGTACACCCGCGCCGCTCTGTAGGCTTCAAGCACTGCATTGCGCATGCGGTGCTTGAAGCAGTACACAGCGGCGTGTACTGACGTCACCCGATGCTGGAAATGACGCGATTCACACTTGCCGCACCGGCCGCAAGCCCCAAAGACATTGCATGGGGCTTGCCGCAGGTGAACCGAAAGTGCAGCCATTATGCGGTAACCGCAGCAGTTGTGGTTTTTTCACCGCAACTTCCGCGATCAGCGATTACTGCTGATGTGAAAGGGCCCTAACATGGACTGGAGATTAACTGCAAAATTTCTGCAATATATCTTAGTCTGTGAAACAGAAAATCGGAAATGTAACTAGAAAGTTGAAGGCCTTGGCCAGCTCTTCCTAGCGCTGCCTCAGGTAAGTGACATGTCTCTCCCTTGTGTGTACATAGCAAGAGACCATTTCTTCAAAGTATGTTTTCTCTGAATCACTGGAGTATATCATAGAATAATATACGTGGCTGGATTCACCCAGGATGAATCTACTGGCAGGTTGCCTATCTATCTATAGTCTCCTCTGTGGTCATGTTCAGTAGCATGTAGCGCAATTAAGCAGTCTAAATTACAATACATGTTCATTACTTATTTTCTTTGATATTTAAAGGGATCCTGTCACCTCCAAAATGCCTCATAAGCTATCAAAACATGTCCATTCACAAAGCTCACACTTCTTTTGTCTCCTAAAAGCATCCTGTGAAAGTGGAGAAAAACGTTTTAATACTCACTCATTAGTGATTATAATTAGCAGGGGCTATATTCTTTAGTCACCAGGGCATGTTGTTTTGCAGCTCCAGGATCCACCCTCTCTCTGTCTGTGCTGCTGTGATGTGCAGCTGAAGGCAGGACTAATGATTTGCAATCTGTGAGTGATAGAGAGGGGGGAGGGCAATGCCTGCACAAGCAAAGCACACAGACAGAGAGAGGGTGGATCCTGGAGCCTGCAAAACAACTCGCCCTGGTGACTAAAGAATATAGCCCTTGCTAATTATAATCCCTAATGAGTGAGTATTAAAACGTTTTTATGCCCTTTCACAGGATGCTTTTAGGAGACAAAAGGAGTGTGAGATTAGTGATAGGATGCCGCAGGGACATGTTTTGATAGCTTAGGAGGCATTTTGGAGGTGACAGGATCCCTTTAAACCTATTCTGGCTCTTAATTATTTTTTGCAAGGCTTTAACCAGATCAAGCTTCATCATTTTCAATATCCTAGTTTACTTTATCCAGTTATATGACAGTCCGTAGATGGTGATTGATTAGGTGTTAGCCTATGAAAATAGCTACATACAGATCTAAAAAGCACAAAAGGAAGCCTGAAAGCCTAATGCTTACTAAACATATTGGTTAAACATTTACTAAGGCAAGGTTCATATCTTAGCCTAACAAACTACTGTGGTTCAAAAGAAGGGAAGCCTAAGCTTGCCTCTTCATTGTCATCTAAAGCTCTGCCTTGCCGTCAGCAAACAGTTGTTTCTACACACCAGTTACTTGACATTACTTTGGTTTCCCCTAGAGTTCAGGTCTCTCTTTGAGGAAAATGATTAAGTAACATTTTGAACATAGCAATCTAAAGCAAATATGTGGTGTAAGTGTCCACAGATTGACAAGTATGTACAGATAGTCATTCATGATTCATAAACTAAGGACAATATTAGATTACCTTTCCTTATGTGTCATCAATCCATACAGATTATCTGTATATTAAAGTCTCATTTTCTCAAGTGGGACACCTACTTTTCCATAGAACAGAGGTCAGAAAGAGTACTGTTACTAGTCTATTTCTAGCAGCTGTTAACTGTTTATAGGACTGTTGGAGTGTTAGGAGTATCTCCCATCCTTCGGAGACTTGTGAGATCTGCTGGATTGACAATGTGTTGTCTTCTTGGTGCAGCGAGAGTTAATGTAATTTTCCTTGCTGGTAGCTTCTACTTAGTTCTGGTTAGGTGATGCAGGTTGGTGACCACACTCACTTTCCTTTAAATAGTAACAAGACCAATCACCTGACTCTGGTAATGGATTCACTCTATTCTGTCCACTGTGGAGCAATGAGCAAGTCTTGTTGTGGCTGAGAAGGTGCCGCTTGTAGTCCTAGTCTTTTGCTGCCAGGTTCAGGTTGGAGCTAGAGTTTTATCCTTTGTGTATACTTATTCTCATGTTCCCCAGTCTGTCTACCTTTCCCAGTGACATTTTATCACAGTGGTGACATGTAGTGTACTCACTGGCCTACACACTAGTCAGCATGAGTGGAGATGAAAGCTGAGGGCTAGGCACGTGACGGCAGCGTGTGGAAGCAGCCACAAAGTGATGGGTAGGGGAGCTCAGGCACAGACATAAGTTAGTGTCAGAAGGTGTCCCATCCCTGACTCCCTATCATCTGGGTCTTCCTCTCACTATATCATCCCATTGTACCCCTCTTGTGTTGCGCCATATGCCTGACATCTCCTGTCTGAGCGTGACATTATTACTGACCTACAAAAGTTTTCTGAGTGTTGATGGCTCAAGCTGCGGCATTTGCACACCTAATCCTCACAGAGGAGATTACAGCTCTGTGTTCTCAGGTGATGTAAGAGCTGCAGCAAATTGCTGGTCACCTTTTCTTGGCTCATGCCCAGACTCAGCCGAAATCCAAGATAATAGAAAAAACTGGAGTCCGGCTCAACTGGGCTGGATTTTCCTTTTCTTCTTCAAAAGAAAATATACTGCATAATAAAGAAAAATTTACATGGTTACCATGACCCAGACATGTTTTGACTGCACTAAGCAGTCTTACTCATGAGTAAGACTGCTTAGTGCAGTCGAAACGTGTCTGCTGGGTCATGTCGACCATGTAAATTTTTCTTTCGAATGCACTATATTTTCTTTTGAAAATAGAAAAGGAAAATCCAGTCCTATTGAGCTGGACTCCAATTTTTTCTAATATCCATGAAGTGAGGCGAGCGTGAGGCTGGTGTCTGAGCCCCAGGTGGATGAGTATAGAGCAAGTGGGTGAGCTGGAATAAAGTTTCTAGAATCCAAGATGTCTTTCCCAGGCAGCTTTTCTGGAGGAAGAGATGAATTCATGGTGTTTAGGGAGGCCTGTAAATGATATTTCATGCTCCGCCCTTGTTCCTCAAGGAATCAGGAACAGTGAGTGGAGACAGTAGTCTTCCTTTTACACCAGTTCTGGGTCTTCTCGCTGTCAACCGATTCTCCATCTTTACGGTCGGTGGATGAATTTTTTGAGATTTTGACCCTGGTGTATGACGACCCTGATTGCGTCTGACTTGCAGAGTCCTAACTCCATATGCTCCAGCGACTGGCTGAGAAAGACTGCTTAGAGTTTTGTAGATGGGGCACTGACACCCAGTGGAATGAACCTTCCCTTAGGAGTAATTTTTGTCAGAATCTGTCAGATAGGTTTAGAGACTCTCTGGCTCAGTATGCTACTTCAAAGTCGTTGGAGGCCGCCATGGCGCTATTAAGGTGGATCAATACCTCAGAGATATATCTACTGTGATACTGCCGCCTATTCTTCTCCCTAGGGAGGAGGTCCCACAGATGCAGTTTGATGAACCCATGCAGTTGGGAGGTTCCTCCCCTCATACTAGGTCACCTGAGATTCATGAAGGGATGGGAGTACATTTCTACAGTGGTCATAAGGGACATTATATTGGGGTCTGTACATTTATCAACAAACATGTATCATCTAATAAGCTGCGTACTCCTGGTCGTGTGGAGGGATGCAATCGGGGTGTATACATTTTCTCGGTCTGGCCCATAGTCCATTAGCGAGATCCATTCCTTGTTCTTGCCATTGATTCTGCTCCTCTCAGCCTGAAGTGTTTTAACAAAGTCATACATAATGTGAACTTGTGCATAGCGACACTTCACAAGGAGTTCTTGTCCTGTTACATGTTGGAGGGTCTGTCTATTCCCATAGTCTTAGGCCTTCCCTGGCTACATAAACACAACCCAGTGATTAATTGGCAATCCAGAGAAGTTATTAGCTGGGGCAATTTCTGTGAAGATAATTCCCTAGGTGCAAGCATTTCTGTCGTTTTTATAAAATGTACACCCCCTTTTCCAGCCAAATTGGCTAAGGTGTTAACAGAGAATAGGGGCGAGATTCCACCCTTACCCCAGAATAATACTAGGCTTTGGTGCCATCCTGAGATAGATGGTTGAGAAAGGGTGGTGTTTGCCACTGAGTATCCAGAGGGTAAGAGTTGCAAGACATGATGGAATGCCTCTACTGTCTGTCCTTCAAGGTGATTACCTTCTTCCAAACACATGTGTGGTAATAAACATTCAGGTCCAGACCTGTATGTGAATGACTTATGGGTGTTCGCTGAAAAAAAAAAAAAATCAGGAAGTGTGCATCTGGGGCGCCGGGTTCTAGGGTTATCGGTCCATATAGAGTGGTGGACATTCTGAACCTTATGCCCTTTTTGTTGCAGCTAATCCCATGGCTGCATATCTATACTGTGTTCCCAGGTCATCACTCTGCAGATTTCCAGAGCTTACTTTATCATCATCACCGTTGTTTTGCTTTTGTGATGACCTTGAGGGCCAGAGGACTATGAATGTGAATGAAAGTGTGTTGATGTGTCCCTGCCATAGGTTGTTTCTGTCCAACGCGTCGTGGCTTGGAGAGCTCACATATTGATTAAAGGTTTGTGCATTTTAATCTCTTAATCTTCTCTCTTTAATCGCCTCAGCGCTTCCATAACACCGCATCATTTCATTTTTGTTCTACTACATCTCCCTAGTGGAGAGCGGTGGAAGCTACTCCGGGCTTCCCAACATTGAAAAGGACTTGCCCTGACGTCAGTGGAATGCCCACCCCGGTCACGTGGTCCTAGTCATGTGACCGCTGAGGACGGAAACTCCCTGGAAGCGGCAACACAAGCGGCGGTTCTCGGCTAAGATACCCACTTGGAGGCGCTCACCTCCGTTGTGTGAGGCGGACGCACAACGGGACCAGGTGAGTGGAGTCTCCAGTTTCTTAATTTCCCATTAATCCAGGTCTTCTCACCATTAGAGCTCCATTTGTTTTTGTTTCATAGGTTGTTTCTGGACATATCTGGTCTTGAGGGTCTTAAGGCCCCTCATAGAAAGAAAAGTACTGTCACGAGTATCTCCCTTCATTAGGCGACTTGTGACTTGTGGGATCTGCTGGACTTTAAATATTTCTTTCCTTTGAATCAGCAAAATGTCATTTTCTATGCTGACAACCTTCTACTTAGTTCTGGGTCAGATGATGCAGGTTGGTGACCACACCCACTTCCCTTTAAATAATCACATGACCATTCACTTGATGCCAGTAATATAGTCACTCTTTTCTGACCACCATGAACAAAGGAGCAAGTGTTTTGTTGTAGTTGAAGAAGTGCCACTTCCAGTCCTGGTGTTCTGCTGCAAGTTGAGTTGGAGTTGGAATTTTAGCCTTTTGGGTATCCTTATTGTCATATTCCCCAGTCTGTCTACCTTATCCTGTGTCATTTTATCATAGTGGTGATGTCTAGTGAACTCACTGGAAAACGCACTATCCGGGAGTGTGGAGGAGAAAACTAGGGACTAAACACGTTACCACAGCGTGGGGAAGAACATGCATAGGGATGGTAGGGGAGCTCAGGGGCAAACAGGTGTCAGAAGTGTCCAATCCACGGCTCCCTATCATCAGGGTCTTCCTCTCCCTATATCATCTCATTCTACCTCTCTTTGTGTTGGCCATGCACTGGACATCTCCTGTCCAAGAGTGACATGGAGATACTGGAGTACAGCACTCAGCCATCTGTAATCCTTTACAACAGACAAAGAATGGAGTGGTGGTTTTCATCTGTTGCCAATACACCATTTTTCCAGGTATTGCAGAGACCTGTTCTTAGGATAGGTAGGGGTCCCTATGGAGGTTTCTTGGTAAATTTCCTAGTCCTCAATTAAATATCTTCTTGTTGCACGTTAGAGTTTCATGTTTTTTATTAAATTTATTAAATTATCAATTCATGAAAAACACTGATGACATATGGATCAAATACTGATGTACATTTTTTTCAGTGATTTTATGACAACTGCACTAAGCAGTCCAGAGACACATTTTTGGAATCAGTGTCTCTGTGTACATTATTCTTGATAAGAGATTCTCTTTAATGAAACGATTTGTAGATTACAACAGTTCATTTTATTCAGCTTTCCATTAATTGAACTAACCTTTACTTAACCATTGCTGTCACTTAAAAAAACCTGTGTTAGAATTGACAATCCACTCTGCTGAATATGGTTTAATTGCTAAACTGGTAACTATCATGCTATTGCTATTATTAGTAGCATCCAAAGAACGTAGCCCGGAGATGGATCAGATTTAAAGAGACACCCACCAGGACATCTATTAAATGCCATAACATCACCAAGTACCCCCTTTACAAGTCTGAGTTTCCGGTATGTGTAGCATATGTTTTTTTTCATGGATACCACATAGTAACCACTATGACCGGACCATGTGTACTACCGCAGCTTTGATGACAAGGGTCAAATCAAGCCTATAGGTCTGTAAAAAACACAATCAGCACATGTATGTCATCCATTGAGTCATCCGTGTGTTGTACATTTTTAACATTGAAAGAATAGGAGAAGCTTTGTAATCTTTAATTATTTAGCCAGACTGTAAAACTACAGATGAGGCACGGATTGCACCTGTACTGGTTTTACACATACATTCTCTATGCACATGCGTGAAGCTGGCCTGAGTTAGAGGATAGCAATATACTGAACACTCCCTGTTTATGAATCAGGAGGATGGGCTCACATGGCTTCTTAATTGCTTCTTTATTAGAAATGTGACTTTGAAAAGGACTATTAACAAGATCCACCTTGCCAATGTGAAGGTTTGAGGGTCTTTATCACAAAATGTCAACAGGAAAGAAAGTGTTAACTAAAACATTTTTTGAGAAACGTCTGTTACCTTTATTTTATTGTGCATTTTATGAAGACAGTCAATTGGAAATGGTTTATACACATTACAGGAGTCTTTGTGAATTCATCACTAATTACACATTTTGGCAGCCAAGCCAAGATAAGTCTTGCATCCACTTCCCAGAAGCAGTGACTTTAAGGCTGTCTTGGTCAAATGTCCAGTAGTTTTCACCTCTGAAAAAGTAGATTGAACCATTTGGATGGTTTAGTGCTGCATTGGTGTTTTGAGGGATGCCTTTCCAGTCTTGAAGACTTCTTGGGTAATATGGCTCCACGGTTAGCGAATTCTCATTAAAAACATAGTACTTTTCCCCTTTGAAAATGACCAAATGTCCAAGTGGATGAAAATATAGAGCTGTGTCAGGATGGCGAGGGAGTCCTTGATCACTGCACTTATGGGGAAAGCCAGCGTCTAGTCTAGAACCTTTATATCGCCAACATCTACCACCTAGAAAACAAGACAAATAAAATGATAGACGTATGTTATTATGTATGCCCATACTGTACAACAATAGGTACTCCTTGTAATAACTGAGCATTAAATTATGACAGGTTATATACAGTAACTATTTTAAAACTGTAGCTAATATTGCTTGGTTTTGTTACATACAATTTACAAAGAAGCTATGGAGGAAAATGTGTCACATGTGCTGACACTGTCATACACAGTGGTGCTTGAAAATTCTGAACCCCTTCAAGAATTTTTGTAATTTCTGCATACATTTCATCTAAATCTACATCAGATTTTCAAAACAGGCCTAAAATTTGATAAAGGGGAGCAAATAAAATGAATTCAAAATATTACACTGTCATTTCTAAGTGATGAAAATTATTCACTATCACATATCTATGACTGGCAACAGTATGTAACGCTTTGCTTTTAGAACCTGGTGTTACCTTCTTGTGCAGCAATAACTAAAACTAAAGGTCCTGCAAATCGGTTTGGAGTAATTTTAGCCTCTCCCTCTCTACAAAACAGCTTCAACTGTTAAATTGGCGGGTTGTCTCCCTTCAGATCCTTCCACATCATTTCTACAGGATTAAGTGTCAAGACTTTAACTTAGCCATTCCAAAACTTTCACTTTACTCTTCTTTTTCCATTCTTTTGTAGAAAGTCTTGACTGTATTGGGTACTTCTTTGCTGCATGACCCATATGACCCTTTATCTTTTGTGTTTATTTTTTTTCCCACTTTTTTTGCACTCTTTTGCTATTTTTTTTTGTATTACCCACTTGTATTTTAGTATTTTAATCGATTAAGAGTACTTTTAAACTGTGCTTAGATCCTTTATCTTCTGTGCTTTTGCATTAATTATAGGACCCATTTATTCTATATTTTTTTAAACTGGTTCAGCTTATGAACAGTAACATTAGTTACTTTGGGTTCCTTTCTGACATTTGTTAAGGGGCCACCCGTAGGGGCTTTGATAGTCGTGGGTGAGTCAAGGCCCCGGCTGCAGAGCACCCCTGGTTTTGCAGCACATTCCCCGGCCGGCTCCTCAGTGCAAGGGATGATTTTTGGGATAATGTAGTGTGTGGTACTCAAACATGGGCCAGCAGACTCCTCTGTCTCAATATCTTTGGCCACTTGTAGGCTATAACTCTCTCTTCAGTAACTGTCGCACATAATTCAGATGACATCAAACACTTTTCTTCAACAATCACTTTACCTAACAGTCTTGTTTCATCATATACCTCTACAGTATATGAGGCATAATATCTTCCAGCAACAAAGTTTATAACACAGCGGACATTCATATTGTTTTTTCTCACCTCCTGGACTATTCCTTTTTGCTGTCTGAAGGTACCGTCACACAGGGACATATCGCCGGCGATGTTGCCAGCAACTGAGGGGCGTGGCCAGGTTGCGGCGACATCGCCGGAGAGTTGCCTCGTGTGACAGGGCGATAATCAGGCGAAAAATCGCCTGAGTAACATCGCCAGGTTTCCCAACAATGTTGGGAAACCTGGCGATGTTGGTCAGGCGATCATGCCTGATCGCCCTGTGTAACGCGGCAACCTGCAATGTTCCAACATTGCGAGTTATCGCTCGCTGGGTTGCTGGGCAACGCAGCAAGCGATAGCCGCAGCAACTAGCCGGCGACATCGCCGGTAAGTTGCTCAGTCTGACATCTCCCCGGCGATGTTGTCAGGGATGCCCGCTCCCGCGATCGCCGGCAACATCGCCGGCGATATGTCTCTGTGTGACGGTACCTTTAGGAATCCCCAGGTCAGTCTCTCTGCAGCTTCAGGCACCATGTTTCTCCTACCCAGCAACTCCATGTCTCACTTACCCTGAACGGAAGGGGCTCAGGTGCTCTTTCTTAACACCAGCCCCGAGCCTTATGCTCCAGACACCAGGAGTCCTCACACTTGGATTCTCACAGTCCTGTTCCCCAGGAACAGACATACCAGGCCGACAAGTCTGGTTTCTCCATCTTCTGCTCACTGTGTCCACACACTCCTGACTGAAAACGAAACTAAACTGGCCACTCACCCAGTTTTAACCTTTTTAATCCCTGCCATAAGTCTGTCAAGCTTCTCACCTTTCACCTACATTCTTTCTTAAGGCCCAGTCACACATAATTATATCGTTAGAGAGATCGTTGTAACTGTGACGTTACAATGATCTTTCCAGCGATGTCGTTATGTGTAACACTTAGCAGCGATCAGGCCCCTGCTGTGAGGTCACTGATCGCTGCAAAGTGCTCTGGGTCATTTTTTGATCGTTGGTTTCCCGATGGTCAGCATGCATCGCTGCGTGTGACAGCGAGAAATCAGCGATTAGTGACCTCTCTGGCTGGTAACCATGGTAAACACCGGGTATCATAGTTACCAGTGTGGACGCTGGTATCAGCGATGTGGGTGGTGGCTCCCACGCCCCTGATCGCTGGGGAGATCTGCCTGTTTGACAGCTCCCCAGCGACCAGGTAACAACACTCCAGCGATCCCAGCAGGTCGTTATCGCTGTCGGGATTGCTGGAGCGGTCATTGTGTGTGACAGGGCCTTTACAGTTTACTAAACTATACTATCTGCTCACAACTAGCTTTGCTTTATATGCACCTCATTGTACCTACAATTAGTGCAATATATCATTCACTACATAACATTTCTTATCACTATAGTACAGTGTGGTTAATACACACAATACAATGAAATTATTAATGTCTTCAGGGGGCACAGGACTGCAGGTCCACCCTCTTACAACCTTACTGACTATTATACGCCTTTCTCTTGGATTAATCTTCGTTGGTTGGCCACTTCTGAGGAAAGTAACAATGGTCTTGAATTTGCTCTATTTCTTTTTTTTAAACCAGTTATTTTTATTGTTTTCATGTTACATAACAACATCATATTATACATTGTGCTTTGTATTTGTACAACTTATCCAATAAACATATAAAATATCATATTCCCTCAACCATACCCCCCCTCCCCCCTTGGTACGCTGCAGTCAACTCCTTTTGACCATTTATCATAGAATGGGTATTTCAATGTATCTTATTAAACAATTGCCAACCAGGGTGCCCATATTTTGTCAAATAGGTGTTCTGAATTTCTTTTTCTATAAATTTTCCCTTCTAGTCTGATGACATGTCGTGACCGGCTTATGAATTCTCTTCTAGTTGGAGGGGTTGTGTCAATCCATCTACTGGCTATCAGTTTTCGTGCCATATATAGAAGCCTGGCTATGGCTGTTTTACTGGTCTCCGTAGTCGAGATTTCAGACACCTCACCCAGTATACATACTATTGGATTCCTTTCAATTGTGCATTCATATGCTCTTTCTATTTTGGAGATCACTGTTATCCAAAACGCAGCAAGACGAGGGCAAGACCACAACATATGTAACAATCCAGCCCCGTCCGAACTACATCTGGGACATTCAGAATCTCTCCTTAGTCCCGCCTTGTACAACATCTCTGGAGTTTTATAGACCCTGTGTATTATATACAGCTGGGAGAGTCTAGCCTGTTCGCTGAGTGATAGGTCTGGTACAGTTTCTAATATAGTCTCCCATTGTTCCCCTGATAATTCCCCCACATCTTCTTCCCATTTGCTTTTGGCTTTAATTGTGTATCGTCCCAGAAAGGCATGTAGTAAATCATTATAAATGCTCGAAATCACTCCCTTAGAGTCACCTGTCATGCATACATAATCTAGTGTGATATCTTTTTGAACAGTCATGTCTTTTATTTTCCGCTGCGCCCTCCAAGCATGCTTTATTCCGGAGTATTGAAACTCCCACGCACACGGTATATTATAGGTATTCTTCAACTCCGAAAAAGACTGCAACCTTCCCTCCCTAGTTAGATGTTCCAGATTCCTTATTCCCTTCTGCCAATGTGTCATCTCTCCCATTTTATAAAATTCCTTTAAGTGCACGTTACCCCAAACCGGTGAGTATACCGTCAATCCCTTCACACCGCGCACTTTTTTAATAGCATTCCAACTCTTTTGGATGAGATGTATCGTAGGGTATTGCGAACTCAGCTTATCAAAAGTACCATCCTCTAACCCCTGAACCAGTGGATCTCTGCTAGAAAGATGACCAAGAAGCCGACCAGTTGACCCTCCTATACCGCGTTCTCTCCATCCCCTTATATGTTGGCCCTGTCCCGCCAAAAAGTATACCCAAGCATTCGGGACTGCCAATCCCCCTTCCTCCTTTGCCCTCTGCAGGTTTTCAAGTTTGATCCTAGCAGATCTCTTGCCCCATATCAGTGATCTGAAGATGGTGCTAATTCCATGAAATTTTTTCTTTGCTATCCAAACTGGGGAATTATGTAACAAGTACATTAATTGAGGCATCAACACCATCTTGATCAAGTTGACCCTGCCAGTCACCGACAAAGGCAACTTACACCAGGCATTAATTTTCCTTTTAAAGGTCTCCAGAAGTGGAATAATATTCAGCTCCCAATATTTCCCCAACGGAAGGGTCACCCACACTCCTAAATATTTAAACCTTGACACGACCTGTAGTTGTCTCCCCTGATCAGCTATATCCTCCCGTATGAGTTCCCCATCTACTGCCATAATACAGGATTTATTCCAATTGATCTGTAGACCTGAGATAATGCCGAACTCCTTTATAATCTCCATTACCTTTCCCAGTGCCTCTCCCGCATTCTCTAGGAACAGCAATATATCATCTGCATACAACGCTATTTTCTCAATGATGTCTCCAAATTGGAATCCAGCCACCTCTCTAGTCATTCTGATTTTGGCGGCCAGGGGTTCCATCGCCACCGCAAACAATAGCGGAGACAATGGACACCCCTGTCTGGTCCCCCTATACAGCCTGAATGTCCCAGATCTTGCCCCATTCACCTTAACCATCGCTCGTGGAGAGGAGTACAATAGTTTCACCCAGGACATAAATCCATCACCGAACCCCATTAGACCCATTACTTTCCACAGGTACCTCCACTCCACACTATCAAAGGCCTTTCTAGCGTCAAGTGATACCACCACTCTCCGGCCACCATTATCTGCCGGTAATTGAAGATTGAGAAACAAACGCCTCAAATTAATTGCAGTCGACCTGCCAGGGACGAATCCAGATTGGTCAGTGTGGATAAGATTCTGTATCACACCAGACAGGCGGGTGGCCAGGATTTTGGCCAGTATCTTGACGTCAGATGTTAACAAGGATATTGGCCTATACGATTCCGCACACTCCGGATCTTTCCCCTCCTTAGGTAGTACCACTATAACTGCCTCCTCCATTGATCTTGCCAGTGCCCCTCTATCTCTTGCTCCTTCAAATACCTGTTGCAATCTAGGTGCCAGTACCTCTGAAAATATTTTGTATACCTCTCCCGGAATCCCATCAGCCCCAGGCGCCTTACTCGCCGACATGGATGATATAGCCTTTTCCACCTCCTCAACCTCTATTGGTTCATCTAATCTCCGTCTATCATTCTCAGTTAATACCGGAAGTGTCACTCCCTCCAAAAACTCCTCCACCTCCCCATCACCAATATTTGAAGCAGAGGAGTATAAGTCGGTGTAGTATTCTCGGAAAACATCTAATATATCTGGAGTTTCTGTAACTAAATTTCCCCCTCCATTCTTCAATTTGTAAATCCGGTTACACTCTCTTTGAGATGACGAAATTACTGCCAATAAATGTCCCACTCTCTCCCCTTCTTCAAAAAACATTGCTTGTTGAAAAGCTCTTTTCCTTTCACTCCTTTCCATATGCATCACATTCACCGCTGTCTGTGCGTCTTTGAGTCTGTCATGGTTTTCTCTGGTAGGAGTCAAGGTCATGTCCATTTCTGCCCTATTTAGAGCTTCTTCTTTTGCTTGGTCATCTAGTCTATTGAGAGTTTTACGTTGAGCAATATCTCTAATAAAGATCCCCCTTAAAAAGGCCTTCATGGCATCCCATACTACTGTTACCTCCGCACTCCCCTCATTATCATGAAAGAACTGAACCAGCTCATCCTCTATTATATTCAAGTCCAGGGTTTTAAGCCACATCGGGTGTAGGGACCAACCCCCCTGTCTACCTCTTTTGACATCCAGCTGTAGTGTGACCTGCAATGGGCTATGATCAGACAGCGCTCTCTGCAGATATTCAACATTCCTTACCAACCCATTCATGCCAGCATCCCCCAATGCAAGATCAATTCGTGACAAAGTACCGTGAGTGGCCGAGTGACATGAAAAACACTTCCTCCCCTCATTTCTCACTCTCCATATGTCAATCAGACCCAGTTCCGATACATAATTCCCGAACGCCGATAATCTATCAATCTGTTCATTTTGCTCTCCAATTCTCAATTTATCCCAGCCTTCATTCATCACATTGTTCATGTCTCCTAGTATGAGAATCGGTTGTTCTCCTTTCACTCTAGTCAACTCTACCACTTCTTGTAACTTTGTTTTGGAATACGGTGGTGGGATGTACATAGCCACCAACGTCATCTTTTGTCCAAATAGTTTCCATACTACCCACACAAACTGGCCTTCCTTATCAATGTGTACCTCCAATTCCTCATAATGGGCATTATTCCTTATCAAAAGTGACACCCCTCTAGAATAAGTGGAATAAGTAGAATGGTATGTTTTCGTGATCCACGGCCTTGAGAGCCAATTTGTCGTATCACTTGTAAGGTGGGTCTCCTGTAAACAAATAATCATAGCTTTACTCATCTTAACATACTGTAAAACTGCAGATCGTTTAGTTTTGTCTGATATACCTCTGACATTCCAGCTCAGCAATCTTATTACGGTATTACTCATTATCTATGCAAGAGAACTCTTTATACAAGCATCCTGACCAATCATATTTCTTTAGTGCCCCAACATCTTTAACATTTTTATGTAGAGTAGACCTTAGCGTACCTTGCCCAATTCCCACCCTCTCCCCCCCTTCCCCCCTCCCCTCCTCCCTTCTCTCTCCCTTCTCTCCTCTTAAGGACTCCCGCTGTGGATAGCGAGAGTGGGGATATAGCGAATCCCGCCGTCGTGAAACCGACTCCACCACAATCATCGGTCATGTGATAGAAGTTCTCGGCTTTCCATCCGCCAGAGTATAAGCCCATAAAGCGTAGGGCTTTAATGTTTCAGAGTCCCGATACCCACCAGTCAGCCTTTGTAACTTATAGCATTGTAGGCAAAATCAGGATAAAAGTAAGTATCAAAAATAGGGATGGGCGAATCTACTCGCTAGGACTCGTTACTCGGCGAGTAGTAAGGGACTCGCAGGACTCGGTACTCTGCGAGTTTCCCAGTGATTACTCGCGAGTCCAATGCAAATCAATATCAATCCTAGTTTTGTCAGAAACGCTGACAAAACTAGGATTGCCATTGTTTGCATTAGACTCGTGCGAGTAATCACTGGCTACTGTGCCAGTGATAGCAGGGAAACTCGCAGATAACTGCTGTTTCTTTGCGAGCTGAGTCCAGCTGTCTTCTCTGTGCAGCTCCAGGGTCCTAGAGCCCGCCTGCTGCCTGATGTAGCAGTGCTGACATTGTTCTCAGTCTGCTCATTCCCTGTGTACAGACATGAATGTCTGTGCACAGAGATGATGTAGCAGTGCTGAGATTGTTCTCAGTCTGCTCATTCCCTGTGTACAGACATGAATGTCTGTGCACAGAGATGATGTAGCAGTGCTGAGATTGTTCTCAGTCTGCTCATTCCCTGTGTACAGACATGAATGTCTGTGCACAGAGATGATGTAGCAGAGCTGAGATTGTTCTCAGTCTGCTTATTCCCTGTGCATAGACATCTATATTTATGCACAGGGGATGTAGCAGAGAGGACATCGCGTTTTGGACTGCGTCGGACGGAAGAGGATTTTTTTAATTAAAGATGGAGTCCCTAATGGCTTTTTTTTTTTATTTCTATTAAAAATTTTTCCTTGTGTTGTGTTTTTTTTAAAACAATTTAATAGAAATTCATGGTGGTCATGTCTAATATTGGCGTGACCGCCATAAATTTCGGGCTTAGGCCAGCTGATAATACAAAGCTGGCCCTAACCTCTTTATTACCCAGCGTGCCACCGCTACCAGGGCCGCTGGAAGAGCGGGGTTCAGCGCCAGAGGATGGCGCTTCAATGAACGCGCCATCTTCTGGGGCGGCTGCGGGCTGCAATTTGCAGCGGGGGGTGCCCAGAAAGCTTGGGCATCCCTGCGCTGCGGATTCCAGCCCCCAGCTGCTTAGCTGTACCTGGCTAGACATAGAAATTGCGCGGAGCCCCACGCATTTTTTTTAAATTATTTCATGAATTTCAGAGTCAGAGTCTCAGAGTCAGAGTCTCAGAGTCAGAATCTCAGAATTTCATGAAATAATTAAAAAAAAATGCGTGGGGCTCCGCGCAATTTCTATGTCTAGCCAGGTACAGCTAAGCAGCTGGGGGCTGGAATCCGCAGCGCAGGGATGCCCAAGCTTTCTGGGCACCCCCCGCTGCAAATTGCAGCCCGCAGCCGCCCCAGAAGATGGCGCGTTCATTGAAGCGCCATCCTCTGGCGCTGAACCCCGCTCTTCCAGCGGCCCTGGTAGCGGTGGCACGCTGGGTAATAAAGAGGTTAGGGCCAGCTTTGTATTATCAGCTGGCCCTAAGCCCGAAATTTATGGCGGTCACGCCGATATTAGACATGACCGCCATGAATTTCTATTAAATTGTTTTAAAAAAAACACAACACAAGGAAAAATTTTTATTAGAAATAAAAAAAAAAGCCATTAGGGACTCCATCTTTAATTAAAAAAATCCTCTTCCGTCCGACGCAGTCCAAAACGTGATGTCCTCTCTGCTACATCCCCTGTGCATAAATATAGATGTCTATGCACAGGGAATAAGCAGACTGAGAACAATCTCAGCTCTGCTACATCATCTCTGTGCACAGACATTCATGTCTGTACACAGGGAATGAGCAGACTGAGAACAATCTCAGCTCTGCTACATCATCTCTGTGCACAGACATTCATGTCTGTACACAGGGAATGAGCAGACTGAGAACAATCTCAGCTCTGCTACATCATCTCTGTGCACAGACATTCATGTCTGTACACAGGGAATGAGCAGACTGAGAACAATCTCAGCTCTGCTACATCATCTCTGTGCACAGACATTCATGTCTGTACACAGGGAATGAGCAGACTGAGAACAATGTCAGCTCTGCTACATCAGGCAGCAGGCAGGCTCTAGGACCCTGGAGCTGGGGCAGCCAGAACACAGAGAAGACAGGATCTTATCTGTGCGAGTCAGCGATTACTTACAAAGTAAACGAGCAATGCAAATAAATGACACAACTAGGATTGCTTCAGGCTGAAGCTTCCGAGACACATCTGCGATTTGTAAATCTCACACTACTCGCTATTACTCGCTTCCCCATTCATTAACATTGGACTCGCTAGACTCGCAACGAGTAGCGAGTCCTGGGCTCGGACTCGCTAGAGTCAAGCGATTCCGAGTAATTTAGGATTCGCCCATCACTAATCAAAAATAGTCAGAGACAACAATCAAAAGAGAAGAAAAATAAAAATTCAACTATTGGCCAAGTTCTGGTTCATTAGTCCTTAGGACCGCTCCTTTCCCGGGTGTCAGAAAACTTGTTGTAGGCAACTCGTACTACCACAGTCATGTGTCGCCATCTTGTCCTCCTTCTCCTTTCAGTTTCGCCCGGTTGCGCTCTATCCAGGTAGTTGCCTCCTCTGGATTGGGGAAGAACTGTACTCTGCCCAGTGCCTCCACTCGCAGCTTCGCCGGATATATTGTTGAGTATTTGATTTTTAGTAGTCTGAGCTGTCTTTTTACATCACTGTATCTCATACGCAGCCTTTGGACCTCTGCTGAGTAGTCAGGATAGATCTCTATACGTTTCCCCTCAAAAGTGATATCAGTCATTCTGCTAGCTCTACGGAGAATACTGTCTCGATCTCTGCAATTCAAAATTCTGGCCAGCATTGTACGGGGATCAGCACCAGGAACCGGAGGTCTCATGGGAACCCTATGGGCTCTTTCCACTGCGAAGACCCGTGATAGTTGGTCAGCCCCAAATTTCTCCAGGAGCCATCTTTCCACAAATTCTGTGGGATCATTCCCCTCCGCCCTTTCAGGGAACCCTACTAGCCGCAGGTTGTTACGTCGTGACCGGTTTTCAAGGTCATCGGATTTATTAGCCACCACTACTATCTTCTGCCCTTGTTGTTGCTGCACTTTTTGTATCTTCACTACTTGGTCTTCTGAGTCACCAACTCTCCTCTCCACTTCTGTCAGCCGTGCATTAGCTTTGTGCATTGCAGCTTTAATTCCTCCCACCTCCTCTCTCACAGAGTGCACTTGCTGTGTAAGTGCAGTTAGGGTTGTTTTGCAGTAAGATACTATCTGGAACACGTCCTTCAATGTGGGCTCTCCCTCCACTGTGTGCTCAGGTTGCTGGTCTGCTTCCGTCTCCTTTCCCATCTGAGGGGTTAACTCTTCTTCTGCCAGCCCTGCAGTTCCCTGTATTGTGGCCATCTCATCTTCCTCCTCCTCTATTCCGTCCTGCTGGGCTTGTGTATTAGGGGAATCAGTGTCTCTTGCGTACCTCTGTAGTCTCTCTGCTATTTCCAAGTTCCTGGCATAGGCAGAATTTCTCCGTCCCGCCTCCTCCTCTCTCTCAGCGCCATCTTGCCCGGCCGCACCGCTCCCGCCTCCAAACTCCTTCTGCCGTTTGCGGACCATCTCTGCTTCTCTCAGGCGCCCTGATGTTCTCCCCTGGCTCCAGAGACCTTCCGACATCGGCTGCCGGGGGTTAGATGTTGTTGTTCGGGCTCTGAACAGGATAAGTCGCCGCTGTGCTGGCGGAGGTTCCCGGCCGTGCGTCCTCTCACATCAGTGCTTAGCCACGCCCCCCCGAATTTGTTCTATTTCTATACAATCTGTATGACTGTAGATTGTTGGAACCTAAACTCATAACAGATGTTTTGGTAACCTTTTACAGCCTAATGAGCATCAAGATATTTTTCTAAGGTCCTCCCTTTCTCATGCAATGATACATTTCCACAAAAATGGGTTGTAAAGATCAAACTTTACTAGATCCCTGTTCTTTAAATAAACAGATCTCCCACTAAAGGCCCTGTCACACATAACGAGATCGCTAACGAGATCGCTGTAGCATCATAGATTTTGTGACGCAACAGCGATCCCATTAGCGATGTCGTTCTGTGTGACACGCACCAACGATCTGGCCCCTACTGTGAGATTGTTGATCGTTACATACTGCTCTGGGACATTTGTACGTCATTGCGCTCCTGCTGGGAACGCTACATCGTTGTGTTGGACAGGGACAATGACCAATGATCTCAATGCTGCGCTATGGAGTGACAATTCCCAACGACCTCGGTATAATTCTGGATCGCTGGTGCATCGTTTTTCACATCGCTGGTCAGATACCTGTTTGACATCTTACCAGCAATGTCAAAAACAACGCACCAGCGATCTCTGCACATCATTATCGTTATCGGGATCGCTGGTGCATCGTTATGTGCGACTGGCCCTTTATACCTGATTTTCATTCTATTGCTTGAAAAAACACTCATTTCATCTTCAAATTATCTGTGAATCCTAAAGGTGCACATTCAAAGACGTGATATTGGATAATTTTCCTCCACCTTACTCAAACTCCCCAACAAACCTGTCCATCAAAGTCAATAGCTGCTCAATCTTCCCAGTCCCGCATGCTCGGTGCCTCGGGGGTAACACTCAACTCAGCTCTGTCCTTCAAACTACATATCCAAGTAGTTCCATTTCCTGCTAACTCCAAAAAGTATTTTCCAGATCTGTACATTCTTTAACCAAGAATCTGCAAAAACACTAGTGCATGCCATCATAATCTCCTGCCTCGACTACTGCAACCTCCTACTCTCTGGCCTCCCCTCTAGCACTCTTGCACCACTCCAATCTATTCTAAATTCTGCTGCCCAACTAATCCACCTGTACCCCCACTATTCCCCGGCCTCTTCTCTCTTCCAAGCCCTTCACTGGCTTCCCTTGTCCAAAGATTCAAATCAAATTCAAAGCTCTAACCATACATCTGTGACATGGTCTCCCAGTAGTTATCTGCACATAACCTTCAACCTCACAAGATCTCTTTCTCTCCTCCCCTCTTATCTTCCTTTCACTCAATTTGATACAAAATTTCTCCCAAGCATCCCATATACTCTGGAACTTTCTACGCCAATATATCGGACTCTCGCTTACCATTGAAATGTTCAAAAGGAACCTAAAGACCCACCTCTTCTGACAAGCCTGCAAACCTGCAGTGACCTTCAGTCCACTAGACCGCCGCACAACCAGCTCTACCCTCACCTACTGAATCCTGACCAATCTCTTGTAAATTATGAGCCCTCATGAGCACCCATCCTCCTCACCCATTCTTTGTAGACTGTGAGCACTTGTCGGCAGGATCCTATCTCCTCACCTACTGAATCCTCACCTATACATTGTTGCCACGCTTGGGAGGTGAGGGAATCGGGTAACTTGATGGTGTGATGGGCAAAGGGGGTCAGGAGAGCCTAATCTGACCTTGATGCTGGGGTCCCTGGCTTTCCTTGATCTCGGAGATACCTCTTATGGTGAGGAGTTCCGAGCCGCCACCCTGTACCCTAAACTCCTGATTAGCCCTAGGCTGAGGGCCCCTACCTCCACACATGGGTCAGGGATCACAGCTTCTCCCACGGCAATAGAACTCCAGGAGAGTCTTCAGCACAGTAGCAAGACTTCTTCTCAGTTCAATGACCAAAAGCCAACTAACTCTATATACGACATCTGACAGAGGAGAGGGAAAGCTATTTAAAGCCAGGGGATGGGATTCCAGGTGAGTCACACTTCAACCACTCCACCAGCAGCTGAACATAACAGTGAATGCAGCTCTGGAGCACAACACAGGAGTCAGGACCTTCACACCAATCCCTCATCTTGCCCTTAAAGGAAAACAACACATCCATCAGCATCCAGTGATGTCAGCGCAAACTAAGTGAGCCCTCATGGGCAGGGTTGCCTCTCCTCCTGTACCCGTTTGTGCATTGTATTGTTCATGATTATTGTACTTGTTTTCATTATGTATACCCCTTTACACATGTAAAGTGCCATGGAATAAATGGCATAATAATAATAATAATAATAATAATAATATATAGTATGAAATATAGTTTAATATTTTTGACATTAATTTGGTTCTACTTTTGTGTTAAATCTGAGGGATTCTAAAGGGTTCACAAACGATCAATCACCATTGTAAATTGACTTGAAATCCATCTAGTAATACATACAATTCTCTTATTTCGTAGTTCAGAAGGCATGCAGTAAATTGAGCTAATTTCATGCTAGAAGCAATAGACGCTGGTTATTAATTCATGGTGACCACAACAAAGACCTCCTATTCTCAGGACAAGTAGAGCTGATAATTAGGATTGGTTCCCATGACACTTTCATGTAGTAGTGTCAGCACCTTTGGGCTGTGTGTGGTCTATTTGTAAGTCCAGGGCAGTGATTGCCTGAGTGCCTTTACCTCTAGATATTTGGTCTGCTTGTTCTGTGAAAGTTTGGAGATTTAGTAATCAATCCAAACCGAATTACATAGTCACCAATACGTTTGGAGGAACACTGAAATTTATTAATACTGCCCTAAGATATATCCATTCACAAGGCACTCCAGATTGTTCAAATCCAATATTATCCAATGTGCTTAGGTGGCATGACAGCATGGCATTTTGGACACACTTCTCCCCTTGATGGGCCCTTCTGACTGTAATACACTGCAATTATTCTGTGACTAAAAATTATACATGAAGTGTATTTTTGGATTTCATGAGCCCTTTATTTGAAAATCTTCATAATAGTTGATATAGACACATTAATACATAGTTTGTTTGTTTTTTATATTTCACTTTTTTGTTTGTTTAATAGGGGGAGGCAATTTGAAAGAGCATGAAGTCCTTGAAGGGATTGTCCACCACCACACAGCCCTTAATAGTAGGGGTGGGGAACCATTTTTCTGCCGAGGGCCATTTGGAAATTTCTGCCATCCTTCGGGGGACACACAAAATTATTAACTTGAAAATTACCCGCTATATTTAGTTAAACAATCACCTCCTCCCTACTGTGGTGGCTGCTTCTCTTTTGTGTGGCTGTGATGTTAGGTGATATTGATCATGTTGCTTTTCTAGGTTTGCTAGGGCCATAGACATCACAGGAGAGGCTGGGAGCATATATGTCACTGGGAAGTCTGAGGTTGGGGCATACAGATCACTGGGGAGCTGGATTTATCAGGCAGGCAGTCAGCAAAACGCATCTGCCAGCCTGAAAACTACGGTCCCCAGGAATCTGCCCGGGGCCGCAGAAAAGTCATCAAGGGCTGCATTCGGCCCTGGGGCCTGAGGATCCCCACCCCTGCTTAATAGCCTCTTAATAAACAATGTCACGTGACTATTGCAGCCAATCAGTAGATGCTGATCAAGTGCAACTTTTGTGTGCCATTGCTTGTCACATGAACGCCTGGAGCCACCGCACAGAAAGTGTAAAATAGCGCCAGTCTAGAAGGTATATATGCTTTTTTTTTTATTTTATGTTGCACAGCTGAGCTGTTAAGAAGGGGTTGTCCAGGAGTGGAAGGCCACTTTAATAAATCTCTATCAAAATTTTCCAAAAGAAACATTATTACAAGTTTTATTTAACCTTTGAAAAAATAGAATTTTCCATCTGAGCCGGATACTGCTGCAGCTTCAATAAAGGCCGGTAACTTTTTCCACCTTTGTTGTGTGAGCTGTGGCTCAGAGACGTTTCCATCTGGGGACATCGTCCAATAACTACGACCTTTGAAGATGTACAAAGTTTGCTTCAAGTCTGGGCAAAAGAGTAGATGAGCATGATTATAAAGTAGGATAACTTACATTTATATACCATTTTTATGTTTTATTAGTTTACTAATAAATACTTTAACAATTATATTTATTGCCCTACAGAATAATTGATCATGTTGCAGCCAGCAAAAATTCATGTTGTAGTGAAAGTACAATTGCCTGTTCCAACAGTATAGTAAGGTAGTGTGAATTATGAAGGGTCTTCATTCATATGATTGTAATAAACGTTTACAAAATATGTTTTAATATACAGATTAATAAATAAAATTCCTAAAACGTATTTGATTAAAACAGGTACTGGGTAATTCTGCAGCAAAGCCAAACCAATAAATGAAATGTTTCCAGTCATGCATCAGTATAGTAATGGAATATAGTGTGGCATTCAATGGGAAACTGGAAAAGCTGGATGACAATAGTACATACAGTGAAGGAAATATTAGATCCCTTGCTGATTTTGTATGTTTGCCCACTGACAAAGACATGAACAGTCTATAATTTTATGGGTAGGTTAATTTTAACAGTGAGACATATAATATAAAAAATAAAATCTAGAAAATCACATTGTCTACATTATATAAATGTATTTGCATTTTGCAGAGAGAAAGAAGAATTTGATCCCCTATCAACCATTAGAAGTTCTGGCTCCTACAGACCAGTTAGGCTGGTTTCACACTGCAGTTTTTCCCTGATCCGGTTCCATCCGGTTTGTGTGCCAAAACCAGGAGAGGAACCAGAAGAGGAACTTGCAGAGAAAAAGTATAATTGAAAGATTGACACCTGTTCTGGGTTTTGGAGACACTCCTGGTTTTGGCACACAAACCTGATCGAACCTGATCAAAGAAAAAACTGCAGTGTGAAATCAGCCTTAGGCCGATTTCACACATCCGTGTTACCACGGACGTGTTGAACAAGGCCGTTTGGGGTCGGGGCATAGACTCATGTGTCACAAGACTACTTCACTGCATCAATGGGAGAAAGGATGGAGCCATGTATCATAAAATCCTGAGGGACAATTTTCTTCCCTCCACCAGGACATTAAAAATGGGTTGTGGCTGGTCATGACAATGACCCAAAGCGCACAGCCAAGGCAACAAAGGAGTGGCTCAAAAAGAAGCACATTAAGGACATGGAGTGGCCTAGCCAGTCTCCAGACCTTAATCCCACAGAAAACGTATGGAGGGAGCTGAAGCTTCGAGTTGTCAAGTGACAGCTTCAAAATCTTAATGATTTATAAATGATCTGCAAAGAGGAGTGGACCAAAATTCCTCCTGACATGTGTGCAAACCTCATCATCAGCTACAAGAAACGTCTGACTGCTGTGTTGCCAACAAGGGTTTTGCCACCAAGTATTACCGTATATACTCGTGTATAAGCCGACCCGTGTATAAGCCGACCCCCCTACTTTTGCCCCCAAAATCTGGGTAAACCTATTGACTCGTGTATAAGCACAGCACAGGTATACAGCCCCCAGCAGTGTGGTATACAGCAGCCTCCCCAGTGGTATATACAGTGGTATATACAGCAGCATCAGCCCCAGTGGTAGTATACGGTATATACAGCAGCCCCAGTGGTAGTATACAGCAGCCCCAGTGGTAGTATACAGCAGCCCCAGTGGTAGTATACAGCAGCCCCAGTGGTAGTATACAGCAGCCCCAGCAGCCCCAGTGGTAGTATACAGCAGCCCCAGAGGTATATACAGCAGCCCAGTGGTAGTATACAGCAGCCCCAGTGGTAGTATACAGCAACCCCAGAGGTATATACAGCAGCCCCAGTGGTAGTATACAGCAGCCCCAGCAGCCCCAGTGGTAGCATACAGCAGCCCCAGTGGTAGTATACAGCAGCCCCAGCAGCCCCAGTGGTAGTATACAGCAGCCCCAGAGGTATATACAGCAGCCCCAGAGGTATATACAGCAGCCCCAGTGGTAGTATACAGCAACCTCAGCAGCCCCAGTGGTAGTATACAGCAGCCCCAGTGGTAGTATACAGCAGCCCCAGCAGCCCCAGAGGTATATACAGCAGCCCCAGTGGTAGTATACAGCAGCCCCAGTGGTAGTATACAGCAACCCCAGAGGTATATACAGCAGCCCCAGTGGTAGTATACAGCAGCCCCAGTGGTAGTATACAGCAGCCCCAGAGGTATATACAGCAGCCCCAGTGGTAGTATACAGCAGCCCCAGTGGTATATAGGGCCCCAGCTGTATACAGCGGTACCCAATGATATACAGCCCCCCCCGTGGTATACAGACCTGTAAAAGAAGATATCATTATACTTATCGTGTCGCTGCCGCCGCCGCCGCTCTGTCACCGCGCTCCTCCGGTCTTCAAGCTTCCTTCTCCGGCGCATAGACAATGACGTCATTTCCTGTGCGCCGGAGAAGGAAGCATGAAGACCCGGAATAGCGCGGTGACGGTGACAGAGCGGCGGCGGCGACATGATAAGTATAATGATATCTTCTTTTACAGGTCTGCCACAAGCAAGGGGGGACCCTGTATACCACGGGGGGGGGGGGGGAGGTGGCTGTACACCACTGGGTACCGTATATGGCTCGTGTATAAGCCGAGGGGGGACTTTTCAGCACATTTATATAATTTAGACAATGTGATTTTCTGGATTTTATTTTTGACATTCTATCTCTCACTGTTAAAATTAACCTACTCATAAGATTATTATTATTATTATTATTATTATTTATTTATATAGCGTCATTAGGTTCCATGGCGCTTTACATGAGGATAAGGGAGACAAGAACAAGTACACTAAATCTAGGCGATCAGGACATACAGGTACAGGAGGGGCAGGGACCCTGTCCACGAGGGCTCACAGTCTACGAGGGGCGGGTTGGGATACAGTAGGATGGGGGAGTGTCAGGTATGGGGCAGTCGCCTGGGTCTCATGGCAGGTTGTAGGCTTGACGGAATAGGTGAGTCTTCAGGTGACACTTGAAGCTTCTCAGGGTAGGCGAGTGTCTGACGTGTTCGGGCAGGGAGTTACAGAGTAAGGCAGATGCCCGGGAGAAATCCTGGACTCGGTTGTGTTAAGAGGTGATGAGGGGGGAGCAGAGAAGGAGTTCTTGGGAGGAGCGGAGGTTGCATGAGGGTAGGTATCGGGAGACCAGGTCGGAGATGTATGGTGGTGCCAGGTTGTGTATGGCTTTGTACGCCATGGTTAGTGTTTTAAATTGGGATCTCTTGGAGGCGGGGAGCCAGTGAAGGGCTTGGCAGAGGGGGGAGACAGGGGAGTAGCGGGAGGACAGGTAGATTAGTCGGGCAGCGGAATTGAGGATAGACTGGAGAGGTGTGAGGGAGTTAGCCGGGAGGCCATTGAGAAGAAGGTTGCAGTAGTCAAGGCGGGAGATGATAAGAGCATGAATGAGTGTTTTAGTGGAGTTGTGGGTAAGGAAGGAGCGGATCCGATTATAGACTGTTCATGTCTTTGTCAGGGGGCAAACTTACAAAATCAGCAAGGGATCAAATACTTATTTCCTTCACTGTATGTAGTGAAAGGGTGTATGGATTTATAAACAAAAATATATTTTCATTTTTTATTAAAAGCAACCCATGAGGTTATATTAATGCAATAATGTTGTTTCAATTAGGAAATAGAATTAGAATTAGGTGGAAATTTACATCTCTTATGACCTACTATACTGTTCAATACATACCCCAAGTTATAGCATCAAACATTGATTGGCAATAATAGCCCTTCCTTTTAGCTCTTGTTTCAGAGTTCTCTGCAGTCCAGTCTTCGAACATGGAAAAATCTTTGCCAGGGCGCTGCACAAGTTTGCCACTAGAGGGAGCGCCTGTTTTAAAAAAATATAAAATAAAATTTGGCAGCCATCACACATTTAATATTATAACCATGGTCACTGAAATACAGTGATACAGGAAACATATCTTAATACCGTGTTTGCCAGTGGATAAAAAAATATTAAAACCTGAGTGTCCTCAGTGGTTGATACTGTTTAATGGCTAACTGAAAAGACGGTAAACATAGCAAGCTTTCGAGACAACTCAGGTCTCTTCATAAAAAAATGTCTATGTCCTGTAGTGTATAAATATGTGACTTTAGATTGTGTTATTATGAGCCTGATGAAAACACCTAAGTTGTCTCGAAAGCTTTCTATTTGTTAACATCTTTTCAGTTCGCCATTAAAAGGTATAAATTATTGAGTTAATATTTTTCAAAAATGCAGTAAGGAAAGAATTTTAAAATAGATATTTTTCTTTTATTTTTCACAGCATCAAAAAGATGAATATAGTCCAAATCCTGAAAAACATATTCAGCCTGTTATAGGCAGCATGGTGGCTCAGTGGTTAGCATTACAGCCTTGCAGTGCTGGGGTCCTGGATTCATATCCTACCAAGGACAACATCTGCAAGCACTTTTTGTGTTCTCCATGCATTTGAGAGTTTCCACCGGGTACTCTTTCCTCCCGCCACACTGCAAAGACATACTGATAGTGAAGTTAGATTGTGAGCCCCAATGGGGACAATGTTATTGATGTCTGCAAAATGGTGTGGAATTAATGGCTCTATAGTTAAAGGGAATGTATCCAGTTAAAAATCCATATGTAACTGCTATCATTTTCGAATTCCTCACTCTAAGCTCGCTCTATTGATGCATTTTTTTTATTTATATTTCCGTCCTATCTTCTGTAAACTTCATATTAAGCGACTCAGTTCATCTGACAATCACAGTGAGTGATCCACCTAGTTTTCTGCTGTCCACTCCCCATAGGATGAATATTCATGTCACATATTCACATGACTGCACAGGACATCAGTAGGGGGGTTGTATCCTCCTCTCTGCTCTCTTTGCAGCAAAACCAAGAGTCAAATAAAACACAGAATCTCGCACAGCAGGATGCCTGCTTCTAGAAACAAATGGAGTAAATACCTTATCTAGATCAGGTAATGCAGACCTGCAATAAACTCTCTCCCCGTGTTCTCAACATAACAGAAGCTCCTGATGGAAACTGAAACCTGACACTACACTGAGCAAAGGGAGGATGGAGAAGAGAGCTGCTGAGAAGGAGTGCATAATAAATGAACAGTTTAACACAGCTGGACTAATTGTCTGTGCTTATAATGGACAGGACTAATGCAGGAGCTCCGTGCAGGGTCTGAAAATGCTGATAACATGGAATCTACAAAAGATAGAATAATGATTTTACATGTTTTTAAAAGGTCTGCCCAGGCCCTATTCAAGGGTAATATTAGTATCATAATGAAAAATGACCTGACAGTGTCCCTTTAAGTAAACATTTCTCCAATCTGTTGTTCCAATTATAATCACTTGACCTCCTAAACATCTAACCAACTATTAGGGTACCGTTACACGTCGCAACATTGCATGCAATTTCAATTGCAATTTGCTGGTTGCAGTGAAATCATGGACACATTGTTTTATTTTGTTGCCGTGTACAAATGGAACAATGTGTCCATGATTTCACAGCAACCAACAAATTGCAAATGCAATGTTGCGACATGTAACGGTACCCTTACAGGGTGCGTCTTCAAGGTGGAGTGCGCTTATACCACTAACACCTAGCAGAGGAATAGATATTGGTATGCTCAAAGCCAATAGCACATGGAAGCCCAATCCATGAAGCTGTGTATAATTCTTAACATCTAAAGGTACTGTCACAAGCGGCAATATTGCTAGCAATTTCACTGGCAATTTGTTGATTGCAGTGAAATCATGGACAGATTGTTCTATTTTGTGGCTGTGTACAAATAGAACAATGTGTCCATGATTTCACTGCAATCAACAAATTGCCAGTGAAATTGCAAGCAATATTGCCGCGTGTGACGGTACCTTTAGACACCTTACACCTTGGTAGTAAGGACAGTTGATATTTTATGTAAGTCCTCAGTAGTCCCATTCTATGAAATGTATAGTCTACTGCTTCATGGATGATACATGGTTGCATTCTTGAAGTAGACATATTCATTGGCTACAAGTGGCGCACACAGTCTTAGCTACCTCATTTATATTGCTGAAAGTTTTTGTTCATTAAATTGGCTGACACTACTATAAAAGTTCATTTTAATGGGCACAGGGCAATCAAAGGAAAAAAAATCTTTGTTGGGCCAGAAGATGAATATAGGCGTTTTCTTTTTTGTGCACATTCTAGGCTAATTAAGATTAACTTTTAGTTGTGTACGCAGTCTTTATACTGCTCCATTATCCCATAATAAGGCTCCTATAGAGGTGCATGAGATTTCTACATTACCTCAGCATGCATCCAGCTCAGAAGCATAAAGAGACTTTCTCGTGGATTATTTTTTCTAAGGAATCCAAAAGAAAAAAGTTTTTTCTTTGCGTTTTTGTTTTATAAAACTTTGCTGCTGTTGCTTTGTATTTATTTTAATATGATAAAGCCTGATTAATGGGAATGGCAAACAAAATAAAGAGCGCACAGAGGAGAGGGACAATTCCGCTCTGAAACAAAAACCTAAACTACAAAGGTTCTCTGTAAAAGATCATAGCTGCTGGATGGGGTAAAGCTTAGGTGGTCAGACAATTGGTGCTTTCATTCAGAGGACAGAGGGATGATTATTAATTAGACAGTCGGCATTCTCCTCCTCAGAGAGACAAACTACGCTCATTTACTGATCCTTTTCATATCATTTCTATTTTTTAACTATTAAAATAGACTTTTCCATGTTGTGTCCCAAAATTGTTTATATTGTTTCATTCATCCTATGCATTTTATTATTACTTAGTATTGATGCCGTAATATTTTATTACCCATTACACTGGTCAACAGCATTTTTGGTGCCAAAGATATTTCATTGAATTTAGGGTAACTTTGAGGTGCTGATTCTGAATATGTCATCAGTTTTGCCAGATTGGCTCAAGTTTTTGAGATTTTTTCGTAAAATGTGTAACAAAAAAGACGTTTTTTGCTACTTTTTTAACGAAGTCTGTTATGTTTCTTCTATGTTTTGTCAGTGTCACCACAAATGTAACAGAATGAGTCTGGATCGTTAAGACCACTTCTTCTTGATGAGTTCATGCTTTTCACTGGACAACAGACAACAACATAAAGTTAGTGCAAAAATCAAGCTATGAACAAACTTTTAGAACACTAATTAACACAAAACTATATTGAGAACTGCTCAGTTCAAGTACTAATCCAAAGAAATTAATGAGATGATGCGTCGCATTTACGAACAAGTGCTATAAATAAGATACCAAAAATCTCAAAAACTTGAGCCAATCTGGCAAAACTGATAGCATATTCAGAATCAGCACCCCAAAAACACCCCAAATTCATTAAAATATTTTGGGCACCAGAAAAAAAAATTTTTTTTGTTGACCTGTGTTATTTATGCTGTAACAGCTTATTACATAGTTACGTATGTTCAGTGGTACAATAAAATATTAGACTGTAAACTATCAGCAGGGTGGCTCAATGGTTACCACTTTTTGCTTTGCCACTCTGAAGTCCTGGGTTCATATCCCATCAAGGACAACATCTGCAAGGAGTTTGTTTGTTCTCCCTGTGTTTGCATGTGTTTCCTCCCTGCTGATAGGGAAGTTAGATTGTCCAATAAAGACTGTGAGGACAAGGTCTGTAAAGCGCTGTTGAATGCGTTTGCACTATTTAACCAGATGTAATAAATAAATTACTCTTGCTTACTATATTAATAGTAGATTAAATAAGATGCCGTCATCATTTATTACCACCACTTAAAAGTTGTATCGACAGTAGTGATACCACTGTGATCACCTGATTAACCTCCATATTTGTCAAAAATGTCTGGTATCATCTCTGAAAGGAAGAAGCGTGGACATATTTAGCACCAGTTATCCTCAGAATAGTAAATTGGGTGAATCAAATGACCAGTAGGGTTATAAAGCGCCTATATGTGTAGTATTGCTTGCAAATGCTCATTTGATGTGTGATCGGATCTTATGTAGGCTCCAATTCGTCTTTCTCGGTTGCACTCCCTGTATACATGGGCGGATGTGCTGCCTATGATATTCAAACCGTATGGGGACCAAATGATCATGTTAGGCTGGTTTCACACTGCAGTTTTTTCCCTGATCAGGTTCGATCAGGTTTGTGTGCCAAAACCAGGAGTATCTCCAAAACTCAGAAATTATAGTTCCTCTCCTGGTTCCTCTCCTGGTTTTGACACACAAACCTGATTGAACCTGATCAGGGAAAAAACTGCAGTGTGAAACCAGCCTTAGCAATAGGTATCTGCATAGAGTTTGCAATGACCTAGGTGAATTGACTGTTAATAAAAAGCACCAATTTATGTAAAAAGCTCACATAAAAACCCATTTAGATTTAATCAGAAATATATTATATGTTACTGGAAACCTCTTAATAAAACAGTGAGGACTTACCATAGAGCATTTGAATAGCCAAAATATCATCAAAATTTAGGACATATTCTTTGCCTAATTTTTTGTAGTATGGAGACATAAGGGCATTTTTGAAGGATGAGTGTTGGAGTCCAAGTGTGTGTCCAATTTCATGTGCCAAAACAATAAATAGATTCCTGCCCTTTCCATTCAATGACCAATGCTCAGCACTGTCAAAGTGAGCTTCTCCTCGTCTTGGAAAAAAGGCATGTGCCAAAGCGCCTCCTGTTAGAATAACAAGGAACCAGTTATTTCATTGATCAATCCAAAAAGGCATGGGTGGGATGCCGGGGGTTCTCGCAGGTTCTCAGGAACCGCTGGTTAAAAAAGCAGCTGGCTCTCAGAACCGGGAAGATTTAGAGCTGCAACCCGATTCTGTAGCTGGCACTACAGTCCACGTGCATTCTCTGCTCTCTTCACTCCATAAAAACAGGAGCAGAACACGGTGGTGACGGGGACTGCACAGAGGAGCTGTCAGATGCATCAACTACAGGTGCATGTCTGTGATATCATGTCACTTACTGGAGACTCGGTTTGTCTGTCACTTGTCTGTGTCACAGCGTCCCTGTAAACAGTTAATAACACTAACATCTCTGCCAAGCAGGGGTGATGAGCAGTAAGGAGCAGAGCACGGCGGTACAGCGGGGGGGGATGCACTGTTAGAAGGATTATTCATATATGCTTGAGGCAGGAGTGTGGCTTAGGGCCCTTTCACATCAGCGTTTTTTGAAACCGCACTTGCCGCACCTGCCGCAAGTACGCCTATACTTTGCATGGCGTTTACCGCAACCGCGCCGCAAGTGAAGCCGGTATGCGGTAATTGCGGCAGATGCGTTTTTTTCACCGCATCTGCCGCAAATTTCAAAAAACGCTGATGTGAAAGGGCCCTTAATATGGGAGTGGTTTATTTACACACAAACACAGAACCTGTTAAAAATTTGAATCCCTCTCCTGCATAAAGGCATTGAAAACATCAAAAATAAAAGGGTTTAATACAAAACCTTGTAGATGTCAGTCTACTGGAAGACCACAGCAGAATATTTATATTAAATAATAAATGTTAATTAAGTATCTGTCTATTCTAGACTATTTGTAAGAAGACAATCATTTTTATCATTAAAATCGGTGCTCTCAAGTTTTTAAAATTACTTTGTTAGCATAAAAATAAGCAAGTTTGCAATTGACTTTCTTTTTCTATCTACTATCATTCTCTAGCAATGAGAGATTTTATAGTGTACAGCTTGTTTCCTTAGAGCACAGCCTATAGTGTTTGGCCAAGAATGTTCATTCCAGGAGAGGGGTAAACTCTTAACTCCCCAGTCAGCTCTCTCCAGATCTTTGATTCCTATTCAGCTGTTAATTGCTTATCTCCTTATTCTCCCTCTCTTTGAAAAGTCATTGAATAGTTGTAAATCACCTGCCCACAGCTTTCACATCAGGTCTCCTAATCACTGCTCTCATGGTCTACATCTGTGTGCTTGTTCAAATGCCCTGTTTTTTCTATGCATAAATATAGTGATAGCAGTATACACTTGAGAACAAATCACTGACAGCTGAATGTGTAACAGCATAATTTGGGTTGAGCTTTATAGTTCTAACAATACTTCAGCTCTACTACTCCCCAGAAATGTCACTCAAGGAGGAGAGCCCCCCACCTGCTGGATACCAAGAAGTAAGGAAACTGACAGAATATTGCATTGCTTAAAGAGGACCTGTAACCCCCCCTGGTGCATGGCAATCTTAATGCAGCACTGAATGCAGCATGTCTGCTGTATTCAGGGAAGGGGTCCCCCATGTGTCTGTGTGCCTTGTACCCAGAGATATAGCCTTAGGAAAACTCACTGTTAGAAGCCATGAGGGCAGTCCCTGTAGCTGGAGTTAGCTCTATTCACGGGGACCATTACCTCCCCCTGCCTCTCTGTGCTGCCTCCTGTTCTGCTGGCTCTGCCCTCCTCCTCTCCTGCTCTCTGTCACTCATCCTGCCTCACACAGCTTGTTCACAGCGCATGCAAATCATTTGTCCTGAAGTCAGCACCAGATTCCTGTCCTGCTGTCTGAACAAAGCATAAACAGGGCGGGAATCCGGCGCTGACGTCAGGACAAATGATTTGCATGTGCTGTGAACACAGCTACAGGGACTACCCTCATGGTTTCTAACAGTGAGGTTTCCTAAGGCTATATCTCAGGATACACAGCACACAGACACATGTGGGACCCCTTCCCTGAATGCAGCAGACATGCTGCATTCAGTGCTGCATTTTAGATTGCCATGCAGCAGGGGGGGTTACAGGTCGTCTTGAAAGGGAACCAACCACCCCAAATGACCCCCCGGACTGTTAATATGTGTCCCTACACCCAGCACACACATTTGGGGCAATGGTTTTTGCTAAAAAAACTGTTTAGTAGAAGCTAAGATATAGCTTTATGAAGTTTAATAAATCACGACGAATGGGTGTTACCTAGCTTTGTACTCGTGCCTGTCAGCCTCCTCTTCCCCCTCCCTTCAGTGAAGCCCTTCTGTGCAAGCCGAAAATGAAAGGGGGCGGGGCTCCGTCATGCCGCGATTTAGCCCCGCCCCTTTCATGACGCGGCCAGGCTCTTTGAAGGTGAGAGGGGCGTGCATAATTTATCAGGCAGCAGTAGACAGGCGGGGCATTTTCGGCTTGCACAGAAGGGCTTCACTGAAGGGAGGGGGAAGAGGAGGCTGACAGGCACGAGGACAAAGCTAGGTAACACCCATTCGTCGTGATTTATTAAACTTCATAAAGCTATATCTTAGCTTCTACTAAACAGTTTTTTTAGCAAAAACCATTGCCCCAAATGTGTGTGGTGGGTGTAGGGACACATATTAACAGTCCGGGGGGGTCATTTGGGGTGGTTGGTTCCCTTTAAATTGCTCAAGAGACAGCTTGGGAATACTTTTCTAATTTGTATTGAAGTTTCATATTGTATATTAGAGCAATATATTTTCTGATCAAGGCTTAAAAGAAGGAAGAGAATACCACCTGGTCCATCAAACGCATGTCTGGCGCCATCATTGTGCTCTCCATCAAAGAATGCCAAACGAATATCTGCATAATTTCCTGCTGCTTCTGAGAATGACAGGGAAGAGACATTACCCCACAACTGAAATGCTGCTTTAACTGCCTGCTTCACTTGATGCTGGGACAAATACCAAGGCCAGTTCAGAATCTGATAGGTTAGATGACGTTTATACCATTTACCTGCAGGACAGAAGTAAATAGGATTAGCAAGGATATGAAGGGAGGAGTGAACCAGACTTGTACCAAGAGCTTACAAACATTGCCCAATATTGAAATTCACAAATTAAAACATATGAAATGCAAATTAGCATTACATTATATAAATGTGCTAAACTCATATAACCTTGCACTAAAGGAAGAAGGAAAAAATTTGCTGCTTAGATTTTACAGAATCTTAGTATCAAGGTCCCATCTTATTTAAGTCTGTTAATAAAATTTGAACTGCTAACAGTCTAGTTTATAACACGGCTACAAATAAGTAATATAGAAAGTGGTCAATCCATATTGCAAAATATAATGGCTTTATAAAGGGTGTTATTTCTCTACTACCTAACATACAGAGGGTACGGAAAGTATTCAGACCCCCTTAAATTTTTCATTCTTTGATTATTGCAGCCATTTGGTAAATTCATAAGACTTATAATACTTATGATCATGTGATATTTCAGTTTTTCTTTAATAGACTTGCAAAAATTTCTACATTTCTGGTTTTCTCAGTCAAGATGGGGTGCAGAGTGTACATTAATGAGAAAGCAAATTAACTTTTTGGAATTTCCCAAACGGCTGCAATGAAAGAGAGAGTGAAACATTTAAAGGGATTCAAACACTTATATATATATATATATATATATATATATATTATATTATATATACGCACATATATATACACATACACACATTATATATATATATATACTAGCTGTGAGCCCGATGCTATTGCAACGGGATTCTAGAATCTGTGTATAGGGCATTGCTCGGGCTGCTGCAACGACTCACTCGCAACGCCCCCTTCGCGGGTATTGCGAGTGAGTCGCGTGGGCGCTGCGCGCGCACGAACAAAGCCACGGAGGTAGCGTCGTGTGCGAGGGAAGTCGCTACGGCAATTATATAATAGATCAGTATCCAATATATAACTTCCCTAACGCACTTCCGTAAGTTTCGGCGCTGTTTCCGTCGCCCACGCGACCTGTGAAGCATTGCCGGCGCCACTGACTCGCAAAGCCTCACTCGCAATGCCCGCCAAGCGGCCGTTGCGAGTCCTTGCAGAATAGGCGCGACTCACTAATTTATACATAATCACATACATAATACTGATAATTCCTATATAATCACATATATATATATATAGATGGCGGCCCGATTCTAAAGAATCGGGTAGTCTAGAATCCATATATAGTATATTTACTAATAGTTAGGGGAGTGGGGTGAAATGAATTGTGTGTATACAGGTGGCTCAGTGGTTAGCAGTGAGTGCGGTGGCTCAGTGGTTAGCAGTGAGTGCGGTGGCTCAGTGGTTAGCAGTGAGTGCGGTGGCTCAGTGGTTAGCAGTGAGTGCGGTGGCTCAGTGGTTAGCAGTGAGTGCGGTGGCTCAGTGGTTAGCAGTGAGTGCGGTGGCTCAGTGGTTAGCAGTGAGTGCGGTGGCTCAGTGGTTAGCAGTGAGTGCGGTGGCTCAGTGGTTAGCATTGAGTACGGTGGCTCAGTGGTTAGCAGTGAGTGCGGTGGCTCAGTGGTTAGCAGTGAGTGCGGTGGTTCAGTGGTTAGCAGTGAGTGCGGTGGCTCAGTGGTTAGCAGTTAGTGCGGTGAGATTAGTCAGCACAGTGGCGTGGGCAGAGTGGTCAGCGCAGCGGTGTGGGCAGAGTGCTGAGCGCAGCGCTGTGGGCAGAGTGGTCAGCACACACATACATACATAGACACACACACACAGACACTTCGCTATAGTTAGCACCGACCCTGCGTCTTCCCTGCCGGCTGGATCCTGAGTTGACATGTCGGCGCCCGCGGACGACTGGATCCAATATGGCGTCCGGGAAGTTTGGCGAGACTTTTTGGACGCTATATTGGATCCAGTAGTTCGGGGGTGGCGACATGTCGACTGAGGATGTAGGCGGCTGATGCAGGGCCGGTGGTAAGTATAGCGGAGTGTGTGTGTGTGTGTATGTGTGCGGACAAAGTGAGTGAAGTGCGGAGAAAGTGAGGGAAGTGCGGACAAAGTGAGGGAAGTGCGGACAAAGTGACGGAAGTGACTACATACACACATATATACAGATACTGTACATTGCATATGGAGGGGTGAGGAGAGCGGAGGGGTGAGGAGGGGTGAGGAGAGCGGAGGCTGGAGGGGTGAGGAGGGGTGAGGACAGGGGAGGCTGGAGGGGAGAGCGGAAGCTGGAGGGGAGAGCGGAGGCTGGAGGGGAGAGCGGAGGCTGGAGGGGAGGGCAGAGGCTGGAGGGGAGGGTGGAGGCTGGAGGGAAGGGCGGAGGCGAGAGCGGAGCCTGGAGGGGAGAGCGGAGGCTGGAGGGGAGAGGCGTAGCTGGGGTGCTCCGGGCCCTAGGGCAAGATCAGCACCCAGGACCCCAATGTGAGGACCGGGGGGGGGGGGTGCTGGGAGACAGATGTGGGGTGGTGGGGGGTGAGGGGGGGGTGCAGACTCACCACGGCCGGTGTGCGTCTGGTGTAGGAGGAGAGGAGGGGCGGGCAGAGGTGCGGGACATGAAGTTCCTCTGCTGGGACTTGTAGTCCCCTTCACCCTTGCCTCTGCTGGGACTTGTAGTCCTCCTGACCCTTCCCTCTGCTGGGACTTGTAGTCCACCTCACCCTTCCCTCTGCTGGGACTTGTAGTCCTCGTCACCCTTCCCTCTGCTGGGACTTGTAGTCCCCCTTATCCATCCCTCTGGGAATTGTAGTCCCCCTCACCCTTCCCTCTGCTGAGACTTGTAGTCCACCTGACCCTTCCCTCTGCTGGGACTTGTAGTCCACCTGACCCTTCCCTCTGCTGGGACTTGTAGTCCTCGTCACCCTTCCCTCTGCTGGGACTTGTAGTCCTCGTCACCCTTCCCTCTGCTGGGACTTATAGTCCCCCTTATCCATTCCTCTGCTGGGACTTGTAGTCCTCCTCACCCGTCCCTCTGCTGGGACTTGTAGTCCCCCTCACCCTGCCCTGTGCTGGGAATTGTAGTCACCCTTACCCTTCCCTCTGCTGGGACTTGTGTATGCATGGCAAGTCTAGTGTATGCATGGCAGGTCTCCTCCCACATCTTGCTGGTAGAAGTGATTTATCAGCCTGCAGCTGGGCTTGCTTCACATTTGGGCTCTGACTGCGTCCTGTAAGTGCATTTGGTTTCAGTTTTTGGCATGGATGGTAAGTTTTCTGATGCTGCTTTTTTTCTAGTAGTTTTTGTACAATTTTGTTAGGACTGATGAGCATGGGATCCCTTGTCGTGGGTCATCAGCTTAAATGTCTTGGGCCAACACATGAACCAAAATCCCATCTATAAAGGTTTTTTATTTATCATATAAAAAACTTTTGCACTTTTTTATCCATCCAGGGTACAGTTGGGCCCATAGGGCCATCATCTAGTGCTGCAGAAGCATCGTACTGTGCGGCCCAATGCTCAGGCAGCGGAGTGGTTGGGTAGCTTTCAGACACTCTGCATCATGTGTATCAGTGTGAATGGTGTCTTATGCAGGCCCAGTATATGCATGGCAGGTCGGATCCCACATCTTGCTGGTAGAAGTGATTTATCAGCCTGCAGCTGGGCTTGCTTCACATTTGGGCTCTGACTACGTCCTATAAGTGCATTTGGTTTCTGGTTTTGGCATGGATGGTAAGTTTTCTGATGCTGCTTTTTTTCTAGTAGTTTTGGGACTTGTAGTCCCCCTCATCCATCCCTCTGCTGGGACTTGTAGTCCTCCTCACCCTTCCCTCTGCTGGGACTTGTAGTCCCGCTCACCCTTCCCTCTGCTGGGACTTGTAGTCCCCCTCACCCTGCCCTGTGCTGGGAATTGTAGTCACCCTTACCCTTCCCTCTGCTGGGACTTGTAGTCCCCCCTCACCCACCTTGAGCATCTCCAGCAGCTTCTCCTGGTTGTAGACGGTGCCGATCTCCTGTCCCAGCACACAGTCCAGCAGGCGGCTGACGGGGTAGGCCAGGGGGAAGGTGGCCACCATGAAGATGAGAGAGAGAGAGAGAGACTGACTGACTGACTGACTATGACTGACTCGCAATGCCCTCTTCGCGGGCAATGCTTCGCAGAGAGGGAGCAGAGTCCTGGAGAAAGTGCTCCCTTGTAATTATGCACGCCCCTCTCAGCTAGCTGCAGTGCTGAGAGCCTGGCCGCGTCATGAAAGGAGTGTGGCTACCGCTATGATGGGAAATTAGCCCCGCCCCTTTCATGTCTCGGCCAGGCTCTCAGCACTGCAGCAAGCCGAGAGGGGGCATACATAATTACAAGGGAGCAGGACACAGGCCTGCCTTTTGAGTCTTATTCAGAAACAGAGAACTCACACAGGACGAGGTGAATATAAACTTTTCTCTACTTTACAAAATCGATTTTTTCTGCAAAAGGGATGGCTAGAAATGATAAGAGGGGGTGCAGGGACAGGTATAAAGATGCGGGGGAGTCAGTTTGTGGGGTCAGGTTCCCTTTAAAACCATCTTGGATTTTAAATGGCTTAAAATAAAAATGAAATGACGTTTTAGTTTTTATTTTCATGATGCTGGAGTACAATTTAATTTTTTTCCTGCTATTTCCATGGTTCTGGACCCACCAATCCAAACATACTCCTGGTATCAGAAAAGAAGACTGCTGTGCTAATTCATGGTAGGTTGAAAGTTTTAATGAGGCAATATTTAAGCATGCTGAAAAAGTAAGTGTGGAAACATAAATGAGTGGTAAGTCATTCTCTACATCATTGTTACAAGAAAATCCCATGACAGAAAACAAGATCAAAGTTACTATAAATTCTCCATTGAACGTGAGTGTTGAATTGCTTCAAAAACAATATAATCACTGGGCTCAGATGGCAGACACCCCACCCCTGAGTTCTGCAGGAGATAAACGCAGCGATAGATTATTATTTTTATTCAAGGATTTCATAAGATTATGTTTTGTACCACAGGACTAAAGCATAGCAAATGTGGAGCCAATATTCAAAAAGAGGACAAAAAGTGTCTGAAAACTATTGGCCAGTGACTTAGTGAAATGCTATTCTAGAGTATCTCCCTAAGAATAACCTAAACATGGCTTTATGAAGGATTGGTCTTATCAGACTAATATGATAAGCTTCTATGGGGGAGGCAATTTTATTCTGGACTGGGGTAAAGCCATGGATGTTGGCCATCTTGAATTTTCAAATTTGATACAGTGCTACATGAAAGGTTGCTACATAAAATGAGAGCAGTGTAGGGGAAAATATGTATAATGGGGTGAACAACTGGCTCAGTAATAGAAAAAAATGACGAATATTAAGAGAAAATATTTGAATTGGGACAAACTTAACAGTGTTGTACCACAGGGGTTAGTATTGGTCCCTCTTTTTTAACATAATGATCTTGTAGAAGGCATACAGAGTAGAATTTTAATCTTTCAAGATGCAGATAACACTAAATGCAATCAACACAGAGAATGATCATTTAATACAGAGGAATTTTATGTAAGCTAAAGGCTTGGGTTGAGAAATGGTAAGTGTATTTTAATGTAGATTAATGTAAGGTCATGCACTTTGGCACAGGATATAAATTGTACAATTATGAAAAACAGTTACTGAAAAGACTTGGGTGTATGGGTGGTCAGCAAATTCAACATTAGTGACTAACTGAGAGCCCTCGTGGACAGGGTCCCTGCCCCTCCTGTACCTGTATGTCCCGATCGCCTAGATTTAATGTACTTGTTCTCGTCTCCCTTATCCTCATGTAAAGCGCCATGGAACCTAATGGCGCTATATAAATAAATAATAATAATAATAAAGCTAGGAAAACTAAATTATGGGATGCATTAAACGAGGCATATATGCTCATGACAAGAACATAGTTTTCCTTCTGCACAAGTCACTAGGGAAGACTAACTTAGGTGTGCAAATTTGGGCCCCAATGTATAAAGAGATAGCTGAAACAGAGCGCATGCATAGAAGAGCAGTTAACGTTATTAAAGAACTGGGTTAACTTCATTACTAAGACATATTAACCTTGGTGTTATTCAACTGCTATTTTAATAAGTTATATTGAACTTTATCATGCTGAAAACAGTTGTAGAACCTTTGACTGACCTAATAAAATTTTATTTTTTCAGTTAAGACCTCAGGCAGTCAAATGTTAGTTTGGCAATAAGATTCATGTTTGTTCACAGCAACTGAAGATTCTGGCTTTTTGGTTGACACGTGTTCATTCAATGTTAAAGTATGACATGCTTTGACATGAATTCAGCAATAATGTAATTCCTTCGATTCAGTACGTAGTGTTTGAGCACATACCTCTGGGAGCTGCAGCTATTATAATGCCTTTTTATTACATATCAAAACTAAACAAACACTCAAACAAGTTTTACTACCTTGGATTGTATTTGTGTAGGTTTTGACAAGACAGTAAATTACTCATGAGTTTTAAAACAGAAAACTAATGATTGACACTTAACGATATTTTGAAATGTTCTAGCACATCTGAATTCAGAGCCATCATGTAGCGATCTATTCAGCGTTAGATCCAAATCGAATAATGCTAACTGAGCAATTAAAGTAATACACAAAAAAATAAGTTGCAAAAAGTGAACGCATGTGCTCTACCCAGTCAAAGTATGAGGACACCCTCCTAATTGTGGAGTTTATTTGTTTCAGCCTTGCCAATTAGAAACAGATGCATACAAACAAGCACACAGCCTTTGCAAGTGACTACAAATGGTAGTAGTATGGACATCCCCAGCCACCTGGCACTGTAAGAGGATATCAGCTTTTACACTAGTCAGTTTGGGAAATTTCTGGTCAGTCTTGGTCATCTGTAAGTGCTATCATATGCAAATCTATAGAATATGGCTGCCAAACACTGATTGCTTCCACTGGTTTGCTCCTGTTCATGTAATCCTCCTTCCTTGTCTTTATAAACCTTAGTCTACCTTCAAGCTTTCTCGAGTATTCAGTTTGAATTTCTGGGTTCCAGCTCCCTGTGTTTCTCTAGAGTTCCTTCTCCTGCAAATCCGCTCCAGCTTTTCCAGTGTCTGCAGTTTTGCCTTCTGCTACCACACCTGCTTCAGTGCATCTACTGCAAACTCGTTTCTAGTGCTGTTGTCTCTGATTTTGCTTCAAGCCCACCTGCCTGTGATACGTAAGCCCTGTATGCTTGTTAGCTTTTGTAGCATCTCAGTTTTTTATTGTGCTATGTTATCTGGACTGAGCTGGACTTTCTTTAACTGCAGTGCAATACTTCAAATTCAGGATTCGTTCTCTGTGGCTATCATTCCCAGAAATCCTGGGTTAAAGGGGAACTCCAGTGAGAGAAAACTTTTTGAGCGCAGTATCTGCCCTGCTACATGATGAAGCAAAGCTGGACATTGCAGTTCTAGGATCTGTAGATCTATTCTAAATCAATGTCCAGCAAAAAGGAGAAAATGTGAGGGCACCACCCTCCCTGCACTATGCTTCAACTCCCTTAATAAAGGACACCGCTTACAGTTTCCTTGGTGAGTGCCGCTGTTTCTCTACTTTTTTCATTCTAAATCAATACAATCATCCCTGCTCCTCTGCTCTAGCCCCCACGTCATGGAACCTAGAATCTTCAACCTGGCAGCTTAATGTAGGAGCAAATAGCAGGTGGTGTGTTGGGGGCATGGATGCTGGGAGCTGCAGGATCAGCCTACATTCCAATGAGGAGTGATGATGGTGATCCATTGAAAGTTGGAGAGATAAGAAGATACCATGTTCCTATGGGGAAGGGGAGACCATGCAGAGTTGAATCGATCAATGTAATGATTTGCCTCTGTTCCCAGCCTCACAATAACAGTACACATTATGCATCATCATACAGCAGAGGATCACAGCATGTATTTGTATCTGCTTGGTGACATGATTGCTATTTAAAGTCTGGACTCCCTGTCACCTAGAATATCAGGGGCTGGATTGTATGTGTGAGCATTGTGGGCCAGTGGCCACGCCCCCTCCCTATACAGAAATTAAGGGTGCGTGAATGTAGGCTGATCCTGATGTTCCCAGCAGCATGAAGCTGACATGCAGAGAAATTTAGGTTCCATGAGGTGGGGGCCGGAGGAGAGGAGCAGGTATGATTTTATTGAATTATAAAAGATCTATAGATCCTAGCTCTGCTTCATCATGTAGCGGGGCAGAAACTGTACTAAAAAGTTCCCTCTCACTGGAGTTCCCCTTTAAACTAAACTCAGATTGTTTCTGATTTTGGCATCTCCCTATGTGTACTATTTCTGAGAGACTTCCCCTTTTGGCTACACTGTGAAAGAATTATTTCTAGTGACTTCTCTGTTTATTGCATATTTAATAAACTTGCTCACTTTGCTGCATCTCATGTTTGTTTTCTGCCATATGTGTTCAATACAGATTTGTTCACCTTTAAGAACTAGGTCTCAGTGTGTCTTTGCTCTCATGCTATTAGATTCCTGAGTAAATCCTTACAATATATTACATTCTGGCTTGAATGCTGTGTAAAAGTCCTGTCATATTGTGTTATACACTTAAAGAGACATTATGTATTTCCATGGCCGAGCATCTGCAAATTTGCCTAAGATCACCATATACAATAGTATTGGTTAGATGGAGTGATGTAAAAAACTGCCTTTGGCACAGTGACATCATGTTTTCTAGAGTGATTAAACAAAGTTCACTATAGAACAGCCTTATGGACAAATCTAGATTTGGAGGAGCTCCAGAGAATGGCAACTACTATAAGAGTATAAGGGTTTTGTTCTAGGAACCCAAAGTCAATTGTGAGGGAAATGGTAAAAGCATATTGTACAATTATCTAAAATGGTCTTTGAACCTCTTCTTTGTCACTATGACTGTGTTCCTGTGTATAAATCAACATCTATAAAGTCATGATTTATAACGTTTTGGTGCATGACCTACGAAATGGCATTCAGGCACAAATTGCTACAAACTTAAAATGTTGTGAAAATACTCTCTCAGAAGAGTGAAAAGAGTGACCTAACTTGTGGTATTGCCACTGTTTTGGAATGGAAAGTCCAAAAAGGTCATATGTGTATTTAGGCAACAAGGAAAAAAATCCAGCAACAACATCCTTTAAATTTTCTTGGCAAAAAATTAAAAGTCCATTTTATTTAGGCATATTAAAAAGCAGAAATGCCAGACATGAGTCAACCATTACATGTTTGAACAACATCTTGGTTCTTAGTCATCATGTGACATCAATGTCTATTTGAATGTCACCATTTTATATGGCCAAAGGTAATACAGATCTAATTGAAGAGTACTGCTGGGTGGTTATTACAGCTGGACAGAAAGTAAGATTCTCATTTTTAATGAGCATCATTTTAGCATTCATAAAGTGAAACGGGGATACTGTGATATGGATAACACCCCCCATTGCTTTGGGCTCCATCAATCAGAAGAATAGGACTTCGAAGAATTTAATGTCTATGGGGCTTGCGGTAAGTGCAGCATGTGCGGTTCCGGTACTTGCGGTATGCCGCTTTTTTTTCGCGGCCGTACCTGCCGCAAGTGCCGAAACCGCACTTGCCGCAAGCCCCATAGACATTGCATGGGGCTTGCCGCAGGTGAACCGCAAGTGCGGCCATTATGCGGTAATCATGGCAGCTGCGTTTTTTTCACCGCAGATGCTGCGATCAGCGCAAAACGCTGATGTGAAAGCAGCCTTATGCTTGCACTTGCGGCAAGCCCCATGGATTGTCTATGGGGCTTGCGGTAAGTGTGTGGCAAGTGCGGCAAGTGCGGTTCCGGCAGTTGCAGCAGGTGCGGCCGTGAAAAAAACGCTTCTGACTGCAGTTTTTTTCGCGGCCGCACCTGCCGCAAGCCCCATACACAATGCATGGGGCTTGCCGCAAGTGAATCCGTTAGGCGGGACTCTCGGCAGATGCGTTTTTTCGTCCGGATCTGCCGGATCCGGACAACAAAGCTAGTGTGAAAGGGGCCTTAGCCACCTTTTCCTATTAAATACAATCTGAAACATAACTGCCATGTAAAAAGTTTGTATAACTTTAGCTCTTGGTCGTAAAGTTCTCTAACTCCCCCAGTCATTCATGTTTTCCATTGACTTTTGCTTTACAAATGCATTAAATCAGCATTTTGTGGCACTCTTGTGTCTGGGCTCAATAGTCGGCGGGAGAAATGTAGGGTTCCTGTTGTACACTTCAAAACCAACAGGTGAGAAAAGTGTATGCTGTGCATGAACAGACACACTCCATTACAGTCTGTGTGCCAAACTACAGCCAAGAGCATTAAATTGTAATATATTACAGAATATTTTCACAATTCAATTTTTATCGAAGGGATTTTACATTACAAAAAGCAAGTTAGAAAACCTGCTAATAGATTTATGCTGTGCTGTAAGATTACAAAAAATGTTTTAAAAGGAATCAGTGTATGGGAGGGAATACATAGGAGATTACACGTCAACACCCATTTTCTTATGACAGAAATAGATGAGCAATTTATAGACCATTTCTCAAATCAGATCAGCAAAACCAAAACTTGTCACAGTGAATAGGACGCACCATGTCAATTTGGGATAAGGCGATAATCATCCCATTCCTGAAACTCAATCCAATCCATCCATGTCCCACAATATCTATGTTGACAGGAGATGGGATGGAATATTTAATTTGCTTATTTAGGAGGGAAATGTTGGAAAACCACCCCTCCAGAGTAGGGGAAGAGTTGTTCCTCCAATGGTGAGGAATATAGCCGCCTGTACGAGGTAGCTCATCAATGACAGTTTATATCTGTTGACTAGTAAGCATAAAAAGCATAAAAAGCATAAAAAGCAAGGGTACTTCAGGAGCATTGGAAACAGAAAAATCTGTTATCTTTTTGATAAGTATGACTACCAGGGACCAAACATTTTTAATTAAAGGGTATCTCCATCATCTGTGTGTCATCGACCCATCCCCAACCTGACATATCCAACATCTGTCAGACACCACAGGATACCATCTATGATACAATGCTGGAACACAATACCATCTAGAAATGATCTTGAAAGAGGCTTCTTGGGTTTTGGTTTCAACCGAACTCTTATGGGCCAATAGCAAACACAGCCCATTTTTAGTCATCAAAGGATTTTTCCAGTTTTTTTTTCCACAAAAGAACAATATGGTGGTCTGCTAGGAGACATCTTAGCAATAGTATTAGCTATAGAGCAGAGAAATGGAAAGCAAAGAAGGGGATGACGACAGGCACAGTTTTTCAAAGTCAGTAAAGTCCCTGTGAAGCTGTATATTTTTCTTCATTATTGATTAAAAGTGGTGTAAATTGTCTTAGTTTTCTATAGTATAGTTTTCTCTTGGAGAAGTCAGAGGTCACTGGAATATATCACCAAGATGTATTAGGGAAATTTGGACAGGACAAATTAAGAGAATGATATTTATTTCTTCCCAGGAACCTGTTGGAGGAAGATCCTGGTTAAGAGGCTGAATTAACCGAGATTGGAAATAAAGGACCAGTAGGGTCAGAGTAATTTTTTCATTATGCCTCATGGCCATAAAATTGTGAAATATGTGCTAAATGACACATACTTAATGGAGAGAGTAGAGGGATATGGACATAATGGGAGAGAACTTTTGGACAGAGAAGACTGTGCTATAATGACCCAAGGTTTCCCTTGATAGAAGTTCAGTACCTTAGCATGAACTGCCACCATATAATATACTCTACAATCTTGAAGACTGAATTCTTCTAATTGTTTGGATCTCACCAAGACATCTCCAGGAATACGTGGGCGATTACAGAATTATGTTCTACATTCCAAAATCACTAAAAAATTAAAAGAAACTAATAACCAGTCACCTAGTCTAGTTTTCCTCCATAGAAGATATTACTGACAAGTTATTTATTTTGACTATATTCACGTCAGTAGAAGAATTAGACTCAAGGTCCTAGTGAGGCATTGAACTAGTCATAGCAAGGTGACGTGATGGTAGAACATGAACTCTTACAACACAGTCTAATGAATGTACTCATTACAGGACTCATGAATGCTGTTCACTACTGGTTCCTCAGGTAATGCTTTAATCACCCACTTATCTTAAGAGTTCATTACTGACCTCTTCCTGCCCTTTTATCATACACTTTGCAATCAGCAGCCAAGGTTTTATTCTGCCCATAGCTATTCTCAGCCCAGCTTCTTTGATGTTCTTCACACAGGTGTCAGATTTAGATGGTGGTTGTAATGTTTAGTGATGCACATTAGTACAGTACTTAAGATAGAACGCTATATGTGGCTAAATAACAGAGTTATGCACCAAAACCATGGTAACAGCAAAAAGTTGGGAATGGATAACAATTAGAGGGAAGCAGATTTAAAATCGGGAGTCCTGATATAAAATATAGGTGTACTGGGTGCCACTAGGACACTCCAAAATTAACATTGCATTAGCTCAGCATTTGGATCAGGCCCTATACATCAAACTTTGGTATCGGCGAAGGAAAATATAGCTACGTCTAGGGATACAGCCCGTACAAGTGTCTTATATGAGCATGTCACATATTATAGATTATATAAATAGCCTAGGCATGGAATATGTACAAAAAAAAATTTAAGAATAAAGTAATAAATTGATTGGTGCTATTCACAATCCAGCAAGTAATCAGTTAAGTTCATCATCAGTAAATTAGAACCATTCAAGGTGGTGCTACACTTCCAATAAATTGCATTACAGCAAAACTTCAAATAGAAAAAGCAAGTGACTGTCACCAGTGATGTAACATCTTTATTGTAGCCCGTTCAGTACGTTTTGTATAAGGCAAGTAAAGGGTGAAAGAAGAATGACAGGCGCCTAGTTCAAGCTGTTTCAGTGTCCTCTGTATTTGATCTGTGGGTCAGGAGTAGTTTTTCTTCCCTTCCTTTGGGACCGACAACAGTTCTTTCTCATTTGCTTCTATATACATATATGAAGATTTATAAGTGTACAATCGGTTGATGCCAATAACTTGGATATAATTTACGGTATATGTAAAACATGAAAGTAATATAAATTTCCTCATTGTAAACTCACTACTGATCCCCCGGTAATAAAAGAGGTTGGCAGCTCCCTACGAGGAATTGGTATCAAATATAGATGGAAAAAAGAGAAAGCCAGATGGCTCAATGGGATTTACCTGGATAGATGATAAATAGCAGGACCAAAGTGAATATAAAGGGGTTTTATAAATTGTAGGTCTCTATAATTTTGATTTTAGTTTTATATATTTCTATTCATTAAAGTTTAATTTTAGGTATGGAGAGGCTCAAATTTGGTTTTAATGTCTCCCTCAAAATGTGTTTTTTTTTCCTGAAAATCGTCTAATTTTTCAGATAATGATTGGAGCAACGGGTCCGCCTGGAGCCAAGGTCAAAGAGGGCGTGGTCCAGCTGTGATGTCATAATGTGTTTGTGTATACATATATATCCGGATTGTCTCCTTGGTCGGCACGGTACCATACCCGGTTTCTTAATGGTTTTATTAGGCACCTAGTATGTCAGATGTTGTTTCTTCCTTCCTCCATTACTTGAGCTGTAAGAGATGTAAAGGATGATGTACAATAAAGTAGAAGTTACATTATTTGTGTGTGCCACTTGTTTTTAATATTTGAAACTGTACATGTGATAGAGTTAGAAGTTACTGTATAGAGCTATTAGTTGGTATCACACCGGGAAATACAGCTCCCGGCGTCCGGCGCAAAACACAAGGGTACAAACAGGGTTGGAAAAAATTTGAAAGGCCCTAACGGTAGGGAGAGGGGAGACTGATCACAACCTGACACTAACCTGTGTCTGCACCTTGGACTTCCTAACGTCCCTAAGTATGTCCTTTGTCCATCCACTGTCGTGTGCCTAGTCCCCAAGCTGTCACCCTGGCTAGTGCAAATGATCGCGTGTGCACTAGCCATCACCACTATTGTAAAACAATACAGGGGAAGGTAGACAGACAGGGGACATAAGAAAATTGGATATTATATTACAAGGCTGCAGTCAGACACCAGGACTGCAGGCAAAGGACTCCAGCAACAGCAACAGACTTCATCCTTCAATGGTTGTCAGTTAAGAAATAATTCTATAAATGGTATCAAGTGATGGAACTTGTGACTATTTAAAGGGAAGGGGAATGGTCACAAACTGGCATCACCTGACCCAGAAACTTCAGGCAAGGAAAGATTCCTTAACTCTTGCTGCACCAAAAGAAAGCAACATCATCTTAAATCTAGAGTCTCACAAGACAATGTGAGACTCAAATCTCAAACCTGTCACAAGTCACCCAAGGACCTCAGACCATCATGACAAGGGCCAGTGTCAGCACTCAGAGCATCTGGGCAAGTGCTGGGGCCCTGATCATCTGGGGGTGGGAACACACGCTGTTGGGGACACAGTCCATGCTGCTTACCTGAAGATGTCCCCTGCCTTTGCACTGCTTCATCCCTCCTACACTGTGTGATTAGCACAGTTTCTGACTACTGGTGACTTATAGTAATAAGCTGGCAGCGATGTCACTATACCCTTCTATGAAGGAGATCAGTGCTACCCCGCAGGTGACGTCACAAGTTCCTGCTGGGGATAGTGACACAGATCTGCTGCTGGCTTATTTCTATTTGTGAGGCAGGTCCTATTTAAGTGATTCTTGATTGAGAACAGCTGTGGCAATAATCTGGCCTAAAGGGCCGTTACACACAATTATATCGTGAATGATATCGTTGCAATATCACTATTTTGGTGACGTTGCAGCGATGTCGACACAACATCGTTGTGTGTGACACGTATCAATGATAAACATTAAGTCGTTGATCGCAGATTTATGGACAAGACCATAAATCTATCGTTGGTCACCCGCTGGGCGCATTTGACGGCATGAGACTAATGATGAACGAGCTCCCAGCAAGCGCTGGGAGCTGGTAACCATGGTAAACATCGGGTATCTAGGCAGCGCACAGTGCCTTGTTACCCAATGTATACCCTGGTTACCAGCCTTCTTCGCTTACAGGCTGGTATCCAAGGTAAACAGCGGGTAAGCAAAGAAGGCTGGTAACCAGGGTATACATTGGGTAACTAGGTGCTGCATGCTGCCTAGATACCTGCTGTTTACCATGGTTACCAGCCTGCTCCCGCTTACCGCAGCCTGGCAGCGTGAGCTAGACATGGTGGAAAGAGTTTTCCACAATGTCGCTGGTCCACTGGTCGCTGGTGAGTCTGCCTGTGTGACAGCTCACCAGTGATCAGTTCACGATGTGGCAGCAATCCACATCGTTGGTCGGATCGCTGCCACATCGTAGCATGTAACAGACCATTTAGTGCGGCTAGGGAAATTGACCTCAGCTTCACAGAGATGTGATAAATAACACAATTAATGTTTTAAGAAGGAAGGCGATCACTTTTCACGTAGGGACCTGTATGTTTTTCCAATATTTAAATTTGTTTAGTTATCTGAAACATTTAAGCGTGACAAACATGAAAAAGAATAAGAAATCAGGTAGGTGGCAAACACTTTCACACCACTGGATATCTAGCCCACGACCTCTATTATATATACGCATCCCGAAGTCTCTATATTACATATATATCTTGCATAAAATCTACATGTAGAGAAAACCAGGCATTACACTTCCAGACCAGGCATCAGTCAACAGCAAGCTCATCAGAAATAGTGGAATAGGAAATTTCCAAAAAGGGTGTTGCACTGTTTCAAGAAGACAGATTAAACATAGGACTGCTCAGAAATACTTATCTGGTACAAAATGGTGGACCATTGTCCTCCTCCCACCCCCCTCCCTGCACCTGTATCTGCACTTTTCTATATATGGAAAACTGGAAATAAAGAACTGAAGTAGTTTTCTTCTGAGCGGTCCTGAGCGGTGATTTTCATGGATATGGACACAGAAAGCCCGAGCCTGCAAAGTACAGACCAAAAGTTTGGATACACCTTCTCATTCAAAGAGTTTTCTTTATTTTCATGACTATGAAAATTGTTGATTCACACTGAAGGCATCAAAACTATGAAGTAACACATGTGGAATTATATACTTAACAAAAAGTGTGAAACAACTGAAAATATGTCTTATATTCTAGGTTCTTCAAAATAGCCACCTTTTTACTATGATTACTGCTTTGCACACTCTTGGCATTCTCTTGATGAGCTTCAAGAGGTAGTCACCGTAAAATGTCTTCTAAGAGTCTTGAAGGAGTTCCCAGAGATGCTTAGCACTTGTTGGCACTTTTGCCTTCACTCTGTGGTCCAGCTCACCCCAAAACATCTCGATTGGGTTCAGGTCTGGTGACTGTGGAGGCCAGGTCATCTGGCGTAGCACCCCATCACCATCACACCTCCTCACTCCATGCTTCACAGTGGGAACCAGGCATGTGGGGTCCGCTGTGCCCAAAATCAGAGCAGTCTCCGATTTTGGGTACAGCAAAAAATTGGACAGAATCGGATCCGACAAATAGGATGGCAATAAGGCCAAATCCGATCCGATCCGTTGCCCATAGGGATACATGGTGGCCAAATTGGATCCGTGATGCAGATTCTTGGACAAAGTGCCTTAGTGTCCGCGCTGCTGCTCCGAGATAAAAAAAACACAGACACGTGAAACACAAACACGTCTGTGTTTCTTTGATCTCGGAGCAGCAGCGCGGACACTAAGGCACTTTGTCCAAGAATCTGCATCACGACCACGGTCACCGTTGGAAGTGCGGTTCCTGCAGCAGCTGCCTATACGCTTTTCTACCAGTTGTGGGTGTCGCAATGACAAAGGTGAGCAATTCCACATCGCTAGGTGAAAATGTCTATTGAGATAAGACCCTATATGCGCATTCTTTTTTCGCAAATTGGATCCGTGGCTCACCGTTTTACAATGAACAGCCACGGATCCCAGAAAATCATAATGTGAAAGTAGCCTTAAAGGGGTCCTCAGACATTCGCCCGGGGCCCACAGAATCCTGGAACCGGCCCTGCTCGTGAAAGTTGGCAACCTGATATCTTATCTAACAAGCAGAGTAGAATAAAACAAGGCAGTAGTAGTGGCAGAAGGCATCATATGCACAATAACATCACTATTGGTAAGTGATGTGGGGGAGTAGCTATTCTCCTTGTGGAGAGCATTCTGCCTGCCAGCTAAGGAGACTTATAGCTGCAACTCTCATACAACCAGATCATAATATCCACACACTGCACTGATGAGGGGCAATCACCCCAAAATGCAGCATCTGCAGTTAGGATTTCTGATCTGGCACAAATCCTAAGTCATATTAAAAGGCTTGTTAAAGAGTCAGTTATGACTTTTAGCATTGCTACCTTTATTAGGTGGCATTAGAATTCATCTACTTGCTCCCTGAAGTGACAATTTGCAAATTAGTAAGGGTGCTTTCACACTGCTATTTTTGAGAATCAGTGGTTGTCCGTTGTAAAACGGATAGCCATGGATCCGATTTGGCCCCTTTGTTATCCTATGGGCACGGATCAGATCCGGCCTAATTGCCATCCGATTTTTGTCGGATCCGATGTGTCCGATTTTTTTCTGTGTGCAAAGTCAGAGACTGCTCCGATTTTAGGCACAGCAAAAAAATCGGACACAAATTGGATCCGACCCCATCTGCAGCCTTTAACATGGGGACCTATGGAGCACGGGTCCAAGAAAACACAGGATAATTTCTTGGACCCAATCTTCGTGTACCAAAACTGCTCTGTACCATCTAATTTCACTTCCGCAATGTATATCCATACATTGCGGAAGTGAAATTAAGTAAAATCAAGGGTTTAAAAATAAAAAAACTCTATTCTCACCTTCCAGCGATCCCCCGGACGCCTCCAGCAAGTTCCGGGTGTTTATAGGACCTGCTGTTACGTCACAACCCGATCAGCTGATTGGGTCACATGACCGGTTACTGCGATAACTCTGGCCATGTGACGCAATGACGCTGCCCGGTTGTGACGTAATGGCAGGTCCTGTAGATACCCGGAGCTTGCTGGAGGCGTCGGGGAATCACTGGAATGTAAGAATAGAGTTTCTTTATTTTTAACCCCTTGCTTTTACTTAATTTCTCTTCCGCAATGTATGGATATACATTGCAGAAGTGAGAGTGCCCCGCACAGCTCTTTCTGTGTCCAGGGCCGTGAAAATCACAGACCCGGACACAGAAATAGCATCTGGAGGTCACCTCCGATGCTGTCCTTTCCTGTCTGTGGGGTCCTGCAAAAAATAGGATCCCTCGGACAGAAAAAAAACGCGATGTGAAACCAGCCTAAACGAGTTGCTTCTCTTGGAAGTTATACAACTAGGATTATATCGGATCTTTCCCATTCATTAGTATAATGGTCAGTGACAATTACCATCCATGTGATTACCAGGATTGTACGGCATTGTGCAGAAATCACCCCCCAACGTATATATGTAAATTATTATGTTACATTGGACTATGAAGCAAATCCTATGGCAACAAATGAATGGCATATGAGGTGTACCTTTAATTCCACCACATACAATGTTAGAGAATAACTTTTTATGTAGTGTGAAGGGTGTATTTACAGGTAGATAATAACAGATGCATAAGTTAGTGTAATTACAGCCAGGAATGACTCCCCTGTGAAGTAAGAAGGCTGTCTGGTATTTACCATGTCTCAAGGTTGAATAGACTCAGACAGTGTACGCAATGACTACACACACTATCATTAGTGCACATTAATCATTAAAACTTCTGATCTTCTTCAGACTCCAGATAAAATTCTTGGGATTTTTGAGCCTTTTATGGGTGTGGTTCCTTTAGGTCAAATTGACATAAAAGGCTACATGATGAAAGCAGTATTATAAAGGCAACACAGCACAGTCAGCTGATCTATAGACAGAAAATATGTGAACTTGTTTTAACACATATGTGTAATTGTTCAGGCAAAGAAGCTTGTGTATACATATAACATATCTGCTGCATTATATGTACTGCTCTCAGACATGTAGCTTTATGCTCCCAGGCTCATTCATGTTAACATGAATAGTACTGTAGATAAACAAGGTGATACCGGTATAATAATAATAATATTATTATGTTGTGCTCTTCTGGTGTCATAATACATGCCTTTAAATCTCAGCATCCATTATAATGAACTAGACAAAGTGTGGCAGTATAACATATTGGTCAGAAGGATTTACCAGCCCTCAGTACTCCAACTTCACCCTCAAGATGCAAAAGTTGTGACATGATCCGTTGATAAATCTTAGGGAATCTCACCCTAAACTCTTGGACCACAAACATACTAAGCCATAAGGACAAAAGTATTGGAACACACCTTATTCCCTGAACTTAGTGTTTTGTTTTTTTTCCAGTCACCTTCATTGCAACAAGTGTAAAAGAACAAGCTCCTAACTATGCTGTCTCTGCCTGTGCAAACATACAAGTGCTTCTCAAATTAGAATATCATCAAGAAGATCATTTATTTCCATAATCCAATACGTAAGTGAAACGCATATATTATATAGTCATTACAGATTGATCTTTTTAAAGTGTTAACTTCTGTAAATGTTGATGATTATGGTTTACTGTTGGCAGCGGATCATTCTGGATACTTTCAAGCGTGTTGACAACAGAACACAGCTTTAATTAGCAATAAACAAGTACAGATATAAGATTTGTATATTCCTGATTCCACAAAGCCTAAGTGTGTCTGTGCAGCATCAGCAGGCTGCTTCTCCTCTCATGCCCAGACTCAGCAAACTGGGTACAGTCACATGGACTTTCCTGTGTGTGAGCCTCTGGGACTGCTTTTTTTAATCTAACTTTATATACAATGCACAAACCTAGCAATAGAACACTTACATACACAGGAATGGAGTTGTTGCACTAAACATACTGTATTCGGATAAAGAGGATAAAGAATGTTCATACCGTGTTAGCCAGTAGATAGAAAAATCTTAGAATCTGAGGGTCCTCAGTGGTTGATAACTTTTAATGGCTAACTAGAAAGATGGTAAACATAGCAAGCTTTCGGGACACTATGGCCCCTTCATCAGCCTGATAATGACACAAGTTATGAAGACACATATATATAAATATATATATATACATACACACACACACATAAAATAAAAATAAAGTAGGCAGGGACAGATAATGTAGTAAATACGACAGGTGACGCAAAGCAGAGTCAGGCCAGGGAGGGGGAAAGGAGCTGGGAAGGTAAGGTAAAGTCAAAATTCCAAGATAAGAGGAACCGATTGTATTATTGTTCTATGATTAGTAGCCTGTGGAGACCTGAAGATTCCCCAGCGAAAGCAGAAAGCCATAAATCGGTGCAAGACAGTTCACACAGGAAGTGTCAACAGTTAATTTCCTCTAAATGGAGTCTGTTTGAAGACATGATATCACCAAAAGCCCTTTCATTTTATATAAAGACCAATCATTTCATGTGTTGGCACCCTCACCGAACAAATTTCTGGGTGGGTAGAAGGTGTTCTCAAACCCCTGGTAAAAGACACCCAGCTACATTCAGGACACAACTGACCTACTGAATAAGCTGTTCCTCTACCAGAAGGAACCACCATGAATGTGTAATCTGTGTACAGCAATATCCCACACCAGGATGGATTAAATACCTGCAAACCCTTCCTTGAAAACACCGGGATTGATGCTGACTCTGTGGTGAAGCTTATAAAGTTTATCCTTATGTACAACTACTTCACATTTGACGACAACCTGTATTTACAAGAGACTGGCACAGCAAAGGGAAGCAAAATGGCACCACAACATGCTAATCTTTTCATGGCTAAGTTTGAAGGTGACTTTTTATCCTCTTGTCCTATCAGGCCTCTAGCCTACTACTGTTATGTCGATGACATTTTAATCATCTGGACAGAGTATGAGCAACAGCTGAAGATGTTCCATGAAAACTTTAAGCAGTTTCATTTCACCATAAGTTTCATTCAAACTTAACATTCAACTACTCCTGCACTGAAATCAGCTTTCTGGACACCATTATTAAGCTACAGAACAATGAAATAGAAACATCCTTGTACCGGAAACCAATTCACCGTTCAACATATCTCCGATGGGACAGTTTTCATCCAAAACACATAAAGAACTCTATTGTGTACAGACAGGCCATCACATACAATCAGATATGTTCCAGCCCTACAAGATAGAGACAATCACCTTGAGGACCTCAGAAAGACCTTTTTGAACCAGGGCTACCATCCGAGAGCAACCGAGAACCAGATTACAAGAGCCACCGGAATATCAAGGAATCATCTTCTACATTACAAAACTAAAGAAGAAAACAACAGAGTTCCTCTCGTAGTCACGGAAACTGCAACCACTCATACAAAAAGAAGCCCAACTAAAATCAATATTTCCGGATCCCACACTCTTGTGTTTTAGACAACCTCTGAATCTAAAAAACATTGTCAGAAGCGCCCTGTCCTCTCCAACAGCAACAGGAATGTTTCCCTGCAACCAGAACACGTGCAAAACCTGTCCATCTGTGATGACAACAGACAAGATAAAGATTCCTGGAACAGATCAGGACTACAAGATCCCAGGTAACTTCAGTTGCATCACAAGCAATGTGGTGTATTTAATTATATGTATCAAATGTCCAACAGGTGGCATGTACGTAGGGGAGACCGGACTAAAATTCAAAGCAAGAATGAATTCTCATCGCCACACAATAAAAGAAAAGCGTATGGATCTACCTGTAGCAAAGCATTTTTCCAGCTCTGACCACAGTGAAACCGATATTAGTCTGCTCATTTTAAAGAGTAACTTCAAATCTCAGAAAGAGAGAAGAATTTGGGAATACAAATTGATAACGACCTTTGACACATTCAAAACAGGATTTAATGCCTCACATCTCCAGATATATATAAGTGATATTGTAAGCGCTATGGTACAATAACAGGACTCGGCTCAATTACGTATTACCTCTCAGCTTTAATGGTTCAGCAACTGGATCCCTTTAGCCACAACGCGTTTCAGCGCCAATTGCGCCTTTTTCAAGTGATGTAATACGTAATTGAGAAGAGTCCTGTTATTGTACCATAGCGCTTACAATATCACTTATATATATCTGGAGCTGCAAATTTCTTCCCCGCCGGGAAGTGTGATACACAGCAGCTTTGGGCTCCAGGACCTGGCAGACGTCACACCACCACTCCCCCTGAGCTGTCACGTGATACCGAGATCCACGGGGAATACACACACATTCCACCATGTCGCTCGGAGCATAACAAGGAGAGCCCAGCTGGGAGAACTACAAACCCTCACTCCAGTTGTGCGGACAGGCACAACATTAGAAGGTGAGCAGAGGGGAATATTGACCGACCCCATAATTTACAGAAAGCAGTTTGGCGCAAACATTTGTGTTTTTGTATTAAATGTCTCACATGGATTCATGCGTTTTTACATAAAATGAAAGGGCATTTGGTGATATGACATCTTCAAACAGACTCCATTTAGAGGACAATGAATTTTGACACTTTCTATGTGAACTGTCTTGCACCGATTTATGGCTTCCTGCTCTCCCTTGGGAAGCTTCAGGTCTCCACAGGCCACTAATCATAGAACAATAATACAAATCGGTTTCTCTTATCTTGGAATTTTGACTTCACCTTACCTTCCCAGCTCCTTTCCCCCTCCCAGGCCTGACTCTGCTTTGCATCACCTGTCGTATTTACTACATCATCTGGCTCTGCATTTTTTTTTTGCTTCTGTATATGTGTATGTGTCTTCAGAATTTCTGTCATTATCAGCCTGATGAAGGGGCCATAGTGTCCTGTAAGCTTGCTAATGCTTACCATCTTTTCAGTTAGCCATTAAAAAGGTATCAACCACTGAGGACCCTCAGATTCTAATATTTTTCTAAACATATTCCAAACACCCCCACCCAACAACTACTTATCCTTTTAGTCCCATTACGGTTCTGAAGTCCTCAAACCTGGCTCTTGGCAATGGTTTTGTCATACCATCAGCTAACATCTTGTCAGACTCGCAATAAACAAACTCTAGTACATCACGTTCCACAAAGTCATGTAAGTGGCAATATTTAACGTCAATGTGCTTAGTCCTTACACTTAACTTCACACTGCTGGCAAGTTTATTACATCCTTGGTTGTCCTCATATACAAAAGTGCCCCAACTGTAATTTTTATTGCTGGAGTTTTGACGAACCTTTGGCTTCTGAGAGCTTTTTCCTTGCCATGCCTGTGTCTCTGGTTCAGGAAGTGTTCTGACCATATAATAAAAGGCGTCTAGCTGGGATACTTTTGTTTGGTCTTTCTGATCTCCTGACTGGAGGTTGACTTGGTTCTTATGTTTCTTCCTTGCTGGCTTCAGAGCTTATCCAGACTTAAGTGTTTTCTTTTTCAGTGTCTGGGTTTGGTGATTGAGATTTTTGTTCTTGTTTCTTGGTTTGAATAACTGGTGTAACTTCATGAAATTTGAGCGAAACAGAGTTCTCATCAATCACTAAGTCTCTGCTGATTGTTACTGTGTTGGTCTCTGGGCGCAGGATTCTGCATCCCTTTTGAAATTAGCTATAGCCCACCAGGACTCCTTTCTTTGCATGTGATTCCTACTTGGAAAGTTTTCCTTTGGGAACATACACAAATGTTTTGCTTCCAAATATCCTGAGGTGCTTCAGGTTAGACTTCTCACAGTTTCATAGCTCATATAAAATTTTATTTGTGGCTTTACCTGGCAGCCTGTTTTGAAGATAGCAAGCTGTCATGATGGCTTCTCCTCAATATGTTGTAGGTAGATTCACATTAAGCAACATAGTTCTGCCACTTTCACAGAGTGCAGTTCTTTCTCTCTGCAATGCCATTCTGTTCTGAGTTGTATGGAATGGTAGTCTGGAACACGATTCCATTCTTTTTCAAAATGGTTTGCACCTTACCACTTGTATATTCAGTCCCATTATCTGCACGCAGGGCTTTTGGCATTTTTCCAAATTTGATAAATACTACGGCAAGATATTCTTCACGTTTCTGTGGAACTTCATCCTTACTGTGAAGCAGGTAGGTGACTGTATATCTGGAGTAGTGTAGTCATAAATAAATGTGAGGAAATATATCTTCTTGCTTGGAGTTTGAACACTCATTGGACTGCAAACATTGGTGAGTATCATATCCAGTGGCTGTGCAGATCTAGTGGTGCTTACTTTAGGAAAGGATTTTTTGGACATTTTCCCTTTAAGACAAGTAGTGCACTTCATTATTTGACTACATTGGTTGATTTCCACACCATTTGCAAGTTGACCTAGCTTCCTTACTGCTTCTGGGTCTCTATGCCCAAGACGTCTGTGCATTACATGGATACAGTTCTTATGCAGATCTTGTCTAGCTCTGTACACTCTCTTTGCATTTTAGCTGATAAAGTTCATTTTGGATTTTTCCTTCTGCAAGAGTGTGACACTTCATTGATATAATGCAGCTGTTGTCTTTAAAAGTAACTACATTCCCTTTTTAAATAAGCTTCTTTACTGACAGAAGATTGCTTTCAAGACTGAGAACATAGAGAACATCCTTTATGGGGATCTTTCTGCTTTGTGCTGAGGAAACTGGACAGTGGAGGTAGCCATCTCCTACTCCTTCTGAAGTCATATATTGATCATTAGCTAAGATGACCTTTTCTGACTTGCTTTCATCAAGGTCAGTGAAGAAATCCTTGTTATTCGTCATATGGCTGCTAGCACCAGAGTCTATACACCATATATGCTTTGCAGATGAGCCTGTACTGGTATTAAATGCAGCTTCAACACATGCAGACTTTTCCTTTACAGCTGTTTTCACCTTTTGATTACTGTTCTGCTTTTTAAGCTGACTCATTCTTGCTTTCCAAATTCTTCAGTCTGCTTTAAGGTGGCCAGGCTTTTAACAGACAAAACATTCACGAGTTTCCCTTAGATTGCTCTTATTTTTAGGAAAGTCCTGTGTCTTTAATGCTGTCTCTGCTTTAGATTTATTACTGCTGCTTACATTATGTGTTTTTCTCTTGAATTCTTCAACAAGCTTGACATATTCTAGAGTGAGCTCATCATCTGGCCGTGCATCAATGCAGTGACAAGGGTGTCATAACTTTCTGGAAGACCACTTAATAGTAGTGCAACAATATGAAAGTCTTTTATTTCTTCTCCAATACTCCTCAGGCGCTACACAATCTCTAGGGTGTTTCTTATATAGTCCTGCATATTCTGGCCATCACTTAGCTTAGACTGGTACAGCATTCTCATGAGATAAAGTTTATTGCTGAGATTTGATCTTTCATGCACTTTCTGTAATTCATCCCACATTTCTTTTGCAGTTGCACACTTGCATTTATGCACAATCTGATCATCATCTACACTGAGGGAGATAGTGCTTTGTGCTTTCTGATCCTTCTGTAGCCAATCATCTGGTAATGGATGAGGCACTTGTTCCTGCGTATATTTCCACGTGCCTTCTCTTATGAGCAGCATCTTCACGTTGAATTTCCAGGATTGATAATTCTGATTGGTGAGACTTTGCACAGATCCATGCATGTGGACATCTTCTCTGTTGCTCTGTGCTGCTTTTGCTTTAGGCTTTTGTTGCTGTATTACTTTTCTGTGTCACTCTGTGCTCTGTGTCACTCCTGGGGTTAATATAATAATATTTTGCAACACTCTCCCCATCGGGGCTCATAACCTAAACATCCTATCAGTATGTCTTTCAAATGTGGGAGGAAACCAGAGTGCCCAGAGGAAACCCACAGAAACATGGGGAGAACATACAAACTGCTTGCAGATGTTGTCCTTTATGAGAATTTAACCCAGGACCTCAGCGCTGCAGTGCTAACCACTGAACAACCGTGCCAGGATATGTGTTAATTTGTGATCTAGAGTGAGTATATGGACTGTGTTATACGGACTTGCGCTGCTTTACAAAGGAGACGGTCAGAAGATGTACATCACAAATGGCTTCTTTATTTTCCGACACATTTCGGAGTCAGACCTGTCTCCTTCTTGGGCGAGTCAACAATGATCTGTGTTAAGCTGAAGTTCTGTGTCATGCAGGGTCCATAACCTGTTGATAGCGGATCATTCAGGATACTTTTAAGCGTGTTGACAATACAACAGAACTTTAATTACCAATAAATAAGTATAGGTTTTGTGGAATCAGGAATATACATATCTTAAGTGTCTCTAGGCAGCATCAGCAGGCTGCTTCTCCTCTCATGCACAGACATAGGAATCTGGAGAGAGTTGCATGGTCTTTCCTATGTGTAATGGCAGCTTTACACGTCCCGATATCGTTCCGATATTGTATACAACGGCACGGGAGCGCGCACTTTTTTGGCACTAATCTAAGATCGCATAGGAGATGTTACACAGGGAGATATCGGCAGGCAACGCAACTGCGATGTATACGCCCCCTCGTTCGAGCGAACCAGGGAACGGCCATTTAACATGGGAGTGAATAGGGAAAGTTGTGCTCCAAATCGTTGTTGGGCTGTCACACAGCACGATCCTGCCAGATCATCCATCCAATATCGGGCAGTTGGAGAGCCTGCCCAATTCTCCAACGATATCGGTTTTGCATCGTTCTTGCATCGAATTGCTCATTTACACCACACAACGCACGAACGATATCGGCGCCAACACACGAACCACGTGACTTTTTATCGTTGTTGGACAACAATATTGGGACGTGTAAAGCGGCCATGAGCCTCTGGAACTGCTTTTTTTAAAAAAAATTTTTATAATATATATTCATGTATATAGCGCTATTAATTCCATACCACTTTACATACATAAGTAATGCTGTCCCCATTGAGGCTCAGAATCTAAAAATCCTATCAGTATGTCTTTACAAGGTGGGAGGAAACCCACACAAACACAGGGAGAACATACAAACTCCTTGCAATTAATGTCCTTGGCAGGATTTGAATCCAGGACCTCAGCGCGGCAAGGCCACAGTGCTAACCACTGTGCCACCAGGCAACCCACTCTAATGTTATAGACAATGCACAAACCTAGCAATAGAAAACTTACATACACAGGAATAGAGTTGTTGCACTAAAAATAGTCCAACACTTACAGCCAATGAAAACCCAAAATTCATTATATCAGAAAATTAGAATATTATACAAGACCAACTAAAAAAGTGTTTTTGTAACTCAAATGTTGGCCCAAAGAAAATTATGTACAGTAAATGCACTCAATACTTGGTCAGGACTCGTTTTGCATAAATTACTGCATCAATGCGTTGTGGCATGGAAGTGATCAGCCTGTGGCACTGCTGAGGTGTTATGGAAATCCAGGTTGCTTTGATTGCAGCCTTCAGCTCTTCTGCATTGTTAGGTTTGGTGCCTCATCTTCCTCTTGAACATACCCCATAGATTCTCCAAAGGTTTAGGTCAGGCAAGTTTGCTGGCCAATCAAGCACAGTGATACTGTGGTTATGCTGGCCAATCAAGCACAGTGATACTGTGGTTATGCTGGCCAATCAAGCACAGTGATACTGTGGTTATGCTGGCCTATCAAGCACAGTGATACTGTGGTTAGTAAACCAGATATTGGTACTTTTGGCAGAGTGGACAGGTGCCAAGTTCTGCTGGATAATGGCATCTCCATCTCCAAAAAAGCTTGTCGGCAGAGGGAAGCATGAAGTGCTCTAAAAGTTCCTGTTGGATGGCAGTGCTGACTTTGGTCCTGATAAAACACAGTAGATCTACACCAGCAGATGACATGGCTCCCCAAACCATCACTGATTGTTGAAAGCAGTTTGGATTGTGGCCTCTCCACTATTCCTCCAGACTCTGAGACCTTGATTTCCAAATGAAATGAAAAATGTACTTTAATCTGAAAACAACAGCTAGGAGCACTGAGAAACAGTACAGTTCTTTTTCTTCTTGGCCCAGATGCTTCAGCAGGCCCGGACTGACAGGCGGGAGATTCTGGACTTCTCCCGATGGGCCGGTGGTTGTGGAGTGGGCGGGGCCACAGCGCCCGCTCCTCCAGCCGCAGGCCAACTTTTCAATGATTTTGCAGCGGCCGCCTGCCACCCGCCGACATGCCGGGTCTGGTGAAGGACGCCGGCCGCTACCTCTTGGCACACAGACTCACACCAGTAGGCGGGCGGGCAGCCCTGACAGCGGCTCTTAAGGAGAGCGCAGGCTGTATAGCACGTTCTTTGTGGGCGGAGAGAGCGCACACTCTGCTCTCCCGCCCAAGATACGGATCGCAGCCACCCAGGCTATTACCAAGTGGGCCCGTGTGCAGGCAGTGGAGCTGGCCTGCAGGCAGCAGTCAGCAGCCTGTGACTGTCACAGTCATAGACTGAGTCGCCTCCTCACTCCTCCTGTGATCTGTCTCAGCTGCGGACCCGGGGGCTGCAGTGCGGGACAACAAGCAAAGCTAAGGCAAGATACCTTCACTTTTATCTGTCTGACGTGAGATGTGTGGGGTGGGGGTGGGGCAGGGCAGACTGCTGTGTGTGTATTTGTGTGTGTTGTGTGTGTAAGACAGGCAGCTGCGTGTGTATTTGTGTGTCTGTGTGTGAGACATGCTGCTGTGTGTTTGTATGTCTGTGTGCGAGGGCAGGCGCTGTGTGTTTGTGTGTCTGTGTGTGAGGACAGTCTGTTGTGTGTGTATTTGTATGTGTGTGAGGACAGGCTGTTGTGCATGTGTGAGTGTGTATGAGACACTCTGCTGTGTATGTGTGTCTGTGTGTGAGACAGGCCGCTGTGTGTGTATGTGTGTCTGTGTGTGAGACAGGCCGCTGTGTGTGTATGTGTGTCTGTGTGTGAGACAGGCCACTGTGTGTGTATGTGTGTCTGTGTGTGAGACAGGCCGCTGTGTGTGTATGTGTGTCTGTGTGTGAGGACAGGCCGCTGTGTGTGTATGTGTGTCTGTGTGTGAGGACAGGCCGCTGTGTGTGTATGTGTGAGTGCGTGTGAGGACAGGCCACTGTGTGTGTGTGAGTGTGTGTGAGGACAGGCCGCTGTGTGTGTATGTGTGAGTGTGTGTGAGTACAGGCCGCTGTGTGTGTATGTGTAGGACAGGCCGCTGTGTGTGTATGTGTGAGTGTGTGTGAGTACAGGCCGCTGTGTGTGTATGTGTGAGTGCGTGTGAGGACAGGCTGCTGTGTGTGTATGTGTGAGTGTGTGTGAGGACAGGCCGCTGTGTGTGTATGTGTGAGTACAGGCCGCTGTGTGTGTATGTGTGAGGACAGGCCGCTGTGTGTGTATGTGTGAGTGTGTGTGAGTACAGGCCGCTGTGTGTGTATGTGTGAGTGTGTGTGAGTACAGGCCGCTGTGTGTGTATGTGTGAGTACAGGCCGCTGTGTGTGTATGTGTGAGGACAGGCCGCTGTGTGTGTATGTGTGAGTACAGGCCGCTGTGTGTGTATGTGTGAGGACAGGCCGCTGTGTGTGTATGTGTGAGTGTGTGTGAGTACAGGCCGCTGTGTGTGTATGTGTGAGTGTGTGTGAGTACAGGCCGCTGTGTGTGTATGTGTGAGGACAGGCCGCTGTGTGTGTATGTGTGAGTGTGTGTGAGTACAGGCCGCTGTGTGTGTATGTGTGAGTGTGTGTGAGTACAGGCCGCTGTGTGTGTATGTGTGAGTGCGTGTGAGGACAGGCCGCTGTGTGTGTATGTGTGAGTGTGTGTGAGGACAGGCCGCTGTGTGTGTATGTGTGAGTGTGTGTGAGTACAGGCCGCTGTGTGTGTATGTGTGAGTGCGTGTGAGGACAGGCCGCTGTGTGTGTATGTGTGAGTGTGTGTGAGGACAGGCCGCTGTGTGTGTATGTGTGAGTGTGTGTGAGTACAGGCCGCTGTGTGTGTATGTGTGAGGACAGGCCGCTGTGTGTGTATGTGTGAGTGTGTGTGAGTACAGGCCGCTGTGTGTGTATGTGTGAGTGTGTGTGAGTACAGGCCGCTGTGTGTGTATGTGTGAGTGTGTGTGAGTACAGGCCGCTGTGTGTGTATGTGTGAGGACAGGCCGCTGTGTGTGTATGTGTGAGTGTGTGTGAGTACAGGCCGCTGTGTGTGTATGTGTGAGTGCGTGTGAGGACAGGCCACTGTGTGTGTGTGAGTGTGTGTGAGAGGCCGCTTTGTGTATTTGTGTGTCTGTGTGTGAGGACAGGCTGCTGTGTATGTGTGAGTGTGTTTGAGACAGACTGTTGTGTGTGTATTTGTGTGTGTGTGAGGACAGGTCGCTGTGTGTATGTGTGAGTGTGTGTAAGGACAGGCTGCTGTGTGTGTATGTGTGAGTGTGTGTGAGGACAGGCCACTGTGTGTGTGTCTGTGTGTGAGGACAGGCTGCATGTGTGTGTTTGAGGACAGGCTGTTCCATGTGTGTGGGGACCGGGGCAGGTTGCTGTGTGTGTGTGTGAGGACTGGCTTCTGTGTGTGGTGATCAGGGCAGGCTGTTGCATGTGTGTGGGGCCGGGGCAGGCTGTTACATGCGTGTGGGGTGCTGGGCAGGCGCTACGTGTGAGTGGGGGCTGAGGCAGGCAGCTACGTGCATGTGGGGGCCGGGTCAGGCAGCTGTGTGTGTAGGGGCCAGGGCAGGCTGCTACGTGTGTGTGGGGGCTGGGCAGACTGCTACATGTGTGTGTGGGGGCCGAGACAGACTGCTGCATGTGTGTGGGGGCTGGATCAGGCTGCTACATTTGTGTGGTTGACTGGGTAGGCTGGTGCATGTGTGTGGGGCTGTGGCAGGCTGCTACGTGTGTGTGTGTGTGTGTGTGTGTGTGTGAGAGGGCAGGCTGCATGTGCGTATGTGTGTAATCCTCAGTATCTGTATTATTCTGTATATATACTCTGCACAGTACCACTTCTCCTGTCCTGTATACTGGGTGTAATCCTCAGTATCTCTATTATTCTCTATATATACACTGCACAGTACCACTTCTCCTGTCCTGTATACTGGGTGTAATCCTCAGTATCTGTATTATTCTGTATATATACACTGCACAGTACCACTTCTCCTGTCCTGTATACTGGGTGTAATCCTCAGTATCTGTATTATTCTGTATATATACACTGCACAGTACCACTTCTCCTGTCTTGTATACTGGGTGTAATCCTCAGTATCTGTATTATTCTGTATATATACACTGCACAGTACCACTTCTCCTGTCCTCTATACTGGGTGTAATCCTCAGTATCTGTATTATTCTGTATATATACACTGCACAGTACCACTTCTCCTGTCCTGTATACTGGGTGTAATCCTCAGTATCTGTATTATTCTGTATATATACACTGCACAGTACCACTTCTCCTGTCCTGTATACTGGGTGTAATCCTCAGTATCTGTATTATTCTGTATATATACACTGCACAGTACCACTTCTCCTGTCATGTATACTGGATGTAATCCCCAGTATCTGTATTATTCTGTATATATACACTGCACAGTACCACTTCTCCTGTGCTGTATACTGGGTGTAATCCTCAGTATCTGTATTATTCTGTATATATACACTGCACAGTACCACTTCTCCTGTGCTGTATACTGGGTGTAATCCTCAGTATCTGTATTATTCTGTATATATACACTGCACAGTACCACTTCTCCTGTCCTGTATACTGGGTGTAATCCTCAGTATCTGTATTATTCTGTATATATACACTGCACAGTACCACTCCTCCTGTCCTGTATACTGGGTGTAATCCTCGGCATCTGTATTATTCTGTATATATACACTGCACAGTACCACTTCTCCTGTCCTGTATACTGGGTGTAATCCTCAGTATCTGTATTATTCTGTATGTATACACTGCACAGTGCCACTTCTCCTGTGCTGTATACTGGGTGTAATCCTCAGTATCTGTATTATTCTGTATATATACACTGCACAGTACCACTTCTCCTGTCCTGTATACTGGGTGTAATCCTCAGTATCTGTATTATTCTGTATATATACACTGTACAGTACCACTTCTCCTGTCCTTTTTTCAGAGAGGTGGTTTTGAACTTTGATTTTCAGCATTTAAATGTTGCTTAATTTGATTATCCCTAATATGGAGTCATCACTTCCTTTCTGTACAGGTGATGACTTTCCCTTCACTGTGTATCTGACTGCTGGGACTCCACAATCCTGAGAAATGTGGCTTTGTGGATCACCATGTGAATGGAGATGTGGTAGATTGTACACTCTGCTGCACCATTCACATGTGGCTCTTCAAATAACTCCTTTAAGAAAGTGATGAGGCCACGGCAACTTAAAGGGAATCTGTCCGCTCCATAAAGCCCCCAGACTATCACTACCTGTCCCTGCACCTTCCGATTACTACTGTAACTATCCCTTTCTGTGCTAAATGTGCCCTGTGACTGTGTAATAAAAGCTTTTTATCACTCACTCATTAGTATGATAATGAACAGGGGGCTACCATTGCTAGACCCCTGGGCGTTCTCTCTGTGTCCCATGGCCGCCTCCTGTATAGTCTATCATGCTCCGATGGGCGTGATGTTGACATCCAAATGTGCACCCCCGGCCCCCAGCCTGGCTAGCTCCGCTCTGCAGAATGGTGGGTATGACGCCAAGTGTTGTAATTTCCAGTACTCATCCACAGAGCTGCGCATTGCGCATGCTCTGTGGAGCATATTATGTTAGCTCATCACAGATATCATCACAGATGAGCTGACGTAATGTGCTTCGTAGAGCATGCGTACTGTGCAGCCTGAAGTCCAGCCTGCGGAGTGCCGGAAATGATGCGTTTGAGTGATAAAAAGCTTTTATTACGCAGACACAGGGCACATTTAGCACAGAAGGGATAGTTAGAGAAGTAATAGGAAGATGCAGGGGCAGGTAGTGATAGCCTGGGGGGCTTAATGGAAGTGACAGGTTCTCTTTAAAAGCAAACTTCAATGATCGGGGCTAATGGGTGATATAGTGTGTGGGCTGGTGGGGTTTGTTTTCCAGGGCTGCTTTCTGGTCCCAGTCCAACCCTGTGCTTCAGCGTTGTCTATTGGTCATGAGTGGCTTGACACAAGGAATGCGATAGTTGTAGCCCATGTCCTGGATACGTCTGTGTGTGGTGGCTCTTGAAGCACTGACTCCAGCAGCAGTCCACTCCTTGTGAATCTCCCCAAAATTTTTGAATTGCCTTAATGTAACAATGCTTTCGAAGCTACAGTTATACACGTTTCCTCTGCACCTATTTCTACCACATTTTTTCCATTATTATGCTTGGATACAGCACTCTGAACAGCCAGCTTCTTTAGCAGCACCAATACTCTGGAACGGATTACCAAGAACAATTCAATTAATTCCCAATACCCATATATTTAAGCGGGCCCTAAAAATGCATCTCTTTAGACTGGCCTATCACCTCACCTCACTTGCCTAAAGGCCCAGTTACACACACAGATAATTGTGCAGAGACTGTTCACAGATCTCTGGTTGCAGTGAAATCATGGACACATTGTTACATTTTGTGGCCGTGTACAAATGGAACAATGTGTCCATGATTTCTGCGAACAATCTGTGCACAATTATGTGTGTGTGTGTAACTGGGCCTTAACTATTCCCATCTTCCCTTTTCCAAATCTGTCACCTTGTGTCATCTGTTTCCACCCTCCATGCACTCAATAGCACTTTATCTGTACTTGTACAGATCCCGGCTGTTGACCGGCTCATGCAGCATTAAATTAATCCTCTATTTATCATATTGATGGCTGGATTGTATATGATGGCACTTCTTACAATTACCTTTTGTGCCTCCCCTATTTCCTCATAGATTGTAACCTTGCGAGCAGAGACCTCACTCCTCGCGGTTTCTGAATTTTTTTTGGTATTGTCTCATTGTTTGTATATGTCCCCTCTGAATTGTAAAGTGCTGCGGAATATCTTGGCGCTATATAAAATTAATAATATTTACAATTTACATCATGACCTGCCTCTCATAACAGTAGATATATTCTTTAGATTTACCTCCACTTAGACTAGCGACAATATCTAGCATACAACACTGTCAACAATACTCTTTCACTCTTTCCAGTTTTATGTTGTCTACACCTTCCCTTATCCTAAAGGTCCATAATGCCTAAACCCCAACCTCAGAACAATGACAGCAAGTTGTGAGGATCGCAAAGGTTTCTTCTCTTATGGTTTCTTGCCCTTGCCTGGCCCACAAGGGTCTGGGGTACTCAGGTCTCGGGCGGGTCGGGTGCAGGGATGTCACGGGTGGTCGGTGCCCGAGCCTGTGCCCTTGCGGTGACAATGAAAAGAAGAAAAAGAAAAGTAATAAAGTGTATGAAGTTTGTGACGCCACCTGTAGATGCAGTGATGGCACCGACACTGCTGCAGACCTCCAGGGGGAAATGGATGGCAGCAAGGTTTTGTAGCTCCCTACAGGTAGAGCAGGGTCCCCCGAGGCAGTGTAGTGTAGAATGGTGGAATAGGGCAGTGCAGTCTCTGCTTTGAGACTGGAATGTCACAATTCACCAGGAAGAAACACAGACACTTGCTTGCTCTGCACGGGTCTTTACTCCATTTACCTTCAGCTTGTACACGGTTCACAGACGTTACGGCTTGGGTAGTGATCCAGGTGTCATAGGAGGAAGCAATGTCTCTCTGAGGCTCCAGTGATGTTCCTTCTCTATACTTGCTCTGTCTTAACTATGTGCTGCCCTGCACGAATCCCACTTGTTGAATGAGGCCCGTCAGATGATATGGGAACCCTCTTTCTCTCCAAAGGGAACCCAACCCAGTCTAGCGCTTCTGGTGGAGACCGTGCTTGATTTGGGTGATTGGATCGTGCTCCTATGAAGACATCGACAACGCCGGTAATTTGTGGTTCAGGGATGGACCTCTGATCCACGTCGGAGCCGGTACCCTGCTTCGGACTGGGCCAGGGTGATTCAGTTACCCTCTATCTGCCCCTTTCTCTTCTGGGTCACCAGGTTGAGGTGCCCTTCCCATTACTTCTGTTCTGTTTCTACTTCTCTTCTCAACTCTGCTCTCAGGTTCTCGCTCTCTCAACTACTACTACTCTTTTTCCTGCTTTCCCCACTCACTTTATAACCTAGCTCTCCTCCCACCAGGACCGGTTATCCTAATAACGAGCAGTCTGATTGGTCCCCTATCACTAGGTGTGTGTGTGTGGTATGGAGCTTCAGGCTTCTCTTACCCCCTACCAAGACAAAGCATACTGCACCTTCTGTTAGGGGTGCAGTACCCTTTTGTAGCGTGCTGACTAGCGGCACGCTACACCCTTATTACCCAATACTTCTTTTCATGAAATGCCATGTAAAGGAAGCTTGAAAGAAAGTTGAGGCGGTCTAATTAGGAGCGCTAAGGCAGTTGAGCAAAATTTGAGAGGAAAAATTGAAAAAGTGGTTAAACCTATATTTGCCCTCTACAGGAGGGGGACTGTCTGGCAGGATAATAGTTAACTCACTTCTAACTTGGATGGCTAAAGGACCTGTGTGATGTAACGATCATGTGACCATAGTGGGCGGAGCTAAGCCAGTAAACATATTATGTTCTATGAGAACTTAGCTCCGCCTATTGTAGTCACATGGTTGTGACATCACACCAGGTCTCCCAACATGTTCTAGCACAAGGCTGAAATGTTAACTATTAACCTGCCAAACAGTCCCCGTCCTCCAAGCTGGAGACTGACTGCCTCATTACATAAGGAAATGTAAGTGTATAAATGCTTTTTTTTCACCTTTCAAATTACACTATGAGCTCAGACAGGGAGGATTAGAATAGTATTATGGAGCTGCAGGTACAGATAGTGATAGCTGGGGAGGCATAAACTAGCTGACAGGTTCCCTTTAAGTACTTTAATTTTACAAATTAGGTTATGTGAATAATACTATTCAGGGCTGGTTAGGCAGGGAAGTTAGTTAAATAGATAGGAATGCTGCTAGGTTGGAGTTTTAAAGGGACACCTTTAACTCCAAATTAATAAAAAAAAAAAAAAAAACATAGAAGCTATTACACCGGGAGAAGGTGCACCTATCAGGACTGTCCTAACCTGTCTCCAGCATTAAAACCTTGCCATATGTCTCATTGTTACATTGAACTAGAAAGGCTGCAGTAAAAATGTGGTGCATGTTTAGGGCAGCTGATGCATTGCCACTGAAGGAGGCTGGCTTAGCTACAGTAAGAAGCCGATCAGCCGGCCCTCTTCATAAACAGTACTGATGACATTAAAGGAAATGCGGTAATGTGTTGACCATAAATCAGAAGTGGACCTGCTGGGGTCAGGGGCTGAAGATTGGGACAGCTTTGGCAACAAAAGTAGCAACTTCTATTTATTTGGATTGAGAACAGATGTAAAGGCTCCTCTTTAAACCATTTATTATAGGTTTGTCATTTGTAGTGTAACATCTGGATGACAGATGACAAAACAGATACTAAAAAACTAAGATAATTATAAAGCCTCCGGGGACTAAACCTTAAATTGTGTCTGGGGAGGGGGGGTGACATTTGATTTGACCATTACTTTTACATTACTTTGCAGGTCACTCATTGCAGCCAACTAAAAGATCATATGCTTTCTATATATTAGGGAACTTTGGCAGTATGTAAGCTTGCCATGTTGCTCCAATATTATCATAACCTTGACATGATACAGATGCGTGTGCGTTTCTTTATGGGAGACAAATGTTTGCAATTATCAGCAATTTTGTTCTGCAGATAAAAGAACTGATGAAACTTATAATCTGCCCCAATGTGATTACTAAATTAAGATGAAAAATACTTTGTCTTGCTTGGAAGTAACACTTGTTTGAAAATATTATAACTCACTGACAATAGTTTATATAGAAATGTACATTTTGCTGGAGTCAATACAGTAATTAGGGATCAATGGATGGATATTATTCAGGTCAGCAGTGGTTAGCCCTGTTGCTTTAGAGCACTGGGGTTCTGGGTTCAGTGCCACTATGGACAACATCTGCCAGGAGTTTGTATGTTCTCTCTGTGTTTGTGTAGGTTTCCTACAGGTTCTCCCCTTTCTTTCCACACTTGAAAGACATACTGATAGGAAATTTAGATTGGGAGTCTCAATGGGGATGTATGTAAAGCGCTCTGGAATTAATGGTGCTATATAAATGAATAATTATTATATTACCGGTACTCATTTTTTTGCTTTATACAATGACAGATGCATATTTAATAATTGCATATTGTAGTAAAAAACAAAAAAAAAAAAACACCATATACAGTTTTGTGCTACCGGTAGTTATTTTAGAATGTTGGCTGAGGATTTGTAGTATCCAATTGATTTTCCGTTTTTGCGCTTTCATTTTTCTTCCCCTTATTCTAAGGGTACCATTACACGTCGCAATATCGCAATGTAGCATAGATCAAAAGTCACGTGGTATGGTAGTTGCAGTTGATATCGTTCGTGCGTTGCATCCTCTACCAGGGCAATGCGACTGCAATAAATCACAGGGACGATATTGCATGAAGATTGTGCAAGCCCTTCAACCGTACAATGTTGCATATGCGATCTGGCATGATCGTGCTGTGTGACAGCGCAACTATGATGTAGAACGCAACTTCCCCTATTCACTACAATGTTAATGCTCGGACGCAGGGTTGCTCATACCCAGCACACAAAAGTCGCGCACAACATCTTAGTTGCGTTGCCTGCCGTTATCTCCCTGCGTGACATCTCCTATGTGATCTTGGACAAGTGGCAAAAAGGTGCGCGCTCCTGTGAAATCGTATGTGATATCGGAACGATATTGCGACGTGTAACGGTACCCTAAGAGCCATAACGATTTTATTTTTTTGTCTACTGTTAAGTGAAGATTAACATATCCAAAGACTTATTGATAACTTGTATTGCAAATCTGCTTGAGGTCACAAGGCCCCTTTACATGCACAGATAATTGTGCATAGATTGTTCGCAGATCTCTGGTTGCAGTGAAATCATGGACACATTGTTCCATTAGTACACAGCCACAAAATGGAACAATGTGTCCATGATTTCACTGCAGCCAGAGATCTGCAAACAATCTCTGCACAATTATCTGTGTGTGTAACTGGGCCTTCAGACACACGGGCGTTGAAATCAGAAGAGTGCAATGCGAGAAAATCTCGCATTGCACTCTGACCAATGTTAATGAATGAGTGAGAACAGATGAGCGTTTGTCTACAGCTATTTTCTCAGATTACAGATGAGAAAAAAGTAGCAACATGCTGTGAGTGGATGCGAGTCTCCTGCGAGACTTACCAATGCAAGTCAAAGGGTGCGATAAAAAAAAAAAAAAAACAGGACACTGACAGCATTTTTAGCATGGTCTTTCCCATGCTGCAAAATAGAATAGACAGATCCGAATAGCTAGAACATCTTACTAGTGTTCCGCTGCTGCTTCTGAGGCCGTTTATTAAGCTTCATGCATATTCACTGCAGTGATCGGCAACAGCCAATCACAGACGCTCACTTTCTGTGAGAACCTCTGTATTTGGCTGTTGCAGTGAGAATGCATTTCCATAATCTGGACAGTGATTGTGCTTTTTTGCCATATAATTTAGTGTATGGCAAACAACTTGCCATCATAGTATGTTAAATAAATAAATTAATAAAAGAAAACGCATAGGGCTTCTCAGTATATATCAGTCTTGCCTAGTAAAAGCGGACAGCTGCGAGCTGCCACCCTCCGCTGCCTAATTTTACCTTGGCTGGCAAAAAAATGCATGGGTTCTGCCCTATTTTTAATTGTCAATCAAGGTAATACTAGGCAGCTCGGGGCTGGAATTCACAGAGGGGTGAGGGCCCATTGTTTTAGCCCTCCATGCTAAAGAATAGCAGCTGCCCCTGAAAATGGCTCATTTATTGTAGCACCATTTCCACCCGCTTTACCAGGCTCTTCCAGCAGCCCTGAAGAGCATGGTAAAGCGCATAGAAATGGTGCTAAGATGAGTGGGCCATTTTCAGGGGCGGCTGCGGGCTGCTATTGTTTAGTGTGGAGAAGCCCTAAAACAATAGGCCCTCACCCTGCTGAGAATACCAGCCCTCAGCTGCTTAGTTTTACCTCAGCTGGCAATTAAAAATAGGGCAGAACCAATTCATTTTTTTTGCCAGCTAAGGTAAAATTAGGCAGCCGACAGTGGCAGCTGTCTGCTTTCACTGAGCTAGATTGAAAAATAAGGCAAAGCCCTGTGTGTTTTTTTTCTGAATATTTAACATAATATGACAGCAGGTTGGTTGCCATACACTAAGGCAGGGGTCTCAAACTCGCGACCCGAGGGCCGCATGCGGCCCCTGGGGCTTCACTATGCGGCCCGCGGCACCTTGGACAACTTAATGATGCATTGCCCCAGTGCAGGGGGCCGCTGCAGTCCCCGCTGTGTGGTGACTTCTGTCCGCAGCACTAACAAGCTCTGCCACTCAGCAAGATCAATGCAAGCTGCCAGCCAATGAGAGGCCCGCAGCTGATGGCAGAATATGACGTCACCTGCAGGCCTCTGGCTGGGAGATTGCATTGATCTTGATGAGCAACAGAGCTTGTCTGAGCGGCGGCTGGAGGAAGTCTTAGCACAGCGGAGGCCGGAAGTCAGTACAGTGGGGACCGCGGTGGCCCCCTGCACTGGAACGATCCATCATTAAAGTGAGAAAAGTGTGAGTGTGTGTGAGAAGGTGTGTGTGTGAGACTGAGTGTGTGAGTGAGGATGTGTGTATAAGAAAGTGTGTGCGAGTTTCAGTGTGTGTATGAGTGTGAGTGTAAGAGTGTGTATGAGGATGTGTGAGAGTGTGTTTGAGAGTATGTGTGTGTGGGGGGGTTTGTGTGTGAGTGTGATAGAGTGTGTATTTGAGTGTGTAAGAAGGTAAAACAGGATGGGGGGGCATCACTATAAAAGTAGATCAGGATGGGGGGGCATCACTATAAAAGTAGATCAGGATGGGGGACATCACTATAAAAGGGGATCAGGATGGGGGACATCACTATAAAAGGGGATCAGGATGGGGGACATCACTATAAAAGTAGATCAGGATGGGGGACATCACTATAAAAGGGGATCGGGATGGGACATCATCACTAAAGGGGATCAAGATGGGGGACATCACTACTAAAGGGGAATGGGAAGGGGGACATCACTAGAAAAGGAGATCAGGAAGGGGGACATCACTACAAAAGGAGATCAGTGTGGGGACATCACTACAAAAGGGGACCATGATCGATGGGGGACATCACTAGAAAAAGGGATCAGGATGGTGGACATCACTAGAAAAAGGGATCAGGATAGGGATCATCACTAGAAAAAGGGATCAGGATAGGGGACATCAGTAGAAAAGGACATTACTACAGGATGGAGACATTACTACAAGAAAGGGATCAGGACTTGTACTTTACTACATTGAGCAAGAAATTCTGGTATTACTAAAAATATCACTTAGTCCTACAAGAGATGCGGCCCCCCGCTATAAATGTTTTTCTATGTGCGGCCCACCAACCCAGCTGAGTTTGAGACCCCTGCACTAAGGTGTATGGCAACCAAGCACAATCACTGTCCAGATTGTGGAAAAGCAGTCTGACTGCAACAGCCAATCAGAGAGGCTCTCACAGAGTATGAGCATCGGATTGGCTGTTGCCAGTCAGTGCTGTGAATATACATGATTCTAAATGGGCATCCCTGGAAGCAGCAGCGGAGAGACTGGTAAGCCAGATCTAGCTATTCCTACCATCTATCCTATCTATCTAATCTATTCAATCTATCTATCCTATCTGTCTGTCTACTCTTTTCTAACTTTATACAGCATGGGAAAGACCATGTTAAAAACACATTGCACACGAACACCACAAGGGTTAAACATCTGATAGATTTATGATTCATCATCACATCTGAAGAATTTTTTTTTTCAGAGATGGCTTAAGACACCGGGTTTACATATAAATTAGTGTCATAAAAACTTTTACATCACTAAGCCTGGTTAATAAAAGATCCCCTCCAGACTCTGTTTTATTTATTAACTAGTAAAAAGGCCCGATGCAATTGCATCGGGAGCGCGGTGAAATGAATTGTGTGTATACAGGCGGGTGAGTGGCTAGCAGAGTATACATGGGGCTCTGCAGGTAGCAGACTATACAGGTGGGTCTGTGGGTAGCAGAGTATACAGACTGCTCTGAGGGTAGCAGATTATACAGGCGGCTCTCTGGGTAGAAAAGTATACAGGCGGCTCTGTGGGTAGCAGAGTATACAGGCGGGTTTGTGGTTAGCAGATTATACAGGCGGCTCTGTGTGTAGCAGAGTATAGAGAAGGCTCTGTGGGTAGCAGAGTATAGAGGCGGCTCTGTGGGTAGCAGAATATAGAAACGGCTCTGTGGGTAGCAGAGTATACAGGCGGGTCTGTGGGTAGGAGAGTATACAGGTGGCTCTGTGGGTAGCAGAGTATAGAGGCGGCTCTGTGGGTAGCAGAGTATAGAGGCAGCTCTGTGGGTAGCAGAGTATAGAGGCAGCTCTGTGGGTAGCAGAGTATACAGGCGGCTGTGTGGGTAGGAGAGTATACAGGCGGCTCTGTGGGTGTCAGAGTATAGAGGGGGCTCTGTGGATAGCAGAGTATGATGTGGCGGGAGGCTGGAGGAGTGAGGGGAGCAGAGGCTGGAGGGGTGAGGAGAGCAGAGGCTGGAGTGGTGAGGAGAGGTCCAGATGGAGGGGTGAGGAGAGGTCCGGCTGGAGGGGTGAGGAGAGATGCGGCTGGAGGGGTGAAATCACCGCTCGGCGGCAGGACGTGGCTGCGTGCTGGGGCTGATTGCAGCCCCAGTCACACGGCATTGTCCTCTGCGGCGGGTTGGGTGATGCAGAGAGGGATCAGTTCTTGCCCTCAGGTCACACATGTGACCTGAGCGGAAGGAGCGGATTGGGCGGTGTGTGGTAAAGACAGGACGGTCATCCGATTGGTCTAGGACGCCAAGTCCTGGGCAATGGGATGGGCATCCTGTGTGTACAACACAGCGCCCAATCCGCTTGCAGGGGCGGCGGGGGCAGGCAATGGGAGTGAGCGGGGTGTGTCAGGCTTTGCAGGCTGACACGGTCCGCTCACTCCCATTGGCTGTTGCCGGCCACAGGACGACGTCCCTGGCTCCCGGCACCCGGCCACAGCCCGTAGACCGCTACTCCACCAGCATGGCGACATTGAGAGCCCAGCGGTGAGAGAGTGGCGAGGGGCGGAAGGCTCCGGCGGCATCCGGGCAGCATGGACCTCGCGGAGGGCGCGAGGGCGGTGGTGATGGAGCGGGGCCGATGGTTGGCAGGATGGCAGCGGTGTCAGGTAGTGCGGCTGAGGATGGAGGAGGCTGAGAGGATGGAGGAGGCTGTGAGGCTGGAGGAGGCTGTGAGGCTGGAGGAGGCTGTGAGGATCTAAATGTCCATTTATTATACCTTCTGGATGAGAAACAGTCAGATTTTTCATACACTTGCGTGTTTCCAGCCTAAGAAGAATACTGCATCTTTAATTGCTAATATGTGACAAGTAACATACTTAAACAGGAAAAGGTGAAGTGATCAGCTATTTGCTAATGCACTTTGTATTTAAAGGAAAGAGGAAGTGTATGTTATCTGTAAATGTTTTAATCTATATTATAGTGCTAATTGATGTAATCATATAACCAATGAAGTAGCGGCTTGGTATACAACCCCTGGCAAAAATTATGGAATTACCTGGCTCGGAGGATGTTCATTCAGTTGTTTAATGTTGTAGAAAAAAAAGCAGATCACAGACATGGCACAAAACTAAAGTCATTTCAAATGGCAACTTTATGACTTTAAGAATCACTAAAAGAAATCAAGATAAAAAATGTGGTAGTCAGTAAGGGTAACTTTTTTCAGACCAAGCAGAGGGAAAAAATTATGGCATCACCCTGTAAATTTTCATTCCGAAAACGAACACCTGCATCAAATTAGATCTGCTCGTTAGTCTACATCTAAAAAGGAGTAATCACACCTTGGAGAGCTGCTGCACCAAGTGGACTGACATGAATCATGGCTCCAACACGAGAGATGTCAATTGAAACAAAGGAGAGGATTATCAAACTCTTAAAAGAGGGTAAATCATCACGCAATGTTGCAAAAGATGTCTGTTGTTCACAGTCAGCTGTGTCTAAAATCTGGACCAAATACAAACAACATGGGAAGGTTGTTAAAGGGAAACATACTGGTAGACCAAGGAAGACATCAAAGCATCAAGACCGGAAACTTAAAGCAATATGTCTCCAAAACAGGAAATGCACAACAAAAGAAATACGGCACGGTGGCTCAAGTGGTTAGCACTGCAGCCTTTGCAGCACTGAAGTCCCGAGGTCCTGGGTTCACTTCCCACACTAAGGACAACATCTGCAAGGAGTTTGTGTGTTCTCCCCGTGTTTGCGTGGGTTTCCTCCAGGCACTCCGGTTTCCTCCCACATTGTAAAGACATATGGATAGGATATTTAGATTGTGAGCTCCAAGAGAGACAGCATTGCTGATGTATGTAAAGTGCTATGGAATTAATAGCGCTATATAAATGAATAAATTATTATTATTATTATTATTATTATTATTATTATTATTATTAAATGAGGAAAGAATGGGAGGAAACGAGTCAATGTCTGTGACCAAACTGTAAGAAATCGCCTAAAGGAAATGGGATTTACATAATGATGGCTTATATTTAGCTTTTCTGTAACACCTAAACATAAAAAAACAAGGTTACAATGGGCTAAGGAAAAGCAATCGTGGACTGTGGATGACTGGATGAAAGTCATATTCAGTGATGAATCGCGAATCTACATTGGGCAACGTGATGATGCTGGAACTTTTGTTTGGTGCTGTTCCAATGAGTTTTATAAAGATTACTGCATGAAGAGAACAGGCAAATTTTCACAGTCATTGATGATATGGGGCTGCATGTCAGGTAAAGGCACTGGGGAGATGGCTGTCATTACATCTTCAATAAATGCCCAAGTTTACATTAATGTTTTGGGCACTTTTCTTATCCCATCAATTGAAAGGATGTTTGGAGATGATGAAATTATTTTTCAAGATAATAATGCATCCTGCCATAGAGCAAAAACTGTGACAAAGTTGAAAGAAGACACATAAGGTAAATGTCATGGCCTGCAAATAGTCCAGATCTCAATACAATTGAAAATCTTTTGTGGAAGTTGAAGAAAATGGTCCATGACAAGGCTCCAACCTGCAAAGCTGATCTGGCAACAGCAATCAGAGAAAGTTGGAGCCAGATTGATAAAGAATACTGTTTGTCACTCATTAAGTCCATGCCTCACAGACTGCAAGCTGTTATGAAAGTCAGAGGTGGTGCAACAAAATACTATAGATGTATTGGAGGAGTGTTCTTTTGTGTGTTTATTTTTTATGATTCCATAATTTTTTCCCTTTGCTTGGTCTGAAAAAAATTACCACATACCCACATAACCTGGTAGGCATATGCGGTGGGGGAAAAGTAAGTGATTGAAAGATCATATTGTCCCTATGACGTGTCCGCTGTGTAAACAAGGTCTGGAGCTTGCCATCTCTGCTGACGACCGGCAGATCACATGTGTAGTAGACACTCCATTTTCCATCAAGAGAACTGGTTATCCTGTGCTCTCACCACTGTTTCCAGAATTAGAGTGATAGAAATCAGACATCTGCACGACCCGGCAGACATTCCCTTACAGTGTCTGGTGACCAGAGGTAGTTTGGAGGGGTGTGAGATCATAGCCAAATTGTATGTGTTCAGTTTGGGTTTTGATTTGTAATATAGGAACCAATCAGTTAATAGGTAATCAGTTCAAAGCAAGAGATTTGGTGGCAAAAAGAGACCAAGGCGTATGTGAAGAATACAAAAAATTGCTAGTTTGTCCGGTGAAGGATGGTTACATGAAAGAAAATGGAAATATGTTTTGATGAATAAGAAAGGGCTTTGAAGAATCGGAAGGTCCTGAAAGATGTGGAGGCTTGGTATAGAACCACAAAGGAGGTTAACAAGAGATTGTAGATTGAAACATGCGATTTTGAGACTGGTAAATATACATACAAACCACAGCCTGACAAAATGGCAATGGTGGATGCCACCACTCCCACACAAACTAACACAAACTCTGGCGACCATTATACCAGTGAAACCCCAAAGGGTTGGACATGTGTAGTGTGTTAAACACAGAATGCTAACTGGAATGAGATATGTATAATTTATTGATCACCACCCCGCATAAACCCACATTTCTATATTTAGTCATAAACATAGATGGTACCCCATACACTCTGAAAGAGGGTACGCTGACTTGCCCTTTAACTGCCGTTTCAAAACAGGCTGTGTAAAATTTCCTCATTGCAACACAGGGTGTCAAACTTTCCAGTTAACAGCTATATTGAAACAGAGTAGCAACCACCCCCTTCTCAGAACAGAGTGCATCCACTTCCCCTTTTGCCACCATATCAGTACATGATGTGCTAACTTCCCCCTCAGCAGCCATCTTGAGACAGGGTGCATCCACTTCCTATTTTTGCCCAGCAGCCATCTTAGGCCCAGTAACTTCCCCTTCAGCAAATATTTTAAAACAGGGTGGGTCTACTTTGTCTTACAGCTCAATAGCCATGTTAGCCCCTCATTTTGGGGTAGGTACGCTGTTTTGATCGTCTGTTACTTTTTTGTGTTAGAGTGACTGAAAAACCGTAATTGTGGTATTTCGATTTTTTTTTTACATTACTCCATTTACTAATCATATTAATCTATTTTATATTGTGATAGATTGGACTTTTTTATTATTCAGCGATATCAATGTGTATTTTTTTCTTTCCTAATTGTTAATAAGGGAAAGGGGGATGATTTGCACCTTCATAAAAATCTATATATATATACGTATATACATATATATATTTATCATTTATTTTTCATATTTTTTTCTGATCAGTGAAGGCAGGGCCGGCGTCCACACCCAGCGCACCGGGCAAGTGCCGGAGCCCGGCACTGCTTGGGGGCCCGCGCAGTCTGCTGCAGGACAGTGTCCCCCACCCTGCTTCCTTTGATGGCTATGGGCCCCTGGGAGCTGTGTATCTGCCCCTGACAGGGGCCCACGGCCCCCTGTGCCCTCCCCCCCCCCAATTTTCCCCTCCTAACCTGTTTGGGAGATGGCCGCTGATCACAGAGCCTGACTGTGAGCCCAGAGTAAAACTCTTTGATCTCCTGCACTGCACTTCCTGCGGGAGACCATAGAGATATGCTCCCGGCTCACAGTGAGGCACTGTGATCAGCGGCCATCTGCCACACAGGTTAGGAGGGAAAGCATGGGGAGGAGTGCACAGGGGGCCTGAGACCCCTGTCAGGGGCAGATACACAGCTCCAAGGGGTCCACAGCCATCAGAGGGAGTGCACAGAGGGTGGGGGCACCTGTCAGGAGCAATACACAGCTCCCAGGGGCCCACAGCCATCAGAGGGAGCACATAGGGGGTAGGGTACCCCTGCCAGGGGCAAATACACAGCTTTTAGGGGTTCATAGCCATGAGAGACAGCACACAAGGGGCACGGTGCCCCTATCAGGGGCAAATACACAGATCCCAGAGGCCCACAGCCATCAGGCAGTGCATCCACACATCACCTGACATGTTGGGGACACCAATGCTCTGCATATCATGTAATGTGCCCCGTGCTCTGCAGATCATTTAATGTGCCACGTGCTCTGCAGATCATGTAATGTGCACCATGCTCTGCAGAGCATGTACAATGCCCAGTGCTTTGCAGATCAAGTAATGTGCCTTGTGCTCTGCAGATCATGTAATGTGCCTCTCATGCTCTGCAGATCATGTAACGTGCATCATGCTCTGCAAGCATGTAATGTGCCCAGACCCCAGTGCTCTGCATATTATCTACAGTGCCCCGTGCTCTGCAGATTATGTAATGTGACCAGTGCTCTGCACATCATGTGATGTGACGAGTGCTCGGCTATTCTGCTGCAGTTGTGTGCATATGATGAGCATGTGCTTCAGAGCATTGCACCCCACCAGCCATCTGTGCACTGGCTGCTGCATTGTGCTGAGCACAGATGTAGACCGGAGGACTCTCTTGGCGCCCAGTGTGCTCGGCCATTTGGTTTGCTCTGTGTGCTTAGTCCAGCTGCTCACATCTCATTGATTAATTACTATCGGTGTGGAGTGATCTGGTGGTTAATAAATCTCGTGCGATGAGGATGAGGATGATGATCAGACTGAAGTAAACCATCTCGATTGCACTATGTGTCAGCTAGAAAATAGTGGTGTAGATTTTTTTGCCAAAAAACAGCAGAAAAATGGCTGTGTCAACGGTGTGATTTTTTTTTGTTGCTGTGATTTTTTTTTTGGGTGGGACAATCCACAGCAATAATTTAAATGTTGTGGATTTTCCCGCACTGAAAGACACAGCATTTCCGTGGCGGGAAAAAAACGCAGCGTTGGCATGGGCCTTCCTCTTTCACAAAGACTTTTTTTCCCACACTGTGCTGCATATTTCTGGTAGTTTAGCAGTGACTATGCACCAAGTATGCGGCAAAATACGTGCTAGGTCTGCACTGTTTGCACATAGCCTCAGGGGGTGGCAGATACACAGTACACAGGAAGGAGATGGGAGGGGGGGAGAGAAAGCGTACAAGAGAAAGACAGACAGAGAGGGGAGATACAACATACAGGGAGGAAACAGGCACAGAGAGGAGAGACAGCACACAGAGTGGGAGAAAAAGCACACTGGAAGAAGATGGGGGGGGGAGAGACAGCATACAAGGGGGAGACAAACAGAGGGAAGACATTACACAGGGGGCAGAGACAGATGCAGGGGAAAGATACAATGCAAGGTGGGAGAGAGACACAGAGACAGAAGACTCTGTGTCTGTTAAGACTGTCTGTCTGCACAAGGGAGAGGCAGCGTACGGGGAACAGCGCACAGTAAGTAATTAGAGCAACAATGTAAAAAATCCAATACACTAAGCAGAGAATCAATGTAAAAGTACAATACTAAAGCAGAGAAACAATGTAAAAAATATAGTACAGTAATTAGATACAATACAATAAGTTTTGAATCAATGTAAAAAGTACAAAACAATAATTAAGGCAAAAATAAAGGTGCCCTGCTCAAAAGAGCTTACAATCTGCAACAGGATTGGAGTTACACAAGGTACAGGGGCTTATTACAGTTATGGTCCAGGCATCTTGAGGAAGAGGGGGATAGAAATAAAGTTACATGAATGGTCACCTCACCAGACATCTGTGTAGAGCTTTTGGGTTTAGTGGAGTTTGAAGAAGAGATTATGTCCAGAAAGATGGTACTGTATATAGCCCATTCACTAAGGACTTCTATTAGGGAGCACCTTAAAAAGATGTGTTTTTAGGGAGTGTCTGAAGCTATGCAAGTTGTGGATAGTCCTGATTTTCTTGGGGTAGAGCATTCCAGAGAATTTGTGCAGCTCGGGAGAAGTCTTAGAGCCGGGAGTGGGATGATCGGATTAGTGCAGATGTTAGTTGAAGGTAATTTGTAGAACGTAGAGAACAGGTAGGGTGATAGAGATGAGGGAGGAGATGTAGTGAGGTGCTGCACCGTGAAGAGCTTTGTGGGTGAGAACAAGCAAATTGAATTGGCTCCTGTAGTGTACGGGCAGCCAGTGCAGTGACTGGCACAAAGCAGAGGCGTCTGAGTAACGATTGGCCAGATGGGTGATCCTGGCTGCTGCATTAAGGATGGACTAGAGAGGGGAACGTTTAGAAAGGTGGAGGCCGATTAGTGAAGAACTGTCCTTTATGCTGATGGAGTGCAGCATAGAGATTAGGTGGTGGTGGTCAATGGTGTAAAAAGCTGCAGAGAGGCCAAGAAGAATAAGCAGAGTGGGGTCACCATTACATTTTGCCATCAGAAGGTCATTGGTCACTGATCTTAGTGATGATGATGATCCATTAAAAGTTGGAGGGATAGGAAGATACCATGTTCCTATGGGGGAGGGGAGACCATGCAGAGCTGAATCGATCAATGTAATGATTTGCCTGTTTTCATAGGCTCCCAATAACATCACACATTATGCATATTATACAACATAATAGGATCACAGCATGTATTTCTATCTGCTTGATAACATGATTGCTATTTGAAGCCTAGACCCCCCTGTCACACAGGATGGTATGTCAGGGGCTGGATTGTATGTGTGAGCATGGGGTCGGTGGCCATGCCCCCTACCACACCCCCTTCCTATACAGAATTGTGAGGGGGCTGAAATGTATGCTGATCCTGCAACTCCCAGCATCCACGCCCCTGATACACCTCCTGGTTTCTGCTCCTACATGAAGCTGCCAGACTGAAAAATTCTCTCTCCCATGAGGATGAGGGGTGGTCAGAACTGAGGAGCAGATATGATTTTATCGATTTATAAGAGACATGTAGATTTTAGAACTGCAGTGTATAGCTCTGCTTCCTCATGTAGGAGTGCAAGAACTATGTTAAAACGTTTTCCCTCACTGGAGTTCCCCTTTAAAGAGGACCTGTCACCCCCTGGTGCTATGCTAACTGAATACAGCGTGTCTGCTGCATTCAGGGAAGGGGTCCCCATGTCTCTAGCCCCCTTGTAAGCTGTTAAAAAGGCTTTATAATGTGTACAGATAAGGAGTCCGGAGGGACTTTGTGCCTCTTTACACACAGACTTTCCAGAGATCCCACCTGGCCAGGATCGCTGGAAAGTCTCTATGCAGTCACTGGTGAGCTGTCAAACAGGCAGACTCACCAGCGACCAGTCAGCAGCGACATCACTGGTAACTAGGGTAAACACCGGGTAACTAAGCAGCGTGCTCGGCTTAGTTACCCGGTGTTTACCCTGGGTACCAGCCTCCTCCCGCTTACAGGCTGGGCTAAGCAGGAGAATGCTGGTAACCAGGGTAAACACCAGGTAACTAAGCAGCGCGCACTGCTTAGTTACCCGGTGTTTACCTTGGGTACCAGTGCCCCGCGTCTAATGTGGGGCACTGGGCACTGGCTGTGAGGTCGCTGATCGTTGGTCTCTCGCTGTCACACACAGCGATGCGTGTTGACTAGCAGAAGACCAAGGACCAAAAAATGGTCCTGAACGATTTGCAGTGATCAGCGACCTCACAGCAGGGGCCTGATCGCTGCTATGTGTCACACACTGCAACATCGCTGGAGAGGTTGCTGTTCTGTCACAAAACCTGTGACATTTCAGCGACATCGCTAGCGATGTTGCAGTGTGTGAAGTACCTCTTACTCAGTAAAGAGTCATCGCTGTTGCTGGTGTCCTTCCCGCCTCCAGCCCTCTCTGTGCCACCTCCAGCCCTCTCTTGTTCAGCCTCCTGTATGTGTCATCGCTGAGAGCTGGAGGCAGTGAGGACACCAGCAGCTTCGATGACTCATTACTGAGTGAGATTCTCCGGACTCCTTATCCATAAACTTTATAAAGTCTTTTTAACAACTTACAGGGGGCTAGAAACATGGGGGACCCCTTCCCTGAATGCAGCAGACACTCTGCATTCAGTTAGCATAGCACCAGAGGGGTGACAGGTCCTCTTTAGGTAATTATCCAAAATAATCTATGTAGACAATACAATTGTAACAATATCTTTTCTAGCACACTAATAATATATATTTATTGTATTTATATATATATTCATATATATATTTATATAGAGAGGAAAACCTTCCTAAAGGATAAATCGTGTAAAACACGACACATTGCAAGAAGTTAAACACTCATTTTTAAACCAGCTAGGTCAGTAAATTAACACAAAATAGCAAGACCAGTGGAAAATTATTTGGCAGTAATTGATTATTGATTTATTATATGCAGACAATCAACATTTCATCTGAACAGGACATTAAGACAGACAACAAATAGGAGACACGTCTTCAACAAAAAAAACACAACATACAAAATAAGGTAAATATTTTATGGAGTGAATGTTGTTAGTATATGCATTGAGCTCCTGCATTTACACTTTAAGGTACAGGCAGACTGTTGTGCATCAAACACGGAGCGTGATTGATGCACGACAGTGATGTGAGTGCAGTGCTAGTTTGGTGCGAGTGTAGTGCTAGTTTGGTGCGAGTGTGGTGCTAGTGTGGTGCGAGTGTGGTGCGTGTGGTGAGTGTGCCTGGCTGTATGTAAGTGTATGTGGTGCGAGTGTGAGGTGTGAGTGCGTGTGTGTTGTTTTTTTTCTCTGCTGTCCATGGTCTTGATGGACCACGGAACAGCAATAGTGCTGCTCGCCTGTATAATTCCTGCTATCCCCATACAGTTACAATAATGTTTCATTGCTGTGACAGCAGCAGTGAAGCAGTGTTGTATGTATAATTTATTATTTTTTGCAAAGTTACACTTATCAGCTTGATTTGACATGTTTTTACCATGTCGGCTGTTCAGGACTTCATTCTGCACTGTGCTACCGAGGGGGTTTTAACCCGGTGAATAAGGGGTTAATCAGACGCTGGTGTCATGACACCATCTGTCCAGGGGTTGTCTTCCCCCCCTGGATACATGGTGACATGACATCATGTGTCTGAATGGGTTAATTTTTTTGTATCCCAGGTTCAAGTGTATGTCGGGTGTAGAGATGTGACAGAAAGAGCCGTGATTTGTAAGGAGCTGTCCATGGTGCTGAAGCCCTGACTTCCATTCACAAATCACCGGCTTATTCTGTGTAATCTCTACACCCGACATACACTTGAACCTGGTTTACAGAATAATTAACCCATTCAGACACATGATGTCATGTCACCATGTATCCAGGGGGGGAGGACAACCTTGAAAAGCGCGCATAAAAAAGTGCGCCAAAATACGCAATCTGTGAACGCAGCCTTAATCTTTTTTTAAGGTGATATAACAAACATCCTGGCAACGTACAGGTAAAATTGAAACATAACTGGAGATAATATATTTTAAAAAAGGGGGGATGTAGCGCTAGGTTCCTATACTGAGTCAATCATGTATTATCTAATACTTGGTAAGTGTGTAGACGAATTTTACCTGGGACATTTGAGCAGAAACACAGTAGATGAATCGGATACCTGTAGTTTGACTACACTACATTTATCAACTACCCCCTAGCTAGATCCGGTGTAACAAACAGTAGTTGATGTCATACTTCATAGTTGAGTTTTATGTGTAGTTTTCCCCATAGAATTGCAATAAGATATGGAGACTCAACAGGTAAAAAAATATATAAACAGTACAGACCAAACGTTTGGACACACCTTCTGATTCAAAGTATTTTCCTTATTTTCATGACTATGAAAATAAAGAGAAGAACCTAGAATATAAGACATATTTTCAGTTGATTCACACTTTTTTGTTAAGTATATAATTCCACATGTGTTAATTCATAGTTTTGATGCCTTCAGTGTGAATCTACAATTTTCATAGTTATGAAAATACAGAAAACTCTTTGAATGAGAAGGTGTCCAAACTTTTGGTCTGTACTGTATGTTTTTAGTGTGTTTCCGCAGTGGAAAAGCACTTAAAACATGTAATCTGCACATGACCGTATCAATAATGTTTGGTCACAGTCAAATGCCAGGAAGTATCCAAAACAGAGCAGCTTCATTTAAAAAAAAAGATGCTAAAAAGGATAAAAAAAAGCACTATGAGAATGAGATAAAGACAACAGTACCCTAATTTAGCTAACAGATATAGAAATGCAGCAGAAGATCTACAATATCAAAAACTCAAATACTCAAGGGAATGTACAGTAAGACAATACGAAGTAGGCTCAAGAAACCCAATTCACAACAGGTAAAATATTCGCTAATGGGTTCAAAATATTAACATTTTTTATATTTAGTTTGTTAAAAGCTAATTAAACATGTCCACTAGGGATGAGCGAGTCCTAAATTACTCGGAATCGCTAGACCCGCACGAGTCCGAGCCCAGGACTCGCTACTCGTTGCGAGTCTAGCGAGTCCAATGTTAATGAATAGGGAACCGAGTAATAACGAATAATGCTATTTCCAAATCGCTGATGTGTCTCTGAAAGTGTGCGAGTCCAAACTCGCAGGTTTTTCTCTTATTTGGAGCCGATGATGGGAGGGGGAAGCGATTCTCGGGCACACACCATGCTGTAAAAGCAAACATTTTATAATTTCTGGTGGCTTTCTGGGGGCTTGTAATGGTGCTTTCACATCTGCGTTTTTCGTAATTCGCGACAGATGCGGTGAAAAAACCGCATCTGCCGCGTTTACCGCATAACCGTTCCACTTGCGGCGCGGTTGCGGTTTTTTCTATGCAAAGTATAGGCATACTTGCGGCAGGTGCGGCAAGTGCGGTTTTGCACTTGCGGCAGGTGCGGCCGCGAAAAAAACCGCAGTAAGCCGCACCTGCCGCAAGTATGCCTATACTTTGCATAGAAAAAACCGCAACCGCGCCGCAAGTGGAACGGTTATGCGGTAAACGCGGCAGATGCGGTTTTTTTCACCGCATCTGCCGCGAATTACGAAAAACGCAGATGTGAAAGCACCCTGCGATATTTTAAGACAGATGGATGGTACCGTGCGAGCTGCAGGCAGGACACCGTACAGCAACGCACTGGTACAGGAAAAAATTGTTTAGTACGCAGAACCAGGCACTGTTAGGCTGCGGTGCTGGCTGCGTGCAAGTTTACAAGTACCGTGCGAGCTGCAGGCAGGACACCGTACAGCAACGCACTGGCACAGGAAAAAATTGTTTAGTACGCAGAACCAGGCACTGTTAGGCTGCGGTGCTGGCTGCGTGCAAGTTTACAAGTACCGTGCGAGCTGCAGGCAGGACACCGTACAGCAACGCACTGGCACAGGAAAAAATTGTTTAGTACGCAGAACCAGGCACTGTTAGGCTGCGGTGCTGGCTGCGTGCAAGTTTACAAGTACCGTGCGAGCTGCAGGCAGGACACCGTACAGCAACGCACTGGCACAGGAAAAAATTGTTTAGTACGCAGAACCAGGCACTGTTAGGCTGCGGTGCTGGCTGCGTGCAAGTTTACAAGTACCGTGCGAGCTGCAGGCAGGACACCGTACAGCAACGCACTAGCACAGGAAATTTTTTGTGGAAAAATGGCACCAAAATTATTTGGTAGACTAGTGCCAAAAATAAGAAAAAGCTTAGGATTACAGCTCTGAGGAAAGCTGGGTGAACTAAGCTCTGAGGATGGTGCTGGATTCACTGTAAGGCTGCTCCTATCTCCCTTCCTTACAGTCCTGTACAGCAATCCTCCGTCCTGGTAGTTCTGAAAAGAACTTTTGGGTTATGTGTGACTCCTACACTGCCTAACTGTCCCTAGATCTGCTCCAAGTCTCCCTGCACTAGGTCAGCTCTTCTCAGGAATGTGCCCAAAATGGCGGGGGCAAGCCTTATATACTGCCTTGCCTGTCATAGATGACATAGGCATCACGATGGACAGCAGCCAATCATAGTCCTGACACAACCAAAGCTGCTATGGCATTACTGACTATGATTGGCTGTCTTCACAAGTTTTCTGACCTAACACGCAATGCTGACTAGTAACATAAAAGATTCTGGATTCGCGAGTCCCGAATAGAGAATACAGGACTCGGAATCGCAGACTCGCTAGGATTCGGACTCGTAGACTCGCTCAGACTCGCTGCTGTTTGGGGAGATTCAAGCTATATAGTGATGTGATAGAGCGAGTCTAGCGAGTCTAGCGAGTGAGATAAAGTAAACTCTGACAAAACTAAGATTGCCATTCACTTGCATTGGACTCGTTACTGAGCGAGTATTCGCTAAAAGACTCGCCGATTCCCGAGTCCAGCGAGTCCCTTAAGAATCGCCGAGTAACGAGTCCTAGCGAGTAGACTCGCTCATCCCTAATGTCCACAAAAGAAAAATACTGAACTTATTAATGGCTTATACATCTGTACTGTATGAATGTGGATTAAGTACAGTAATAACATGTACATGTGTAAAGTGTTTCCAATATATCGGATAGCTGAGAAAAACTTTATGCAGATCCTTATTGGAATGGGAGACCAATTACTCGGCACACTGGAATGTGATGTAGACTGCTCCAGGGAGGTCAAGATGTCACCATGTCTAAAGGAGAGATTTTCTGCTTCTCACTTTACATGGGCACAGAAGGCAAATGGTGGAAAAAATGAATTGGTGTAACTGGCAAAAGGTCACTGGAGATAAAAATGCAGGATTTGTAATTTGGTCCAAGAAGGTCATTTAATGAGAGTTTACTTCAGCGTTTTACAACTGGGTGTATGGCTTATTACGGATTCCTGTAATAGATGCTGCAGGCATAAGATTGGCACCTAAATGTGGTCACATCCGGCTTCTCTCAGTTCTCTTGTTGAAAAAAGCTGGATGAGAATTGTCAGAATGTGACCCCCAGTACGCAAATCACATTAATGTGGTCACATGACATTCACTTAGGGCATATGGCGAATCGGCACACTGTCAAGATTCAACACTCTACAATCACATACATTAGTTGCAGACTTTTCATTTCTGGCATGTCACGGACTGGAATATGCTTGATAGACAGACATCACAAAGCACCCACTGACCTTGTGGAGACCAGTGGAGGATAACACTGCGGGCACCAGTTAAAGTACTCAAACACAGTGAAACCCAAGGTGCATTGCTCCCTAGAATTTGTGGGTGCTTTGTGATGTCTGTCTATCAAGCATTGCTCCCACCCAGCCAGAATCCTGCGCCACACTGATGAGGGGCAACAACCCCGAAATAGCTGTCTGTGGTTGGATACCTAGTCCATGGTAAACCCCTGGCCATATCTTCAAGCTCACAAGGGCTGGATAGTGACTTAAGGGCTACTAATACCCTGGGCTAGGTCCTTCCCTGGTGGGATAACTGGCTGGTGTCCATGTTGTAGACTCTTAACCGAGGCTCCATGGACTTCATCTGCATATTCAAATTCTAGGGAGCAATGCACCTTGGGTTTCACTGTGTTTGAGTGCTTTAACTGGTGCCCGCAGTGTTATCCTCCACTGGTCTCCACAAGGTCAGTGGGTGCTTTGTGATGTCTGTCTATCAAGCATTGCTCCCACCCAGCCAGAATCCTGCGCCACATTGATGAGGGGCAACAACCCCGAAACAGCTGTCTGTGGTTGGATACCTAGTTCATGGTAAACCCCTGGCCATATCTTCAAGTTCGCAAGGGCTGGATAGTGACTTAAGGGCTACTAATACCCTGGGCTAGGTCCTTCCCTGGTGGGATAACTGGCTGGTGTCCATGTTGTAGACTCTTAACCGAGGCTCCATGGACTTCATCTGCATATTCAAATTCTAGGGAGCAATGCACCTTGGGTTTCACTGTGTTTGAGTGCTTTAACTGGTGCCTGCAGTGTTATCCTCCACTGGTCTCCACAAGGTCAGTGGGTGCTTTGTGATGTCTGTCTATCAAGCATTGCTCCCACCCAGCCAGAATCCTGTGCCACACTGATGAGGGGCAACAACCCCGAAACAGCTGTCTGTGGTTGGATACCTAGTCCATGGTAAACCCCTGGCTATATCTTCAAGCTCGCAAGGGCTACTAATACCCTGGGCTAGGTCCTTCCCTGGTGGGATAACTGGCTGGTGTCCATGTTGTAGACTCTTAACGGAGGCTCCATGGACTTCATCTGCATATTCAAATTCTAGGGAGCAATGCACCTTGGGTTTCACTGTGTTTGAGTGCTTTAACTGGTGCCCGCAGTGTTATCCTCCACTGGTCTCCACAAGGTCAGTGGGTGCTTTGTGATGTCATGGACTGGGGAGCGTCCGATTACAGTGTGAGAGTGTTGCACAGACGAATATTGTCCGATGCACTACACAAAACTACTGATAAGGGAAACAAATACAACGTAGGGCCCTGCTCATAGCAAATGTGGGAAAGGAGACCTTCTGCACTCACCTGTGGCTGTGCCCTGATCTCCCTACCATCCCTATATGGGTTCTTTCACTCCATTGCCGAGCAGGATACCTAGTCTCTCACTGGCCCCAATTATAACCCTCAATAAGGAGATGTCCGGCGGGATCCCTAGTCCCAACCGCTGCGCTAACAACAAGAGCGGAAGGAAAGACAAACAGGAAAATGACAAAACAACTTCACACCTGCTGCCACAACTCCTAGACAGCAGACAGCTTGGCAACGGTCAGCTTCTCCAGAGTAGCACCTTCACCTCAGGTAGCTCAGGGATGGAGTTCAATTACCAGCAAGGAAAGCTAACATGTGACCATAAGAAGGAGATAGGAGTAATCATAAAGTAGCCTCATGTGGTAAGAGAACTAAGGACCTTTCTAGCATCAGAAACTGACATTAACTCCTACACTCCTACACTGCCAAAGGAAAGAAACACATTTAATATTAAGTCTCGATACAAAAATGAGACACAGGTCCCACAACTGTCACAGACTCGTGACAATTTCAGCCAAGAAAACCCCTTTAGTTTGAGACAAGGCTTTATAAGCACTCATTGTTCAGTTGGACACATTTTTTTAAAGGGATCCTGTCACCCCCAAAACACCTCCTAAGCTATTAAAAGATGCCCCTAGAGCATATTCACACTTATCCTACACTCCTTTTAGCTCCTAAATGCATATATTGAAAATGAAGATAAACGTTATTAAACTACCTCATTAGTGATGTTAATGAGTGACTATTGTATGCATAGTCACCCAGGCAGGCTCTCCCTCTTCCTAATATCACGCCTCAATAAGCGTGATCTTCAACTCACATTCAAATGCGCGCCTCCCCGCTCTCCTATTCCGGCCGGGGCTGCAGTGTGGGGCTGTATGACGCGAATCGCGTCATTTCCGGCTTCGGGTGACGTATGTACATCCGCGCCGCTCTGTTAGCTTCAAGCCTCGCACTGCGCATGCGTGCTGGAGGCATAACAGAGCGGCGCGGGTGTACCACGTCACCTGAAGCCGGAAATGACGCGATTCGCGTCATACAGCCCCACACTGCAGCCCCGGCCGGAATAGGAGAATGGGGAGGCGCACATTTGAATGTGAGTTGAAGATCACGCCTATTGAGGCATGATATTATGAAGAGGGAGAGGCTGCCTGGGTGACTGTGAATACAGTAGTCACTCATTAACATCACTAATGAGGTAGTTTAATAACGTTTATCTTCATTTTCAATATATGCATTTAGGAGCTAAAAGGAGTGTAGGATAAGTGTGAATATGCTCTAGGGACAGCTTTTAATAGCTTTTGAGGTGTTTTGGGGGTGACAGGATCCCTTTAAGCAATTTTTTTTTTGTTTGTATAGTGGTTGTACTTTATATGTATAGTTTTGAATGTGTTTGCTAACCCTAAACAAAATCCATTATGTCTATGTAATAAGTACTGCATTTCACAGTTAACTGGTTTTAAAATGGTCTGTTCCCTCATTTCTAGAGGAAATCTGAGGCTCAAATCCAACTTACTTTTTATGGTATAGCGTTTCCGGCGGTGTTTCGTGTTAAATGGACCATCATGCAGCCATTTCTTTTTACTAGCATCCTTCACACCACATCTTGGCAGATGCATCTGAAGCATTGTGGCATCATTCAAGTCTCCATTGACTGGGAGATTTGCAGTCCACTGGAAATCTCTGAAAAACAATGAGGAAGAAATAGGCACCTATGTGTACATCATTTTACATCCAAAATTAACAGTCCCCACTCACCAAGGACACTCCTAAGCATTAAAATTGCAGCATCAAGGAGAAAAATCATGGAATTATAGAAATCACATGATCGATAGACATGTTAATGATATGCAAATTATTAAAAGCAGTGTAAACAACATTTTGAAAACATCCCGATTTATTCAGTATCGTGTATGCGCACTATACAGAGAAATACATGCACTCGCACGACTTGGCATGCTGCCATTGAGGTTGTTAATGGTTGTCTGTTCTACCACTCAATGCACTTGGGCACAGAAATCAAGTTCTGCTATTGGCAGCTCCATCTGCAATTACCAACAATAAATTGCTGATGTGCTCGATTAGAGTCAAGTCTGGTGACAATAAAGAACATGCTAGCGCATTTAGGCCACACTGGCTGTTCACAATATCACAAGCAACATGCAGCCTGGTGATGTGTTGAAAAAAGGGACCCTCAGACACTTTGGAAAAATGTCTGTATCTGTAACACGGTTCCATGGCTAAATCACCTAGCTGTTTATGTACTTGAAATGAAGACTAGAATGCTTCAGCTGCTGAATATTTTGCCTTCCCACACCATAATGCTGAGGGTATGGCATGTGTGACATTCCCATGTGGTGGCCTTTTCATGGTATTGCCCACATGGTCTCCAGGCTTACCTCTAGCTATCATTGCATCTGAGACAAAAGCAGGACTGAATCCATACAGCCAGTGAACTTGAAGCTGACGGTCCAGCACCTTTTCAACAACATCTTGGGTGAGCCCGAGGATTCAGAAATTGTCCTGGACAGACTGCACAGAGCCCTGTCCCCGAAACCATCTTGGGAATCCACACTACGAAATGTTATTTGTTGCGTACATTATTTTACCACAAAGGAGGCCATCATGCAGGAGGCCCGACAGAGAGGCCCTATAATTTATGGATGCTGAGATACCTTTGTTTCCGGACTTAGCAAGGTATACTTTGCAGCAGAGGAGGGGATTACAGCCCCTATTGGCAATTCTTAAAACCAATGACATTCTATATAGATAGGTATTTGTGGCGCCCTGCAATGAGTGCGTCACAAGAGGGTATTGCAGCCATAAATGCAGCCGCAATATTCTCTGACACAGCAGTGACCTGGTTAATTTAGAAATCCAACCCTACATGCATCACCTAGAACAGAGGGCCAATCCTAGGTCCTGGTGGGTGGAGTGTTAGGGAAGTGTAGTAGAACACACACGATAGTCTAGAGAGACTTGAGCCTAGAACAGACTTGAGAACTTGAACTTGGAGAGGAGCGGGGGCTCCGCACCCCGTGCAGCCCCCGGGCCGTCACCGGTCGGGTGTTAGCACCTGAGGCCTTACTAACTGGGATTGGGCATTATTCACACGGGTTCCCAAAAGACTCCCGTGCCCACAACTCACAGCCGGTTCACTGGTACCGAAGCTGGCAGCAGTTCACCTCTGCTACGCGAACCAGAAAGCGTGGAGGAGCAGCTTTACAGGAGCACCCCACCACCAGCCAACTTCCAGTCGTCTAACCAGCGGTGTACCCACTGAGGGATCCAAGGCTCCCCAAAACATCCAGAACGTACATCATGGATAGGGCATTGAAGCAGCCTCCCCGTACCCGACCTGGTATTCCTGGGCGACACTGGCAACCAATTAGTTAGAATGGAGGAACACTGCGGATTTCTAAGGGACACCATCACTGCTGAGTCCACCCGGTCTACTACCCAACCACTGTATGCCATGTACTGCCTGCTGGTTACAGTAAAGACCCGTTGCAGAGACTTTCTGTCTCCGTGCTTCCTTATGAACTGTCCGTCCGCACTACAAGGTAACCGCAGCTGCCGCACAACATCTTGAGCAGCTCCAGCCTCCGGGGATCACCGCTCAGCCTGTGGGGAGCGTAACATCTTGCTGCTATCCATCCCCCGGGGGCTCCGCAGCGTCGGTAGTCCTTACCGAAACTACTCATAGGTGGCGTCACGAATAAATTAAAAACCCCTTTAATCTGTTCCACCAAGACGTCTTCAACACTTTTGATCTGCACTACACCGGGCCCCACTACCGGCAGGCGCGGTCCACCCGTGACAAGGAGGAAGGAAGCATCGCCTGTCTAAACCGGAGTCCCGGCCACGGTGAGTCAGATTTCCGTTTCAACTCATTGCCCACAAGGAAGGAAAATCTGCCACTAAATAGGAGATTTGCCTGATTTTCTGCGTTCTTTTGACCTCCAAAACGTGGACCTTCCAGATTGGCCGGAGATGGCAGGAATGAAGTCGTGGTCGCAACTCTACTGGATCTAACTCCTGAAAGACTTTGGGATGACTCTCAATTGTTTTGAAGTGGCCTTTTCTCTTTATACCTGGTGCTTTTCCTTCCTTTCCCCCCTTCCCACCCTCCCCCCTCCTTGTCATCCTTCCCATCCCCATTCTCCCCTCCCCTCCACTTCATCCGGCGGTGATGATCAGCATCTATTGCTCGTGTGTGTACTGGGGCGTGAATAGGGGCTGGATCGGCCACTTCCTTGGCTCCCACACATCCCACTGGTGCAGGACAGATAGGATAACTGTCCTAGGTTGCACAATTATTTGTGTTATAAGCTATGTTTACAATTTACATGGTATTTCTATGCCTAACTTCTTCTATTTCTTTTACTTTTCTTTACTCCTCTAGACAGGGTAGGTCCCAGGGGCTGGCTGGCCCAGGGGGCAGGAGAGCAGATGCCCCCCCAGGCCAGTGATCAAGTTCAGTTTTGGGGCCACACGGCTATCTATCATGTTGGTCTGAGCTCACTGCTCATGGGCTACTGCTGTGTGCTTGCCCCCCAGGCCGAAATTTGCCAGCCAGCCCCTATCCATTCCTGAGGTTGAAGCTTATGTTGACAATTCACTTTGGCTGTGGAAGAGCTTGTATTACACATCTAGTATTTAATTTAATTGCTTTTTTGTTCTTGATCTTTGATCAGGGAAATCACTTTTATTGATCTTTGATCAGGAAATTCACCTTTATTGATCCTTCATCAGGGCAAAATAAAACCGGTGCCTTCCCGGAGAGCCAATTGCTCCAAAATGCCAACATCCCAAGACCCTTAACCATGAGTTTACAGGAGTTACGGTGGTTGATCGCTGACAATGAAGTCTGGCTGCGCCAACCCGAAAATCAAGTTAAGTGAAATATTTGGTGGAGATATCCAATATTCACACAAATAGGCAGTGGTGTAACCTGAAGCTCATGGGCCCCGATGCGAAAGCTCGAACAGGGCCCCCAATTATAGCAAATATTTAATAGCCATAGTCTTTTTTGTAGGCCAAAGGGACTTTTCATGCCCCCTAGGCCATCCATTGTAGTTACGCCCCAGACTATAGGGCTTTTATGGGAGAAGATATCTCTGGGGTATGATAGGCCAAATTTATAGGACAAACTTCAGCGATTTATACATAGATCATTGAGCTATTTCCAGCCCATTCATTGGTCCCTGTAATATAGGGGCCCCTTTTTTTTCAAATAAACAAATAATTAAAAAAAAAAGTGTCCTCCCCATTTTGCAAAGCAAGCCAAGGTAAAGCTGACAGTTGTGGTCTGGAATTCTCAGGGTGGGAAGGGCTATGGTTATTGTCCCTCCCTAGCCAAAAACTAGCAGGCCACAGCCGCCCCAGAACTGGCGTCTCCATAATATGCGCCAGTCCTGGCACTTACCCGGATCTGCTCGCCCTGGTGCCAGTGGCAGTTGGGTAATGGTATTTGGAATTAATACCAGCTGAGATTTTTAATTAGTGCATTATACCTGTATATTGATACTATCAGTGAAAAGACTGTATGCCACATGTGCCTGTCCCGTTCCCAACGTGCCTTTCAAGTAAAATATGTACCATTTACAAACATGGAGAAAATTTATTCTGCAATCTTTTTCCAATAAAAATGTTCACACAAATTTATATACATTTATAATAGATTATAATAGATGGGGCTTTACTTTTCTACATTATCTGCGCCACTCATCAGATAGCAGCGTGGCTGCAGTGATGTCACTGCCCATTATGATGTCATATTGGCTCGGAATGTTCAGAGTCTATACAACATTGGAACACAGTGACATCACTGCCATTCCTGAGGCTGAAGCTTATGTTGACACTTCACTTTGGCTGTGGAAGAGCTTGTATTACACATCTAGTATTTAATTTAAATGCTTTTTTGCTCTTGATCTTTGATCAGGGAATTCACCTTTATTGATCTTTGATCAGGAAATTCACCTTTATTGATCTTTGATCAGGGCAAAATAAAACCGGTGCCCTCCCAGAAAGACAATTTCTCCAAAATTCCAACATCCCAGGACCCTAAATCATGAGTCTGCAGGAGTTACAATGGCTGGTCGCTGACAATGAAGTCCGGCTGCGCCGACCCGAAAATCAAGGTAAGTGAAATATTTGGTGGAGATAGCCAATATTCACACAAATAGGCAGTGGCGTAACCTGAAGCTCATGGGCCCCCGATGCAAAAGCTCGAACGGGGCCCCCAATTATAACAAATATTTAATAGCCATAGTCTTTTTTTTTTATAGGCCAAAGGTACTTTTGATGCCCCCTAGGCCATCCATTGTAGTTATGCCCCAGACTATAGGGTTTTTCCTAGAAGAAGATATCTCTGGGGTATGATGGGCTAGATTTATAGGACAAACTACAACGATTTATATATATATCATAAAGCTATTTCCAGCCCATTCATTGGCCCCTGTAATATAGGGGCCCCTCTTTTTTTTAAATAACCAAATAAAAAAAAAAGGTGTAGGGTCCTGCCCATTTTGGAAAACAAGCCAAGGTAAAGCCGACAGTTGTGGTCTGGAATTCTCAGGGTGGGAAGGGCCATGGTTATTGTCCCTCCCCAGCCTAAAACTAGCAGGCCGCAGCCGCCCCAGAATTGGCGCTTCCATAAGATGCACCATTTATAATAGATTAAAATAGATGAGGCTTTACTTTTCTATATTATCTGTGCCAGTCATCAGATGCAGTGATGTCACTGGCCATTATGATGTCATAATGGCTCAGAATGTTCAGAGTCTATATAACATCAGAACACAGTGACATCACTGCCATTCCCAGGGGCTGGCTGGCCCAGGGGGCAGGAGTGCAGATTCTCCCCAGGCCAGTGATCAAGCAGCAGTTTCGGGGCTGCTCGGCTATCTGTCATGTTGGTCTGCGCTCACTGCTCATGGGCCACTGCTGTGTGCTTGCCCCCCAGGCTGAAATTTGCCAGCCAGCCCCTGGTAGGTCCTTGTACTCTGCCCATAAAAAACGAGTACAAGTTCTAATGCTTCAAGAGACCCACTTTAGGACAGACTCGGTGCCTAAGTGTGATTACCCTTTATACCCTATTTGGTTTCATAGCACAAATGTAAGTCAAAAGAGGTTTCTATTGGTTTCCACAAATCCTTTTCTCCAACTATTTTGAAACAACTAATAGACCCACAGGGGTGCTTTCTTTTCTTGCAGGTGTCGCTTTCTTCCCGTACGTATGTTTTTGCTAACATATATTTACCCAACAGGGGGTTGAGAAAATTTAGGGCCAGTTCCAGGTCAAAATTACAGGAATTTGCGGGTTCGAGCCAGATTATTTTAGGCGGCGACTTCAACTTTCCGGCTGACTCTGTGTTGGATACGTCCACCATTAAGTCCAGTCAACCTGCACCGTCTCTTCACCATCTTAGGAAGCAGTGGGAGGGTTTATCTCTGGTGGACGTATGGCGTGTCTTACACCCGGACACGTGAGATTTAACTTTCTTTTCACCAGTCCATTCCACCTATTCTAGAATTGATAGATTTTATGTATCACACTCTCTCTTAGATTCTCATTTGGAGGCGGAGATAGGAAATCTAATATTGTCAGATCATGCTCCTATTACCTCTCTATGCGCCTCTGCTCGGACATTCTCAAATAATTTACGTGGCGTCTCAATGACAATTTACTCCATGGCCCTATATGCAGATCCGATGTAGAAAAAGCTATTTGTGATTTCTTTTCAGATCATGCAGGTGACACTACCCCGCTGCCCATAAAATGGGAGGCCCTCAAAAGTGTCCTTAGAGGACTTTATGTTTCTTATGACACACGTATTAAGATGATCAGGGCTGCGGATATTGACTCGCTCTTACAACAGATTTCCATTTTGGAAGCCAAACATAAAACAGATCTATCTCCAGTGACTTATTCCATGCTATCTACTGCCAGACAAACTTTTATCTGTCCTGGATGAGAAAAAACACAGTTTTCAAGCTAAAATTAAATCCCGATTTTATGACCGGGGTAATAAAAAGGGTAAACTGTTGGCTAGAGCTCTTCACCAGAGGGGGAATAGGACCACGATTTTTCATATGAGTGATAATAAGGGGAAAATAGTGCATAAAACAAGCAACATTCTTTCCGGATTCTGGCGGTTTTACTCCTTTTTGTATAATCTAAAGGGGCAGTATGGTGACTTACTGGAACCTCAATTGAAATATAAAATTAGAATATACTTATGGAGGTGTGGTCTTCCCTCTTTGCCACAAACGGCTGCTGAGGACCTGAGTCGGGACTTTTCTCTTGATGAGATCACAGATTGTATTAAATCCATGAAATTGGGTAAATGCCAAGGTCCTGATGGATACTCGGTCAGTTTTTTTTAAAACATTCCAAAACATGCTAAGCCCTAGGCTTTTGGAGGTATGTAACTTTGTGGCAGGGGGAGGATCCTTCCCCCCACAGGCCTTAATGGCACATATTGTGGTTCTGCCGAAACCTGGGAAAGATGCTTCCATTTATGGGAGTTACTGTCCCATATCTTTGATTAATTTAGATATCAAAATTTATTCTAAAATGATAGCTAATAGGCTGAAGGCCAGCTTGATATGGATCAGGTTGGGTTTGTTCCTGGGCAGGAGGCCAGGGACAATACCATCAAGTCTATTGCTTTGGTGGATGGAGCTAGGAGGAGTGGTCCCCCTGGATATTGTTCAGAATGTCCTCAGGTCTCAAATCATGGTTGTCCTAGGTATGTTTGTATTATACGCACACAAAGCGTTAGCTACTATATAATTGGCTAATGTTGTCGATCTGTCATGGAATTCGTGCAACAGAAACAGGCTGCTCATTGGTGCCCGCCTCCGGTGGGCACCAATGAGCGCAGACTGTGCAAATAGGCGCGAGAATTCAAAGTTCGAATTTCGCGCCTATTTGCAGCCCGGCGACAGCGGCGCGTTAGCACCCATGGCCCCCCTCCCTCTGGCCCCCCTGCCCCCCATTCCTCCACAGACACAGGCTGCTCATTGGTGCCCGCCTCCGGTGGGCACCAATGAGCGCAGACTGTGCAAATAGGCGCGAAAATTCAAAGTTCGAATTTTGCGCCTATTTGCAGCCCGGCGACAGCGGCGTGTTAGCACCCATGGCCCCCCTCCCTCTGCCCCCCTGCCCCCCATTCTTCCCGCCCCCCCGCTCCCCGCAGCCTCCCGCTCCTCCTGCCCCCCGCTCCCCCTGTCCCCCCGTTCCTCATACCCCCACCGCTCCCCGCCGCTCCTCCTGCCCCCCCGTTCCTAATGCCCCCCCCTGCTCCTCCACAGGGGATGATAAAAATAAAAAAATCCTCAGTGAGGATACTGACCTGTCAGCCATCTCGCTCCACTTCCGTCTTCTATAGGGCTTAAGGACCTGTGGTTGCCTGGGAAACCGATCAGCTGATTGGTTTCCCAGGCAACGACAGGTCCTGCCACGGCTCCATCCTGCCCCGCTCGCCACCATCCTACTCCCCCGCCACCATCCTGCCCTGCTCGCTCCATCCTGCTCCGCTCGCTCCATCCTGCCCCCCGCCACCATCCTACCCCCCGCCACCATCCTGCCCCGCTCGCTCCATCCTGCCCCACTCGCTCCATCCTGCCCACTCACCACCATGCTGCCCGCTCGCACCATCCTGCCCCCCGCCTCCATCCTGCCCCCCGCCTCCATCCTGCCCCCCCACTGTTCTTGCTCCCCCTCCGCCTCCATCCTGCCCCTCCTCCGCATCCATCCTGCTCCCCCTCTGCCTCCATCCTTCCCCCCTCCGCCTCCATCCTGCCCCGCTCCCCGGCTCCATCCTGCCCAGCTGCCTCCATCCTGCCCCCTCCCGGCTCCATCCTGCTCCGCCCCCTGGCTCCATCCTGCCCTGCCCCCCCGGCTCCATCCTGCCCACCTGCCTCCATCCTGCCCCCTCCCGGCTCCATCCTGCCCCGATCACTCCATCCTGCCCCCCAACACAATCCTGCCCTCCCCGTCACCATCCTGACCCCCTGCTCCATCCTGATCCCCCGGCAGTTAGCGGTCACGCGACCGATCAACTAGTCGGTTTCCCAGGCAACGACAGGTCCTAAAGTCCTGTAGGACCTAGAAGACGGAGGTGGAGCGAGCCGGCGGACAGGTGAGTATCTGAGGATTTTTTTAGTTTTACTGTGCAAGAGCGGGGGGCCGCGGGGTGCGGAGTATCGCCATATACCATATTGCTGCTATACATGTACTGTAATGTACCGCCATATACTATAGTGCTGCTATACTTGTACTGTAATGTAATGTTAAACCCCTAGGTAATACAACCTCTGGCAAAAATTATGGAATCACCTGGCTCGGAGGATGTTCATTCAGTTGTTTAATGTTGTAGAAAAAAAGCAGATCACAGACATGGCACAAAACTAAAGTCATTTCAAATGGCAACTTTATGGCTTTAAGAAACACTAAAAGAAATCGAGATAAAAAAGATGGTAGACAGTAAAGACCTAATCTCACATAAAGACGCATCAGCGATCCCGATAACGATGTGCAGAGATCTCTGGTGCGTCATTTACACATCGCTAGTAAGATGTCAAACAGGCATCTCACAAGCGATGTGAAAAACGATGCACCAGCGATCCAGAATTATACCAAGGCCGTTGTGAATTTTCTCTCCATAGCATAGCATTGAGATCGTTGCTCATTATCTCTGTCAAACACAACGATGTAGCGTTCCCAGTGGGAGCACAGCGACACAGAAATGACCCAGAGCAGTGTGTAACGATCAACAATCTCACAGCAGGGGCCCGATCGTTGGTGCATGTCACACAGAACGACATCGTAATTGGGATCGCTGTTGCGTCACGAAATTCGTGCCGCAACAGCGATCTCGTTAGCGACCTCTTTATGTGTGACAGGGCCTTTAGGGTGATTTTTTTCAGACCAAGCAGAGGGAAAAAATTATGGAATCACTCAATTCTGAGGAAAAAATGATGGAATCATGAAAAACACACAAACAAAAGAACACTCCAATACATCACTAGTATTTTGTTGCTCCACCTCTGGCTTTAATAACAGCTTGCAATCTCTAAGGCATGGACTTAATGAGTGACAAACAGTACTCGTCATCAATTTGGCTCCAACTTTCTCTGATTGCTGTTGCCAGATCAGCTTTGCAGGTTAGAGCCTTGTCATGGACCATTTTCTTCAACTTCCACCAACGATTTTCAATTGCATTGAGACCAGGACTATTTGCAGGCCATGACATTGACCTTGTGAGTCTTCTTTCAAGGAATATTTTCACAGTTGTTGCTCTATGGCAGGATGCATTATAATCTTGAAAAATGAGTTCATCATCCATAAACATCCTTTCAATTGATGGGATAAGAAAAGTGTCCAAAATATCAATGTAAACTTGGGTATTTATTAAAGATGTAATGACAGCCATCTCCCCAGTGCCTTTATCTGACATGCAGCCCCATATCATCAATGACTGTGGAAATTTGCATGTTCTCTTCATGCAGTCATCTTTATAAATCTCATTGGAACGGCACGAAACAAAGGTTCCAGCATCATCACGTTGTCCAATGCAGATTCGCGATTCATCACTGAATATGACTTTCACCCAATCATCCACAGTCCACAATTGCTTTTCCTTAGCCCATTGCAACCTTGTTTTTTTCTGTTTAGTTGTTAATGATGGGATTTACAACCATTTGTTCCTCATTTATTTTGTTGTGCATTTCCTGTTTGGAGACATATTGCTTTAAGTTTCCGGTCTTGACGCTTTGATGTCTTCCTTGGTCCACCAATATATTTGCCTTTAACAAGCTTCCCATGTTGTTTGTGTTTGGTCCAGATTTTAGGATTCAAAGGTCCGCGCTGCTACAGAAGACACAAAGCCCAAATGTTCAGTTACTCAAAGTTTATTGGGTGCATCCAATGTGGTTCAGAGCCTGCTATACTCCATCAGGGAGTGCACAGGATCCAATAAACTTTGAGTAACTGAAGATTAAGGCTTTGTGTCTTCTATAGCAGAGAAGGTGAGCAGTTACATTTAAAGGCTTCAGTGCCACACTATATATTTAACGATAAGGCCCAATTTGCGCTCGCTTCCTTTGCAGTGACCAATTGGTCCAGATTTTAGACACAGCTGACTGAACAACCAACATCTTTTGCAACATTGCTTGTTGATTTACCCTCTTTTAAGAGGTTGATAATCCTCTCCTTTGTTTCAATTGCCATCTCTAGTGTTGGAGCCATGATTCAGGTCAGTCCACTTGGTGGCAACAGCTCTCCAAGGTGTGATTACTCCTTTTTAGATGCAGACAAACAAGCACATCTAATTTGATGCAGGTGTTCGTTTTAAGAATGAAAATTTACAGTGATTCCATACTTTTTTCCTCAGAATTGAGTGATTCCATACTTTTTTCCCTTTGCTTGGTCTGAAAAAAGGTACCCTTACTGACTACCATATTTTTATCTTGATTTCTTTTAGTGTTTCTTAAAGCCATAAAGTTGCCATTTGAAATGACTTTAGTTTTGTGCCATGTCTGTGATCTGCTTTTTTTCTATAACATTAAACAACTGAATTGACATCCTCTGAGCCAGGTGATTCCATAATTTTTGCCAGGGGTTGTATCAGGTGTGGAAATAAGGCACTTGTCATTTTTTTTTTTTTATGGTTGAGGAGTCAATCGGTAAGGAGCTGTCCTGCTAGATGCTGAGCAGGGTGCTCTGTTTTCTGAGAAAAGGGGTGAGTAAGGAGGTACGACATACCCAACAGAGTGCCTGGATCCAGATTGGCTGGTGGGGGGGGGCACCTTATTAGACTCGGTTACCTCATGTGTGGACATCAGAGACCTTGATGGGTCTGCGACTGTAGCTTGCATGAAGAGAGTTTGCATCTGCTGTAGTCGATCTGAGCTCTGGTTGAGGAGGTCAGATTACTTGTTAATGCTCTGTAAAAGAGAGAGTTAAGAGGCGACAGACAGACATGGATACTGAAGCAGAGGCTTTGCAGACTATCCTGTGATAATGATGTAGCTGTGAGTCTAAAAGTGTCACGGTGTGGTAGTTAGCAGCTTGGGTTTAATCAGATGGGGCGTGAGTCGTAAGTCACCTTTTTGAAAACTATAATATTACCAGTTATATATACTAGATTCTTTGATAGGGCGTTGATCCAGGGAATTAGTCTGATTGCCGTATCTGGAGTCAGGAAGGAATTTTTTTCCCCCAATGTGGAGCTAGTGTTGCCACATGGTTTTTTTTGCCTTCCTCTGGATCAACATGTTAGGCTATGGGTTGTACTAGATGGACTTAAGGTCTTCCTTCAACCTTAAATACTATGTTACTATGTTACCTTGTGGTTGTGTGGTGAATATATAGTATATTAGGTATATATTATTTCTGAGTAGCAGGATGGAATCCGGCCTTCCTATCTTAAGAAGAAGTGAGTGCCGTGCAACAAGTTATAAAAGTTATAGCGGTTGAGTTTTGACTAGCTGGACAGTTGGCAGACGCCACATACCGAAGTTAGTTAATTGATACGGAGGAGGATGGTCCGGCTTTGGGATAAAGGGCTGAGCCTCCTGATCACTGTATTCGTTAGTTGCATAGTGCAAAAGGGCAGACTGACCTGGCTACGGGATATGAGACCGGTCTCAACGAGCCAGGCATGATTAGTGTTGCAGAGCGGATATGGTATGTGAATTACTGGTTGACTGGCAGGTGGGGCAGATCTCATAAGGCTGTTGAAGTAGAAGGCTATAGAATACATGGCAGTTGGGTTTTCTGCACACCTTTGAGGTGGTAGACCCTATGAGTCAATGTTGTGGGCAGTTAGACAGATTCTGTAAGTTGGAGATGTGCCATGAAATGTGCACTCGATAGTGTTGTGTATCTCGTAAGCTGCTGAGGCAGATAGGTATAGGAGATTTGGAAGCCAGATGTCACGTATTGACTGCCTTGCTGTATGGAAGTGCTGCTGCTGTGGTTTAAATGAAGCCTTTTTTTCTGCTTTGCAGTGTGCGGCTCTGCAGGTGAGGTTGCTGCAGGTGTGTGTGATGGATATGACTCATGCTTAAGTGAGCTGAGTGGCGTCCCTGAGCTGGCTTTTCCCCACCCCTTGGCCATAAATGGGTCAGCTGACATCCACCTGATGTCGCTGATTCAGTTCATTTTTGGATTGTGACCTGTTGTGACTGGACGCTGATCCAGAGCTGCTGCCTTACTCTCCATTGGAAGTTGTTGGGTTCCGTGGTCCGTGTGTGGAGGTAGGGGCTTCTCAGGAGTTAGGGACTTAGACTGGTGGCTCGGACCTCCTCAACTTTAGGGGTACCTCCGAGATCAGGGCGAGTCAGGAACCCCAGTATCCGGGCCAGAGCAGGCTCCCCTGACTCCCTATGCCCAGTTCCTTCCTACGTCTGGGCACCTGGGCCCCCCCAGCGTGACACCGGATGCCTTGTTCATTAGTAAATTGCCCGATTCTGTAAATTAATCCTGCAAGCAGTTCTGTGGTGCATGCAGTTATGTGCACTGGATAGTTTTGTAGATGCTGTAACTTGGCTTTCTTGCCCCCTGACTAGGGTAGCTAATGTCATAAATTGTACTCAGCAGCTATTGGATGACGTCAGATGCTTGGGAGCGGGCTGTGTGCTGTGGATAATTTTCTGATTTTAAAAAGGCATTTTGTTTGTTTGTTTCATTGTCCATGCTTGGCAGATAGTGCTCCCTGTATTATCATGTCATCATGTTAACTGTTGTCTGTGACAGTTACTAACTAAGGGGGAGCTGTGGTCTTCCAACCTTAGCATATGTGCTGCCCAATGCCCGTAAAGGGCCTCTGCATACGTGGGGCACAGTGCAGGAAGCAGGAACTGCTACTATATAGTGTATGGCAGTTTACAACTTAGGCCTACTGAGCAGCGAGCAGAGGTAATGGTCAGTGTTGCTGCAGAATGAGATGGATGTCAGTTCTGACCACTGGTAGTGGACAAATCCGATAGCCACATTGAGGGCCTGTATGCAGGATGTGTAGGATCTGGCTCACTGTATACAGAATGAAGTTTGCAATGTATTGTATACGACTGCTGTACGGTACTAGATTAGTGATGACTCACTGAGCAGTGAACAGGTAATGGTTATTACTACTGCGGGATTTTGAGTAGTGCGTGGGTAATTCTGGCTCACTTGATATTAGATATTTCTGCGCACTGATAGGGTGGCAGATATCATGGTTCAGTTTTGTGGGCGGTTGTAGCAGTGTGGGTCCTGTAACCTGCTGTGATGGGCATATAGGTGATTCCTTTAGAGGACGGACACACCATCTCAAGTGCAGTGGTCACACATTATACTCCTTTAGCATTGTGCCCAACCTTAGCATATGTGTGTGAGCTAGTTGATTGAAGGCCCATGGGATATAAGGTGACATGTAATTTGTAGTGAGACCCTTATCCAGGCATCAAATGTATGACTTTCAGGTCCAGGGGTGTAACTACAATAGGTGCAGGGGTTGCGATCGTACCTCGGCCCTGGAGCCTATGGGGCCCCAAAAGTCCCTATGACATATAGAAAAAGACTAAGGTTATTAAAGATTTGCAATAATTGGGGGCCCCGTTGGAGCTTTTGCACTGGGGCCCATGAGCTTCAAGTTACGCCACTGCTCAGGTCAGTCACAAACTAGAGTGTTAGCTCCCTACTTCACCGGCTCTATAGTGCGACATTTGGTTGTGGGCATTGTGATTTGCACCTTTCTTAAAAAAAGGAAGCTGTGGCCGATCCAATTTTAGCAGATGTGCTGACCATTGCACAATGTTATTAGCTGTGTGCCCTCCAAACTTAGGCTATGTGCTGTTCACTGTGCAAGGTTATTTGCTGTGAGGCTGCAGAGGGAGGGCTAAGGCTGTAGTGCCCTTCAAGGAAAACACTGTTTCCTGCGCGGCTTCCAACAAACTGTGCGGTGTGGAAGTATCGGGAAACTGGGCCTCAAGTGGGTTCCCTGCTTACTGAGGGAGCAGGGTGTGTGTGCTAGTATTGAAAGGTTCGCTGCAAGTCTCGCCCGAGGACGAGAGGCGCTGAAATAAGGGAGCGTGTTTGAGAGGTGCGCGTCATAGCACATCATCCAGGGGGCGTGGGCTGGCGGAGCTTGCGTGCAGGCCCAAGCCGGGGCCTAAATTTTTGTCCAGGATTTGGGGACTTACGGCCAATGCCGCGATGAAGCCGGGTACAGCCAAGAGAGCCCTCTGCCATGGACGCACAGACATGCAGCGTCTTACCTAAGATGTGCATCCCGGCTGGAGCCGCCGCAGAGGCATCTGTGAGCTGGAAAGCCCAGGTCTTCGGTAAGAAGCTGCGATCCCAGGATAAATAGGGGAGCATAGATGTCTGCGGACCTCAATCCAGACACTCTCTGGTGAGAAGGAATGGAGTAGATGAGGGTTTACCCGCCTGCCTGAGCGGCATACCTGTCCTGCAGATATGCTGGAATGGGGGCTCCAGATTGTTCCTGATAATCGACTGCAGCGATCTGTCTGTGGGTTCAAAGCCCCCCGAGGCTTCCTGTACCATAACCCAGCGCGCGCACCCTCATCTTACCGGAGGTGTGCGTCCCGGCATGGGTGCTGCCTGTGCAGCACAATGCAGTGCTGCGATGAGATGCTTCCTTGATCCGCTCTCTCCTTGACTGGAGAGAGGGCTCCCTTCATCTCCTCTGTTATGTAGGGGGATGTGACGGGAGCTGCACGGACACTTTAGTCTGTCCTGTGCCTCCAGAGGGTTAACCCCTTGAGGATGTGACAGCGACATGGTACGGCTAGTAAGTACAGGCAAAAAATAAAGGTTAAAATGGGGAAAACATAGGCCCGGCTGCAGAAGGAAAGACGTGGAGGTGACACTCTGTGTTGCCGTCTGGTGATAATTATGGAGATCGGAGCCCTTGAGGGATCAGTCGTCCTTAAATGGAACTCGGGCACTGGGTATCGTGGGTTAACCCTGCACAATCCCTCGTAAAAGGAAAGCGGTACCCTGAAGAATGCCATAGTCTGAAAAATGTAAGAATAAAAGTAAAAAATGAAAGTAAAATCAAAAATAAAAAGCATAAAATTATCTATGAATGTGGTCTGACAAACAGAGCACATGTGCCTCCTTGCGACACTAAGCTAAAACGGATTTTCCTACTTCCTGCAGGTGGGTGTATACTGCGGAGGAGTACTTAAATTCCTTATATTTACTTAGTGTCCTACTAGCTGCAGAAAAGCATACACCCACGGTCCTGTGTCCCCCAGTGATGCGAAGGAGAAAAAGGTCCAAATGCCAAAATTATGTTTTTTTGGTCACCGCAACATTGCTATAAAATGCAATAATGGGCAATCAAAACAGCGCACCACCGAAAAATGGTATCATTAGAAACGTGAGCTCGTGAACATGGAGACTAAAAAACTCAAAAAACAAACAAGTAATTGTACTTTTTTTGCAATTTCACTGTATTTGGATCTTTTTTCCCATTTTCCTGTGCACTATATCGTAAGATAAATGATTGCATCTGAAAGTACAACTCGTCCCACAAAAAACAAGCCATCATATGTCTATATTAAAGGAAAAATAAAAAGATTATGGTTCTTGGAAGCAGAGGAGCAAAAATGAAAATGGAAAATGAAAAATCGCCGGGTACTGAAGATATGTCTGTCTTGTGATTTCCATAATATCATGACTTTACTTTCCTGTCATTGAAATTTCAATTATAAAAACTCAACAATTTATTAAAAAAAACAGCAAATAATAATTGAAGATAAATTGATCTGCAGAGGACATCAATTCAGGACTCAGCTTATCCAAACAAAATGGGATGGAAATATTACTGCTAAAGCTATTAGCAATGTCTCAGATACAATGCATTCAGAGTACAGGAAAGAAAAGTAAAATCATATATTTTATCTCTGACCCTAATGAAAGCTAAATAATTTATCGGCATGATGGGGATTTTCTTTTAGATAGGAAACATGGCGTGGCTATTCTTCTCTATGAACAGATAAATTCATGATAGGAAAAACAACAGCAATATCTCCTGCCTGGGACCTTCAGGAGTTGAGATATCGCAGAAGATGGAATTTTTTGTCCTTATTTCTAGCACCTGGCCTGCATCCAATTCCCGCCGGTGTTATACCAGTGACCAACCAGGACATATTAGCCTCACCTGCTCAGAGAGGCAGAAGAGGAACTCCATATCTGAGGCCCCAGGGCCTAGTGCAGCTGTTCTTTTTGTGAGTGTGTTAGGTGGGAGGTCCCGTGAGAACTTGCAACCAGTTACCATGGGTGACACCATCACTGTGGAATTCAAGGACACTGATGCAGAATGAACTCTCATGTGCCCTGAATGTGTGCTCCTAAGAACTCATCCCTGGGAAAACCCTGGATTGTCCTGCATTAGTGTGCTAAGATGGGGCTGAGGGAATTGGGGGTGTACAAGAACCTCCCCTCTAATGTTTTAATGGGAACTGACCTAGGACAGTTGGTTGCTCACCATGTCCCTGACACACCTCTCCGATTTAAAAGTTCATATATCCTTAATGTTGATGATAGGAGTATGAATCTCAACATTGTGTGTGTTAATAAAGTGGACTATTGTTCCGGGGAACTCACCCTTGTCAGGCTGAGGAGTGATATTGCTGAGGATACCCATCATCATCAAAAGCTCCAGGAAAATTGAGTTTATCTGTTGAACCGGAGGACTGTACATTATTTATTGAGAGTGTCTGATGCTGCATCCCCATCCACAACTTATTTTCCTCTTATTTTTCTGCTGAGGACAGCCAGCCAGCCAGAGAGACCACCATGACAGTTGTCCACCAATATATTCCTGCTCAGTGGAGGCCAACCCAGACACATCTACTTACGTAATCGCTTTGTGGCTTCCGGTTCCGTCCGGTTGTAATCCTATCCCACATTCCACCTCCCCGACCGGGAGTGCACCAGACGCCATATTGGAAGGCCCAAGTAATGGGTCTTCCAATATGATGATCACCGCACTCCTGGTCGACACCACCACTCCACCCACATCTGCAGCCCAATCGCCCACGCCAGGTCCCCACACCCTGAAACACCCCCACAAACCATTTGCTTCCTCCCCACCGGAAACACAACAGGAGAATGGGCAAAGGACCTGCGGTGATGTCACAGTCATGGGCAGAGCCAACTGCACATGACTGTGACACAGTCAAAGGTCCTTTACTTTGCTGTGGAGACTGCGGGAAGTATGTGCCCAATCCCAGCAGCCTGTGCCCAATCCCAGCAGCCCGTGCCCCATCCCAGTAGCCCATGCCCCCGTCCCAGCAGTTCACTCTGGAAACGCGTCGTGGTGTATATAATTTTAATAAAGAGGTTTGTAACCTTCTAACTCCTTTCTAAATAGTTTGTTGCTCCAGCACTCCCAAACTCTGACAACATTCTCTCCTGCATCTGTACCCCCATCCCAGCAGCCTGTGCTCCCATTCCAGCAGCCTGTGCCCCCATCCCAGCAGCCTGTGCCCCCATCCCAGCAGCCTGTGTACCCCCATCCCAGCAGTGTATGTGCCTCCCCAGCAATGTGTGTGGCCCCATCCCAGCAGTGTATGTGCCTCTCCCCCCAAGTAATGTATGTGACCCTATCTCAGCAGCCTATATGCCCCCACCCCAGCAGTATAATGTTACCTTTTACATACTTTATTTTAACTTTACAATTACCACAAGGGGAGGTGCGAGTGCACAGAGTAGAGAGCGCACTGGGGGGAGACAGCTGAAACAAGAGAACACAGAGGGGAAAAGACAGAACAAAGGGGAAGAGAGACAACATACAGGGGGAATAGTGCACGGGAAAAGAGACAGCACACAGGGGGGAGAGAAACAGCACACAAGGGGAGAACGTACAGGTGGAAGACAACTCAAAGGAAAGAGCACACAAGGGGAGAAGACAACATGGGGTGGAGAGACCACGGGGAAGAGCACCGCACAGGGGGAAGACAGCGCAAAGGAAAGAACACAGAGGGGAGAATAGAGCTCAGAGGGAGAGCGACAACGCACATGGGAGAAAGAGAAAGCACATGGCGAAGAGTGGACAGGGGGAAGACAACTCAAAGGAAGGGGAATACAAGGGGAAAAGACAGCACAGGGGGGAGAGACCATGGGGGAAGAGAGAGACAGTACAGGGGAGACAGCTCAAAGGAGAGAACACAGTGGGGAGAAGACAGCACATGGGTGAGATGCCCACCACCACCAGCGCCACAGAGCCCACCACCATCGTGGGGTTACCGCCTCCATCTAGTACATAACATATTCTTAAAGCTATAGAAGACTAATGTAATTACCCACTCTGGGGCATTACAAAAACAAACCGTAAAACCCTCCACAAATGATGAATTGGGCCCTTAGTGCTTCCTGCGACACTTCTGCTAGTTTGAGTGAACACAATTATAACTATTTACTAGACCTTGCTATGAGAGTAAAGCCATGAAATAATCATAGAATATTCCAGAACTGGGAACTAATATATTACCACATAAAGTCAAGTTTTATTTGAAATATCTACAACACCCTACATCTGCAGTCTCTGCCAATTTTAATATCTACCTATTGCTGAGACCATTTGCTTGTGCACAGCTGCTCCATGAATGCCCTTTATTGTGCCAGATTTAAGGCAGCTGTTATTTTCTCTGTATACAAATCAAAGTATTTTGCTCATAAAATGCACATCAGCCTATTAACAGTACGTATCCACTGTTGCTTCAGGAAGTCACTAGTAAGAAAAATGTAAGTACGGTAACCAGTAAAAAATATGAGATATATGATGTGATTTATTGTGTGCTACACATCCTCTGGACACAGCTGTCTATATCCAACACATACGGTACTTTTTAATACTAAACCAGGATAATTTTGGAAAAGTAACCCATTAAGTAAGAACAACAATGTAAGGCTGGAGAATGGGAGTAAATTTAAAGCATCACTGCAGCATTATTTTTTCAATTGCTGGAATGGTGCTGTAAATGTAACCGAGGCGCCAACTCTGGGGTGGCTGCTGGCTGCAATTTTTTGCTATGTGAGGGCCCAGATCTATTCGGCGAACATATGCCCATTTGGCAAACTGAATCCTAACTTCTAAAGGTTTGTGCATATGGTCACTACCGCTTTAGGGAGCTTGTTCCATTCATTGATCACCTTCAAATGTTAAAGTTTTTCTAATATCTCCTCTCCTTCAGTTTCATCCAGTTGCTTCTAGTCTTTCCTTGTACAAATCAGAATAAAGCTGATCCTTCTACCTGACATATTTGAAATAATTGTAGACAGCTAGTTAGACTGTGTGCACATGTTGCATTTTTGATGCGTTTTTGAATGCAGATTTTTCCCTAATGAGTTAATGTTCACATATTGCTTAATTTTTTCCTTGCAGATTTGGTGCAGAGATAAATCTACAGTATGTCAATTCTTGGTGCATTTTTGCCTGTGGATTTCCATTGCCATTGCATGAAAAATGCAGTGGGAATCAACATGTCAAAACCGCACTAAACCAGTGTCAAATACCCATTTTCCCTGCCAATAGATGCAGATTTGGTGCAGAAATATCTGCAACATGGACACATAGCCTTAGTCTCCTCTCAGTGGTTTTTTGAAAGCAAAACATCCAAAATTCTATAGCCATTCCACATAGGATATGGTTTGTTGTCACCATTCTGGTTGCTCTTCTCTGAATTTTCTTCAGTTTGGTGACGTCTTTATTTCAAAATGTGGTGCCCAGAACTTGGCACAGTATCCCAAATGAGGTCTGATCAAAAAGGAGTAGAGGACGATAATAATTTCACATGATCTAGATTATGTGGTTCTATTAATGTATCCCAGAAATGTGTTTTTGCTTTCTCCTGCTGCTGTATCACACTGTTGACTCATGTTCAGTCTGTGATCTATTAGTATACCCAAGTCTTTTTCACACATGCTGTTGCTTAACCCTATTCCTCCCATTCTGTACATGCTTTTTTCATTTATATTGCCCAGATGTAGGACACTGCATTTTTCCCTGTTGAAAACCATTCTGTTAGTTGCTGCCCACTGTTTGCTTAGATCTTTTTGAATCCTCTCTCTTTCCCCAGTATTCGCTATCCTTCCTAGGTTTATGTCATCAGTAAATGTAATCAGTTCCTCCTTAATGCCTTCATCTAAATCATTGATAAAGATGTGGAAAAATACATGGCTCAGGGCAGAGCCCTCTGATGTGCCACTTCAGACATTTTTCTTCCAACTGGATGTACTGCCATATATGACCACTCTGGAGGTGTGATCATTAAGGCTGCCTTCACATTTGCGTTTGCAAGTGCAGCGTACCGAACGCAGCCAAACGCTTGCGCACTGCGTTCCTATGTTTAACATGAGAACGCATGTGCCTGCGTTTGGCTGCATTCGGTTGCGTTTGAATGCGCACAATTTGTGCACCCTCCGAGCGCCCTTTGAATGCAGCATGTTGCATTTTTTTGTGCGGTCACGGGCGCTTGTTTTATCTGCAAGCGCACAAACCATGCATTGAAGTCAATGGATCCGCAGTGTCCTCCGCATGACAGCGCAGGAGAACGCTGCGGATCTCATTGAAATCTCTCCCGGTGGCAGCCGGTGATCAGCGGCGGCCACCGGGAGAACAGCTAGAGCCGCCCGCTGCTCTCCGGCCAGTGTCAGCACGGGATATTTGAAGACACAGCTGATCTGACAGCTGTTTAAATCTCCCGCGCCGACACAGAAACAGCGATCAGCTATTACTTATCTCCTGCACCGATATCACCCTATTCGGTGTCAGCGCGGGAGATTTAAACAGCTGTCAGATCAGCTGTGTCTTCAAATATCCCGCGCTGACACCGGCGTGAGAGCAGGGGCGGCCGGGAGGAGGAGATCTCCACCGCTGATATCCTCCTCCCGGCCGCCCCCGAGACAGCTCATTGGCTGCCCGGGCTGCATACTAATGTGAACGCATGCGGAGATTCTCTGCTGCGTTCACATCAGTGTGGGCTGCGTTTGCATCTGCATGCCATACGCATGCAGAAACAAGCGCAAATGTGAAGGCAGCCTAAGCCGGTTATAAATCCACATACCAGTTGCCTTGTCCATTCCATACTTGTCATTTTTTTTTTCAATAAGGATGGTATTAGCTGCTTTGTTAAATGCATAGCTGAACTAAAGTTATACTATATCTACTGTGTTTCCCTGATCCACACAGTCAGTGATTTTGTCATATAAGGAAATTAAGTTAGCCTGATATGACTTATTAGATGCAAACCCATGCTGGCTCTGCTTAATCTCTTCATTCTCATCCAGATACTTGCATACAATTTTCAAAGATTATGGAAGTTGTTCAGAAATTTCCTTTGCTATCTCCTCCAGTGTGTTCTCTCATAACCACTTCAGGTTTCAAAATTGTGTACCATTTAAAATAATTGAGCTGACCATTCCTCTAGAGGGAATAAAAAGAAACAGCAGAAGAGATATTACTACACAATCTACTATACCAGTACAAGGTGTGCTAGTTCAGTAAACCTGAATATTAGGGATGATCGCTTTCCCTTTACATAACAGACACAATCCTAACTAATCCCCCTTAACTCACAAATGGCTGTAACCGCAATGGAATCATGAGTCCTAACACAACTCCCTTAGATATAGCTTTAGTATAACCTCCTCAACAAGGGAATCACAAGTCCCTGCAGTTGCTACTTACTCATTGATGTAGCCGGTCTGTAGCCACACAGGGTTCCAACCTGGGGCTGCAGGATCCAGGGACTTGGTGACAAAAGGAATGGAAGGCAGAGTTCTTCTATGTGTTAAACCAGGTGGAGGTGGGCAACTCCTGGCATTCTGTCTGGTATGTAGTTGAAGTAGTTGATCCAGAGCTCTCTATCCTCTAACACTTGGCTGCAGAATTGTTAGCATGCACCCTGTAATCCTGTCCTGGACAATCTCCACTTCTCCCTGACAAAAATTATAACTGCACACATGTTCTCCAATACAGAACGCTCCACTCTTCTTCCCCATTTAGCTCAGTCTATCCATTCTGACCTCTGCTGCTGCTCCTCCTCTCCCAAGTTGTAAAGAAAAGCCAGGGTTTCTGGGAGATGCAATCCAAGGCAATGCAGCAAAATAGGGATTAATATCTGCTGATGTGAATCACTGTCTGTTCCTAGTTGCATATGTCTCTGTTCACCATGCTCCCCATACAGGGGTTACATTTTCCCTTGGTGAATCCTTATAGGTTCCCAAGCAAGAAAAAAAAAACTAATCACCTGGAATAAAAACTTATGGTAAAGCATCTTGGCTATCATCACAACCAGTCACACACAAATCACCTACAGGCTCAGGGCCGCCGTCAGGGCCTAACAGGTCTTACAGTGTAAGGGGCCCGGCGGTGATTGACAGGAAAGGGGGTCCATGCAAGATGAGAGGGGGTGGGGCCTGATCTCCTCTGGGCCCCGCCCCCTCACGTCTTGCACGGCCCCCCTTTCCTGTCAAATCAATCACCGCTCTATAGCTCTTGACTTTCAGATCCAAGCCATATGACCGTCACTTCTTCATTTGGCAAGTCTGCATCCTCTGTACTCTCTGCATTCGCTATACTCTAGCCCGACTGGCAATGGTATGGGCTAGATGTGGGGCCACACTCTTATTGAGAATCTTCTTCAACTGATTGTAATCTAAAATCGAACAGATCAAAGTATGAGTCATCTATCCATCAGTAGCTTGGCTCATATTCATCTCTGGAATCACCCTCAGTACTTTCAGTATTGACAACAGGACTGGTCAATTGGTGGTACCAAAAACTCCTATGGGGAGATAGTATGGCTGGACAGGTTTCAGTGATATGTGTCTACTGGAACTGGATGTTCTGTCCTACAGGATGCAGATGCTGAGATAAAAGGTCTTAATGCTTCTACCTTCTTACTCAGTGTTCACTCTGAAAACGGGGATATCAAGCAGCTTTTCTACAACCATATAGGGTTTTGAATGCAAGCAAGCTTGTGTTTTCTATGAAAGCCAAAATTATGGATGAAGATCCTATAGTCAGGCTGCAAAATTTCATTATAGACTACAGTCATAACAAGTTTTGTTTCGCCTCCCCAATCAACTAGAAGCTTTATCAGCCAATCTGTAGCCCTCCTTCAACTTTTCCTTCAGCTGTGACACGTACTTCAGGTAGTTTTTCCCAGATGAATGATCAGGGAATACTACAAAACTAATATCCACTGATGGTCTGGCTTCCCTTCCAAACATGAAGTAAGGGGGAGTACCCAGTTGACTCATTTATGGTGCAGTTGTAGGCATAGCTTTCTGTGTCGACACTGTTTCGCCCTTTCTGTTTCGGCCCTGGAGCAGCTTCACAACATTGGAAGCCTACAGTTACAAAAGGCTGATCATAGGCACAGTAAGCTGTTTTTACATTGCAGTGCATATTATGCATTATTTTAGGAGTTTTTATAGTGTTTTGGCGGAATCCATATTAGTGATGAGCGAGCATGCTCGGCGCTACTCGTTACTCGCACGAGTATGCCGGTACTCAGGATGCTCGGTGAGCACTGAGTACCGCCGAGATGCTCAGACTCTTCACTAATAATCATCAATCTGGCACAAATACACAGCTCACTTCAGTGCACACAGTGAGCTGGCACCTCACAGAGAGCAGATTGATTGTTAGGGTCCCTCTGGGGGGGCACAGCAAGGTGTTGTATGCTGCGAAGATTTGAAAAAGCACCCCCCCTCTCCCGCCATTTCCCAGAAACACTCGTTTTATAGCCGGAAGTCTGTTGGCGGAGCCTGTCACTAATTGACTTAAATTGGGCTCGGTGCTCGGTCGAACACCCGAGCATCTCGAGATGCTCGACCCGAGTATTTTACTGCTCGCTCATCACTAATCCATATGGAAAAAGACAATTTGATTTAACCCTAAGGGTTTAAAAAAAATGCCGCGGGAAGTTTTCAATGAACCTGCTGGAATGTGAGAAAAGAGTAGGAGTGCTTGCTAGAAATCAAAAGCAGATGACGATTTGCATTACTGAGAAAGTTGATATATAATAATGTATAGTGTAATTGAGAACACATTGAGAAATACTGATATGGAAGGAATGAGGAAACAAAAAAAGAAACAGATAGAAGCAGTCTAGAAATGGAGTGGGAGTAATTTTTACATTTTCCTTATATTAAAATTTTCCCATGAACAACATTTATGTGCAGCAAATATAATGAAAACCTTCATGTAGAGTAGTAATGAATTCATGTTAAATAAAACTCATTCTAATGTTGAAAGACGTGAGAAAAAATAGCCAAGGCATACTAAGATTCCTGGTCAAATAATAATAAAATCCAACTAGTATTTGCAAGTGCATAAAGTATTTATTATGACACTAGTTGAACATATAAAAAGTCCAGGACAAGTATACATACAATCAATAGACCATACAATTAAGGTACGGTGAGGGACAGACAGAACTGCATAACAACCAGAACTGGCTAACACAGGAACATTTACAGTATGGTGTAAACCAAAGGAAGGTCTTCATAATACATTGGACAATTGGGCTAACAGCTCCCTGAAGAAGGTTCTGAAACACGTGTCGGGGTCTGGAACCGGTCATGTTCTGTATACTCCCATTCTGGTATTCACATGGGTGAGTGATTAACCTAAATTGGTTTGACCAAGCACTTTATGGCTCAAGAGCATTTGTGACACTATTACTACTGGTGTGCTTATACTGTATTGAACATTGTTTACAAGTGTTAGCCCAATTGTCCAATGTATTATGAAGACCTTCCTTTGGTTTACACCATACTGTAAATGTTCCCGTGTTAGAACTGCATAACAACCAGAACTGGCTGTCTGTCCCTCACCGTACCTTAATTGTATGGGCTATTGATTGTATGTACACTTGTCCTGGTCTTTTTGTATGTTCGACTAGTGTCAACTTGCAAATACTAGTTGGATTTTATTATTCTTTGACCAGGAATTTCAGTAAGCCTTGGCTCCTTTTTCTCATGTCAATCATATATATATTGAGCCACATCTTGTAACTTGCATAGTTTATGATGATCACTTGGAATCTGTTTACAATTATGCTAATATTGTAAAGAGATCAGTGAAGTATTTTTTGTCTAGTAATATTGAATACACTAATTAAAAAGTCCCTATTGTTCCCCAACTACTCTATGTGCTTTCATTTCTTTTTATTTTACCTACTTCCTATTTGAGGTCATTTTGTTTAGGAACCCCTAGTGCTCAAACAAGAGGTCATCAGGACACCGGCTGTTATCACTGCCGTAGCCTCTGTCCCTACCCTGAAACTATGGCTCAACAGTGACATGCATCGGATGTCAATTCTGACATATGCTCTGTATAGCTCCCCTGCATCCTTGTCCCTGTGCGATATTCTTTTCAGTGCACAGTGGCTGTGCACTCCCTTTTCGGTTCAAGTGAGAAGTGACAAGAGTGGAGACAGAAGGGTGCACTGTCAAAACGAATTGTTAGGAGAGAATACTGTAAGCAGGAAAAGTAGAGAAAAGATATCACTTGTGATATTCACAGTTCAATGTTTCAACCAATGTGATTATCAGGACAAATGTACCGCATGATTACAGCATGGTTGTAACCTAATCAAATACACTGCACAAAGAAAATGACCATATCTATAAAGAGAAGCAATAGATAAATTAACAGCTGACATCTATGCTTGGGTCAGTTTGAGCATCATTTTACAAGATTACAGGGGGTTATTATGGAATATTTATTTTTATATTCCACTGGATTGGAGGAAGTTAAAAATAACAAAACTTGCTACATTCACTTAGACCCTCTTCAGCTAGGCTCCATTGACAGGCTGCAATGTTGATGTCACAACTCTACTGCATGTGACACATGCAGCCAATCTATAGGCTCAGTGGTCTCATACCATATACATTAACATGACCACCAAGTCCAGTGATTGGCAGCAACTTTCAAGTACATTGCAGTCATGACATCACAGCTATAGCCATGTCAACAAAGACTGGAAACAGTGGAAGTGAGAAATCTTTTGTTATTTTTAACCTACCCAAGACCATAGAATAAAGGTGTAATTACTGAAAGCCCCTTTAAAACTGAATAACAAGACATGCCTACAATATATAATATTTGATATGGATTCTATCGATCTATTCATTAAAACTATTTTATATGCCCACCCCCATGTAGACAGCATGCTTTAATTTACCTCACTGCTGCTGCAATCTGTGCCCTGCTATAGTCCTTTTCATCTTCAAGGTAACCATATTTCAGAAGAAATGCCTAGGCAAAATAAGAAGAATTGTATCAGGATCCATACAACATTAGCCTTTCTGTATGTAGAAAAAAAAGGTTGTTACTTTGGGAAGTAAATTTATGTAGATTCATCCAATCATATCAATATTTAATGCGTTTTGTGTACAATATATTGGATTATGTGCCATCTCATAATGATAGTAATGTTAGCAACCACCAAGGACAAAAAAATCATGAGGCCGAAGGATAAGCACATTATATAGGAAATGGACTTATGAAGTGATAATTCATAATTCAGGTAGGGGGTATAGTAATCCTCATAATAGATACCTGCTGCGACAATTCAGCATTAGTAACGAATATCTTACCAGTTTTTGTAAGAAAATGATTTAGCGGTCTTGTAGAAGCACTACTAAAGCTCAGTGACACTACCTGAGGAAGACTGCCTTGAGCAGTTGAAACATGTTGTGGAGCTGTGAGGGGAAAATAAAGATTGCTGTTTATAAACCTCATCATCCTGGTGCCTGAGCTTTAGTAGCGCTTCTACAAGACCGCTTAATCATTTTCTTGCAAGCTTCTATTCCCCCGAGGGATCAGCGGCTGGAGCAGCACAGCGAGGGCACAGTGGTGAAGGACCTGGCATTCCCTAGATAACAAGCAGTGACGCACATCCGGGACCGGCGCCACGTGACCGGAAAGGTCCTATACGGACAGCTGAGGACCAGCGAGGTCGAAGGAGCGGAGCGTGCACATTGCCGGGGGTTCCCCATATATCAGAGGCCATTACACCGGGTTGTGCAGGTCGTGCACAACCCAAACAGGTGAGTGGCCACCTGTAATAACGCCATATTAACTGAGCTATAGTGATCCTACTCTTCCTTTTTTTCTTACCAGTTTTTGTGGCAGGTGAACTATTCTTAAATATTACAGATGTATTGTTCCTTTATTCTGTTAAGGGACATGGGCCATTGTTTAACGGGAGAATGTCCGGAGCCCCCTTTTATCTGCTAATTTTGTGGAATTCCTGCTGATTGCATCATGTAGAGGACAACTGAACCAGTGAACAATGAGAGAACAGCCATGATTATCGTCCCCCAATCCTGAGGGACACAATGCAGTGAAATGGAATCTGAGGGATATACAAAGAGGCATGCTCCTATCACCAGTGATTCTGCTGGAGTACACAATAAAAAAAACAGGACTTCTGGATATGGGTGCTCAGGTAAGATCCAATGTCGTAAATCAAGAAAAATATAACAAGGCACTCCTATAAAGTGAATTAGTGGTCATTTATGGAAATCCAGAATGTGAAAACATTTCGGTTTATTAAATTTGACCTTCATCTGTTCACTCTAAATATGTACAAAAAAAAAATGTATCAAATCACAAATATACGTGTGAGAACAGAATTCCAATGGAAACTTGTGAACAGTCTATATTGAAGTAAGAGCGATAAAGAAATATAAGAAAGGTAAGAAAAAGAAGGAAAAAAGGAAAAATATGTAGTATAAAGGTAGTGATAGGTGAGCAATAAAATGCTCGATACTCAGATCGAGCAGACTGAATGATTGGACAACTTGATTCTAGTAAAAAGTATAATAGAAGTAAATGAGAAACTTGAGAATTTTCCGGCAGACACCACTAGAAGGGCAGGGAGGGGAAGGAAAATGCTGAAGTCATTAGAAACAGTGCTGAAATAGAATGGAAATAGCATGGGGTAGATGCTGGGATGCATCTGACTCCCAGGTCACTGCTGGGAATAATGTTGTCAGGAGTATTACACCACTTTCATGGACTGACAATAAACCATACAAAACCGAAGATAAAATGGATTTTTCAGGAAAAAATGTTAGGAAACATTCTTTCCTGTATAATGACTTGTATGTTATAGAAGACAAATTGAAGAGAAAAAAAGCTGCCTCCACCACTTAGTGCATGTTCACATGTAACTTTTTCCACTCATTGCTTTCAATGTTGAAAAAACTGCAAAAAAAGCTGCAAAAATGCAGAAGGAATTGACTTGCTGCTTTTTTGAAAAACAGCAGTTTTCCATTTCAGTCAGAAAAAAACAATTGTGAGCATTAATTAGATGCATGAAATTTAGCTTTTGCTGGTTCTGAAAAATCAGCTTTTTATTACCTAAAACTCATGAAAAAATACAGCAAAAATACAAACATCGCAGTACCACCTCTCATATTTCCCCATTGTAGTCACCGGTGATGTACTTTTAACCTTTCACTACCTTATTTTATCAGACACATCCTGTTAAATTTATGAAGGAGGGACTCTGAAAATCAATCACATGAAAATCACCCATGTGGAGAATCCAAGAACTGCCAAGAAAGATAAGGAAGAGGGACTATGATTCACCCTGTAACAGACATAAAGGAAGGCCCCATACATATTCTATTAAAATTTTTAGGTAGTACTACTCGAGATTCAAAGCCTATGCACTTAGTGCAAGCAAGGGTTGCCAAAAATTAAAAGGATGCCCTGCAATACACTCTTGAAAACAGAAGAGAGCCTCAGAATTTTTTTTCCCATTTTTGAGGAGTGGGACTCCTACACTGGTAAAGCCTATGCACTATATACAAGGCCTGCCAAAAATTAGAAGAAGGGACTCTAATAAACCCTGGAAGACACGTAGAGGGGGAGGGTGAAGTAGAGTAGGAAGGGGTGCATGGAAATGCACCAGAAATAAAAAGCAACAATACAATTGGTTTCATGTTCCGCTGCTGTAATTCGGTGGGGTTAAGAAGTCTGGGCCAATCCAGGATTTGTCCATTTTGATAAACCAGCCTGACATTTTCAGTTCAAAGGCGCAAGTGCCTATCAATTATTATGGCTCTAGTTTCACTAAAATCCTGCTCTGACTAAACGCTAGCGGCATGGCAAGCCAACACCTCTAACGCTGGTGACCCTGCATTGTCCCTTTTCCTCCACCCAGCAGGAACACCCAACACACTCACTGCCATTCGGCGCTGTCCTCTGATGTGTCTCCCACTGTGGATTCCAGCTCCCAGTGGCTGCACACGCTGTACAGGTCTGTTAGGAGAGTGCTTATGGTTCATGTGCACTCCACTTGCACACTTAACCTGGAAGTGCCTCCAGCCTAAGGTATCCTCTCCTTTAGGAAGGTGCCTAAATAACGTTTGCAATAAGATTGCCTGTATGTACTGCTAGTTGTTAAGTCCCCATTATTCAGAATCTGTCCTGTAGACTCGATCCCATAATCCTTAACCCGAACCAGTTCTGTTTATGATCCTGAACCGGAACCCGTCCTGTGAGCCCTGACCCATATTCCTGTTCCAGTCTATATCAGCTGTATAGTTAGTAAACCATTAAGTCTGCTACCCTAGGCCCGAATTTGTGTTCCTAACCTTGGAGTCAGCTGCTGCAGAACTGGGGACTGCCCTGGAGTAGTATCTGGCAGTTACCTGCAGCACAAGTCTAACCACACCATCAGTGGCTCTAGTGAAGAACCAGGTAGTCACTTAGTCACACCCCTCCAAGATAGGCCTGGTTTTGTGGGTCAGTGGGTCAACACTCACCAGGACTCCTCCTCTTGCTGAACTTTTTCAGTTGGCGAATTGTCAACATGATCAGCAGGACCAAATACTTTCTTACCTGCGGACAGTGAGCCACGGCCTGAAGGCTTTGACTGCACTATCCTCACCTGTGTCAATGGCAGCTACTTTAGCAGTCTCTACCCAGCTGGTGATCCATGTCTGTCTGCGCCTCCAAATTTGAAGTGCTCACTGCACATCGAAACTGCTCTCAAAACTTAGACCAGTCCAAAGTTTCATTCATGATGTTTCACTTGGGAGAAGAGGCCCTTGCTTGGCTTAACCCCCTATGGGAGAGTGGATCCCTTAACCCACCACCTGCAAGCCTTTATTGGAGCATTCTGCAAGGTCTTCAACCACCAGCAACAGTTCCACCAGTGACACTTCCACTTTCCTTGCGCATATTAAATTAGGTATATGATATGTGCGTGCAAACTTTATGGTGTTATTAGTGAATATAATAGTTATAGACCTGACAAAGGACTTTAAGTTTTAGCGTACAGCAGCAGCAAGGACTAAGACCGGTCTAGATGCCACTAAACTAAACCTCCTCTAGTAGCTGACCCTACAGTAAATGCAGTCAACAATTATAATAATAGGTAATGGAATAGATGTATCCCTAATAAGGGATTTTTTGTTTTAGGGTACAGCCGCAGCAGGGACTGTAAAGTTTTAATTCCTGCCTAGATACCTCGAATCCAAACCTATCCCTCCTCCAGCAGCTAAGCCTACAGTTTTTTCGGGGTAAAATGTGCTGAGCGTCTCATCACCGGGTCATATATAGACCCCATGACAGATTGCAGTCAGAGAAATACCGTAATACCAAGCAGGGAAAGAATAAGGATAAGAGAAGAAAAAGGAAGACTTGAGGTCCAGGATAAGATATGCAAAAATTCTACTTATAATGACCAAGTCATAAAATGATCAATGTATTGATCAAAAACAAGATCAGCAATGAACAAAGTCATCCTGTGCATATTTGTTGAGTCCAAAATTAGTCAAAATGGGTCGCTACTTGACAGTAATGTCACCATAGTCTATATGAAATGAGGTTAATATTTGAGAGAAATGGAAATAAATAAAAAAAAAGAATGAAAAAGTGTCAGGAACTTCTTCGCCCCTTTTTCATTTGTAGGGAAACTGCATAGATCTCCTCTCTGCTTCCCCTCAGTCATGTATTTTTACGACTAGGCCAATCCATAAACCTGAGCTAAACTGAAAGCCGGCTGGTTTGCATTCGTTTTTCTTTTCCCTCCAGAATGTCTTTGTCTGCAGTTACAAACTTACAATGTCAAATTTAATAATGCGCATTAACGTCACAAATATATAAATCATATTTTTGGATTACTTACATATTTGCCGACCTACTGGTGCTGCTTAGATGTAAGGAACACTGTCAGGAACCGGGGAAATGAGTTTTGACCACCAGCACATCACAAACGTATTTGGAGTCAAAGAGCACCAAAACTCACAAGAGAAAACATGATGTCCACATCTTTGACGTGGGAGTGTCCAAGCCAAAGATATGGAAGGATGGAGTTTTCATGTTGACGGTGGGTGTTTTTTTTTTTTTTGTTTGTTTTTTCAAGGGAACAGCCCAGATGTGAAATAAGAAAAAGGGGAGTTCCTGGCTTTAGGGCCAAACACTTAAAACCAAAACATCCATTTTGGAGTCATTCCACCTTGGGACTACAGACACAGTACCACACTATCGCTGTGTGGTGGAATCATCCACCATTTCTGGGGTGCCATCCCCCCACTGAATCTGAGATTGTTACCGCGTGGCATAGGTTTTGTAATTTTCTAATTTAATCCCTTTTATTTTAATAACTTTATGCATATATGTAAATTGTCTCTTTTGTAATATCTTTTATATCTTTTGTAAACACTGCCAACTTTTTGAAGTAAAAACTTAAACTTTGCTTAGTGTTCTTCATGTTCTACGACGAGCTGGCAAGCACCTCCCGCTATTTCACGTTAACAAACAGGTTAGTGATCCACCTTAAAGAGATCAGTTGTGGCAGCATAGTTTTTGTATTTATGTGATATTGTGGTTTGATGGTGGCTGGATTGAAGTATATATACATTCCTAGTAGGAACTGGTGGTATATATACATCCCATCACATCACGTGCCACAATAGTCAACATAAATTAGAGCAGCTATGCTCCTTTGCTTATCCTCTGTCAATACCGTGTTTGGTTAGCAGGATAAGAGGGCGCCAGAGAGCTGCAGGTCTTGACCAAGATTGTGACAAAGAGTGTAAAAAGAAAGGTAATCGGGTATGTTAAAGGAGAAAACTGAAGAGATGATAATAGTGGGTTGAGTAATAAACATACTTGAGAAGATAGAAGTAATTATAAACCGACATCTTGATATCATCAAGCAATATGCTGAAATATGAATACAATACAATATTGCTTTACAAAAGTTGCCTAGAAGAATGGAGTGGGTGCAAATAAGCGGTGTCCACCTCAATTGTAAAGATGTGCCATTTTTTGGTTTCCCTCCCTGGATATAAAAGGGGCAGAACAGGGGAAGTGCATCCAATCTTTATGTGTCAATGGTGGAGTATGAGCCTTTCCTTATAGAAGGGGGGGGTCAACTAGGATGCACACTTGTAATTGTTGCTGATTCTCAAAAAATGACCACTAATTCACTTTATTGGAGTGCCTTGTTATATTTTACTACAGTTCTGCTTAGGGTCCATGGTTCCAGCTGGTGGATTATAGAACAGCTGCACTGCCCAACACAGACCACAAATTTTTTGAAGAACCCACGATGGGACAATTCGGTCACCTGGCCACATACAGTGGGGAATATAAGTATTTGATACACTACCAATTTTCCAAGCTCTTCCACCTACAAAGGAGAAGTCTGTAATTTTTATCGTAGGTACACTTTAACCGTGAGAGACATTACAAAATAAAAGACAGAAAACCCCATGTATGATTTTTAAAAAATTTAATTGCATTTTATTGCATGAAAAAGGTACCGTATTTGATCACCTACCAGCAAGCAAGAATTCTGGCTCTCCCAGACCTGTTAGTTTTTCTTTAAGAAGACCTGCTACTCTGCACTGCATTACCTGAACTAATTGCAGCTGTTTGAACTGGTTACCAGTATAAAAGTCACATGTCCACACACTCAATCTCCAACCATGACCAACACCAAAATGCTGTTTAAAGGACACAAGGGAGAAAAATGTAGACCTGCACAAAGCTGGGATGGGCTACAGGACAATATGCAAGTAGATTGGTGAGAAGGCAACAACTGTTGGCACAATTATTAGAAAATTATAGAAACACTAGATGACGATCAATCTTCCTTGGTCTGGGATTTCATGCAAGATCTGCTTCGTGGCTTAAGGATCATTCTGAGAAAAGTCAGGAATCAGCCCAGAACTACACAGGAGGACCTAGTCAATGAGCTGAAGAGAGCTAGGACCAGCATCTCAAAGTTTACCGTTAGTAACTCACTTTGCCATCATGGATTAAAATTCTGTAGGGCATGTAAAGTCCACCTGCGTTTGAAGTTTCCAATGACCATCTGGATGATCCAGGGGAGGCATGCGTGAAGGTCATGTGGTCAGATGAGACCAAAATAGAATTTTTTGGTTCACCTCTATTCGGCATGTTTGGAGGAAGGAGGATAAGTACAACCACAAGAACACTGTTCCAACTATGAAGAATGGGGGTGGAAATGTCGAGTCCCAGGTCCTGGGGTACTCAGTTATCAGGCTCGGAGGGGTTTGCGGGGATGTTACAGGTGGCGGTGCCTGAGCCCGTGGCCTGGATGACACTTCAATAGAGTGGTGATGTACAGGGGATAAGAGTTTGTTGTCTCGTGACGCCACCTGTAGTATCTGGTGATGGGTCAGTCCTCCGAAGAGCGATGGTATTGCGGCAAGGGTGGCAAAACTCCCTACAGGTGGAGCTGGTCCTCCGGGGCAGCATAGAGAAAAGGGGCAGCTTGGAGTGGGACTTGAGGCCAGGGTAAGAAGCAGTAAGGAAGTCTATAGGGAGGCTGGGGACGGAGAAGAATAACGCACACACTCTGAAGAAAGTCTCTTACCTTTTACTGATGATATTCACAGGTAAAGATGTCCAGAGCACTGTCGGGTGACCAGGTGCACAGTGAGTCTCCACAGCAAGTGGGTATAAGGTCTCCTCAGGTTCCCTGCTGTCGCTGAAGCCCTGACTGTATGCAACACGACTGGCCTCCTTACTTTCTCTGGTCCTCTCTCTCTCGCTCTCCTCCTGTGCGGTCCACAGGTTATCCTCTCTGATCACTGCTGTGTGATTCCACACTACAGTGTCTTGCTCCCTCTTGCTGGGTATGCAGGGGGACCGGGTGACTGAAGTCTCCATGGAGTGCCGGGGTTTTCTGCAGTCCTAAAGTGTTCCTGCAGGTGGGGATCCCCGAAGTCCGGTACGTCTTGGGTAAACTTCCACTAGTTCCTCTACTCCCTTGGCTAAGCTCCGTGCCTTCTGTCCCCACTCCTAGGCTTGGCTCAACTGCAGAAGGGCCACTCCGGGTCACTGGTTGGGCCTAACCGCGGCACCGATCACCAGGATGTCTTTGCAGCTCTCCTAGTGCACGCACACTCCAACTAACTCCTCCCCAGCAGCAGTATTTATAGGGGATTTCACCTAAAGACAGTGAATCTAGCTCCCCCTACTTTGCCAGGGTGGAAGATGTTGCATGTAGTAGGTACCTGCCGTGGAAACCCAGCTGTGCAATAGGGAAGGCTGTGGCTTCCTGCTTGAGCAGGGTGCCACAGAAACATCATACTTTTGGGGTCTTTTTCTGCAAAGGGGACAGGATGCGGTATCATATAAAAGGGAAAATAGATGGGGGTCATATATCATGAGATTTTGGCCAACAAACTCCTTTCCTCAGAGCATTGAAGATAGGTTGTGGCTTGGTCTTCCAACATGACAATGACCTGAATCACACAGCCAGGGAAACGTAAGGAGTTGCTCAGTAAGAAGCATTTCAAGGTCTGGAGTGCTCTAACCTCTCTCCAGGGTTGAACCCAAGAGTAAATGTTTGGGAGGGAACTGAAACTCAATGTTGGCCAGTGACAATCCCCAAAATCTGATAGATATGGTGATTTGTATGGAGGCATGGCCAAAATCCCTCCTGCAGTGTGATCAAACTTGGTCAAGAACTTGGTCAAGGCTTCCGTTGTGTTATTTTGTTGTATTAGATACTTATTTCAGGCAATGAAATGCTAATTAATTATGTAAAATCATACAATGGGATTTCTATATTTTTTTTTTAAACACTGTCTCTCACAGTTGTAAGTTAACCCATGATAAAAATTACAGACCTCTCCATACTTTGTAGGTGGTAAAACTTGCAAAATATGCTTATTCCTATAACAAAAACTAAAAAAAAAAAAAGGGGGGGGTTCTAGTCTATCATGATTCATGAATCATTAGATCTAGTGCCCTGAAAAATTATTCATACCCAATGAACATTTACACATGTTTTTCATGTTCACAATCATTCTCCATCCTATTCCACTGGGCAAAGAGATAGTTTGCAAAGAAGAAAGGGCAAAAACGTCAGCCTATAGATGTGCAAAGCTAATAGAGACATACCTGCAAGAAATTTGCAACAGTAATTACAACAAGAGATGCTCTTACAAAAGCACTGAGTCGGCAGGCTGAATACAAATGCTTGTCACAATTTTCGGATTTCTATTTTTGAAATATTTAGAAAACCATTTATACTTCACCAATACTTGCTACTTTGTCTTGGTTTATCAAATAACAACCCAATAGAATACTGTAAGTTTGTATGTTCAACGTGAAAGAACTGTGTTAAAGTGCATGGGATATGAATACATTTTCATAGCACTGTAGATAAATGTCATAAATAGATAGATAAACCTTACCTCCTAATGAACTACTTATTTGAATATCAAGGGTGGCACATGAGAGAAAACCTTCTGCAAAGCAGTAATTACAGATAGAAAAACTCAAAGTTATTGTGCACAAAGTTCTTTGAGGAGGTATTGGTGCACAAACTGAGTGGAAACTCCACATCATGCTCAAAAATTCGAAACTCCTTAAAGGGATTCTGTCAGGTTAAAAATCCATATGTAACTGATATTTTCTAATTCTTCTGGTGAAGCCCTTTCTATTCATATATTTCTTTTATTTATACTCCCCCATATCCTCTAAACTGCAACATTAAAGATTATTTCCGTCAATCACAGTGAATGATTACTTAATTCCCTGCAGCCCACTCCCAGGAAATGAATATTCATGTAGTGACATCACTGCAATGTACACAAGAAGTTCAGTAGAAATCAATCACATGGGGGACTGTATCCTCCTGTGTGTGCGACTCTTCAGGCACTCACTGAAGGAGAAAGGAAGGGGGAGGAGGTGTGTGCTCTTAGCAGCCACACCTCTGATATCTTCATTTCTCTCCAGGATTAAGCAGTGTCATTGTGTGTATCTGAATGTTCCGCACTGCCATACGACGAAGAGGAATATTATATATTATATAATATATATACATATATGGAGATATACAGTGCCTACAAGTAGTATTCAACCCCCTGCAGATTTAGCTGGTTGACACATGCGGAATTAACTTGGCATTGTGACATTTGGACTGTAGATCAGCCTGGAAGTGGGTAATGTACTGCAGCCAAAAAGATTTTTTAATTTTTTTTTTTTTAAAGCGTTAAAAGTTAATTCAGAGGGTCATTTATTATTCAACCCCTCAAACCACCAGCATTCTGTTTGGTCCCCCTAAAGTATTAAGAAGCAGTTCAGGCACAAAGAACAATGAGCTTCACATGTGTGGATTAATTATCTCTTTTGCCAGCCTTTTCTGACTATTTAAGACCCTCCCCAAACTTGTGAACAGCACTCATACATGGTCAACATGGGAAAGACAAAGGAGCATTCCAAGGCCATCAGAGACAAGATCGTGGAGGGTCACAAGGCTGGCAAGGGGTACAAAACCCTTTCCAAGGAGTTGGGCCTACCTGTCTCCACTGTTGGGAGCATCATCCGGAAGTGGAAGGCTTTTGGAACTACTGTTAGCCTTCCACGGCCTGGACAGCCTTTGAAAGTTTCCTCCCGTGCCGAGGCCAGGCTTGTCCGAAGAGTCAAGGCTAACCCAAGGACAACAAGGACGGAGCTCCGGGAAGATCTCATGGCAGTGGGGACATTGGTTTCAGTCAATACCATAAGTAACGTACTCCACCGCAATGGTCTCCGTTCCAAACGAGCCCATAAGGTACCTTTACTTTCAAAGCGTCATGTCAAGGCTCGTCTACAGTTTGCTCATGATCACTTGGAGGACTCTGAGACAGACTGGTTCAAGGTTCTATGGTCTGATGAGACCAAGATCGAGATCTTTGGTGCCAACCACACACGTGACGTTTGGAGACTGGATGGCACTGCATACGACCCCAAGAATACCATCCCTACAGTCAAGCATGGTGGTGGCAGCATCATGCTGTGGGGCTGTTTCTCAGCCAAGGGGCCTGGCCATCTGGTCTGCATCCATGGGAAGATGGATAGCACGGCCTACCTGGAGATTTTGGCCAAGAACCTCCGCTCCTCCATCAAGGATCTTAAGATGGGTCGTAATTTCATCTTCCAACAAGACAACGACCCAAAGCACACAGCCAAGAAAACCAAGGCCTGGTTCAAGAGGGAAAAAATCAAGGTGATGGAGTGGCCTAGTCAGTCTCCTGACCTTAACCCAATTGAAAACTTGTGGAAGGAGCTCAAGATTAAAGTCCACATGAGACACCCAAAGAACCTAGATAACTTGGAGAAGATCTGCATGGAGGAGTGGGCCAAGATAACTCAAGAGACATTAATTTATTAAAATTCAACTGAGCAACATAACTTTTTGGTTTGTAAGATTTATGCTTCTGTTAATAAATCCTACTCTCGTTTGCAGTTTGAAGGCTCTAACTTATTTGCATCTTATCAAACCCCCTAAATCTGCAGGGGGTTGAATACTACTTGTAGGCACTGTATATCTCCTCAAATATATATAAATCTCCTCAAATACACTATTGTTCAAACGTTTGGGGGTCACTTAGAAATGTCCTTATTTTTGAAAGAAAAGCACATTTTTCAATGAAGCTAACATTAAATGAATCAGAAATACACTCTATACATTGTTAATGTGGTAAATGATTATTCTAGCTGCAAATGTCTGTTTTTTAATGCAATATCTACATTGCTGTAAAGAGGCCCATTTCCAACAACCACCACTCCAGTGTTTTAATGGTACATTGTGTTTGGTAACTGTGTAAGAAGGCTAATGGATGAAAACTCTAGAAAACCCTTGTACAAGTACTGTATGTTAGCACAGCTGAAAACGGTTTGGCTGATTAGAGAAGCTATAAAATGGACCTTCCTTTGAGCTAGTTGAGAATCTGGAGCATTACATTTGTTTGTTCTACAAAACTCTCAAAATGGCCAGAAAAAGAGAACTTTCATGTGAAACTTGACAGTCTATTCTTGGTCTTAGAAACTAAGGCTATTCCATGCGAGGAATTGCCAAGAAACTGAAGATTTCCTACAACGGTATGTACTACTTCCTTCTAAGGAGAGCACAAACAGGCTCTAACCAGAGAATAAAGAAGTGGAAGGCCCCGCTGCACAACTGAGCAAGAAGACAAGTACATCTCTAATTTGAGAAATCGACGCCTCCCACCTCCTCAACTGGCAGCTTCATTAAATAGTACCAGAAAAATGCCAGTGCCAACGACTATAGTGAAGAGGTGACTCCGGGATGCTGGCCTTCAGGACAGAGTGGTAAAGAAAAAGCCATATCTGAGACTGGCTAATAAAAGGAAAAGATTAATATGGGCATAAGTACACAGACATTAGAGAGAGGAAGATTGGAACAACATTTTATGGACATGATTTAAAGCTTGAGGTGTTTGGATCACACAGAAGAACATTTGTGAGACATAGAACAGCTGAAGAGAAAATTATTATTTCAAATACAAATAATTTCTAACCTTGTCAGTGTCTGGACTATATTTTCTATTCATTTTGCAACTCATTGGATAAATAAAAGTATGAGTTTTCATGGCAATCATAAAATTGTCTGGGTGACCCCAAACTTTTGAATGATAGTTTATAAACACAGTGAACATAACCTGAAACAGTATTTCCCCCTTACTAGTTTACCGGTATATCTTTTTTTCTTAAGAACCCTTGTACTCTACTCTACCACCCAAAAGCACTTAAAAAGAAAGTGAACAAAAGGCACAAAAAAGTGCATCTAGATATGGCAACCCATTCCCCTACTGGACCCAAAAGGCTACAGCGAGAGACTGGAACAATTGCCTCCATAGCCGAAGCTTAGGAAGACCTAGACTTGCTCCCAGCATCCACCTGTGCTGCCACACCAGTGGATCTCTTAGTGAATCTAGGTCGTCTCTATTACCCCCCTAGGCCGATCAGGAGGGACACTATAATGGTCCATTTACACGCGGCCACAGGAAGGTAGAAATCGGCAGGCATCGGACACAATTGTGCCTGTTGCCTTGAAAAGACCACGATGTGGCGGCGTGTAATTCAGGACTTTCCTTCCTTCAGGGAAGACACAGGAAAGAAAGTCCTGAATTACACGCCGCCACATCGTGGTCTTTTCAAGGCAACAGACACAATTGTGTCCGATGCCTGCCTGTTCCTACCTTCCTGTGGCCGCATGTAAAGGGACCATTAGGGTACTACTCCCTGAAAAGTCCTTGTGATAAAGACACACAGTGATATGGTGACAAGAAGTGAAAACAAATAAATATCAAATAATATTAATAAAAACAAATATTGAGGCCTTTTACTATGAAAAATTGACCCTTGACCAGAAATTTAAAAAATTCCACATCCTACTTAGAAGGCATAGAAAAGGTATATGCACAAAAAAAATAAAAGATAAAGAGCTGTGCAAATGTGCCTAAAACTCAAGTTGGGTCTAATACCTAGTCAGTTATGGCACCCCAAGATCACCAACTCCTGGGGCTGCACCTCATGCTCTCACAACTACTCTATCCATGGCTTAGATTCTAGGTGTCAAGGTCACCTACCAAAAGACTAAATAAACCACAAGATATAGCTCACTTCAGACAGAAAGGAGCCAGACACCACCTTTACTCACGTCTCTCCAGGGATCCACAACCACCACTGTGTTTACCCTTCAAATGCTTCACTTATGCTATGGGGTCAAATTCCCAAAGCACAGTCTGTACATATCCACATAAATAGCAAAATAGTCACTCACTATGTAGCTGGCAGCAATTCTTTATTTCATAGGGTCAAACGTAGACATGAAGATAGGAGGGAGGATGGGAGTGAACTACAGCCATTTCACGCTTCACACTAGTGCAGTGTTGCTCAACTCCAGTCCTGAGGACCCACCAACAGATCTTGTTTTCAGGATTTCCTTAGTATTGCAGAGGTGATAGTTTAATCACCTGCACTGGGGATAATTCAAACCCCTGTGCATTACTAAGGAAATCCTGAAAACACAACGTGTTGGTGGGTCCTGAGGACTGGAGTTGAGAAACACTGCACTAGTGCGTCAAAGGATTCCAACCCATTGAAGCACTAGTGTGAAGCGTGAAAAGGCCATAGTTCACTCTAATCCTCCCGTCTGTCTGCGTGTCTACATGGTTGACCCTATAAAATACATAGTGAGTGCTACTCTTCTTCTATTTATGTGGAAACCACCAGATAGACACCCTGAAGCTTTCACAGAGTCTAGACCATGCTCAAAAAGTGAAGCTAAATTTTCTTCACCAAATCTGCATCTGCTTTTTGCAGAATTACGCAGCTAAAACATTAGTCTTTGCTGCATAATTGCTGTTTTTTTTGGTGCAGAAAATTCTGCATGCGTCCTTGTGAGTGCTGGGCTGTGCCCGATTTGTTCAGACCACCTGAGGAAGCTAGAGAATCTATTGAAACATGTTGTGGAGTGGGGAAGGGGGGGGGGAACTGAATAAAGGTCTGTTGAAAAACCATCCCAGTGCCTGCTGCCTTTGTGCCTGAGCACCTCCAATTAGACCACTTACAGTTTGTTTACCTTCGATCTGTTCAGTCTGACTGGCGCACTTCAATTATAGTATGAGGTTTACGCTCCGTACTCTAGGCACTACCTAATTGTGGCCACTTGTGACACAGTCGAAACCAGTAAGTGCCTGGAGTACAGAACGTAAATGCTGTGTTATAATTGAAATGCTTCAGATTTTTATGAATCAAAAGGTCCATAAACATCTGCACCTAACACGGTGCACTAAATAGCACCAATGTCGGCACAGCAAAGCCAAAGTCACATTGCCTTTGCTGGCTGCCCAATATAACATGCGTATTTGTTGCACATTTTACAAATGCGTCAATGTGGGCACAGGGCCTATGCGTTACAGTGTTGGCCAAAAGTATTGACACCCCTCTAATTCTGTCAGATAATACTCAGTTTCTTCCTGAAAATGATTGCAATCACAAATTCTTTGGTATTATTATCTTCATTTAATTTGTCTTCAATAAAAAAAAAACACAAAAAGAATTGTCCTAAAGCCAAATTGGATCTAATTCCACACCAAACATAAAAAAGGGGGTGGACAAAAGTATTGGCACTGTTAGAAAAATCATGTGATGCTTCTCTAATTTGTGTAATTAACAGCACCTGTAACTTACCTGTGGCACCTAACAGGTGTTGGCAATATCTAAATTACACTTGCAGCCAGTTGACATGGATTAAAGTTGACTCAACCTCTGTCCTGTGTCCTTGTGTGTACCACATTGAGCATGGAGAAAAGAAAGAAGACCAAAGAACTGTCTGAGGACTTGAGAAACCAAATTGTGAGGAAGCATGAGCAATCTCAAGGCTACAAGTCCATCTCCAAAGACCTGAATGTTCCTGTGTCTACCGTGAAGTTACTCGGGAAAAGGTGTATGGCGATCCGCACTGCCAGACTGACTCGTATCAAAGAAGACACTTGGAGATGAAGTGTTGATCAGATCCTTCTTTTATTCACCGACGCGTTTCGGTGCCCACCTGGCACCTTCATCAGGGATCCCAGGGAGCCTCTTGTTCCCCCAACCCCTTTTGTATTTGTGTCTATCGTGGGCAGTGTCATCAAGAAGTTTAAAGCCCATGGCACTGTGGCTAATCTCCCTAGATGTGGACGGAAAAGAAAAATTGATGAGAGATTTCAACGCAAGATTGTGCGGATGGTGGATAACGAATCTCAACTAACATCCAAACAAGTTCAAGCTGCCCTGCAGTCCGAGGGTACAACAGTGTCAACCCGTACTATCCGTTGGCGTCTGAATGAAAAGAGACTGTATGGTAGGAGACCCAGGAAGACCCCACTTCTTACCCCGAGACATAAAAAAGCCAGGCTGGAGTTTGCCAAAACTTACCTGAGAAAGCCTAAAACGTTTTGGAAGAATGTTCTCTCTTTTTGGGCAAAGGCATCAACATAGAGTTTACAGGAAATAAAAGAGGCATTCAAAGAAAAGAACACGGTCCCTACAGTCAAACATGGCGGAGGTTCCCTGATGTTTTGGGGTTGCTTTGCTGTCTCTAGCACTGGACTGCTTGACCGTGTGCATGGCATTATGAAGTCTGAAGACTACCAGCAAATTTTGCAGCTTAATGAAGGGCCCAGTGTGAGAAAGCTGGGTCTCCCTCAGAGGTCATGGGTCTTCCATCAGGACAATGTCCCAAAACACACTTCAAAAAGCACTAGAAAATGGTTTGAGAGAAAGCACTGGAGACGTCTAAGGTGGCCAGCAATGAGTCCAGACCTGAATCCCATAGAACACCTGTGGAGAGATCTAAAAATGGCAGTTTGGAGAAGACACCCTTCAAATATCAGGGACCTGGAGTAGTTTGCCAAAGAAGAATGGTCTAAAATTCCAGCAGAGCATTGTAAGAAACTCATTGATGGTTACCGGAAGCGGTTGATCGCAGTTATTTTGGCTAAAGGTTGTGCAACCAAGTATTAGGCTGAGGGTGCCAATACTTTTGTCCGGCCCATTTTTGGAGTTTTGTGTGAAATGATCAATGTTTTGCTTTTTGCTTCATTCTCTTTTGTGTTTTTTCATTGAAGACAAATTAAATGAAGATAATAATACCAAAGAATTTGTGATTGCAATCATTTTCAGGAAGAAACAGTATTATCTGACAGAATTGCAGGGGTGTCAATACTTTTGGCCAACACTGTATATCAATCAACTAAGGCAGCCCAGGTCATAAGCGCCTTTCCAAAATTGACTACATAGTTTTTTTTCCATGCTAGTAGCACACACAAGAGCCATGTACAGAAAACAATTGTTCCTACATATAAATCCTTGTGAATTTAATCCTTATGTTCCCATCTGTGGCCAGCTGTGTATTTTGTAGTAATGTCACCCACGATAACCTCCTCACTTCAACAGATTAAGACAATAAACAAAGAATTTCACACTTGTCTGGATTGTTTCATTATATGTAATGCTAATTACAACAGAAATGGCTAAATGTCACTATCCACTTTGCAGGATATTAGTAGAGACATAGGGAAATGAGGATTTTCCTGTAAAATGAATAGGGAGCCAAGGAATCGGTCTGTGTGGCTTTGGTTTTGTTTTTGTCTATGCAAGAAATAAAACAAAGAGCATGATTTCCTCCGCAGGATGCCAGGAAAGCCCCATATGTTTGTGTTATGTTTAGAATACACTCGGTTTATAACACAAGTTTTACGATTTCCTAGTTTTCATCTCAGCATAATTTATGGCATAAAACCAATCTGTACATTATTCAGACATTCTTTTCTAGATATGTGAAATGTTCACACACATTCCATAATGGAATTCCATGTAGCAAGTGCACAACTTCACAAGAGAGCATTATTGGGATGCCAAACCAGATTTGGCGGATCTAGTACAATCAATCATTCATGTTATAGACGGACATAGCCAAGGAGGTTGGTGGACCCTTGAGGGTATTTTCACATGAGGTGGATAAGCTTTAAATTTTTCTTCCCCAGTAGCCCAAGACTGGGTATAGCATAGCAGAATTTACATTAATTGGATCCAATCCCATGCCCATAGCAAGTTGTCCTATCAGAGTGGCAACCATGCAATTAGTTATTTTTTTTTCTTAAGTCTTAGTTTGTTGTATAGCACAGATAAACCCTTATACACAGTGATGTGGAAAAAAATGAACACCTTTTTTTAGGTTTCCATTTTCATAATATGCATCCATGTCAACTCGTTAAACCCAAAACTAGTTGCTGTATAAGCATGGTGATTTTTCTAAGGCCGCCTTCACATAGCGGGATTGATCCGATCCGAGGCTGTCCGTGTGAACTGAAGATAGAAGCCGGATGGCAGCTCTCTGTCATCCGATTTCTATCTGTCCGGGACAATCCGGGAGAATTCAGTATTCTCTCACGGACACAAAAACGTTGCTTGCAGCATTTTTGTGTCCGAGAAGAGAATATCTCCTGTAATTGCCTACTCACGGATTGCCCCGAATTTGCCCGGGGCAATCCAGCACTCCCTAACATGGGAGCCTATGGGGCCGGATTGCCCCGGTCCGGGAGGATCCGGGAACCGGACACCTGCGGCCACACGCCACTGTTGTTTCAGGACCGCGGCGGTCCTGATTCATCAGTGATGGCAGCTGTGTGCGGCAACACACCGGACCGGAGGGCATATTAGCCCTCCGGTTCTATGTGCTGATCCGATCCGGGCTGTCAGGTTTTTTTATATTTTTATATACACACACATACATACATATACACAGTGGCGGACCTTCAGCCTGCCGGGCCCTGGTGCAGCCTTAGGTGAGGACCGAGGGGGTGGGGGGTGCTGGCAGCATTAAGCGAGGGGCTGCGGGTGCTGGTGGTGAGAAGCTGGGGGGCTGCTGGCAGGGGGGAGCATGCAGCTCTTACCTGCGCCACATTGTAGATTTGGGTGCCGGGGCTGGAAAGGAGAGGAGGGGCGGGATAAGCTGAGGGAAGCAAGAAGCTTTCCTCAGTTAACCCCCTCTCCTCTGACACAGGGACATGGGGGTCGGCTGGGGGCCCCCTGCAGGCTTGAGGGGCCCCCTACCCGGTCAGTCCCTGGTGCAGCTGAAACAGCTGCACCATGGTAGGTCCGCCCCTGCATATACAATACAGACCAAACATTTGGACACACCTTCTCATTCAAAGAGTTTTTATGACTATGAAGATTGTCGATTTACACTGGAGGCATCAAAACTATGAATTTACACATGTGGAATTATATACTTAAAGTGTGAAACAATGGAAAATATGTCATATATTCTAGGTTTCTTCAAAGTAGCCACCTTTTGCTTTGATTACTGCTTTGCACACTCTTGGCATTCTCTTGATGAGATTTAAGAGGTAGTCACCGGAAATGGTCTTCCCACAGTCTTGAAGGAGTTCCCAGAGATGATTAGCACTTGTTGGTCCTTTTGTCTTCACTCTGCGGTCCAGCTCACCCCAAACCATCTCGATTGGGTTCAGGTCTGGTGACTGGAGGCCAGGTCATCTGGCGTAGCACCCCATCACCATGACACATCCTCCTCCATGCTTCACGGTGGGAACCAGGCATGTGGAGTCCATCCGTTCACCTTTTCTGCGTCGCACAAAGACACGGTAGTTGGAACCAAAGATCTCAAATTTGGACTCATCAGACCAAAGCACAGATTTCAACTGGTCTAATGTCCATTCCTTGTGTTCTTTAGCCCAAACAAGTCTCTACTGCTTGTTGCCTGTCCTTAGCAGTGGTTTCCTAGCAGCTATTTTACCATGAAGGCCTGCTGCACAAAGTCACCTCTTAACAGTTGTTGTAGAGATGTGTCTGCTGCTAGAATTCTGTGTGGCATTGACCTGGTCTCTAATCTGAGCTGCTGTTAACCTCTGATTTCTGAGGCTGATGACTCGGATGAACTTATCCTCCGCAGCAGAGGTGACTCTTGGTCTTCTTTTCCTGGGGCGGTCATCATGTGAGCCAGTTTCTTTGTAGCGTTTGATGGTTTCTGCAACTGCACTTGGGGATACTTTCAAAGTTTTCCCAATTTTTCGGACTAACTGACCTTCATTTCTTAAAGTAATCATGGCCACTCATTTGTCTTTACTTAGAATTTGTATTATGGCAAGAAAAAAGCAGCTAATTCAGTAGGACTATCAGCTGTGTATCCACCAGACGTCTGCACAACACAACTGATGGTCCTAACCCCATTTATAAGGCAAGAAATCCCACTTATTAAACCTGACAGGACACACCTGTGAAGAGAAAACCATTTCCGGTGACTACCTCTTGAAGCTTATCAAGAGAATGCCATGAGTGTGCAAAGCAGTAATCAAAGCAAAAGGTGGCTACTTTAAATAACCTAGAATATAAGACATATTTTCAGTTGTTTCACCCTTTTTTGTTAAGTATATCATTCCACATGTGTTAGGCCCCTTTCACATCAGCGTTTGTCAGTGATTGCGGCAGATGCGGTGGATTTACCGCATCTGCCGCCTTAATGTCACACTTGCGGCTCACCTGCGGCAAGCCCCATGCAATGTCTATGAGGCTTGCCGCAAGTGCGGTATAGTTGCGGTTTCGGCACTTGCGGCAGCGAAAAAAAACTGTTTAACGCGTTTTTTTCGCTGCCGCAAGTGCCGAAATCGCAATTATACCGCACTTGCCATACCTGACGCAAGCCCCATAGACATTGGGGCTTGCCGAAGGTGAACCGCAAGTGTGACGGTTAGGGTGCTTTCACATCTGCGTTTTTCGTAATTCGCGGCAGATGCGGTGAAAAAACCGCATCTGCCGCGTTTACCGCATAACCGTTCCACTTGCGGCGCGGTTGCGGTTTTTTCTATGCAAAGTATAGGCATACTTGCGGCAGGTGCGGCAAGTGCGGTTTTGCACTTGCGGCAGGTGCGGCCGCGAAAAAAACACGCAGTAAGCCGCGGTTTTTTTCGCGGCCGCACCTGCCGCAAGTGCAAAACCGCACTTGCCGCACCTGCCGCAAGTATGCCTATACTTTGCATAGAAAAAACCGCAACCGCGCCGCAAGTGGAACGGTTATGCGGTAAACGCGGCAGATGCAGTTTTTTCACCGCATCTGCCGCGAATTACGAAAAACGCAGATGTGAAAGCACCCTTAGGTGGCAGATGCGGTAAATCCGCCGCATCTGCCGCTATCAGCGAAAAACGCTGATGTGAAAGGGGCCTTGATTCATAGTTTTGATGCCTTCAGTGTGAATCTACAATTTTCATAGTCATGAAAATATAGAAAACTCTTTGAATGAGAAGGTGTGTCCAAACTTTTGGTCTGTACTGTGTATATATATTTCACAATGCCGCCACTGTAGCATTCAGCAAATTCCTTCAGTCTAAATTGCACATAGCACGTTTTATCAAAGAAAGTACTGGCATTTGCAGGGGAAAAGTGATGTTACACAGCAGACATTGTGACTTACAGCAGTTCATGTAATACAAGGATGTCTTAAGTCTACCTGGCCCACTTTTGACTTAGAGGGGTCCAGAAATTAGATATGTTATAGTATGTAAATGTACTTAAAGAGACACCAGGTACATTTTTAAGCAACAGATCTTGGAATAATAATTTATAAAATTGGATGTGTTGAAAAAAAATTTCTGTGCTGCGATAATCTTATATATGTGTCCCTGCTATATACTGTGTAATGGATGTGTCTGACCATAAAGGGACATGGTCTGATTGTACCACATCACCTGTGCTAAGATACAGTGGCGTAACCAGAGTTTGGCGGACCCCGATGCGAAATTTAGACCCGGTCCACAGTGGAACGCAGGTCGGGAAGCTGGCAGGTCATAGGAGGCGAGGGACGAGAGCAGCAGTGGGAAGTAGAAGGATTCCCTTCCCTCCTCTCCCTGCCACACGGACCCTATAGCAGCCTGTGCTGCCATGCTGTCACATGAATGTGTGTCCTCAGGGACGCACATCCATGTGAAGCAGGCGCCCGGTGTGCAATCGGCGCGCGCAGGGGGCGACTGGGGGTGCGGGCCCCTTATAGTTCCGGGACCCGTCGCAGCCCCTACCCCTGCGACTGTGATCGTTACACCACTGCTGAGATATTCTAATATACAGTATGTGCCCCTGCTATATACTGTGTAATGGATTGTTTGACCGTACAGGGACATGGTCTGATCATAACACATCCCCTGTGCTGAGATAATCTATATGTGTCCCTGCTGTGTACTGTGTAATAGATGTGTCTGACTGTACAGGGACATGGTCTGATCATACCACATCTCCTGTGCTGAGATAATCTTACATATGTGTCCCTGCTGTGTACTGTGTAATAGATGTGTCTGACTGTACAGGGACATGGTCTGATCATACCACATCTCCTGTGCTGAGATAATCTTATATATGTGTCCCTGCTGTGTACTGTGTAATAGATGTGTCTGACTGTACAGGGACATAGTCTAATCATACTACAGCTCCATGGCAGGGAGGAGGCAAAAGAGTATAATTACATTACAGCACGGTTTAACAACTGATTTTTTCTGTGAGGTAAAACATTGTTTTTCAACAGGCAGAGAACTGTTTTACCTCACAGAATGCTGCACCTGCCATCTTATGCTGTGCTATCTGTACATTCTCTTTTGTGCCCTCCCTGGCTCAGTAGATGTGGTATGTTCAGACCATTGCTGCATAAAATAGTGTAGTGCCATTCCATACAGAGGCATTCAGAAAAGAAAAAAAAAATGTATACCCTGTAGTATATGTTCTATTAACATGGAAGCATATGTATTATGAATGTTACAGTGGATCTTTCAGAGGCATAAAACACTGTATAAACTGACTTTTTGTCACAGCTTTATATGGTATCATCTTCTCTTTGATAAAGCGTGTCTGGAAAATATCACTTGTCTCTTGTTTTGGTCTTCTTGGAAAGTAATTATAAAGTCATCAAGAGTGAAATGGTGCTAGCTTGCTAGGCCAGCAGCCAATATCTGATAAAATAATGAATTCCTGCAAAGTTACAGAAATGTATCAGTAGTTTTGCTTTTATTCTAGAATCACACTGGTGTGTGACCCGCACGAGTGTAATGCAAGGAAACCTCGCATTATACTCGACCTAATGTTTGACAATCAAGCAGCTCAGACCTGTGAGTTTTTCCTCAGCCCCATTAGGGCTGAGGGAAAAAAAATTGCATCATGCTGCGTTTGTCTGAGTCTCGGATCACTCGCACCAATACAAGTTAATTGGTATGTGTGAAACATCGCACTGCACGGCACACATCCAAGTGTAGTGCGATATACGCAGAGACTGGCAACGGAGGAGATTAATCTCTCTACTCCTCTGTAGCTGTGATCAGATCACAGTGGAATGACACTGTCACACTCGCAGCAGAGCCTGAGCCAAGGATCACTAGCTCTCGCATCGGATGCAACACGCTAATTTGATTCCAGCCTTAATCTAATATGCATGACTAGCCCAAAGGGCTGATAACAGTGTATTATCTTTACTAATATATGGGCAATTACAATATATCTAACTTTATAATTTCCTGTGTGTAAAGCTATTAGTAGCAGTTCTGTGTAGTTTATTCCCCTTATTATTAGTTTATTCCCCATCTACAGGCCCTGCCCGGTTTAGCCAAGTCATCTTTTCTGACAGCACCATTACTTACATCCATAAGAAATATGCAGATGCGGGCTACATGCTCCAGTCATCAGCCACTTTTGTATATATGCAATTACGTTCTATTAGTTTTAGGGATGATGTATATACAGATGAATAGGAAGGAGCAGGTTGTGTTTAAAATATAGAAGGATGGATCAGGGAAGAGGGGCAGCTATGTTAGGCCTGTCTAAAGAGATATATTTTTAAAGCATGCTTAAAAACATGGGGGCTAGAGATTATTCACGACATCTGGGGTAGCACATTCCAGAACACTGGAGCAGCACGAGAGAAATCTTGGAGACGGAGGTGTGAGCTTCAAATTATGGATGATATTAATAGGAGATCAGTTGCAGAAAGGACGGCACTGGTAGAGTGAGAGACAGAGATGAGGGATGAGATATAAGTGAGTGCAGAATTTTGGAGCATTTATTGGGTGAGAGATAAGTTTGTACAGTATCCTGTAGCGATGGGCAACCAGTGCAATGACTGGCAAAAGGCAGAAGCATCGGTAAAGTGGCTGGACCGAAAAATGACCCTGGCTTTTGCGTTAAGGATAGACTAGAGAAAGTTTGGTTAAAGGGAGATCAATCAGTAGAGAGTTGCAGTAGTCCAAATTCGAATGATTAAGAGCGACAGTAAGTGTTTTTGTAGTTTCAAGAGTGAGAAATGGTCGAAATCTAGAGATGTTTTTTAGGTGCAAATAACATGAGCAAGTAAGTGAATGGATATAGGGAATAAAGGATAGCTCAGTGTCAAATATGAACCTATGCAACAAGCCTGCTGCTTGGGCGTTATGGCTGACCCATCAAAGTTAATTGAGATGTTGGGTGTCGGACAGTCAGTGGAAAAATGAGAAATTCAGTTTTGGGGAGATTCAGTTTCAGAAAGAGGGAAGACACAGTGTGAGACTGCAAATGGACAGTCCTTTGTATTCTGTATTAAGTCTAGGTGGACATGAAGTGTATAATTGGGTGTTATTAGCGTAGGGATATTAGTCAAATTATCAGCAGATTTGGCTATCGAGGCAGTATATAGAGAAAAGAGGAGGGGCCTAGGACTGAACCCTGAGGAACCCCGACAGTGATGGGTAGAGGAGGGGAAGAGGATCCGGCAAATAATACTGTGAAGGAGCTGTCAGAGAGGTAGGAGAAGAACTAGGAGAGAGCAGAGTCCTTGAGGTCAAATGAGCAGAGCATGGTGAGGAGGAGATGATTATCCACAGTGTCGAAGGCAGCAGAGAGATCTGAGGAGTAGCAGCCATTGGCTTTTGCTGTTAATATTTTATTAGAGACTTTGGAATGGACAGTTTCAGTGGAGTGTAAAGAGCGGAATCCAGATTGCAAAGGATCGAGGAGATCGTGATCAGAGAGATAGCGGATCAGATGGGAGTGAACCAAGCGCTCCAGGAGATAAAGAGAAGATTAGAGACAGGTCTGTAGTTAGCGGTGCAGTTCTGATCAAGTGATTCTTTTTTGAGTAGGGAAATTATAATGGAGTGTTTGAATTAAGAGGGAAATATACCAGATGTAAGAGAGAGGTTAAATATTTTAGGTAGATAGGTAATGACAGCTGATGAGAGAAACTGAAGGAGATGTGAGGGAATGGGACCACTACAGCAGGTTGTAGACTTGGAAGAAGCAAGGATATATAAGCATTACAAAACTCCGGTAATCAAAATTGTGTAAATCGTGTATGTGCTGCTCACTTTTGGTCAGCATCTCTATAGGATTACAGTCACACCTTAATATTGCAGATTGATTTTTTGCAGTTCATGCATATATTGTGTCTGTTAATATGTATAAAGTTCTTCTAAATAGTAAATGAAATCCCAGATGGTGCAGAATCCTGAATGTAAGCCCAGTTACTGAAGACATGAAAGGCTTCCTGCTGCATAAGCTCTACACAATGAGAGGACACATCAGAACTGAGGAGCATTGAAACTCAGCAGGTTGTCAGTCTGCTCAGCAGTAACATCCAAAGAAAATTTCCCACCAGAACTTTAGCCAGTCATTTCTATAGTAAGATTAGATTTAGTAATGCTGTAATGACATTTATTATTTGCCAAATTCTGGAGACAAAAAAAATGAGAAGGAGGAAACATGGAGTCAACAATGGAGTTCTCAGAGCACTGTAGTATTACTTTAACATTGTATTCCAGTATGAAGTAGATACTGTATGGTAAAATTACCATATCTACCATAGTTGTGCTATTGTAGGGGGGCTTGTTTGTCTCACTGTACAGTTATTGGCTGCAGCAATATCCTAAAAAAACATTCATTAATATAATGTCAGAACTTATAACACTATAAATAATGTACTTTATAGCTTAATGCAAGATACATGGTGACTACATGGATACATTTCAAAAGACGTAGATGTATGGCAGACTAAATCACATCAGTGTCATTAAAGCTACCCGAAAGGTCAAAATCTAAGTTTCATCATTCATGATCCCATCTGCACCCTGTCCTAAATAGTCAGTGATTTTTATGGCATGCATACACAAAGTATCGTCAGCTGAACCCGTCAAGATGGAAAAGTCTAATGTGTATGAGAGCCACCAACACATCCCTGGCAGATGATGTTGAGAGAGATAAGGTGTAACAATTATGTAGATACTTAGGAATCTGATAGCATGAGATAATGACAAAACGGAGACCAGGGTTTGGGGTAAATAAATTATATTGCACATAATAATTAAACATTTTAAAAAAACAGAAACTAACAAAGTAAATCCTACAATTAAATGCTAGTGCAACCAGCACTAAAATGTGAATGTTCAGAAAAAATATGCAAAAACTGCCCACCAAACAAGTATATAAATGTCCAGAAATAATATGCAGAGAAGTGTCCAGCAAACAGATGGTTATCAATGTACTTCTTAGGGTTGAAAAGTCGTGCTCAAGTGCCGCACCAACACAACGGCCTGCAGCTGATTTAGTCCCAGGTTAAATACACCGATAATTTAAATGTAGAACCAAAAATTCTTACATACCCAGGAAATGCAAAATTAATTAAGCTTTTCTCCAAGAGGTCTTGAAGGGAGGAAACCAACAGACAGGATCAGGATAATGCACCATAGACTGAAGTCAGTTGAGAGTAATGAGGCAGAGCACAGAGCAGCAATCACAAAATACTCAGGCAATGATTAAAGCCCAGTACTGGTCTTATAACATTGTTGACAGGAAGTTCAAGGGCAAGGTGAGGCACAGACTGCATCTTTGATGAGGGCAAGAAGATACAGTAATTCCATGAAGAACCTGGAAACCTTATATAAGGAAATGTCCGATTTCAGACTGCCGATCCTTTTGTTCTCCAAGAGATGAGCTACTGACAGAAATGTCTTGGCAGTGGCTCCCTCATAAAGAAGACAGGAGTGCTTAGCAGAGAGAACACTCCTATGTATGGGAGAGCTGGGTGTGATAGCTGTTGGCCAGGCAATCAGCTCAACCACTGTTTGGTCAACAGACAATTATAAGGTCTTTAGAATTTATAAAGGTAAGAAAAAGGAGACTGGCTAAACAACGTGGTGGACAATAGTTCCGATACAAGTGCTGACTTCAAACTTGTAGTGCACAGCAATAAACAAATGAAAAAGAAAGACTTCAGCGTATTCGAAGAATACGATAAACGTACTTTTTATTATCAATTGTCGAGCCCCAGACCCTGGGGTACTCGAGTATCAGGCTCGGAGGGGTTCGCAGGGATGTCACGGGTGGCGGTGCCTGAGCCCGTGGCCTGGGTGACACTTCAATAGAGGGGTTATGTACAAGGAAAAGAGTTATTGTCACGTGACTCCACCTGTAGTACCTGGTGATGGGTCACCAGCGCCGCCACAGTCCTCCGGAGGGCGATGGTATTGCGACAAGGATGGCAAAGCTCCCTACAGGTGGAGCTGGACCTCCAGGGCAGCATAGAGAGAAGGGGCAGCTTAGATTGGGACTTGAGGCCAGGGTAAGAAGCAGTAAAGCAGTCTGTAGGGAGGCTGGTAGCGGAGAGGCACACACTCTGAAGAAAGTCTCTTTTACCTTTTACTGATGGTATTCACAGGTAAAGATGTCCAGAGCACTGTCGGGTGACCAGGTGCACAGTGAGCCTCCAAAGCAAGTGGGTATAAGGCCTCCTCAGGTTCCCTGCTGTCACTGAAGCCCTGTCTGTATTCAACACGACTGGCCTCCTCACTTTCTTTGCTCCTCTCTCTCTCCTCCTGCGCGGTCGGTCCACGGGTTACCCTCTCTGATCACTGCTGTGTGATTCCACACTACGGTGTTTGGCTCCCTCTTGCTGGGTATGCAGGGGGACCAGATGACTGAAGTCTCCACGGTGTGCCGGGGTTTTCTGCAGTCCTAAAGTGTTCCTGCAGGTGGGGATCCCTGAAGTCCAGTACATCTTGGGTAAACTTCCACTAGTTCCTCTACTCCCTTGGCTAAGCTCCGTGCCTTCTGTCCCCACTCCTAGGCTTGGCTCAACGGTAAAAAGGTCACTCCCGGTCACTGGTTTGGGTCTAACCGCGGCACTGATCACCAGGACGTCTTCGCAGCTCTCCTAGCATCTGCACACTCACTCCTCCCTCAGCAGGAGTATTTATAGGGGACCTCACCTAAAATCAGTGAGTCTAGCTCGCCCTACTGTACCAGGGTGGAAGGTGTTGCATGTAGTAGGTACCTGCTGTGGAAACCCGGCTGTGCAGTAGGGAAGGCTGTGGCTACCTGCGTGAGCATGGCGCCAGACAATCAATAGTTAAAAACATATGACAAGATCCATGATGATCTTCCACGTTTCAGGCAGAACACACTTAGTCATAGCCTGACCATGACTAAGGGGACTCTGCCTGAAATCCGTAAGAACATCATGGACCTTGTCATATTGTTTTATCTACTTTATGGCTCTTAATAGATTCATAGTAAAGAAATGCTTTTATCTTGAATACTTGGAGATCTTCTTTTACAATGGGTCTCCTCCTGTGTCTCCTCAAGTGTCTCTTAAGTGTTAGAAATATCCCAGAAATAAACCAGAAGAAACCAGAAGGTACCAGCTATACCCATCTGCTAACTGTCTTTGCTTCTTTACTTTCCCATTAACATTATCACCATGCTTATCTAACAGTAACTGCTTCCCTAATCCTTACCCTCTTCGACTATCCACAAACCCCATCACAAATATTTATCTCACCATCATTATTACCTCCCCAACCTGAGCTCTTCTGCTGACCTGCTCCTCAATCTCACACCTCTCCTGCAGAAACCCAAAACAAGCCAACCACTTTTATTCTCCCACCTGCTTGCTTTCTCTTTGCTTCTCCCATCAGCCGGCAACATATCTCCCAACACAGGACCTCCAAAGCCAACATTACCATCTATTGCTCCCTCCTATCACCCCACACCTGCAAGAAACAGCCGCAATCTTTTAAATATAAAACCCATTCCTCTAACCTCCCCACCGCCCCCTCTCTCTGGAGCGCTCTTGAATGCCCGTTCCATCTGTAATAAACTCAACTTCACTCACTACCTCTTTACTTCTTGGAAACCCTCCTTCCTGGGCCTCACAGAAACATGGTTGACACCCTTTGACACAGCCTCCCCTGCTGCGCTGTGCTATGGCAGCCTCCACTTCACCCACACACCTCGCACTGGCAACAAACATGGTGGAGGAGTGGGGCTTCTCCTTTCTAGCAACTGCACCTTCAACCTAATTCCTCCTCCTCCCTCCCTTATCCTCTCATCCTTTGAAGTGCACTCTGTTCATATCTACTCTCCTTCCAACCTGCAAGTGGCTGTCATTTATCAACCCCCCAGGCCCAGCCACTGTCTTCTTTGACCAATACTCCATCTGGCTTCCTCACTTTCTCTCTGTTAACATTCCCACCATCATCATGGGTGACTTCAAGATCCCCATTGATACCAACCGGACAACAGCCTCCAAACTACTGTCACTTGCTTCATCCTTTGACCTCTCTCAATGGTCCTCCACAACAACCCATTAAACTCCCTCCTCTGCCCCCCACTGCCACCTCCTACTTCTCATATCTCTGCAGAAGACTTTGCAACATACTTCACCAACAAGATTGATCAGATCAGACAAGTCTTTGCTACCCAACCATCACATCCCCTATGTATACCACACCACTCCCCTTCCCCACTAACCCTCCTCCCCTCCATTACTGAAGAAGTTGCACACTTCCTCTCCAGTTCGCACCTCACCACTTGTGCTTTGGACCCCATCCCTTCCCACTTCCTCCCCAACCTCACCACCACACTTATCCCAGCCCTAACCCACCTCTTCAACCTATCACTAACCTCCAGTACCTTCTTTTCCGCTTTCAAACACACAACAATTACACCTATCCTAAAGAAGCCAGACCTTGACCCAACCACCAGATTCAGCTACCGCCCCATATCGCTGCTCCCTTTTGCCTCCAACCTTCTTGAAAAGAATGTCCACACTGTACTCTCATCCCACCTCTCATCTAACTCTCTCTTTGACGACCTTCAATCCGGCTTCCACCCCACCACTCCACTGAAACCGCCTTAACCAAAATTACTAACGACCTACTTACCACCAAAGCTAATGGACACTTCTCCATCCTCCTCCTTCTTGACCTGTCCTATACATTTGATACAGTCGACCCCTGCCTCCTATTACAGATCCATTGGTATCACTGACCTTGCCCTCTCCTGGACCTCCTCCTACCTTTCCAACCGCACATTTAGTGTCTCCCACGCCCACACTACCTCCTCGCCCCATTCCCTCTTTGTTTGGGTCCCTCAAGGCTCTGTCCTGGGACCCCTTCTTTTCTCCATCTATACCCTTGGCCTAGGACAACTCAAAGTCTCATGGATTCCAGTACCACCTGTACGCTAACGACACTCAGATCTCTCTGGCCCAGAAGTCACCTCTCTGCTGTCCAGAATCCCAGTGTTTATCAGCCACATCCTCCTCCTCCTCTCGCTTCCTTAAATTAAACGTAGACAAAACTGAACTCATCTTTCTCCCATCTCGCGCACCTCCCTTACGTAATCTGTCTATCAAAATAAATGACATCACACTTTGCCCTGTACCTGAAGTCCGCTGCCTCGGAGTAACTCTTGGCTCTGCCTTATCCTTCAAGCCACACATCCAAGCTCTCGCCACCTCCAACTCAAAAATATTTCCCTTCCTCAACCCTCAATCTACTAAACTACTAATGCATGTCCTCATCATCTCCTGTCTCAATTACTACAACCTCCTCCTCTGTGTCCTCCCTGCTAACACTCTTGCACCTCTCCAATCCATCCTTAACTCTGCTGCTCGACTAATCCACCTCTCTCCTCGCTGCTCCTACACTTCTACCCTCTGGAAATCCCTCCACTGGCTCCCAATTCACCAGCGTATCCAATTCAAACTACTAACATTGACTTACAAAGTCTCACCCATATATCTCTGAACTAATCTCCCGATATCATCCAACTCGTAATCTTGGATCCTCCCAATATCTGTTTCTTTCCTCCACACTTGTACCTTCATCTAACTGCATGCAAGATTTCGCCGGAGCATCCCCCATCCTCTGGAATCTTATTTCTTTTTTTTTTGCAAACTCTTTTTTATTCAATTTCAAAAAAAAAAAAAACAACAAAAATGAAAAAGGTAAAGTAGATACACATAAATGCTTATCATACAAGTGAATGCATCTTAACAATCCATTAACTCCCTTCCCCACCCCCCTTCCCGTGGTTATCCAATCCATAATAGCGTAGTCCCCCTTTTCCTTGTCAGCGAAGATACCCTACAAGTCAGTGAAACCAATTTTCAAGGCGCCCAGAGTGTTCCCCAAGTCCTCCAAGCAATACCACCCCGTCTTGCGGAAAGTTGTCATCAATCCATCAATCTTTTCTCTGGTCATGCAGTTTACTATAAAATCCCTCCATGTAGCCATAAACGTCCTAATTTTATTGTCTTTGTCAGTCTTCGTCTCTAATTTGTCTAGCGTCATTATGTGCTTCAGTTCTCTTTGCAGACCTAATAACATATGCATAAATACCACAGCACCCCGTGCCAATCGGAACCAAATGTGTTCCCAATGTAGGCGCACGTCCACAGCCAGGGAGTTCCACCTGGCACAGGTATATAATGAACAAAAGTAAGAACAGCGCCTCACCAGCCGGTATAATTCAAATTTGCGTGATTTATTCCGTCATCTGAGATGACGGAATAAATCACGCAAATTTGAATTATACCGGCTGGTGAGGCGCTGTTCTTACTTTTGTTCACTCTTTGCAGACCTGTCACGTCAGGCACTTGTACGTCCAACCATTTACGTAGAATAAGTCTCAGGAACGTTATTAGAATAAGATGCAGACACTTGCGTTTCCCTGCCGGGACGGAGCTTCCTTCGAAGACATGAAATATATACATCATTTTATTTAATGGCAAGTCCAAATCCAATATTTCCTCTATCCAGCTCTTTACCGTCTCCCACTTTGCTTTTATCCGTGAACATTCCCATACCCCATGAAACATATCTGTATTGCTATCCCACATTTAGGGCATTTCGTCATCCGTTCAGGATTAGTGGAAGTGGCTGGTATGTTAAAACCCAATATTGCTTTATGTATCATTCTATAGTGAGTGTCCCGCCATCGTTCATCTGTCACATGCTTCCTCAAGTCATTCCACCCTTTCAATATGGCCTCTCCTGCTCCGTCCTCGTCCAGTCTATTGTCCCAACTTGTAAAGAGCCGTGTCGGTCCCGCGGGTATCAGTCTCCCCGTAACATGGAGTATATTGAGGATATCGTGGGCATGGGCGCCTTTGTTGATAACAACTCATCCAGTGCAGAGGGATGACATTCCCACCTTACGTCTCGCAAGCGCGCCATCAAGTGATGTTTGATCTGGGCGAATTGTAGCCTGTGTGTGGGTCCCAATCAGGCCCGGACTGGCAAGCAGGAGCATCGGGAGTTCTCCCGATGGGCCGTTTATTGTGGAGTGGGCGGGGGCTAGTGTCAGACTGGGCCATGGAGCAAGGAGTTTGTCCTTTATGGACCATTCAGGGCTGCCAGGTACACTGGTAACTTTGCATATTGAAATCACCAGCAGCCACATTATAATCTGTACAAGGCTCCAGACTGTGATGTGGCTGCTGGTGATTGAAGTGCTGCACCGCTAGCACCGTAGCCGCTGAGCAGGGATTATGAAGGGCCGAAGTCCCCGACCATAATCGCTGCTGGTCGGCATCCTCTCCTCCTCTCCCCTCCATTAGACAATCTTATCAGCTGTTGGAGGGAGAGGAGAGGGTTCTGTGAGGGGGGGTCGCGTCGCACCTTCATATGCCTCACACAGGGAGCTGAATGACCCCGGAAGTAGCAGCTCTTGCATTTCTGGGGTCATCATTCAGCTTCCTGTGTCAGAGGAGCTGCAGCTGCTTCAGTGTGTGTGGAGTGAGGTGACATCATCTCACCACACACTGCAGGACGTCAACACAGAGTGAGGAGGAGGAGGACGATCCCGGAGCTGAAGGACACAGGAGAAGGAGCAGGTGAGTGCACAGCTCCTGGACCTGAAGATGGGGGAGATGGGGCAGGAGGGCTAATACTGCAGGCTGGAGGGGGGGATCGGGCAGGAGGGCTAATACTGCAGGCTGGAGGGGGGGATGGGGCAGGAGGGCTAATACTGCAGGCTGGAGGGGGGGATGGGGCAGGAGGGCTAATACTGCAGGCTGGAGTGGGGGGATGGGGCAGGAGGGCTAATACTGCAGGCTGGAGGGGGGATGTGTCAGTAAGGATATTGCTGCAGGCTGGAGGGGGGATGGGGCAGGAAGGCTAATGCTGCAGGCTGGAGGGGGGATGGGGCAGGAAGGCTAATGCTGCAGGCTGGAGGGGGGATGGGGCAGGAAGGCTAATGCTGCAGGCTGGAGAGGGGGATGGGGCAGGAAGGCTAATGCTGCAGGCTGGAGGGGGGGATGGGGCAGGAAGGCTAATGATGCAGGCTGGAGAGGGGATGGGGCAGGAAGGCTAATACTGCAGGCTGGAGGGGGGGAATCGGCAGGAAGGCTAATGCTACAGGCTGGAGGGGGAATGGGGCAGGAAGGCTTATGCTGCAGGCTGGAGGGGGGATGGGGCAGTAAGGCTTATGCTGCAGGCTGGAGGGGGGATGGGGCAGTAAGACTTATGCTGCAGGCTGGAGGGGGGATGGGGCAGTAAGACTTATGCTGCAGGCTGGAGGGGGGATGGGGCAGGCAGGCTAATGCTGCATGCTGGAGGGGGGATGGGGCAGGCAGGCTAATGCTACAGGCTGGGGGGGGGATGATTGAGAGGCTAATGCTACAGGCTGGGGGGGGGGTGATGGGGAGGCTAATGCTGCAGGCTGGGATGTTGATGTTGAGGGATCATGCTGCAGACTAGGGGGATTATGGGGAGGCTAATGCTACAGGCTGGGGGGGATGATGGGGAGGCCAGTGCTGCAGGCTGGGGGGAATTATGGAGCAGGAGGGCTAATGCTGCAGGCTGGGGGGGATTATGGGGCAGGAGGGCTAATACTGCAGGCTGGAGGAGATTATGGGGCAGGAGGGCTAATACTACAGGCTGGGGGGATGATGGGGAGGCTAATGCTACAGGCTGGGGGGAATGATAGGGAGGCTAATGCTGCAGGCTAGTAGGGGGATGATGGGGCAAGAAGGCTAATGCTGCAGGCTGGAGGGAATGGTGCAAGAAGGCTAATGCTACAGAGGGGCAATTGGGCAGGAATGTTTATGCTATGGGCTGGGGATGATGGGGAGGCCGATGCTATGGGCTGGGAATGATGGGGAGGCCGATGCTATGGGCTGGCGATGATGGGGAGGCCGATGCTATGGGCTGGAGATGATGGGGAGGCTGATGCTGTAGACTGGGGATGATGGGGAGGCTGATGCTATAGGCTGGAGATGATGGGGAGGCCGATGCTATGGGCTGGAGATGATGGGGAGGCTGATGCTATGGGCTAGGGATGATGGGGAGGCTGATGCTATGGGCTGGGGATGATGGGGAGGCCGATGCTATGGGCTGGGGATGATGGGGAGGCTGATGCTGTAGACTGGGGATGATGGAGAGGCTGATGCTATGGGCTGGGGATGATGGGGAGGCTGATGCTATGGACTGGGGATTATGGGGAGGAAGGGTAATGCTTTAGACTGGGGATAAGGGGTCATATTACTGTAGACAGGGGGCTATTACTATAAAAAAAAGTTTTTAGAGTAGCTTTTATCATATGCTAGGGTTAATGAGGTGGCTATTACTGTAGATTAGGGCAGAGAGGGGCTTTTACTGTAGACATGGGTTTAGGGGGTCTTACAGAGTGAGGGATAATGCAAGGGACAAAATAGATGGAGGACAATGTGCAGGGCTCAGTGTGAAATGGAGTAATGTAAGGGATTCAGTATGAAGAGTGGGACAGTGTGGGGGTCTCGGCATTAGGCGTGAGGTAGCGTGGTGGTCTCTGTATGGAGGGGAGACAGTGTGAGGGGTTTCATTATTGAGAAGGAGCAGCATTGGGGGTACAGTATAGAGGGAGGCAGTGAGGGCGCAGTATGGAGTTGGGACAACATGAGTGGGACATTGTGAAGAAGGAGCAGCGTGATGTGGGGACAGTGTGGAGATCATAGTTCATAATTGAGGAAGGTGTGGTAGGTATAATTTATAAGGGGCACAGTGTGGAGATTATTAGGGGTCAGTGTGACGGTCATACTACACAAGGGTGGATGGTGTGTTGGTATTATTTTATAGGTGAGGCTAGTGTGGAGGCCATGTACAGTAAAAGAGACAGTGAGGTGAGGAGTAATTCTTTATTTGCAGGGGCACAGCATAGGGCTTATTTAAGACACAGCATGGGTGGTTATTTTTTATTCAGGAGCATTATAATGACAATGTTATTTTTTTAAGGGCATCATGTCGGGATGTGCTGCAGAAGATCGGAGAAGAGGGAAACCTGCATAGACGAGCTGTGGATGTGAAATCATTATGGAGTCGGGCACGTGACAGAAAAGCGATTGGTGAGTATATTATGACAGAGACCTTAAACTACACTATCACTTCTCCTGTCCTGTATACTGGGTGTAATCCTCAGTATCTGTATTATTCTGTATATATACACTGCACAGTGCCACTTCTCCTGTCCTGTATACTGGGTGTAATCCTCAGTATCTGTATTATCCTATATATATATACTGCACAGCACCACTTCTCCTGTCCTGTATACAGGGTGTAATCCTCAGTGTCTGTATTATTCTGTATATATACTCTGCACAGTACCACTTCTCCTGTTCTGTATACTGGGTGTAATCCTCAGTATCTGTATTATTCTGTATATATACACTGCACAGTGCCACTTCTCCTGTCCTGTATACTGGGTGTAATCCTCAGTATCTGTATTATCCTATATATATATACTGCACAGCACCACTTCTCCTGTCCTGTATACAGGGTGTAATCCTCAGTGTCTGTATTATTCTGTATATATACACTGCACAGTGCCACTTCTCCTGTCCTGTATACTGGGTGTAATCCTCAGTATCTGTATTATTCTGTATATATACACTGCACAGTGCCACTTCTCCTGTCCTGTATACTGGGTGTAATCCTCAGTATCTGTGTTATTCTGTATATATACACTGCATAGTACCACTCCTCCTGTCCTGTATACTGGGTGTAATCCTCAGTATCTGTATTATTCTGTATATATACACTGCACAGTACCACTTCTCCTGTCCTGTATACTGGGTGTAATCCTCAGTATCTGTATTATTCTGTATATATACATGCACAGTACCACTTCTTCTGTCCTGTTATCAGAGGTGGTATTGGACTTTGATTTTCAGCATTTAATTGTTGTTTAAATTAATTACCCCCAATATGGGAGTCATCACTTCTCTTCTGTACAGGTGACGACTGTCCCATCACTATGGATCTGACCGCTGGGACCCCACAATCCTGAGAAACATGGCTTTGTAGATCACCATGTAAATGGAGCTGCGGTTGATTATTCCCTCTGCTGCACCATTCACATGTGGCTCTTCAGATAACTCCTGTAACAAAAAGTGATGTGGCCAATGCAACGTAAAAGCAAAACTCACAGATCGGGGCTGATGGGTGATATAGTATGTGGGCTGGTGAGGCTTGTTTTCCAGGGCTGCTTTTTGGTCCCAGTCCGGCCCTGGTCCCAATCGCCATTTTGTTAACGTCTCTTCCACTGACATCCACCTTTTTTCTGAAGTCTCAATCAGGTCGCCCAATAGTCCGATCCCCCTGTCTCTTCATGTTTTAAATAGGGCATTATCAGTCCCCTGCGGGAAATCTGGATTATTCCAAAGGGGAGTGTATTTTGACGTCCGCCACGCCATTCCCAACCGACATCTGACCGCCTTCCAAGCTGCTCTGGTGTCCCTAAACACTATGGATTGTTTGGCGGCGGGTTCTAGTACCCCTCCCTGGGCCTGTAAAACTGCTCCCAAATCCCACGGCGCGCACCACTGTGTCTCCAAGGCAAAGTCCGAGTACACACTCGCTCCCCGCCGCCAATCCACCACATGTCGCCACACGCAAGCCAGGTTATACCCTCGTATATTGGGAGATTCAGGCCTCCCTCCTCCTTAGGAAACATTAATGTCCTGAGCCCGATCCTATGTCTCTGTCCCCTCCATAGAAATCTGGAGATAGCTCTATTAAGTCTTGTCACATCTACGTGACGGAGTAGCAGCGGTATCGTCTGCATGGGATACAACAAGCGTGCGAAGGACACCATCTTGACAAGATGGACTCTCCCCGTGAGGGACAATGGCAGGGTACCCCACCTCTCCAGCTCCTGCTCCACTCTTTGTATGATAGGATGATAGTTCAGATGGTAGATTTCCCTGGCGTCTCTACTCAACATGATACCCAGGTTCTTTATTGCCTTGGTGTTTATGGTGATCCCCATGAATGTGCTCCGCCGCCGCTCCTCTGGCAAAAACCTCCTGATTTCACACTTCGCGAGATTCAAGCGGAATCCTGATATCTTATAGAATGTCTCAAATCTCTCCAGGGTCCCAGGGAGGTCGTCAACAGGATTCGCCATGTACAAAATAATATAATCTGCAAACAAATTGGCTTTCAGGGAACTGCCTCCCACCATTATGCCTTCATAGCTGTGTGGACCATTTAGAAACCTGGAGAGAGGTTCGACAGCCAGGTTGAACAATAACGGTGACAGAGGACATCCCTGTCTCGTTCCCCTTTGCAAATTGATTACCTCAGATAAGAATCCCGGGGTATGCACCCTGGCCCTAGGGTTGGCATAAAGGACTCCCAGGAATCCCATCTTGTCCAAGACCTGCTCCAGCCATGGCCATCCCACGCTGTCAAAAGCCTTTTCGGCATCGAGAACAACCACAGCCGGAGCTTCCCCCCCCCTTCTTAGTCTCAAAACGCACAGCCTCCAGGACCATCATTGCCCTCCTCACATTTGCGACTGCCGCTCTTCCCCTCACAAATCCTGCCTGTTCTTTCCCTATCCATCGGGGCAAGAGACCCACCAGTCTGTCCGCCAAGATCTTAGACACGATCTTCAAGTCCTGGTTGATCAGAGAGATGGGTCTATACGCCGCTGGATCCTCCGACATCTTCCCCCCCCTTGGGTAGCAACTTTATGTATGCCGTATTGAGCTGGGCAGGGACCTCCCCGCCTTCCAGAAATTTATTATAAAGGGATCTCAAGCGAGGGGTGACTTGTTCAACCAATATCTTGTACAAACTAGCACTGAAGCCGTCTGGGCCAGGCGCCTTATTAATATTGAGATGTGTAATAGCCTCTTTTATCTCCCCCTCGGTAATCTCCCCGTTAAGCACCTCCAACTCCTCCCCCGTGAGTACTGGCATCTGCGCCTCCTCCAACCATTGGCTTCCCAGGTCGTGGTCATGCGGTCCCGCTCTATACAAGGATGCATAGTAAGCACCTAGTATGGAATTAATTTCCTTCAGATCTGATGTTATGTTTCCCGCCGCATTCCTAAGAGAGGCAATGTGAGTCGTAGAGCCCCGTCCCTTGGCCAAATGTGCCAGCAACTTCCCCGCCTTGTCCCCATATACATGTAACCTTGCTTCCCAATCTGATTTCCCCATTATTTCTCTTCTCTTGGCCCAGGTGTCAAATTCCTCCTTCGCCCTTAGCCATTCAGCCTTTGTCAAGGCCGACGGACCCATTTGGTAGCGCGTGTATCCCTCTCGCACCTTGTTACTCGCAGCGAGATAGGCATTTTGCGTTCGATTCCTCATTGTGGCTGTATATGACATAACCCTCCCCCTTAGAACCACCTTGGCCATCTCCCAGAACAAAGCGGGATCTAATGTCTCCGGGGGATTGTGAGTCATGTAGTCTGTCCACCATTCCCCCAGTCGCGCCGCCAACTCTTTATCATTTTTTAAGTAATGCGGAAAACGCCATATAAAGTCCGAGCCCCTCGGAAATGTGTCACGTAGTGTCAAGTTTACTGGTTTACTGGACTATGGTCCAAGATTACCAATTCAAGAATGTCGGCGACTTCCGCCTTGGGAAGCAAGTCCTCACTAACATAGATCGAGTCGATTCTGGACCATGTCTCGTGCGGGTGTGAAAAATGGGTGTATTGACGTTCCACCGGATGATGCAGCCGCCAAACATCCTGTATACTCAAATCTTCCACTAGGCCTCGTAGTGACCCCACTTTCGGAGTCACCGACCTCCCCCTCCCCGATCCCCTTGTGGCAGTTCGGTCCTCTGCAGCCTCCATCACCTCATTCATGTCTCCCCCCACCACGAGGTTATCTAATCCATCCCTCGCTATTTTAGGTCCCAGCGCCTTGAAGGAAGAAGCCCTATCCACATTAGGAGCATATACATTATGGATATTCAGCACCCCACACGGTGTATCCAAGATCACTTGCACATGACGCCCCTGTTCGTCGTGCTGGCAGCTTATCAGCTTATGCGGGAACCCCTTACCCACCAGTGTGAGTACGCCCGCTTGGCGTCCTTCAGCTCCTGACCCGTACACTTCTCCCACCCACATTTTGTTCATCCTGTGAGAGTCATGTTGGGGTAAGTGCGTCTCTTGTAACAAAGCGATGTCTGCCCCCAATCGCCGCAGATGTCTAAGGACCATTAGCCGTTTCTCCGGGGACCGTAGTCCCTTTATGTTCCAAGAGACGATCTTAACCATGGTCCCTCTGTTGCCGGTTCATCTTGTACATAACAGTAATGAAAATACTAGAATAGTTACAGTGTTTCACTTTTGCGTCTGCTCTGGTAGATTCCCGCTGACTGATCAGATAAACCACTTGTACCCGTCCCAACCATAAAACACCATGACCATGCAATCTCCCAAAAAACTTCCCCCATTCCTCCCATCTCTTCCCTCCCCTTCCACCTCCCCCCTTTCCCATAGAACCTTCCAAAGTCTCGTGACTCCCTGTTTTTCCATCATGGATACCTCTCCCATACACCATCCCGGCCTATGATTACCGTCTGTAACAGTATCCCCGGTTGATCAGCCAAGAAAAGCTTTTCGTCCTCGTCCGTCCTCCGAAATCAATATTACCAAAAACCAGGAGGAGGAACCATCACATCTCCATGTCTGCCCGTTACCCCAACCCTCCCCCTCACAACACATGTGGGGAAAGATAAAAAAAAAAAAAAAAAAACTCCACCTGGCCGTTTGGAGTGTCTGTCTCGACATATCGCTGCCGAATCAGCCTACTTGCTCAGTACATTGTCATATATCTTTACAGCAGATCTCATGCTGGACCTTCTCTAGGACTTGTCGTTCTATCTCTTCCCGCAGCACTTCTTCTTCCATTGCTTGGAGGCGATTCCCGCGGCGATCTCATGAAAGCCCTCATGGCCTCGTCCGGGTCCCTCCATCTTCGGAAAGATCCGTCATCATCTCTCGTCCTCAGTATTGCGGGATATTGGAGTTGGAACTGTATGCCTCTTTTAAACAACATGCCGCATACCTCACTAAATGCTCTCCGTTGCTTCGCCACAATTGCTGAGAAGTCCTCGTGTAGGACCACTTTGTGACCCTGAATTTCAAGAGGCCGCCGTCTGGCTCTGAAAGCCCTCAGTATTTTGTCCTTGTCCTTGTAATCTAGATATTTGGCAATCGCCTGGCGAGGACCTCTGGGCATTCGACTATTACTTTTACCCCCTTCACTGTCAGAGGCCGTTTGATTCCTCTCTCTTTGTGGACCCAGCCTGTGTGCTCTCTCCACTTTGCATGTAGTATCTATACCCAGGGCTGTGGGCAATTCTTTTTCAAACAAAACATCCAGTTGTTGAAAAGTAATGGACTCAGGCAGGCCACTGAGACGCAGATTATTCCTTCTGGATCTATTTTCTAGATCCTCCATTTTGTTAGCTATCCCTGTGTTTTGCTTCTGTACTTCCATCAGCTCCTGCTCCTTAGCAAAGAGTCTGTCCTCCAGATCGGACACCCTTTGTTCTAATTCATCAAGCCTGCTAGCATGTCTAGTCACTGTGTCATGCAGTTCCACTACCGCCTCCTTTACTGCCTCCCTCACCGCAGCCGTGATGTCCTCTCTGAGAGCCTCATACATCTCCTTCGATCCAGCCACATCGGCACATGACCTGCCCGAGCCCCGGTCTCTCTCCTCCGTTCCTTCAGTGCCCGCTCCTCTTACTTGCCCCTGGGTGCTTTTTCCTCCTCCCTGCTCTCTGCGATCCGTCCAGCGGGGTTGAGGAGGTTCAGCCACCCCGCTCTCCTTTCTCCTCGTCGTCCCTGCAGCTCCGGCGGGTGCCGCCATCTTGGGCTTCTCTGCGTGCTGCGAAGGCGGCCGTGCACTCGCTCCCCTGCCGCCGCCTGTGCTGCCCAACCACCTCTCCACGGTGTCGCTTCGTTCCGGTGCCCTCCAGCTACTATCTGAGCCGGTTAGTGTCAGTCCGGGGGTCTTTTTTGTCGGTCTACGGCCGGTGGGTGTTGGGAGCTCCCTTACTCCCGACTGTCCACGATGGCGCCGGAACCGGAAGCCGTGGAATCTTATTTCTGGACCGTTAGGTTTTCCTTTTTTTTCTATGACTTTGGACTATTTGCAAAAACTAATTTTGGGTTTGAACAATTGAGTAGTCTTATTGTTAGAAAGGCAGCCTCCATCCTGGGACTAAAAAGTAACTATAATTCACATGTAGTCAGCCTTCCTGCTGCTTCCATTTCCCTCTTTTGCTCAGATCAGCATTTCTTTTCTCCTGCTTAAAGTTGGCTGCTACCATGGCCACGGGGTATGCAGTGGTAAATCTAAATTGTGACTCAACTGCATTTTCTACTCTATTGGTGGGTTTGCACGCTAGGATATCGTAAACGATATCATTGGAACGATCATGTGACCGTGATCGTTCCGACTTCGTTAGTGTGCTGTCACACACAAGGAAAGTATAGAAAAATGTTATATCACTTACTCATTAGTGATGATAATGAGCAGTGGCTATGTTCTTTAGTCACCCAGGTGGGCCCATGTCGTCATAATAACACGCCTTAATAGGCGTTATCTGCAATTCTTATTACACTCAGCGCCTCCCAGCTCTCCTCAGCGCTGGCGAGGCTGTAATGGGGCTGTAATGACGTGAATCGCGTCACTTCCGGCAGCGGGTGACATCAGTACACCTACGCCGCATGCGCAGCGCGGTGCTTGAAGCCCGCAGAGCGGCGCGGGTGTACTGACGTCACCTGCTGCCAGAAATTACGTGATTCGCAGCATTACAGCCCCATTACAGCCTCGCCAGCGCTGAGGAGAGCTGGGAGGCGCTGAGTGTAATAAGAATTGCAGATAACGCCTATTAAGGCGTGTTATTATGACGACATGGGCCCACCTGGGTGACTAAAGAACATAGCCACTGCTCATTATCATCACTAATGAGTAAGTGATATAACATTTTTCTATACTTTCACTGGATGCTTTTATTACCAAAAAGGAGTGTGGGATTACTGATGGGAGGCTGCAGGGACATGTTTTAATAGCTTAGGAGGCGTTTTGTGGGTGACAGGATCCCTTTAAGTCTGAGAACCTAGTTGTGAGACTCACAATAAGAAAGGGACTTCGGGTCCTTTAACCACTTCATTAATTCAATTCATGGCATACATTCAACATTTTAGACTTCCCAAAAGGTTAATTTTAACAACTGTGACCAGAAACAACAACCTTCAGAGACGACTCATTTACTACAAGTCCAACATGGAGGTGGGGGGGGGGAAGGGGAAATAGGGAGGTCCTTGTCGCAACATGTTAGATCGCACTGTCATAGCTTGATAGCATGATCTAATAGGTCAACATCAGCAGGTGCATCAGAGATCCACTCTCACCTGTTAGCTGTTCATGTCGGCTGATCACATTTCCAGCATTTGCAGAGAATAATGTGAGGTCAGTGAGTGAGCTCACATCAAAGTCAGGAAAACAACCAGTGACGTTCCTACTTGACATTGGTAGAGAAGGCGTTAAACTACTTTTTCAATCACTCCTTAGCACCAGAGATTATGTTGCTATTACATTCTATTTAAGATATCACCATCAATTTATTATTTAGTGTGGGGGATGGCACCAAACTGAAACTTTGGCTAATTTGTCAGTGCTGCTTCACACTGCGGCATGATCCGGTCCGGTTCTGTCCGGGAGGACCCAGACAGCTGTGGACCGGATCAGCACACAGGACTGGGGGGCTATTATGCCCTCCGGTCCTGTGTGCGGCGCCCGCGGTCCTGACCTGTCAGCGGCTGCAGCTGCGTTCGCTGCACACAGGCCCAGAGGGCATTATAGCCCCGCAGTCCTGTGTGCTGACCCGGTCCGCAGCTGTCTGGGTCCTCCCGGATAGAACCGAACCGGATCATGCCACAGTGTGAAGCGGCCCTTAATGGACACTTATGAGCTTAATATGTTTGCAGTAAAGGTCAGTTTATCACAGTGCAATCTCTCAAGTGGGTAGGAATATATGCAAATCAATCCAAAAGTTCAGAGAAGAGTGATCAGAATAGTGACCGGTCTGCAAACCATGATTCTATGAAGAATGGTTACAAGACATAGGTACGATTAGCTTGCAAAAGAGAAGACTGAGATGAGACTTAATAGCCGTCTACAAATACCTCAAAAGGTACCGTTACATGCTACAATGTCATAACGATCTCACCAACGATCTCATGGGCGCGCAGGTTTTAGGACATCTTTTTGACATCGCTGGTGAGATGTCACACGTGTAGATGCACCATCGATGTGGCGAGCAGCTATCGTTCGCACAACCCAGCAAACGATACTTGTTCACTGTTGTGGATAGGCAAAGTCATTAACGACATCGTTATCATGGTGTCACACACAATGATGCAGCAGGTTGGCTGCACGACGCTTGTCTGATTTGAGAACATGTTTTCAAATCTGCGATCAGCGATCCAACGATTTATTATAGTCATATCTGTGTCACACGCAACGACGCACTAACGATGTTGTTTGAATGACTCCAAACCCGTGACGTTTCAGCGATATCGTTCACGATATCGTACCATGTAACGGTACCTAAAGGAAGTCACACTGTAGAGGAATCAGCTTTATTCTCATTTGCACAAGGAAAGACGGAAAGCAATAGGATGAAACTGAATGAGAGGAGACAGATTAGATATTGGAAAAACATTTTCACGGCGAAAGTGATTAACTAGCAAAACAGGCTGCCACGAGTGGTGGCAAGTTCTCCTTCAATAGACGTCTCCAAACAGAGGCTGGACAGACATCTGTCTGGGATGATTAAGTGAATCTTGCTTTGAGCAGGGGGGGGAGGTTGGACCAGAAGACCCAGGAGGTCCCTTCCAACTCTAACATTCTAGGATTTCAAAGTAAGGTGATTCCCTGTAGGGTATATATAAAAAAAACAAACATGCGGCGCCAATCTCAGCGCGTTACCAATGTAACTCTCTGGTGCCCTTTTAATGAAGTTTTATGCACTCACCTCTTGCCATAAAACTTCAAGCATATGGTTTTTCCAAAGCCTCCTCACGCTTTGGATATTTATCCGGGTCTGCTGCTCGCCTTGAATTGATCCTGTGTTGGGTCCTGCCACGGATTCCCACAGGCATAAAAGGTTCAATAGGAAGTAATCCAATTCTATGGTGGCCGCGCTCCCCGTGGTAATGATTTTAAGAACTTCTTGTCCACAAAAAATGTTTAATACTCAAAACATGCGAAAATATAAAAAACGGATACAACGCGTTTCGGCAACCACCTTCCTCAGGTATCTAAATAAAGTAATGGTCATATGTATTTTTATTTAGATACCTGAGGAAGGCGGTTGTCTCCGCCGAAACGCGTTGTATCCGTTTTTTATTCTCGCATGGTTTGAGTATTAAAAAATTTTTGTGGACAAGAAGTTCTTAAAATCATTACCACGGGGAGCGCGGCCACCATAGAATTGGATTACTTCCTATTCTAGGATTTCAGGAAAATGTGCAATGATAACTCAAATTATATTTACTTTTAGTCATTATTGATGCCTGCCTCTGGACTTTTCAGGATATGTCCATAAGGGTATGGATACACATCAGAGTTAAAAAATGCTCCGATTCACTGATCCGAGAGTTGGACGAGTGTCATCTGACTTTTGGTCAGTGTGGCTTGTGAGTGCTGTCCGAGTACAATCCGTTTTTTCCTCAGCAGCTACTTACTGTATAATCATTTACAGGTGCATTTTATACAGTTGTCTGAGCTCCAGAATGGTAATGGATCAATTAAAACTCTCATCAGACTCGGATGTTGCAAGTGTGGTCCGAGTGCAATCCGTGTTTTTTGTCAGACTTGTAGACTTGCATTGGCGAGTCTCGTCCGTGACTTGCAGAGAATCGCAGCATGTTGCGATTGACTCACAATTCGAGAATCGGATGCAGAAAAAGCGTATGAGACTCGGAAATGTGCTCTCAGACATTAGTTAACATTGGTCCGAGAGGAATGCGATTTTTCCGCACAGTAAACTCGGACGAGTTTCACTGATGTGTGTCCGAGCCCTAAAGAACATTTGCAGTGCAGATTTTTCTGTGAAAATACTGAACATTATCTACATTACATGTCAAATCAACAAATGTGAAATCCAAAAAAAACACACTCAATTTATGCTGCGGATACTCTGTGTGAAGGATATTTGTTAACCCTTCATCCACAATGTTGGAAGTATAAGGGTATGTGCGCACTGGCCGGGACATGGTCGGATTAGGTGTGTAAACCGCCGGTCGGTTTACATAAATTTCATGTAAATTTACGTTAATCCAAACCGGCGTTTGGATTAACATAGAAACCTATGTAAACCGACACCCGGTGTGCACACACCGGCGGTTTACACATGCTCATCCGTTGCTAACCCGCTGGGTTCCCAGCGGGTTAGCAAAGAATGAGCTTGTTCTATAATCCGGCCGGTTCTGCAGCGGCTGCAAGCAGAATCATGTACTGCTTCCAGCCGCCGCAACACCTCCGCCGCTAACCCGCTGGCCACCCGCCCGTCACCCGCCGCACATACCCGCCAGGAAGCCGGTGGACGGCTCCGGAGCTTCCTGGCGGGTCCGCCCAGCCGCCGCCGACACAAACCCGCTGGCCAGTGCGCACATACCCTAAGGGTATGTGCACATCAGTAGTTTTGTGGGCTGTTTTTGAACGTTTTCCGTCGGCGGTTTCCGCTGAGTTTTATGTTAATTTATGTTAATCCTAGCCACCGGTTGGATTAACATGCTACTCAATGGAGTTTAGAAAACGCTGTCTACATTAGAACGTTTTTTTCTGGTCGTTTTCAGTTTATTCACCGGTTTTCCACCGGTTTTCAAAGATAGAGCAAGTGACTTCTTTTGAGCGTTTTTCCAGCGGTTCTAGCTTACAAGTTCCCCAAAAAACGGCCTAAAAACGCTAAGAAAAACCGCCAGAAAACCGCCGACAAAACGCTGTATAAACGCTATAAAACCGGTCGCAAAAAGCTCAAAAAACGCTAAAAAAACGAGGGACACTGCTGAGGTCAGAAAACTCAGTTTCTGCCATTCTCCACCGGTTTTAGGACGGTCTGCAAAGATGCAGAAACGTCAGATGTGCACATACCCTAAAGGTACCGTCACACACAGCAATATTGCTTGCAATTTCACAGGCAATTTGCTGGTTGCAGTGAAATCATGGAGACATTGTTCTATTTGTACACGGCAACAAAATAAAACAATGTGTCCATGATTTCACTGCAACCAGCAAATTGCCAGTGAAATTGCAAGCAATATTGCCGCGTGTGACGATACCTTAATTTTTTCTCTAACAAATCCAGACAAAACATCATCTGTGTATCAAACTGGTACAGCTGTAACCTCAGTCAGTGATTCAGTTGCAATTGCAGTTAGGCCGGCTTCACACTGCGTGTCTGATCCGATCCGTAGCTGTCCGCTTGAGGCAGACAGCCGCGGACCGGATCAGCACACAGGACGGGGGGCTATTATGCCCTCTGATCCTGTGTGCAGCCGCACGCAGCTGAACCAGCTGACAGGTCAGGACCGCGGCGCCCGCGGTCCTCACCTATTAGCAGCGGGAACTGCGTGCGGCTGCACACAGGACTGGAGGGCATAATAGCCCCCCGTCCTGTGTGCTGATCCGGTCCGCGGCTGTCTGCCTCAAGCGGACAGCTACGGATCGGATCAGACACGCAGTCTGAAGCCAGCCTTAGAACTAAAGTAAGGGTACCGTCACGCGAGGTGACGTCGCCGGAGATATTGACGGTGACGGGCAGGAGCGCGCACGTTTTTTTGGCGCCTGCCAGCGTCGCAGTCGCATGTTTACATGCGGCGATACCTCCGGCAACGCACCAGCGATCTTACAGGCGCCATTGCCGCTGGGGAGTCCCAAACCCCAGTGGCGATTCTGTAACACATCGCCTGTAAGATCGCCGTCCCCCCTGTTACATGGGGCGATGTGTACACATTGCCCCAGAGTGCTCGCCTGGTTTCAGAGCAGTGTTGAGAAACCAGGGGACCACTCAAAGGTGTCGCCATCGCCTATTTACATTATGCAACACACAGGCCATGTCGGCGGTGATAGGCCACGCCCCTGCATCACCTATAAAATCACCGCCGATATGGCCTCATGTAACGGTACCCTTAGGCTACTTTCAGATCAGCATTTTTTGTCATTCACGGCAGATTTGGCAGTTTTACTGCATCTGTCGCCTAACGGATCACTTGTGGCAAGACTGCATTCAGCATAATTTTTTCCCTATTCGACTTACAGAAATGTGCAGCACTTGCGGTTTTGCTGCGATCTGACAAATCCAGCACTTGCGGTAATGGACAAAAAAAAGTGCAAGTGCATAACTGCAAATGCCGCACATGTCCACAAATCCCATAGGGAATAAATTAGGCTGAGCGCAGTCTTGCCACAAGTGATCCGTTAGGTGGCAAAAAGACAGATCTGCCTCGAATGGCGAGAAACGCTGATGTGAGAGCAGCTTTAGCCATATAAAAGCTGGTATACTTAGAATTTACTCTTAGAAAGTATGATACAATTTTTTTTTTTTTTTAGTAAACTATGTGCAAATTGAAGCAATCAAGTTATAATGTAACATCTGCCATTTTATATGATATACTGTCCAGAAAAGCTTACAAAATGACAAATGGTAACTTGTTAATGGACCCACATAAAAACTTATGAAATCATCTTCTATAAATGGAGCCTGCATAAATCATGTTAATTATGTTTTCACAGAACACCAATCTAATCTATTAGTTTTGGCTGCTTTTCTAGAAAGCTTGACCGCACCCCTTATATGAAACATACTCCCCATAACATCTAACATGTGTGACAGAAAATTGGCCGACGATACAACTCTGAGAAGTGGATACCATATCATTTGAAAAATCAGATTGTTTTTCTTATCAAGGTTTATACTGAAGTTATTTTTCCAACTGAAACAGCAGTAAAGTGTCTAAGTTACACATGGAAGCTACAGTCTCCTACTGAGCATCTGTATTTGACGTTCTTGCCCCTTATAGAAAAGGGTCTTTGAATTGAAGTTCTGTTACAAAAAATTAGCAGATAAAGAACCAGGGTTGTAATAGTAGGCTATCGCCCAATCCCTCATCTGAGAGTGCAGGTTTTTTGTTCAGATGCGCCTTCAGGAATACCCAATGTACTCTGCTGAAAACATTTTCATCATCTACAATCAGGAAACTAAAAAAAGTGATCTCCAGAGATGCAGACTCTGAACCCAAAGTTATAGTGACTCGCCTAGGAGTTTGGGAACTCGGGTCCCGGGCGTTGGTACTTGGGACTGTCACTGGTGGTCCGTGGCCCTGGTGGTCGCTGAAAAGTGTAAAAATAAAAGTGAATGTTTGTGACGCCACCTGCAGTTTCTGATGATAACACCAGCGCTGCTTCAGACCTCTGGGGATGGTGTTATTGCAGCCGGTTGGTCTTGCTCCCTACAGGTAGAGCAGTGTCATCAGGGCAGTGTTGCTGTATTAATTGGAAGATGGCTCTGCAGGTGAGAAGCTGTCTAATCCCTCACAACGGGAAAGAATAGAATGACACACCACACGTAGCTGAGTCTCTGTACGGGTTTACTGGTCACTTTCACAGTTCAACAACAGGTCTACAGTCATGGGTAGCTGCCCTGGGTAATGACCAATGAATGGGGTGTTCGTCTGTGGCTCTCAAAGATGTTTCCCTCGGATTCGCCCTCAGTCCTTCCTAGTATTGAAGTCTGTCCTGCGTGGAGCCCGGCCTGACCTCCTGCTCTCTGCTCTGTAACTTTAGGCCTTTTTAAGAACCTTCTCCGGATGGCCGCTACCTCTGGGGATTTTCTGCGGGTCCTGGCTCTTTGTTTGGTTATGGTTACAGGTGACTGGCTGAAGAGTCATTGGTCTGACCGGTGTTGGCGGCTCAGAGATAGACTTGCCTGCACCGCTCCGGGGGCCAGTACTCTGTTCTGTGGACTGGGATCCTCCCAGACCGGTAGGTAGACAGTCTGAGGCTGGGTGTTAGCATACACGCTCAGGCTCCCCCTTCTCGTCTGGGTCACCGATCTTTCTGGGTGCCCTCCCTGTACGCTCCCCTGAAGGGTCCTCCTCAACCACTCTTGCTTTCCTTTCTTCACTCAACAACTCTTTCCGCTCTCCACTACCCACCTATATAACCTCCCACTGGGACCAGTTGCCCTGGTAACAGGTTAAAACCAATTGGGCCTCTGAGCTAGTGTGTGGATGCAGGATGAAAGCCACATACGAACCTCCCCCTTCACTGGCCACAGGGATACCGCACACGCTGGTCTGAGTGCAGTACCTCTTCGTTGCGCACCGACCAGTGGGGTGCCACAATAGTATTCATGGTGTTGTGCTAAGCACAGGACAAAGTACGCTTGCTTTCATATGGACAGATAAGGATGAACAGTGAAGAGCATTTGTAAGGTCAGATATTGATTTTGGATTTCAGGTCCTGACTTACAATCTTTGTTCTAGTTTATCCTAAAGGTGTTTGATGATGTGAGGAATGAATCCTGTGCAAAGCAAATTCTTTCATACTTAAAAGGGGTTTTCTCACAACAAAGTTCATTTTAAATCAACAGATCTTGGAATAATTATAATTTCCATGATTGGATGTGTTTAAAAAAAAAACTTCCAGTGCTGAGATAATCTTATATATGTGTCCCTGCTATGTACTGTGTATGTGTCTGACCGTACAGGGGCATGGTCTAATCATACCACATCTCCTGTGCTGAGATCTAATATATAAAGCTGAATGTGTGTATGTATGTGTGTGTGTAACATAGTAACATAGTAACATAGTTTTTAAGGTTGAAGGAAGACTTTAAGTCCATCTAGTTCAACCCATAGCCTAACATGTTGATCCAGAGGAAGGCAAAAAAACCCCATGTGGCAACACTAAGCTCCACATTGGGGGAAAAAATTCCTTCCTGACTCCAGATACGGCAATCAGACTAATTCCCTGGATCAACGCCCTATCAAAGAATCTAGTATATATAACCGGTAATATTATAGTTTTCAAGAAAGGCATCCAGGCCCTTCTTAAATGTTAGTAGTGACTCACTCATTACAACATCATGTGGCAGAGAGTTCCATAGTCTCACTGCTCTTACAGTAAAGAATCCACGTCTGTGATTATGATTAAACCTTCTTCCCTCCAGGCGTAGAGGATGCCCCCTTGTCCCAGTCTCAGGCCTAAGAGTAAAGAGATCATTAGAAAGGTCTCTGTACTGCCCCCTCATATATTTGTACATTATTATAAGATCACCCCTAAGCCTTCGTTTTTCCAAGCTAAATAACCCCAAGTTTAATAACCTGTCTTGGTATTGCAGACCCCTTAGTCCTCTAATAACTTTTGTCGCTCTTCTCTGGACCCGCTCTAGTTCAGCTATGTCTTTCTTATACACCGGAGACCAGAATTGTACACAGTATTCTAAGTGTGGTCGCACTAGTGACTTGTATAGAGGTAAAATTATGTTCTCCTCATGAGCATCTATGCCTCTTTTAATACATCCCATTATTTTATTTGCCTTTACAGCAGCTGCCTGACACTGGCCACTAAATGTGAGTTTGTCATCTACCCATACACCCAGGTCTTTTTCAGTGGTAGTTTTGCCCAGTGTTTTATAATTAAGCACATAATTATACCCTTTGTTTCCTCTGCCCAAGTGCATGACTTTACATTTATCCCCATTAAAGCGCATTTGCCATTTAGCAGCCCAAGCTTCTAGTTTACATAAATCCTCCTGCAATATAAAATTGTCCTCCTCTGTATTGATTACCCTGCAGAGTTTAGTGTCATCTGCAAATATTGAGATTCTACTCTGTATGCCCCCTACAAGGTCATTAATAAATATATTAAATAGGAGCGGGCCCAACACTGACCCCTGTGGTACCCCACTGTTAACTGTGACCCATTCTGAGTGTGTTCCATTAATAACCACCCTTTGTTTCCTATCACTAAGCCAGTTCTTAACCCACTTACACATATTTTCCCCTATCCCCATTGCCCTCATTTTATGTATCAACCTTTTGTGTGGCACCGTATCAAAAGCTTTTGAAAAGTCCATATACACCACATCCACTGCATTTCCTTGGTCCAGTCCAGAACTTACTTCTTCATAGAAGCTTATTAGATTAGTTTGACAGGAACGGTCCCTCGTAAAACCATGTTGATAATGGGTCATGAGGTTATTTTTGTTCAGATACTCCAGTATAGCATCTCTTAGAAAACCCTCTAGGATTTTACCCACAGTAGAGGTTAAGCTTACTGGCCTATAATTTCCAAGTTCAGTTTTTGTCCCCTATTTGAATATTGGCACCACATTTGCTATACGCCAGTCCTGTGGTACAGACCCTGATATTATGGAATCTTTAAATATTAAAAATAATGGTCTATCTATGACAGTACTTAATTCCTGCAGCACTCTGGGGTGTATCCCATCTGGGCCCGGGGATTTGTCAATTTTAGTGATTTTTAGACGATACCGTACTTCCTCTTGGGTTAAGCAGGTGACGTTTAATTGAGAATTTTTGTTATCACTGATCATATTGTCTGTCATGGGATTTTCTTGTGTAAATACTGTTGAAAAAAAGTCATTTAGCATATTTGCTTTTTCCTCATCCTCACATCACCATTTCACCCAGACTATTTTTAAAGGGGCCAACACCATCATTTTTTAGTTTCTTACTATTTATGTAGTTAAAAAATATTTTGGGATTCTTTTTACTTTCTCTGGCAATGAGTCTCTCTGTCTCAATCTTTGCTGCCTTGATTTGCTTTTTACAAATGTTATTTAATTTTCTGTATTTATTTAATGCTTCATCACTACCTACTTGCTTTAATTCCCTAAATGCTTTCTTTTTGTCACATATTGCACTTCTTACCGCTTTATTTAGCCATAGTGGTTTCCTCCTATTTCTAGCATGCTTATTCCCATAGGGTATATATTGTGCACAGGTCCTATTCAGGATGCTAATAAACATCTCCCATTTGTGTTGTGTACTTTTATGTCTCAGGACATCGTCCCAGTTTATTGCACTAAGATCATCTCTCAACCGTTGGAAATTTGCCTTCCTGAAGTTTAGTGTCCTTGTGGCCCCTCTACTACACGTCTTAGTAAAGGATACTTGAAAGCTTATTAAGTTATGATCACTATTACCCAAGTGACCTCCAACCCGTATATTTGATATGCGGTCTGGCCTGTTGGTTAATATTAGGTCCAGCAGTGCCCCCCTTCTTGTTGGGTCCTGAACCAGTTGTGAAAGGTAATTGTCTCTTATAGTTTTCAAAAACTTATTACCCTTGCTAGAACTGCAGGTTTCTGATCCCCAATGTATTTCAGGGTAGTTGAAGTCCCCCACAATAATGACTTCTCCCTGAGTCGCTGCTTCATCTATTTGCTTTATGAGGATATTCTCCTCCACTTCCATTATTGTTGGGGACTTATAACAAACCCCTATCAGTAATTTATTATTTTTTCCCCCTCCCCTTATCTCCACCCACAGAGACTCTACATTTCCATTAGATTCACCTATATTATCACGCAGGATGGGTTTTAAGGATGATTTTACGTATAAACATACACCTCCTCCTCGCCTATTTGTACGGTCATTTCTGAACAGACAATAGCCCTGTAAATTAACAGCCCAGTCATGACTCTCATCCAGCCAAGTCTCTGAAATCCCCACCATGTCATAATTATTTTCCAACAAAATCAATTCTAATTCCTCCATTTTGTTGGTGAGGCTTCTGGCATTAGTGAACATGCACTTTATGCATCTCTCTTTACCTCCATTCCTTCCTACTAGATTGACTGTTCTAACCCCACCCCCCATGCCACCCCCAATTTTATTACTTGTGCCCAGGTTACTGTTTACACTATCTTCCCCTCCTATACAATGAATACCCTCCCCCCCAATCCCTAGTTTAAACACTCCTCCAACCTTCTAGCCATTTTCTCCCCCAGCACAGCTGCACCCTCCCCATTGAGGTGCAGCCCGTCCCTAGCATAGAACCTGTAGCCAACAGAGAAGTCGGCCCAGTTCTCCAGGAACCCAAACCCCTCCTTCCTACACCAATTCCTGAGCCACTTATTTATCTCCCTAATCTCCCGTTGCCTCTCTGGTGTGGCACGTGGTACAGGCAGTATTTCAGAGAATACTACCTTGGAGGTCCTTGCCTTAAGCTTGCAGCCTAATTCCCTGAAATCATCTTTAAGGACCTTCCACCTACCTCTAACTTTGTCATTTGTGCCAATGTGCACCATGACCGCTGGGTCCTCACCAGCCCCTCCCAGTAATCTGTCAACCCGATCAGCGATGTGCCGGACTCGAGCGCCAGGTAGGCAGCACACTGTTCGACGATCCCTGTCTTTGTGACAGATTGCCCTATCTATTCCCCTAATAATTGAGTCCCCCACTACCAGCACCTGTCTGGCCTGCCCTACTCTCCTGTTTTCCCCCTTACTGGAGCAGACACTCCTCTGGCTTTCAGAGGTCATGCCCTGCTGCAGCAGTGCTGTACCTGAACTCACACCCCCCTCATCTGCCAACATAGCAAATTTATTGGGGTGTGCCAGATCAGGGCTAGCCTCCCTGGCACCCTTCCCTCTACCCCGCCTTCTAACTGTCACCCAGCTAGCTACCTCATGGTCCTGAGGCTCCATAGTACCATCCTCCCCCACATCTATCCCATTGAGCAGCTGTTCAGTGAGCAGCAGACTCCTTTCCATATTGTCTATGGATCTCAGCGTTGTCAGTCGTTCATTTAGATCCAGTATCTGGGCTTCCAAATGCACAACGTACTCACATCTCACACAGCAGTATGCACCCTCGGCCGGCTGGTCAAGGAATGCATACATGTGGCAAGATGTACACTGGATGGCATTGCCAATCATGGAGCTCATTTCCTAATGGGGATTGCACCAGACAGAAATGATAAGTAAAAAGAAATGCAAAGTATTAATAAAATACAACCAGCAATTCAGTAAGTCCTCCCTTCCAAACTCCCTTAATCCAAAGTCACTGAATCACAAGTCACACACTTACTTCTGTCGCACTTGCGCTCTGTCACACAAAGCTCGTCACACTCGCTAGACACTCAGATATATAGAGGTTTTATTTTTCCCTTAGCAGAAAATCAGCCTGTATCTCAGTGCACTTCCAGTGTATGTGTGTATATCCGGGATTGGCAACTACACAGTCGCAACTACAGCTACAAAAATTTGCACAGTCACACGTCTGGACCCCGGGAGCGTCATAGGCTATGTAGTGAGGCGAAATTTTAACCCTGCTCGTTCCAGTTCACCAAACAATTTTGCCCCTATCTATATAATGGGGAAAAAGTGCATGGAAAAGTGTTGGAGGAAAATCGACAGCTGTCAGCTATAGAGACAAAATTTTGCACAGTCACACGTCTGGATCCCAGGAGCGTCATAGGCTATATTGTGAGGCGAAATTTTAACCCCGCGCATTCCAATTCACCAAACAATTTTGCCCCTATCTATATAATGGGGAAAAAGTGACAGTTACCAGATGACATTTGTGAATGAGAGGGGCTTAATTATAGCACCAAAGACTAACAGCACATACCAGCATATAGTCACTAAGATGGGGCCCCAACATGAGATATTCACCATGCACGGGGACATGTATACACAACACACGCACACAAAGAGTAACAGCAAGTGTATAGTCGCTAAAGTGCAGCACCAACATTGGATACTCACCATGCACCCGAACAAACACACACACACCACAAAGAGACACACACAACACAGAGACACACACCTCCCCCAAGGGGACACACACACACTCTAACACACATAACACAGACACACTCACCACACAGACCCCCCCACAGGGACACACACACACACCCTATAGGGACACATGCACTCACCCCACAGGGACAAACACACACCACAAAGAGACACACACAACACAGATACACACACACACACACACACACACACCACACAGACCCCCCCACAGGGACACACACACATACACTCCCTATAGGGACACATGCACTCACCCCACAGGGACACACACACCACAAAGAGACACACACAACAGAGACACACACCACACAGACCCCCCACACAGGGACACACACATACACACCCTATAGGGGCACATGCACACACCCCACAGGGACACACACACACCACAAAGAGACAAACACAACACAGATACACACACACACCACACAGACCCCCCCACAGGGACACACACACATGCACTCCCTATAGGGACACATACACCACACAGACAAACACAGATGTGCACAAATCACCTCACACAACTCGCCTCATACGTGTGCTATCTTTATTTTCCAAACATAAACATCTGATTAAAAACAGCCAATGTGCAACACATGTGCCATATAGGGAATTAAGGCAGATGTCAGTCACATGAGCCATCTATTATGTGTATCTGTGAGGTAACATATACTGCCCGGCCAGGGGGAGGGATTGCTGTTGGCTGGAGATTTATTAGGCTGCCTATAGCAATCAATCACAGCTCAGCTTCTATTTTCCTACAGGTCATTAATATGACATATTCAAATTCAATGTTGTTATAGCTAACAGCAGTTATTTATTAACCCGGGCGTAGCCAGGTACTACAGCTATCTAATATATAAAGCTGAATGTGTGTATGTGTATATCCGGGATTGGCATCTACACCGTCGCAGCTACAGCCGCAAAATTTTGCAGAGTCACACGTCTGGACCCCGAGAGCGTCATAGGCTATGTTGTGAGGCGAAATTTTAACCCTGCGCGTTCCAGTTCACCAAACAATTTTGCCCCTATCTACATAATGGGAAAAAAGGGAAGGAAACGTGTGGGAGGAAAATCGACAGCTGTCAGCTATAGAGACAAAATTTTGCACAGTCACACGTCTGGACCCCGGGAACGTCATAGGCTATGTTGTGAGGCGAAATTTTAACCCTGCGCATTCCAATTCACCAAACAATTTTGCCCCTATCGACATAATGGGGAAAAAGTGACAGTTACCAGTTGACAGTTGTGAATGAGAGGGGCTTAATGATAGCACCAAAGACTAACAGCATATACCAGCATATAGTCACTAAGGTGGGGCCCCAACATGAGATATTCACCACACACAGGGACATGTATATACACCACACGCACACAAACAGTAACAGCAAGTGTATAGTCGCTAAAGTGCAGACCAACATTGGATACTCACCACGCACCTGAAGAAACACACACCACAAAGAGACACACACAACACAGAGACACACACACACACACCCAAGGGGACACACACTCTATAGCGACACATGCACTCACCCCACAGGGACACACACACCACAAAGAGACACACATAACACAGACCCACACCACACAGACCCCCCCACACAGGAACACACACACATAGCCACCCTATAGGGACACATGCACTCACTCCACAGGGACACACACACCACGAAGAGAAACACACACACCACACAGACCCCCCCACAGGGACACACACACATACACACCCTATAGGGACACATGCACTCACTCCTCAGGGACACACACACCACAAAGGGACACACACAACACAGACACACACACCCCACACAGACACCCCCCCACAGGGACACACACATACACACCCTATAGGGACACATGCACTCACCCTACAGGGACACACACACCATAAAGAGACACACACAACACAGATACACACACACACCACAGACCCCCACACAGGGGCACACACACATACACACCCTATAGGGACACATGCACTCACCCCACAGGGACACACACACACACACCACAAAGAGACACACACAACAGAGACACACACCACACAGACCCCCCCCACAGGACACACACATACACACCCTATAGGGGCACATGCACTCACCCCACAGGGACACACACACACACACACAAAGAGACACACACAACAGAGACACATACCACACAGACCCCATCCCACAGGGACACACACATACACACCCCAGGGACACACACACCACACAGACAGACACAGATGTGCACAAATCACCTCACACAACTCGCCTCATACGTGTGCTTTCTTTATTTTCCAAACATAAACATCTGATTAAAAACAGCCAATGTGCAACGCGTGCCATATAGGGAATTAAGGCAGATGTCAGTCACATGAGCTGTCTATTATGTGTACGTGTGAGGTAACATATACTGCCCGGCCAGGGGGAGGGTTTACTGTTGGCTGGAGATTTATTAGGCTGCCTATAGCAATCAATCACAGCTCAGCTTCTATTTTCCTACAGGTCATTAATATGACATATTCAAATTCTATTTTGTTATATCTAACAGCAGTTATTTATTAACCCGGGCGTAGCCGGGTACTACAGCTAGTAATCTTATATATGTGCCCCTGCTATGTACTGTGTAATGGATGTGTGACCGTACAGGGACATGGTCCGATCATACCACAGCTCCCAGGCATGGGGAGGAAGTAAAAAAGTATACAGACATTACAGCACAGGTACTTTTACACATATATATATATATATATATATATATAATATATAAAGCTGAATGTGTGTATGTGTGTGTGTGTATGTGTGTGTATGTGTGTGTGTATATCCGGGACTGGCATCTACACCGTCGCAACTATAGCAACAAAATTTTGCACAGTCACACGTCTCGACCCCGGGAGCGTCATAGGCTATGTTGTGAGGCGTAATTTTAACCCTGCGCATTCCAGTTCACCAAACAATTTTGGCCCTATCTACATAACGGGGAAAAAGGGAAAGGAAACGTGTGGGAGGAAAATCGACAGCTGCCAGCTACAGCTACAAAATTTTGCACAGTCACACGTCTTGACCCCGGGAGCGCCATAGTCTATGTTGTGAGGCGAAATTTTAACCCTGCGCGTTCCAGTTCACCAAAAAATTTTGCCCCTATCTACATAATGGGGGAAAAAGTGAATGGAAAAGAGTTGGAGGAAAATCGACAGATGTCAGCTATAGAGACAAAATTTTGCACAGTCACACGTCTGGACCCCGAGAGCGTCACAGGCTATGTTGTGAGGCGACATTTTAACCCCGCGCATTCCAATTCACCAAACATTTTTGCCCCTATCTACATAATGGGGAAAAAGTGACAGTTACCAGTTGACAGTTGTGAATGAGAGGGGCTTAATGATAGCACCAAAGACTAACAGCACATACCAGCATATAGTCACTAAGGTGGGGCCCCAACATGAGATATTCACCACGCACGGGACATGTATACACAACACACGCACACAAAGAGTAACAGCAAGTGTATAGTCGCTAAGGTGCAGCCCCAACATTGGATACTCACCACGCACCCGAACAAACACACACACCACAAAGAGACACACACAACACAGAGACACACACACCCCCCAAGGGGACACACACACACTCTATAGCTACACATGCACTCACCCCACAGGGACACACACACACACCACAATGAGACACACATGACACACACCACACAGACCCCCCCCCCCACAGGGACACACACACATAGCCACCCTATAGGGACACATGCACTCACCCCACAGGGACACACACACCACACAGACCCCCCCACAGGGACACACACACATACACACCCTATAGGGACACATGCACTCACCCCACAGGGACACACACCACAAAGACACACACACAACACAGATACACACACACACCACACAGACCCCCCCCACAGGGACACATGCACTCACCCCACAGGGACACCACACACACACACCACAAAGAGACACACACAACAGAGACCCCCCCCACAGGGACACACACATACACACCCCAGGGACACACACACCACACAGACAGACACAGATGTGCACAAATCACCTCACACAACTCGCCTCATACGTGTGCTATCTTTATTTTCCAAACATAAACATCTGATTTAAAACAGTCAATGTGCAACACATGTGCCATATAGGGAATTAAGGCAGATGTCAGTCACATGAGCTGTCTATTATGTGTATGTGTGAGGTAACATATACTGCCCGGCCAGGGGGTGGGTTTACTGTTGGCTGGAGATTTATTAGGCTGCCTATAGCAATCAATCACAGCTCAGCTTCTATTTTCCTTCAGGTCATTAATATGACATATTCAAATTCTATCTTGTTATAGCTAACAGCAGTTATTTATTAACCCGGGCGTAGCCGGGTATTACAGCTAGTATATATATATATATATATATATTTCTTATTTTATACTATATTTGTTTGTCCTTATGGGATTTGAAACTGCAATCATCCAGTCACTTGTATTATACATAGTAGTGCATAACGTAAATGTACCATATATCAACAATCACAGTCACCTATTAACACCAGCTAGCATTCATTGAAGAATTATGACGACAAGTATGGACATATTCATTAGTCATGTCATGGGCAAGTGGAATGATGTTCCTTCCTGCCGGCGTTTATTGAATGCCGGTGTCAGAGATTCCCACCCACGGCTGTTATAGACAGATGATTGCCAAATAATTCAGCTGTCATCTGCCGGAAAGATGCAGGCTCACACACAAAGGCAGGGATGTGACATATGGCAAAATTCTACACCATATGTCGTGAAGGGGTTAAGTCAATCTCAGGCTTCTACAGGCAGTTACATGATAATTACAATGATATTTGAAGAGGACCTGTCACCCCCCCCAAAGATTTCAATCTAAAGGCAGCACTGAATGCAGAATATATGCTGCATTCAGGCAAGGGGTCCCCTATGTGTTTCTGATGTATAAATAATTAAATACAGCCTTTTAAAATGTGTAGAACAAAGTCAAGAGGGCATTGCCAGATCCATGAGTCAGCTCCTTCTCTGGGGGCTATTCCCGCCCCCTGCTTCTCTGTTCCTCCCTCCACCTTGTTCTAGCCACCTCCTTGATGCCTGTCATTTCTCCTCGCTCTGCGCCTGTATCTCCTTGTACTACCTCACACAGGCGTAGAGCGAGGTGTTGCTAATGTGGCCCCCTCGCTCTTGCTCCCGCCTCCCGCCCTGACAGCAGCAATTATTCCTGCCCTGCTCCATGTTAAACATAGAGCAGGGCGGGAACAAGTGCTGACATCAGTGTGAGAGGTGGGTCAGGAGTGCAGGGACTCAGTACTTATTCCCGCCCTGCTCCATGTAAACCATGGAGCAGGGCGGGAACAATTGCTGCTGTCAGGGCGGAAAGCGGGAGCAGGAGCGAGGGGCCCACAGTAGCAACACCTCGCTCTGCACCTGTGTGAGGTAGTACAAGGAGACGCAGGCGCAGAGCGAGGTCAAATGACAGGCATCAAGGAGGTGGCTAGAACAGGGTGGAGGGAGGAACAGAGAAGCAGGGGGGGCGGGAATAGCCCCCGAAGAAGGAGCTGACTCATGGATCTGGTACTGCCCTCCGGACTTTGTGTTACACATTTTAAAAGGCTGTATTTAATTATTTATACATCAGAAACACATGGGGGACCCCTTGCCTGAATGCAGCATATGCAGTGCTGCCTTTAGATTGAAATCTTGGGGGGGGGGCAATCATTTGCATTGATTGCTCCAGTCATGTGATGTCAATGATGACATCTGCATGCACCTCTACCTCACTGCAAATAAGACAGAGGCATTCTGAGCCGGTATCATGCAAACATGTGTCCTAGATTTCAGAGACATCAGTGCTGAAGATACTTTGCTGGAGCGATCAGCCATTTGGAGAGTGCGTTTTTTCAAATGGTGACTCGGCCAGAATACCGTGCCGCTCAATGACTCGGGATAATGGTTTTCCATTCACAGACACAAAATATTATATTATACATCTAACAAAATATTAAATATAGCTTCTTGAGCATCTCCTGAATTTTTTGTTCCATAGAAACATGAATACCACATTGATAGTGAAAATGTGCAAAAAGACAAAAAAAAATTTATATATGAAAATTGAATCCAGCACACTTACTCAGAAATTACCAGTTTGTTTTTTGTCTCTTCACCCCCAAAAATATTAAAAGATTTAATAAGTAAATAAGGTCTGAGATTTAGAGAGTTACTTCTAACATTCAATGTGTATGGAACTGGCAGTGATCGCCAAGCACATCTGTCCCATAGACAATGACTAGAGCAGTGGCAGCAACATAAGCAAATTGTAATTTTAAACATGCAAGCCCCAAATCATCATTGGCGATTTATTGAAGTCACTATTTTGGTCCTGTGGTACTTGCTGATGCTTTTTTGAGACATTCTTCAAAATGGTGCATGCGCCATTCCACCGCTGTCTGTAATTGCGGTTTGGGGCTCAGGTGACATCACACGAGCCCTGGGGCTTCTCTCTTATCACCTTTGGGCCAGATGAGCAATTTTGCTGGAAGTGAGCGGCAGCTGAATTTAGTCTGAAGACAGGGAGAAGGAAGCTGGTGGTGATTGGACGTGGGGCTTGTGTGATGTCACGTGAGCCCTGAATTGTGATTACCGACAGCGCTGGATTGGCAGCAGCACGGGAGGTTAGTACAGACTCTTATTTTAATGGGGGGAAACATGTGTAATCAGAAGGGTTTGTCCTAGTAGAGGAAACCCCTTTAAGAGGTCGAAGCGAAAGACTGGAGTGAGATGCATCCCACAAATGTGACATTTGGTTAAACTTGCATATCATGAGTGTGTCTAAAACATGTGGATAAGCGAAATTAACGGGGAACAATGAAAAAAAAAAACTTAAAAGGTAGCATAAAACGTAAAAAGAATAAAACCATAGAAAACTGGATAAATAATAATAATAAGTCAGGGCTGCAGAACATTATATTTGAAAGCAGCCAAATTAAGGTGCTTAATTTCTCTCATATAGACGAGGCAATATGGACATATGTGGGTTTTTGACATTAAAATCACAAATGCCGTACAGCCATAAACTATAGTTAATGTACAGATGCGATATCTAGCAGTGTTGGATTTCTGCCGATGGTTGGGTTGCATAAAGATGACACTTATATACAATTAATAGCATGTAGTTTAGCCTTAAAGGGACACCACAGGCCAAGACAAAGATTAGTGCACAAGATGCTTAATAGGCTTACCTCTGCATTTCGTACAGCATCCTCAGTACCTGAATCAATGCAAGAGCAAACACTAATGAGAAGTAGAGTGCAAATTCCAGCTATCATTCTTAATGGGTCATCCACCAGGATCAATAGATTAATAAAACCATCACACAGACGTATTCAACCTTCAAAGAGGACTTTTGCCAGCCGATCTCCAGAAATTATTAACGCCCATCTCTTATACTTTTTGGAAATTTAGACCCATCTCTTTAAGTGGTCTTTGTATCAGCACCTTTCCATCCTAAGTAGTCCTTCTCTATCATCAGTCACAATGGTCAGCATGATCCTACAGTCATCTGTTCCATAGGGAGATAAGGAGTAGTCCAGCCAGCTGGGATACACATGCAGTTGTGCATGAGAGTTCTCTCTTCTGGGATATGCAGCTCCACAATCTTACTGATTCCATGGATCCCAGGCACCTCCCTGGGCAGGAGGAGTCCATGTGAAAGCAGCATTGCTAATCAACAGCAGGCTGGGAACAGTCACAGGAAACTCACTTGTTTCTACAATGCTCATAGTGTGAATCATTTAAAAAAAATTCTTAACCCTTCTATAGACTTCAAATGTTTTTTTTCTTTGTTTGCGAAGTTGCTTTGTAACTATAATAATGATACATTTTAGTTGGTGTATATCTAACGACCAGTATATACTTCATCAATCTGAGTCACATTTGAGTGTAATCCTGGAGTCATTTCAAAATACAGAAAAAAGTTAAATAAGATAATTGGGTGCAGATTGTGCATTCGGACAGCACGGTAGCCAAAAATACATATACAATGATACGTCGGTTTTTTCATTGATAATCCATTTGAAAACTATCGACGAAAAGCAAGGCAACAATTTCCATATGAAACAATGTTAATTCAATTAATACATTTGAGACACTGAAAAATACCTACAAAAAAACACATTTTATAGTGAATAAAGATAGCGGTTTATACTGAAAACACTCAGAAATGACTATGAAGAGAGTATGAAAGACTAATTCAAAGAAAAAACTTTTAATATGTTATTTTATTTTTAAAAAAAGCTCTTTTTGGAGTATGGAAGATGTCGAGGAGGTGAGAGAGGGGTACACATTTTATTTTTTGGAAGGGGTATCACAATTTTACTGCAAAATTAACAGCAATGTGCTGATAAAAACCAATGAAAACCAAAGCATTGAAAAAACCGAGACATTTTTTGTTGAAAAAAATCGTCGAAAATCTAAATCAACGATAACGGAGGTATCGCAGTATCTGAAATGTGTGTTCTTGACACTGCTTAACCCCTTCAAGACCCAGCCTATTTTGACCCTAAAGACCTTGCCATTTTTTGCAATTCTGACCAGTGTCCCTTTATGAGGTAATATCTCTGGAACGCTTCAACGGATCCTAGCGATTCTGAGATTGTTTTTTCGTGACATATTGAGCTTCATGTTAGTATTAAACTTAGGTCGATAATTTTTGCATTTATTTGTGAAAAAGTCAAAAATATGGCAAAAATTTTGAAAATTTTGCAATTTTCTAATTTTGAATTTCTTTTCTGCTAAACCAGAGTTATGTGACACAAAATAGTTAATAAATAACATTTCCCACATGTCTACTTCACATCAGCACAATTTTGGAAAAAAAAAATTTTGGGGGTTAGGAACTTTGGGTTCAAAGTTCATCAGCAATTTTTCATTTTTCCAGCAAAATTTACAAAACCATTTTTTTTTGTTACCACATCACATTTGAAGTCCCTTTGAGGGGTGTACATGACAGAAAACACCCAGAAGTGACACCATTCCAAAAACTGCACCCCGCAAGCTACTCAAAACTACATTCAAGAAGATTATTAAACATTCAGGTGCTTCACAGGAACTAAAGCAACATGGAAGGAAAAAATGGGCATTTTAATTTTTCCAACAAAAATGTTCTTTTAGCCTCAATTCTTTCATTTTCACATTGGCAACAGGACAAAATGCATCCTAAAATTTGTTGGGCAATTTCTCCTGAGTACACCGATACCTCATATGTGGTCATAAACCACTGTTTGGGCGCACGGCAGGACTCAGAAGGGATGGAGCGCAATTTGACTTTTGGAGCAAATTTTCCAGTCAAATGGCGCTCCTTCTCTTCTGAGCCCTGCCGTGCGCCCAAACAGTGGTTTATGACCACATATGAGGAATCGGTGTACTCAGGAGAAATTGCCCAACAATTTTTAGGATCCATTTTATCCTGTTTCCCTTGTGAAAATGAAAAAATTTAGGCTAAAAGAAAATTTTTGTGAAAAAAAAAGTACTTTTTCATTTTTACAGATGAATATGTGAAGCACCTGGGGGTTAAAAATGCTCACCACCCATCTAGATAAGTTCCCTGGGGGCTCTAGTTTCCAAAATAGGTCACTTGTCGGGCAGCTCCAATGTTTAGGCACACAGGGGCTCTCCAAACGCGATATGGTGTCCGCTAACAATTTGAGCTGATTTTTAGTCAAATTGTTAGCGGACACCATGTTGCGTTTGGAGAGCCCCTGTGTGCCTAAACATTGGAGCTACCCCACAAGTGACCCCATTTTGGAAACTAGACCCCCCCAAGGAACGTATCTAGATGCACAGTGAGCACTTTGAACCCCCAGGTGCTTCACAAATTGGTCCGCAAAGATGAGAAAAGAATTTTTTTGTGGAAAAAGAAGTACTTTCTCATTTTTACGAATCAATTTCTGAAGCACCTGGGGATCAAAATGCTCACCACCCATCTAGATAAGTTCCCTGGGGGCTCTAGTTTCCAAAATGGGGTCACTTGTGGGGGAGCTCTAATGTTTAGGCACACAGGGGCTCTCCAAATGCGACATGGTGTCCGCTAACAATTTGAGTTGATTTTCCAAATTGTTAGCGGACACCATTTCGCGTTTGGAGAGCCACTGTGTGCCTAAACATTTGAGCGCCCCACAAGTGACCCCCTTTTGGAAACTAGACCCCCCCCAAGGAATGTATCTAGATGCTCAGTGAGCATTTTGAACCCCCAGGTGCTTTACAAATTGATCCGTAATAAGGAGAGAGTACTTTTTTTTTCACACACATTTGCTTTTTTCATATTTACGGATCAATTTGTGAAGCACCTGGGGGTTCAAAGTGCTCACTACGCATCTAGATACGTTCCTTGGGGGGTCTAGTTTCCAATTTGGGGTAATTTATTGGGGAGCTCTAATGTCTAGGCACACAGGGGCTCTCCAAATGCGACATGGTGTCCGCTAACAATTTGAGTTGATTTTCCATTCAAATTGTTAGCGGACACCATGTCGCGTATGGAGAGCCCTTGTGTGCCTAAACATTGGAGCTCCCCATCAAGTGACCCTATTTTGGTAACTAGACCCCCCCAAGGAATGTATCTAGATGCAAAGTGAGTATTTTGAACCCCCAGGTGCTATACAAGTTGATTCGTAATAAGGAAAAAGTACTTTTTTTTCACACAAATTTAATTTTTTTTATTTTTACGGATCAATTTGTGAAGCACTAGGGGGTTCAAATTGCTCACTATGCATCTAGAAACATTCCTTGGGGGGGTCTAGTTTCCAAAATGGGGTCATTTGTGGGGGAGCTCCAATGTTTAGGCACACAGTGGCTCTCCAAACGCGAAATGGTGTCCACTAACAATTTGAATGGAAAATCAACTCAAATTGTTAGCGGACACCATGTCGCATTTGGAGAGCCCCTGTGTGCCTAAACATTGGAGCTCCCCCACAAGTGACCCCATTTTGGAAACTAGACCCCCCCCCCAAGGAATGTATCTAGATGCTCAGTGAGCATTTTGAACCCCCAGGTGCTTTACAAATTGATCCGTAATAAGGAAAGAGTACTTTTTTTTTCACACACATTTGCTTTTTTCATATTTACGGATCAATTTGTGAAGCACCTGGGGGTTCAAAGTGCTCACTACGCATCTAATACGTTCCTTGGGGGGTCTAGTTTCCAATTTGGGGTAATTTGTTGGGGAGCTCTAATGTCTAGGCACACAGGGGCTCTCCAAATGCGACATGGTGTCCGCTAACAATTTGAGTTGATTTTCCATTCAAATTGTTAGCGGACACCATGTCGCGTATGGAGAGCCCTTGTGTGCCTAAACATTGGAGCTCCCCATCAAGTGACCCTATTTTGGAAACTAGACCCCCCCAAGGAACGTATCTAGATGCACAGTGAGCACTTTGAACCCCCAGGTGCTTCACAAATTGGTCCGCAAAGATGAAAAAAGAATTTTTTTGTGGAAAAAGAAGTACTTTCTCATTTTTACGAATCAATTTGTGAAGCACCTGGGGGATCAAAATGCTCACCACCCATCTAGATAAGTTCCCTGGGGGCTCTAGTTTCCAAAATGGGGTCACTTGTGGGGGAGCTCCAATGTTTAGGCACACAGGGGCTCTCCAAATGCGACATGGTGTCCGCTAACAATTTGAGTTGATTTTCCAAATTGTTAGCGGACACCATTTCGCGTTTGGAGAGCCACTGTGTGCCTAAACATTTGAGCTCCCCCACAAGTGACCCCCTTTTGGAAACTAGACCCCCCCCCCCAAGGAATGTATCTAGATGCTCAGTGAGCATTTTGAACCCCCAGGTGCTTTACAAATTGATCCGTAATAAGGAGAGAGTACTTTTTTTTCACACACATTTGCTTTTTTCATATTTACGGATCAATTTGTGAAGCACCTGGGGGTTCAAAGTGCTCACTACGCATCTAGATACGTTCCTTGGGGGGGTCTAGTTTCCAATTTGGGGTAATTTATTGGGGAGCTCTAATGTCTAGGCACACAGGGGCTCTCCAAATGCGACATGGTGTCCGCTAACAATTTGAGTTGATTTTCCATTCAAATTGTTAGCGGACACCATGTCGCGTATGGAGAGCCCTTGTGTGCCTAAACATTGGAGCTCCCCATCAAGTGACCCTATTTTGGTAACTAGACCCCCCAAGGAATGTATCTAGATGCAAAGTGAGTATTTTGAACCCCCAGGTGCTATACAAGTTGATTCGTAATAAGGAAAAAGTACTTTTTTTTCACACAAATTTAATTTTTTTATTTTTACGGATCAATTTGTGAAGCACTAGGGGGTTCAAATTGCTCACTATGCATCTAGAAACATTCCTTGGGGGGGTCTAGTTTCCAAAATGGGGTCATTTGTGGGGGAGCTCCAATGTTTAGGCACACAGTGGCTCTCCAAACGCGAAATGGTGTCCACTAACAATTTGAATGGAAAATCAACTCAAATTGTTAGCGGACACCATGTCGCATTTGGAGAGCCCCTGTGTGCCTAAACATTGGAGCTCCCCCACAAGTGACCCCATTTTGGAAACTAGAGCCCCCAGGGAACTTATCTAGATGGGTGGTGAGCATTTTGATACATTCCTTGGGGGGGTCTAGTTTCCAAAATGGGGTCATTTGTGGGGGAGCTCCAATGTTTAGGCACACAGGGGCTCTCCATACGCGACATGATGTCCGCTAACAATTGGAATTGGCCACATTTGGGTCTCTCCACGATGAGGATTGCAGCCCCCCAACTGCCAAGTTGTACCTGGCTGGCAACCAAAAATATGGCAAAGCTCCATGTCATTTTATTGGTAGAAGTAATAAAAAAAAATGATGTGAGGCTTCGCCATATTTTTGGTCCAGCCAGGTACAACTTGGAAGCTATGGACTGCCACCAACCCCCAGCTGCCTCGTTGTACCTGGCTGGCAACCAAAAATACAGCGAAGCCCATTTAAAATTTTTTTCTAGGACTAATTCTAGAGAAAAAATGGCGTGGGGCTCCGCCATATTTTTGGTCCAGCCCGGTACAACTAGGCAGCTGGGGGCTGGAATCCGCAGCATGGAGAGGCCCAAGCGTTCTGGGCCCCCCATGCTGCAAATTGCAGCCCGCAGCCGTCCAGAAAATGGCGCATTCATTGAAGTGCCATTTTCTGGCGCTGTACCCAGACTCTTCCAGTGCCCTGGTGCCGGTGGCAAGCTGGGTAATAAAGGGGTTAATGACAGATTTTTTTATTGGCAGCTGGCACTAAGCCCGAGATGCATAATGTCGGGCTAATGTTAGACCCGGCCATTAGGAATCTCTAGTAAATAGTCAAAAAAATACACCAGAGAAAAATCTTTTTATTTGAAAAAAAAACCACACACAAAATTCGGACTACATCTTTATTATAAAGATCCGACGTAGTCCACAACGAAGGTCCCACGACGCTCAATCGCCTCCGACGTAGTTCACAACGAAGGTCCCACGACGCTCGATCGCCTCTGCTCAATCCATAGACTGCAGCAAGGGATCAAGTGTTGTTTTCCTACAGTCTCTGGGGTCAGAGTTATGGTGCACTGTATGACAATGATCTGCCCATGCACCCATCATCCACGCACGCACACATCCACATCCACGCACGCACGCACATCCACACACGCACGCATCCACACACGCTGACATCCACGCACACACACATCCACACACGCACATCCACGCACGCTGACATCCACGCACACATCCATGCACGCACATATCCACACACTGTGACATCCGTGCACGGTGACATCCACGCACGATGACATCCACGCATGCACACATCCACGCACGCTGACATCCAGGCACGCACAACCACATACGCATCCACGCACACATCCACGCACAGTGACATCCACGCACACATCCACTCATGCACACATTCACGCATGCTGACATCCACGCACGCACATCCACATATGCATCCACGCACACATCCACGCACGCTGACATCCACACACTGACATGCACACATGCACACATCCACATCCACGCACGCTGACATCCACGCACGCACACATCCACGCATGCACACATCCACGCACGCATACACATCCACGCATGCACACATCCACGCATGCACACATCCACGCACGCACATATCCACGCACGCACATCCACATACGCATCCACGCACGCACACATCCACGCACGCTGACATCCACGCACGCTGACATCCATGCATGCACACATCCACTTCCATGCACACTGACTTCCATGCACGCTGACATCCACGCACGCTAACATCCACGCACGCTGACATCCATGCACACACACATCCACGCACACATCCACGCACGCACACATCAATCCATACATGCATGCACCCATGGAGGGAGGGGCCACACAGGGCGGGTACACCAGCGCATGCAGCCCGCCGGAATAGGTGAGCGGGGCCACACACAGGGGGGCTAGGCAGGGAGGAGGAGGGGGGGGAGGTGAGCAGAAGGGGGGGTGAATGAGCAGAAGGGGGGCCTGTGCAGACTGACCTGTAGATGCATGACAGTAGGAGGAGGGCGGGTGGATGGCGGGGGGCGGGAAGCTGGACACAGGGGGGCTGCAGGGAGAGACAGGACACAGGGGTGGCTAAAGGAGGAAGGGTGTGGGGGCGCAGAAAGGGAAGACCGGCGGGTGCACCGGCGGTACAGCCCGCCGGAAAATAGCTATAGTCAGAGGGGCGGGGGGGGCGGATGGGAGAGAAGGGGGGGTCTGCAGGGAGGGGGGACAGGACACAGGGGTGGTTGGAGGTGGAAGGGTGTGGGGGCACAGAGAAGGATGACCGGCGGGTGCACCGGCGGTGCAACCCGCCGGCAGTCACATATGATCGGAGGGGCAAGGGGCGGATGGGAGAGAAGGGGGGGGCCCTGATAAGTTTCGGAGCTTGAGGGGGCTGAGGAGGGGGAGGGCACCCGCCAATCTGCTCCTCCAGATCTGATTGGAGAGCTCCAATAAGTTCTGGAGGGGTGAATCCCTATGATTCACTCCGATGGCAGTTTCACTTTTACACTGCCAATTGGAGGGGCCCTGGGCACGGGGGGGTTAATCCACCCCCCGTGGGGTCAACTACAGGTTGTCACTGTGCAGTAGCAACAGTGACACCTGAGTGACCCCGCTCACACGCGCCGCAGGAGCGCGATAAACAGATGTCTCACCCTCTGAGACATGGGTTGGGAACGCACCGACTTTCATGTCTCAAACGGTAAGACACGGGTCGTTAAGGGGTTAAAGAAGGTGGCTTATTTAACTTCTATGAGATTTTACAAACCTTATTCATAAACAGTGGAAAAATTCATAGTGGATTGTAAAGATGTTGACAGTTTACTAAATTCAGAGTATGCCTCATATGAAGAATGATGCCATAGATCAGAGGTCACCAAAAGAGCTGGGCAAACCCTTAGATTTTCAGGTCCAGACTGGACTCGAACGTGAGCCCAGACTCCGAACCCAATATAAGTCTATGCGGATACGAACTTTAGTGCTATAAAATAGTGGTAATAAAGGCTAGGGTGCTGCAAAAGGAAGAAAAATGGGGATTAAAGCAGGACAATTATATTTGCCGAGCTTCTTCGCTGCTGTCACACTGCTTCCAAGTCTATTCATTAAACCTTATGATTATTCCTCTGCTACTTTCTGTGATTGGTTGCAGTAACACTACGCCCTCACCCTCTCTGCCAGCATCTGTGATTAGCTGCTCGCATACTAGCTGTCTAGGTCTCCAAAGTGTAGTGTAAAATAAATAAAAAATAGGGATAAATTCATATGGTTCCCCATGTTTTGATACCTAATGCAGATAAAGCAGACAGCTGGAGACAGCAATCGCCAGTTTTATGCTTTATCTCAACTGGGTATCAAAATACAAAGGACCCAACTCTTTTTTTTTTTGTATCTATTATATAATTGCCGTAGCTGACTTCCGTCTGACCGGCGCTACTTCCTGTGGCTTTGTTCGCGTAGCTCGGAACTTTCTCCAGGACTCTGTCTGGAGCCGCGAAGCAATGGCCGCACAGCGGCCATTGCAAGCAGTAAGCGTGTACCACCACCACCTGTACATGAGACATCAAATAGTAACAGGAATACAGTCTGTCCCAAAGTCAGCTGTGACTGCCTGGCCCTTGGACACTGGCTGCCATGCACACATCAGGTGCACTAGCATGGAGCTGGTAGGCTCCCATCACTTACCCACTGAGGACGGATCACTTCCAGCACCTCTTCACATGGCAGTGCTCTGAACTTCTGAATCGTCCTCTCCTCACTCAGACACCTGGCAGGTTCCTATCCAGCCTGCTCACTCCCAGCTGCAACCCAGTGAGTCAATCAACACATCTTCACTCACACACAGACCTGAGATGTGATTAACCCTCTGTGCACCATTCAGGTTTAGCCCAGCAAAGCACTCATCCCCACAGGTTCAGCCGCTCATTAGGCTCATGAATGTATCGGATCTTCAGCACTCACACTCAGCTGTTTTACTCAGCTCATGAAAACCCTTCAGCTGTTAACCCCCTGTACATCGGACAGCTTTCACACACCACACACAATCAGGAAAACCAGGCCCATGTGAACACAGACCTGCATTGATAACCCGTGTGATGCACCCCGCCAGGGGCCACATCACCACACCTCACTTTCTCCGCACAGCAAAGCACTCATCCCCACAGGTTCAGCCGCTCATTAGGCTCATGAATGTATCGGATCTTCAGCACTCACACTCAGCTGTTTTACTCAGCTCATGAAAACCCTTCAGCTGTTAACCCCCTGTACATCGGACAGCTTTCACACACCACACACAATCAGGAAAACCAGGCCCATGTGAACACAGACCTGCATTGATAACCCGTGTGATGCACCCCGCCAGGGGCCACATCACCACACCTCACTTTCTCCGCACAGCAAAGCACTCATCCCCACAGGTTCAGCCGCTCATTAGGCTCATGAATGTATCGGATCTTCAGCACTCACACTCAGCTGTTTTACTCAGCTCATGAAAACCCTTCAGCTGTTAACCCCCTGTACATCGGACAGGTTTCACACACCACACACAATCAGGAAAACCAGGCCCATGTGAACACAGACCTGCATTGATAACCCGTGTGATGCACCCCGCCAGGGGCCACATCACCACACCTCACTTTCTCCGCACAGCAAAGCACTCATCCCCACAGGTTCAGCCACTCATTAGGCTCATGAATGTATCGGATCTTCAGCACTCACAATCAGCTGTTTTACTCAGCTCATGAAAACCCTTCAGCTGTTAACCCCCTGTACATCGGACAGGTTTCACACACCACACACAATCAGGAAAACCGGCCCATGTGAACACAGACCTGCATTGATAACCCGTGTGATGCACCCGGCCAGGGGCCACATCACCACACCTCACTTTCTCCGCACAGCAAAGCACTCATCCCCACAGGTTCAGCCGCTCATTAGGCTCATGAATGTATCGGATCTTCAGCACTCACAATCAGCTGTTTTACTCAGCTCATGAAAACCCTTCAGCTGTTAACCCCCTGTACATCGGACAGGTTTCACACACCACACACAATCAGGAAAACCGGCCCATGTGAACACAGACCTGCATTGATAACCCGTGTGATGCACCCGCCCAGGGGCCACATCACCACACCTCACTTTCGCACTTCACTCACTTTCTCCGCACACATACACACACACACATACTCCGCTATACTTACCACCGGCCCTGCATCACCGACATGTCGCCGCCCCCGAACTACTAGATCAAATATCACGTCCAATAAGTCTCGCCAAACTTGCCGGACCCCATATTGGATCCAGTCGTTCACGGGCGCAGACATGTCAACTCAGGATCCAGCCGGCAGGGAAGACGTAGGGTCGGTGCTAACTATAGCGAAGTGTCTGTGTGTGTGTGTGTGTGTATGTATGTATGTGTGTGCTGACCACTCTGCCCACAGCGCTGCACTCAGCACTCTGCCCACGCCACTGTGCTCACCAATCTCACCACACTCACTGCTAACCACTGAGCCACCGCACTCACTGCTAACCACTGAGCCACCGCACTCGCTGCTAACCACTGAGCCACCGCACTCACTGCTAACCACTGAGCCACCCCACTCACTGCTAACCACTGAGCCACCTGTATACACACAATTCATTTCACCCCACTCCCCTAACTATTAGTAAATATACTATATATGGATTCTAGACTACCCGATTCTTTCGAATCGGCCCGCCATCTATATATATATATGTGATTATATAGGAATTATCAGTATTATGTATGTGGTTATGTATACATTAGTGAGTCGCACCTATTCTGCAAGGACTCGCAACGGCCGCTTGGCGGCCATTGCGAGTGAGGCTTTGCGAATCAGTGGCGCCGGCAATGCTTCACAGGTCGCGTGGGCGCTGCGCCCACGCCCACAACGACGGAAACAGTGCCGAAACTTACGGAAGTGCGTTAGGGAGATTATATATTACATACTGATAATCTATTATATAATTGCTGTAGCGACTTCCCTCGCACACGCCACTACCTCCGTGGCTATGTTCGTGGACGCGCATCGCCCACGCGACTCACTTGCAATGCCCGCAAAGGGGGCGTTGGGAGTCGTTGCAGCAGCCCGAGCAATGCCCTATACACAGATTCTAGAATCCCGATGCAATCGCATCGGGCTCACAGCTAGTTTTAAATATTTTAAATAAATAATTTATTCTTTTATTGTGTTTTTGGAAGGTATTATGAACAGAAAGCAGCAATTTTGGTGTATCCTATATATATTTATTAATGTTTTAAAACATAATTGACAGCAACATTTGACGAAAAGTCTCGTTTTTTCGTGTGCAAATAAGGATGTTCCCTGAGGAAAGAGCTCGGTAGGAGGCTCCGAAACGCGTCGGAAAATAAAGGCTTTTGCTGATCCAGACATTCCTGTGTCTCGGTTCCTTTGATCCTGTAGCAGCAGCGCGGGCATTAAGGCACTTCGTCCAAAGATCTTTTCTTCGTGTGACTTTGCACCAAAAAAAAGACTGAAAAATCAATTTAAGGTTAAGAGATCACGATTTGATTTTTTACATTGCAATACACAGCGCACAGCGTCTGAACGCACTCTTAGATGCAGACGCCTGTAAACCGTACGTCAATAGTATTGTCACTGCCTAATACTAGGAAGTATCCAAATCAAAGCAGCTTTATGTAAGACATGACATACCGAAAACAGACATATATCTCAGGATAAAAATTGCAAAAAGAAACCGCAATGAATAAATGTAAGCATCTTAACTGATAGGAGCAGAAAATCCGCAACATCAAACACTTGTCAAATGCTCATTGTATGAGTGTAGCCTTATTCTCCCTATTCTTTTCCACTGCTAAACCATTTTGTTGTTCATATGTTCAGTATTTTCAGTGTATTTTGCTTCGGGTTCTGAAAACATCTGGTGGTAAAAAAGAAAAGTGCACTTCTTTGAAGTGGCTCCAAATGAGACACTGTCAAATCAGAGGGCAAAAAAAACTCTTAAGAATAAAAAAAACAACCAAAATGCCTCACAACTACTTCAGGAAACAAAAAAAAATCTTCAAAACCTTCCCAAAAGGAATGTTTCCTAAAGCAGTTTCTACCACAAAACATGTAGTCTTTGATTGTCTCAAGAAAAAAAAACAAAACTCTGTATGAACATACACTAAAGGTACCGTCAGACGCAGTAATATGCCTTCCATTTCGCTGGCGATTTGACGTGAGTGAACACGTTGCGGCTACTGTTTTTCACATCGCCGTCGAGCTGTTACACGTAGCGATTTCGCAGGTGATCTCCGGTGATCCTGCGTTCCAGAAATCGCCTGGTGCAGACCAGAAGCAATTTCCCTTTTCCACATCGCCGCATCACACACCTCCACCTCATCAGCGATGTGGGCGTAGAGTGTGAGTATGGCAAGGAGACAGGCGTGCCAGAGTGTTTCTCACCGCGCCCCTACCACTCCGATTTGCCAAGACAACTGCGTTACCATTGGTCAGCCTTGTCAGGATGTTTGCCCACTACATGGCGCATTTGCCCTTTCTACTATCTCGCTACTGCACGCTCGTGTCATGTGTTGCGGCTTCCAAAGGACATTTTGGCGGTGTCAAAGTGCCACACAGGATGGCTCGTGTGTTGCTCTGTGGATTACACTATGAATGGCTATGTATGTGTCTGCTGTTTACGTAGGTAAGCAGAAAACAACACTCTGGACATATGTGGCTGGATTGTGTGTGGTCCTGGATGAACTATGTGTGTGCACACATGTGTGTGTGCAGATACTGATGACTACCTCCATCCTCAACAAACACAATACAAATGTTCATGTGTGTGGACTCATACCCTTGTGTAAATCCATATAATATGGACATGGAGACCCAGTCTAAGCATACAGTGTGGGCCAAAGGCCTGGACCTGTGTACTGTACATTAGCAGACAATGCTGCAGGGACCCATAACGACCATTGTGGTCTCACATACCTCTGTGCACAGCTTAATGTGCAACTGCCCTGTAGTTAAAAGTAAAGACAGACACAGGTAGTTCTGATCAGATTGTTTTTTTTTTATTTGTGCACACAAAAAAAAATACAAGAACATACCAAACAAAAACACAAGTGTTAACATCACACAAATAATACAAATGTGAGCTCAAACAATGGCCATAACAAAAATAGTAAAGGTAAATTAAACAAATAAATTACATTTAAGGGCCAACCGAAAAAAAAAAACCTTCCTCCTGGTGCAGCCACAATGGTGACTACACCCTCCTCCTGGTGGTGGTGCCTGACAACCCCAGCCACCCTACACTTGCTGTTGCTGCCAGGCTATTGCCCCAGGGACATTGATGTAGGAGCAATAGCCGTCCCTGCTGCTCCTGGCATCCTGCGGACTCCAACCCTGGCTCAGCGGCTGGAGTGGCGCCAGACCTGGGTCAGTTGCACGCCACGCCCCGGGACTGACTTCCCCTGTTGTGGAGTCCACTGAATCCACATAACTTGTCGGCGTGTATGATGCAGTATCCCTACGAAGCAGGAAGTTATGCAGCGTACAGCATGCCAAAACTACTATATCTATAAATTCCAGTTTCATATTCAAAGGCGTATGAAACACGCGGAATCTTTTGGCCATGATTCCGAATGCATTTTGAACCACATGGCGAGCCCGGGAAAGCCGGTAATTGAAAATGCGCTGCTCAGAAGTAACAGTCCTCTGGGGATATGGCCGAAGTAGGTGAGCATGAAGTGGAAAGGCTTCATCCCCCACAAATGCAAAATTTAGATGACCGGTTGTGTCATCATTTGAGGGCAAGTTTAGAGCACCTCTCCTCAGCTGTTGCCCAAAGGAGCTGTGTCCAAACACACCCCCATCTGAGACACGGCTGTTCATGCCAACATCCACGTAGAGGAACTTATAGTGAGCATCCACAAGGGCTATGAAGATCACACTAAAATAACCTTTATAGTTGTCAAAAAAAGGACGCGCTGTTGGGGGGTTGAGTGATCCTCACGTGCTTACCATCCAATGCCCCGCCGCAGTTTGGAAATTGCCAGCGATCAGCAAAACCACTGGCAACGTGCATCCATTCCGCAGTGGTGGTTGGGAACCGCATGTAGGATGGCACCAGGCACCTCAGGATGGTCTCGGGTATGATGCAGCTCAGCAGTGGCCGCGACACAGCTGCAGAGTATTGCAGGGCCGTCATCGATCTACCTGTTGCCAGGAACCTCAAATTTACAGCCAACCGCTCCTCAGGTGGCACAGCTCTAAGCATCACAGTATCCTCATGGGCTATCCATGGCCGAATGCAGTCCAATAGGAACTTGAATGAGTCCTCGGACATACGAAGTCATGCGGACTCCTGTCCTCAAGCTAATGGACCAGCCGCATGTGGCTTAGGTTGTCTCTTTGCAAAAGCCACTCCCAAGACCACACACAGCGTGGTCTGCGAGCCCACAATCTCTCAGCTCTCTCCTCCAGCCACAAGTCCTCATCCACCAATGCAAGAGCCACGAGAAGCCTCTGTTCAGTATCCATGATGAGCAGATGAACCAACCCCTGGGCACAGGAAAAAAACAATTGTAACTCATAAATTACATGCCACAACTCAGCCAAAGCCTACAGTATTTGCTTGCCTACAGACATGCTACACATACAAGTACCAAAAACAAGGTTCTGATGCAGTGGCCATCCCCTCTGAAATATCCACCATTCACACAACATACAATAATATCGTTTTCCCAACATACACATACAAAGAATATGTGGACAACCAACACATTCCCCATTAACTACATGACCATCCCAAATATACAATGTCACTAATAACAAGAACATATTGTAGACCATCATGTGTAGAAATGACATTACAAAATTCATCAAACCCAATAATATGGCCCATGGTACATGTAAATTTGTAGGACACACCACGCAAAACCATACTGGCACCACATACAACATGCATGGGGTATTAACATAACCATGTCAAGGCAACATCACACACTGCAGGACTCACCAATACCAAACTACATCCCTGTTGAGTGTCAAAAACCTTATATTGGCCCTCACACATTCACAATACTGCAAACACACTCAAGGTGTCCGCATCACCACAACACATCCCTTTTGTGTGTGCAAGTCAGGATACATTCCTCATCACTGTATATGTTGGGCACACACCATCAATGAGCCAACTTGTGTACACATTACACTATTGAAATCACAACATATAAGCACAATGAGTAGGGGACATCACCCATTGTCTAACCATGGCTACACTTTGTGAAATAAATCACAACAAGGTCACACATCCGGAGTCTGGCCTGCACACACCTGGAGGTGTATTTGTGCTGACCAACACATTAGACATGTATGTTACCTAAAAAGCCTCACAACAAAAAACACTCAACCATCGTAGAAAGGACGTCAGAAGTGTGCTACTTACCCAATGACTCTGGCCAGCTAGCTTGAGCACGCACTTGCGTAGCTGCTTTTTATATGCTATACAGCCAATCACAGCATGCTGGTGTCACCAAAGACACGCACCCGCCTCGGCATTGACACGCCCTGAATCCTGTGATTTGCTAACTCAGGTACGTTATGATTGGTTGGCGGACCCTTAAAAATGGCGCTGTTGAAAGCACTTGTGTGTTGCAAAGTTATATGCAACATTGTGGTAGCGTCTCTTCAAGCACACTCTGCTGGTCAGACGGTAGGTTTAGCGATGTGCATGCCTTGATCACATGTACATGACTGTGTTTTTGGCTCCTACCCCTACCTACTGCCCCATCTGTAATGTTCTATAGATCCCTGTTGTCTATGTAGCCTTACATGGATGGTGTTTGTGAGGTTCATGTAGCCATGTTCTGGATGTGAATGTAATGTGTCACACATAATGTGGGGCTACACAGTATATCTGCCTATTGTACTGTGGTCCGCATTGTGTACATAATGTGCCAAACACCTCCCAAACCTGTAAGGTAGACATACAGCAAACAAGAGTGCCATACAACTGAATTGCTGTTGCTACATAGTGGCTTTGCTAATACATGTATACCTACACAACCGTATGCAGAATAGTGCATCTTCAAGCCTTACAACAAACTACATGTGGTTGGAGTTTACTGCCGGGTTACCATATGTCTTCACATTAAACAATGTCAGCCTTCATTGCAATGATGTTACCTAATTAAGCCACAATGTTTACCTGTTGTGATTATGTGCCCATTATTCATGGAACATTATGTGAACATACATACATCTATGTGTGGTTGTGATGTGCTTTCTGGTTATGTTGCAGATGGGGGACAATCAGGATTTTGTTCGGGCCTTGTTGGCAATGTACCAGGACCATAAATGCCTGTGGCGGCTGCGTTCACCTGATTATAAAAATAATCAGGTGAAGGATGTGGCCTATGGCCACCTTGTTGCCCTCTTCCAAGAGCACCACCCTGGTGCGAGGTGGGATAAGGCCATGGTTAAGTCTAGCGCGGACAAACCCCGGCTCTTTTTCTCCTATACTGTATGTATCTGCAGTCTAGCGCGGACAAACCCCGGCTCTTTTTCTCCTATACTGTATGTATCTGCAGTCTAGCGCGGACAAACCCCGGCTCTTTTTCTCCTATACTGTATGTAAGGCCAAGAATAAGCACCTGCGCACCGTGTTCAAAAAGGAGCACAACCTGGACCAGAGGTCCCAGCATTTTGGGATGGGAAGTGAGGAGGTACGTGTGCCACAACTGTGGTACTATGACCTCCTCACTTTCACTCTGGATCAGGAGGCTCATTGGAGATTACGGTGCACCAGGGAGTTTGCCGACAACACCACGGCCACATCCAAAGCCACCGCTCCGTCAGTGGAGGTACGTTTAATGAAGCTTCTTGTGTATGGTAATCAATTGGTGGTAGTAGTCATGTTTTTTTTTTTGTCAAGTCCCTTCTGGCACAATCCTGTTGGTGTTTTTCAAATACTCTGTGTATTTTGGTGATGGGTCACACATTTGGTTCCTCTGTTTTTTTCTGGTTGGTTGTCGACACACATCACTTACCATGTTGTCCCCTCAGGTAAGTAGAGTGGACATTTTTCACTGTTTCCTCTTGTTGTTATATGTTGAATGATTTTGTGGATCAAATACAATAGCGTAGTACTGCTGCTGATGCAGGGAATCTGCAATGGCTAATAGATGTTTTGTGGGACATGACAAGTGATTTGTTTTTATTTTTCCCTTCGTTACAGGATCCGCCGGAGCAGCAGTCAACGCTGGAGGGGTCATCCGCTCATGATCCTCCTCCAAAACATCTGCGGGGGAGCTTATACCTGGTCCCAGTTCGGTGGACCAGCAACCTGGTCCCAGCTTAGGAATCTCTAGATGACGGGCCCTAACACCGCCCAATACTGAGCTGGGAGTGTGGGCGAAGCGGGTGCTGGTTCACATGGAAAATAAGCCAAATACTGGGATTGGGCACCTAGTTAATGAGCAGGTGTCCATTATGACAGCACTGCAGCGCATGATTGCTGAGCAAATCATCATTCGGGTCCTGGAGGCGGGCGTGGACGAGGCACTGACGCCACTGGCCCATCTTGTCATCCCCAATGGCCACATAGTCCTCGGCCGCCTTTGCATGGGCCCAGACAAAATCCTGAATTTTCCAGGGGCACCAGACAAAACTCTCCCCAAAGTTAGGCTAGTGGTTGGGGATATGGGGATTTGGGGCCTCAACCCAAGTCTGAATCAGTAGATGATTACACCCATGAGGAGAGATGCTACCAATAATTTTTGTTTTTGGTTCTACATACCTTTTGTAATATGATTTCTACACACAGTATGTGTGTTTTGCTTTATGTTTGTTCAAAATAATTTTTTTGTTGGAGCACAATATCATGTTTGAACTTTGTCTCGTGTATGTGTAGATATGTATTTTGATTTAGTATGACACGCCAAGGCTGTGTGTCACTTGTATATGCCACATATCCAAGATAACATGGTCATGTAGATATTTGGACATATGCTACATCCCTTGGTCCCCTAGGTGTCACAATGCATTTGTTGTAAAGGGTGATCACCTACATTACTCAACAATTGTGTACACGTCACCCACAAAATGCTTGTGTTGTTTGCCATACAATGCTGATGAGTAGCGTGTTACCCATTGTTTTGTTTTGGATGTGGCTCAAATTGGGTCAGTAAGGTAGTATAGTGCTACGAACATCGATGTTGTACATTCATTCAGCCCATCCGTATATTTTAAATGTTTGCACCGTCAATGCTAATGTGACCCCTCACAAATTTGTTTGTGGCATAAATATGTTGCCTTAGCAAAGCGGTGTCAACTCCATACTCCAGCACCTCTGTGTATATAGTCATGAGGCCAAAGACAGTAGTGGGATTTGCACAATAATTTCATTGGGTATATCCCTCTGTTTGTTGGATGTTGTGATTGGCCTTTTTTTTAAAGGTTGGCCAAGGGGAATCTACACCCTTTTTTTTTTCTCTCCAAAAAGACAACATATATGGCCTGGTGACCGTTGAGTCACAGCCATGTTTATTACATAAAACATTTAAACAAAAATGATAAAAACAAATCATGGCAATATGCCACACCCTGAACACACAAGGGGGATGTGAAAAGAGGATGAGACAAAAATACATTAGACCTCTGGCACAACCCCGACATGATCCCCAGCCTGCCCAACAGTGAGACGCTGGATGATGGCCCACATTCTGTTGACATCGGCCTGCGCCTCACGGTGGACAGCAACCAACTCCTCAATGGTTTGTTGGCCTGTTGGGTAAATATACAACATTAGTAGAATGTAATTCTGTGGTGACCAATGTTATGTGACTGTGTTACAAAACTTATGATTCAGGACATCATCTGCAACTTCCCTTTCTGCTGGTGTGGCTGACGTCACTGGCAACATGGTCATGTGGCAATATACATTTAGGATCAGGTAATGGATATCTTGGAATTCCCAAAAACATTGTGTGACAGCCTATATGTCACACAGCATGCTGATACTTACTGTATGTGTCATGGTGGGCTGTTATTATCCAGCTATGTGTTGATATACTGATATGACGGCAATGTTTACATCAACAATGGCAACACATAGTAGTGTAGTCTGCACTTTCATGTTGCATATTGCAGACCCTGCAGATGCAGAGAGATGAAGCCTCAACATCAGGTGATCAGGGTACCTATCTGACAGGCTACACTTCCATGTGGTGCTAAAGCCTTGAATGTTGTTTCTATGAGGTATGTGTGTATCACAAGTACTCACCACTCAGCCTACTAATCCGTGCCCGAATGGTGTCAATGCACCCTGGACACTTGTATTTAAGGTCCGCCACCTTCTTCTGTATCTGCTGGGTGGTGCGGTCTACACCCAGACTTCTCAGCAGGGCCCTCTTTACTTTACGCAGGATGTCCTGCTTGTGGAGCCGTGGGTGCTGTTGGTGCTGCTGGCACCAATAATCCCATCTGTCCAAGATGTTGAACAGAATTAGCAGCTCTGGCTCGCCCCATGCTGCAGCTCTCTGTCCTGACGCCATCGTTAACTCTGCAGGGGAGGGGAAAGCACCTGGAAGGCAGGACCCAACGTGACACAACAACATGACTTCATTGCGCACGCTGGTTACATCGAGGAGAATTGAGGGACTGCACAACTTAAGGTGCAACAGAGTTGTGTGCCTTTCTGAGAGGCCGTAACGTCACCTCAATACATGAAGAAGGAACCGTAGGGTGACGGACGTGCATGGCAACAGGAGGACATACATGCATTACTATTTCCTTTCTGGCAACTTTTGCTTTGTGATTTGTGTATCAACATGTTGCCTTGCACATTTCTGCCTAAGCAATAGCACTTGGCTTAGCACACATATTTTAGGGTATGTTTGCATACACCAATGTACATTTTTGGCCTTTTAACATTTATTCAGGACGTCCAAACATCATACACACAGTATCACTATGACACGGAACTCCATGACGCTCGTACGTTGCCTATCAAGACACTTGTGAAGAAGAAGAAGATGAGTCTGGTGAAGAACATAAAGATCATCAAATAAGGTGCCATAGCCATGGCCAGCCAATGGGAACACAGGAGCTGCCACCAATTGTGGCAGATGGGGCCCACCAAGCAGAACGCTCAGGCACGCCTCTGGAATTGCTTCCAGATGGTCTGAGCTCACTTTCTACATCGCTATCGCCCTGTCACATGCCATGAGGCTCTGAAATCGCCTGGTGGAAATTGCCTCATATGCGCCACCAGCAATTTCTCGCCCTAAAATCGCCCTGTCTCACGCCACGACGCACTGGCGATGTGGCTTCCACATCGCCGAAAATGCGATTTCATGGTGATATCACCGGCAATATCGCCGCGTGTGATGAGGTGCAGGCGAGGAGGGGAGAAACACACAGGCAGGAGGTGGCACAGAGAGACAGGGAGCGGCACAGAGAGGCAGGGAGTGGACCACCGTGAGCAGTGAGCACTGTATGATCTGTAAGTCCCTCCAGACTTCTTATCTGTAAACTTTGTTTTTTACAGGTAACAGGGGGTAGAAACATGGGATATCCCTTCCATGAATGGAGCAGACACGCTGCATTCAGTGGTGCTTTCAGTTTGGAAAGCACCAGGGTGGTGACAGGTCCTCTTTAAACAGCATTATACTTTCTGGCATCCACCCACTTGTACTTCTGGGGCCGCTCAATAACTTCCTGGATATTCACTGCAGAGGGACAAAACAGCCAATCACAGACGCTGTTACAGAGAATTGACGCACCAAAACCATGATGCGATTTTTGACATGGATTTCATGCTCTTTTGGCACAAAACTGATTGCATTATGTTCAATGTATTCATCTGCATCTCCTGGCCAAAAAAAGTGACTCGCCCCAGCGGGGCCGTGGGGTACTCGGAACCGGGCCTTCTGGATGTCGTCAGGGCTGTGGCATGCTGTCACGGTGGCGTGACCCGGTCTGTAATCCCCTAACAGGCGGTCAGTAAAAAGGGGATTTGTAAAGGGGTAAAAAGGAAAGCAAAAATAAACTAAAAAGAATTTATCATGACGACACCTGTGGAAGGTGGCTGGTAGGGGCCGCTGCTACTATGCGGGACCTCTGGGGATGATGGAGTTGCAGTTGTGATGGTGTAACTCCCCACAGGAGGAGCAGGTCTATGGGAGTAGTAGGCTGTTGAGGGTGTAGGACTTAGTGTGCGGAATGACAGACAGACACAGGGATGGTAGTCTCCGTTACCTTTATTGAAGGGAGTAGCAGGTTCATCCAGGGTACTGTCCACAAGAGATGTTAGGGGTCCAGAGCCTGGGAGCAAGATGGGGTCCTCCACACCCAGCGAGTTCTGAGGCCTCCCTACAGCACTGCTCTTGGTGGGTCCTGGATGCCTGTAAATGTGCTGCAAAACAAAAGAAAAATGGGGCGCAATGGGTAGGATCCTCCAGACTCTTATTAGTGGCGTGGGGCAGTGTTAATGAAATCCGTTTAGATGCCTGTCATTTGAGCGCTCCCACAAAGACCACTTTTCATCCTTGTAACATGTAGCTGTGCTGCGACCCTCTCCTCTCCTGTGTGCTGTCTCTGGCCCGTATGACAGATGGCTTGAGCCTTTCTTGGGTTACTCTCCACTGGCTAATTCTTTTTGAGCTCTTTGGTGCTGCTGTGTCTCCTGGGTCTTGTGGTGGGCAAGCGACTTGGAAAACCCCACCTCCGGTGTCAGCTGCTGGGCCTAGAGTCCCTCACAACCTTGGACTCTGGTGTCCGCTGGCTCCACTCCCCAGACCTACTTCCCCACTTCCTCAGACCATCTCATGCGGGCCCCTCACGCTGGCTAGTCTACATCCCAGGACAAGCCTTACTCTGCTCCAGCCCACGGGACCTCTTCACAGTCCTCCTAGGAATTGAACTGCCTAACCCCGCCTCCAGATCAGAATTTATAGGAGGGGACCTCCCCTTGAGATCGGGTGTCCGAGCTCCACCTTCTGCGCTGGCGTTGGGAAGATGTTGTGCTGTTAAGGAGAGCCTTAAGATCAAAATACTTAGTTAACCTTAAGATATAAGGGCATGGGAGAAATGATCTATAGAGTGTATTATTTTCACCTTACATAAGCTTGTTTCAGACAAAGATGGCTCCCATTTCCTGCCACATCACCACATGTTCTGAGACAAAGCTGCAGTCAAGACAAAGAGTGATCAATCACAGAATGACACCTCATCAGATGGCTTCACGGATCAAACTAACTTTTGGAGACCTGGAGGACTAATTTACCTTGATGACCTCATGAACAATCCCCCTCCATGGACTAGACCAGTGATGGCGAACCTTTCTGAGCCCGAGTGCCCAAACTGCAACCTAAAACAAAATTATTTATGGCGAAGTGCCAACACGATAATATAACCTAAATTACAGCAGGAGTGGTAATCACAAGCGCTGCACAGGGGGGAGAGCCAACAGATGCTAACTCTCTTCCCTGTGCAGGGCTTGTAGTCCTGAAACATTGATGATCAATTCAATTATTTTAACAATTAATTGATTTTAAACTTACCTTTGCAGTCTTCTCTTCTCTTCGGCAGTGGTCAGACAGCTCATGTGTACTGGACATTGAAGCTGAGCCGCTGCCACTGCCCTTTCTAGAAACAGCAGGTGGACTGATCTGTATGGAAAAAATGCAGAATATTAGACAGATAGGAGATAGATTTTATCATGGAATACAAGCAGATTTCATACTGAAATCATGGTCCTCATCTTGTAGTAATATCTCCATCATGACACTCTCCTTGCAGTAATGTGTCCCATCCTGACCCTCTCCTTGTAGCTATGTGCTCCATCCTGACTCTCTCCATGTAGTAATGTTTCCCATCCTGACCTTCCCATTGTAGTTATGTGCTCCATCTTGTCCTTCCCCTTCTAGCTATGTGCTCCATCCTGACCCTCTCCTTCTAGTTACGAGCTCCATCCACATCCTCTCCTTTGTAGTAATGTGCTCCATCCTGACCCTCTCCTTGTAGTAATGTGCTCCATCCTGACCCTCTCCTTGTAGTAATGTGCTCCATCCTGACCCTCTCCTTGTAGTAATGTGCTCTATTCTGATCGTCTCCTTCTAGTAATGTGTCCTATCCTGACCCTCTCATTCTAGTAATGTGTCCCATCCTGACCCTCTCCTTGTAGTTATGTGCTCCATCCTGACCACCTCCTTCTAGCAATGTTCTCCATCCTTCTAGCTTTTTGCTCCATTCTGATCCTCTCCTAGCTATATGTTCCATCCTGACCCTCTCCTTGCAGTTGCGCTCCATCCTGACCCTCTCCTGGCAGTAATGTTTCTATCCTGACCCCCTTCTTGTAGTAATGTCTTCATCCTTATCCCCTTGTAGTATGCCCCATCCTTGACCCCTTCGGTAATGTCCCATCCTTGTCCCCTTGTGGTAATGTCCCTATCCTGCCCCATCATGTAGTAATGCCCCATCCTGTTGTAATGCCCTATCCTTGTCCTCTTGCAACAATATTCCCCATCCTGCAGTAATGCCCTATCCTTCTCCCCTTGTAGTAATATGCCCTATCCGTGTCCCCTTGAAGTAATATGCCCCATCCTGCAGTAATGTGTCTCATCCTTGTCCCCATGTAGTAATATGCCCCATCCAGCAGTAATGTGCCCCATCCTTGTCCCTTGGTATTATTGCACCACCATTGTCCCCATCACATAGTAATATGCCCCAACTTGCCCCCTGGTAGTATTGCCCTATTCTTGCCTCCATTACATAGTAATCTGCCCCATCCTTGTCCCCATCACATAATAATAAGCCCCATCCTGCCCCCTGTTAGTATTGCCCCATCACATAACAATATGACCCATCCTGCCCCATGACATAATAATATGCCCCATCCTGCCCCCTATTAGTATTGCCCCATCCATCCATCATCCTCTTAGTATTGCCCCATCCATCCTGCCTCCTCTTTGTATTGCCCCATCCATTCATCCTCCTCTTAGTATTGCCCCATCCATCCATCCTCCTCTTAGTATTGCCCCATTCATTCATCCATCCATCCTCCTCTTAGTATTGCCCCATCCATCCATCCTCCTCCTCCAGGTATTGCCCCATCCTCCTCCTCCTCGTATTGCCCCATCCTCCTTCTCCAGGTATTGCCCCATCATCCTCCTCCAGGTAATGCCCCATCCATCCATCCTCCTCTTAGTATTGCCCCATCATCCTCCTCCTCCAGGTAATGCCCCATCCATCCATCCTCCTCTTAGTATTGCCCCATCATCCTCCTCCTCCAGGTATTGCCCCATCATCCTCCTCCTCCAGGTATTGCCCCATCATCCTCCTCCTTGTATGGCCCCATCATCCTCCTCCTTGTATGGCCCCATCCTGGCTGCTGGTAAAAAAAACAAAAAACTTTCATACTCACCTTTCTTCCTTCACCGCTGCTGCAGCTTGCATCCTGTGTGCCTCCTGCGCTGAGGGCGGTCACGTGATGCCGGGCGCGTCACGTGACCGCTGTCACATGACGCTGGCCGGGAGGGCTGGGCTAGGAAGAGTGTCGGAGAGAGGAGAAATGTCTCCTCTGCTCCGACACAGATGTGATCTGCCGGCAGATCAAACCGGCAGTGTGGTGGCGAGGCCGCGTGCCAGCGGAGGCGGCTCTGCGTGCCAATGCTGGCACGCGTGCCATAGGTTCGCCATCACTGGACTAGACCATGTCCCACCAATAAATGCATTCCATTTGTCCAAATTCCTTGTGTAACCGAGCCCCCTTAACGAGCTTTGTTAAAACCCATGTGTAAATCAAATAAAACTCACTTTGGAGCTGTGCCTTGTGGAGGTCAGAAGAGAGCTTACACCTGATTGTGTTATCGGTGTATTTCTTTCATCGCATGCATCAGTCCATATCAATCAGGACAGGGGCAGGCAACTTATTAATAATAATATTATAAAATATTAATCCCTGAGAATTGGCGCTCCATCGTGGGGCAGCAGATGCGAATCCCCAAACCTTGAATGACCGGTGAAGGAGACGGCAGGACGCACTGAGTACCCCAAGCCAGGAGACTGATCACCTCCCTAACAAAAACGGTAAGTCTGCTGATTTTATTATAATCTGTTGGCTTTACCTGTTTTTCAGGGTACCCTGTGCAGATTGCCTGACCGCGTCCGATCTTTCAGGGTGTCTGAGACGGCAGAGGGGTTTTCTCCGCTGCTGGCCATTTGATTGCGGACGAATCGTCATGCTAAGTTGTCTGCAGCCTGTTGTGTGGAGGGGAGATGATTGGTAGGGTAAGAGGGTTTTTGAGCAGTGTCTGTAGAAGGAGATAGATCAAAGTGGTCACCTGTGATACGATTTTTAGTTCTGGAGAGAATACGATATTTAGCATCGAGTAACGACTCTGTTTATCTAAACGATATACATTGAGTAAGGACTCTGCATGAGGTCGAGTAACTTGACTCCCATAGGGGCATGTAACTTAGAGTAACTTGACTCAGTACATAGCCTGATAATAGTCTACAGAACACGAAAATCAGACAGGGACAGATAGGAAGTGTAGACGGCTGTGAAGGTCTTGTGCCAGGTTTGTCATCTCCCAAGTCTTAAGTGTTTGTTTGTTTTGTGTCCATTATCTTAATCTATATTAGGCTGGGGTCACACACACAGATATCTGGTCAGATATTGTTCACAGATCTCTGGTTGCAGTGAAATCATGGACACATTGCTCCATTTGTACACAGCCACAAAATGGAACCATGTGTCCATGATTTCACTGCAACCAGAGATCTGTGAACAATATCTGCCCAGATATCTGTGTGTGTGACCCCAGCCTAAGAGAGAGATGGAGAAGTTAATGCAGTTGTGTCGCATAGGCCCTAAGCCTAATTCAGATGGCAAGTTAGATCCATGTACATTAGTTGCAATTCGTGAAGGGAAAAGTCATGTTAAACAATGCAAGAAGCTTATGAAGTTGAGTGGGATGGTAGAAGGAGGAAGGCTGCAACCCCTGGAGTGGAATTCAGTCTTAAGAGAGAGGGAAGGTGTTCTAGAAGATAATGGGTTGTTGTCTACTGCCAGGGCATGGGAGAGAGTTTCTCAAAGTTTGTATAGAGAAAATTGGATAGAGGAGGAAAGGAAAAAGAAAGACAAGAGTTTAAGTTATGTGTATTATAGAACTGTACAATGTGAATTCCCACCACCGTATAATGGAGGCACAATGACATGTGCTCCCTCTGCTGGAGCACATGTTTCCTTTGTTGGGGGCCATTTTGTTGGGTGAGCACATGTTTCTTTTGTTGGCGGCCAACTTGTTGGTGGTTCTCAGACCTTCTCTGGTGGCGGCCATCTTATTGGTGGTTCTCAGACCTTCTCTGGTGGCGGCCATCTTGTTGGTGGTTCTCAGACTTCCTCTGGTGGCGGCCATTTTGTGGGAGGCAATACCTCTGGCAGCCATTATGCGGAGGGCAAATGTGTTACAGTTGGTGGCCATTTTGCAACATTGCCCCAGATCATACAAACTGAACCAAATCATGTGACTGACATAAATTTGTCTAAACCAGACCCTGTTTACCCAATGATGACCACAAATGGCCAGTACTATTCTCCTTGCAGAATGATCATACATGCTGTGATACCTACGTTTGACCCCTCACATGCAGATGTCAGGGCTGATGTGCAACAGCAAAACCAGGGATCCTCAGTACCTCGTACAAAAGATGTCTGCTTCAATTGTGGTAACCCAGGGCACTATAAACGGGATTGCAGGGCCCCTCTTCAAGGACGCAGATTCAGGAACCACAACGAGAAAAATCGCAGATTCCATTATCCTTGTCACAATGACCAATACTACGGTCAACCACCACAAGCTCGAAAATCGCACCGCTCTCTGATGGATCTGAATTATTCATGATACTGTAGAGACTGGAGCAAAAAGTCTGTGTTTCTGTAACCAGCCTCATACCTGGAGAGTGTGAACAGGGGGGTGTTTGGAAATACAGTCACAGAATGGCGATTTTACTCAGGAGTTTTACACAAAATATTCAGGCTGTGAACACAGATAGCGAGTTCTAAATTAATGTGTTTTTTTATTGTATAATCACAAATCTGGACGCCTCTTCTGAAGGTTGCGCACATTATGTGTGGCACTGTGGATTACCCACTGCCACCTGACTGTCCAGCCCTCATGGGGTTAATTCTTCTCCCCCCCCTCCTCCTCGCCTTACAGTGGCTGATTTGTTTGTCTGTCACACCCCTTATTTGCCTAACCACCCCCACCTGTTATATATGCTCTGGGATTCAGCCATCTTGTCTTGTCCCCTGCTGCTTGCCCAAAGAGCAGTTCGTCTCTCCTCCCATCTTAACCCAGGGCAGAATGGCTGCTGGAACAGATGGATCCGCTGGAATTGTGGTAAGGGAGAGAATCGTGAGGGAGGAGGCCGCCGGTTTCGCTGGGCTTTCAGCGTCCTTGGTGTCCTCTCTGGCGAGGCACAAAGGCGGCAGCATGGCTGACAGGAATTGTTCAAACCTTCCTGCCTGCTGCAGCATTTGAGCCAGGGGATATTTAGTGAGCAGAGCAGGCGCAGACCCTGCGCTCGCTCTGCGGTGGGGTCAGCCACCTCCACTTTGGGCCCAGTGTGACTGCACGCCCATCGTCAGACTGGGTAGCGCGGTGCAGCTGGCCGGCAGCAGGTGACATAATGTGCACCTCATGCTGCTGGGAATGTTCTGCACTCACCCTGGCTGCATGAGAGGGAGGTAGTTCAGGACACAGCAGCTAGATTCACTGCAGTATTCATGTTTTACACATAGTGCCTGCTCTTATCACCCCTCCCCCGACCTGGCCTCACACAGGAGATTTGGGTCAGGAGCTGCAGCACGTATTTACACTGTGAGTCTCTCACAGACTACCAGCCCCTCCTCCAGGAGGCAGCTCCACTGTACATGAAGTGTCTATGCAGAGGGCTGTTCAGGTACTTGTGAGAATTCAGTTGGGGCATTCAATTCCTTCCATATGTAAGCAGGTAGTGATTTTACACATAAATCAGTTGCCCTCCGCCCCTCCCCCCTATCCTCTCAATACTCAGCCACCTCTGTAACTAGAGTGAGGCATTAAGCTCCCTGGCCCTGCAGCCCATGACACAGATCCCCTGCCTCAGCCATGACTTGTGGAGCAGGTAGACATGTTAGTGCAGATGTACAGCTAGTGTATCCCCTCTATTAGCTTCTTCTGAGGAGATGGATCTCTGGCCCATGAAAAGCATGGGTGCAGCACCCTGTCCTCAAGGTGCTCTTTATTACACAGTAGTGAGAGGAGCTTTTTATTAAGGACTTCAGCTTTCATTGTACCTCAGTAGCTGTTGCTCCAGAGAGGATGGATGGATCCATCTTTCCTGTGGAGATTTCTTCCTTTGCAGGGTTTTCCATGGTGTCTCAGGACTGATCCGTATTTCTACCCGCGTCTCTCATTGGCGGAGGATTTATCAAGCTTCCAGTCCTGGTCTTGTTGGTAAGTAGTAATATAGTGGGGTAGGGGCAGAGCTGGATTATGTAGCATGAGATGCACGATGGAGTTTAATGGAGAACAAATAGAGGAATGGTTATGAATGGTCAATAGGGTATAATGGTGTGCACACCGCGTAGGTGGTGAGTGGAGGTGCCAACTAACAGGATTTCTTCAATCCCAGTAAATACAAATATGGATACAAAGTTGCACACTCCTTTAGATGTTTTTGATGCAAGGTTTATTATGAACAGTTAATGGCCACAGATGTCAACGCGTTTCGGCTTTAACCAAAGCCTTGATCACGACAATTGGCAGGTGTGGGTCATGGAATGTTCTAGGATAAGATTGGAAAGAGGCGTCTTTCCTTGGTGGCGAACGCTCGATTAAGGTGGTTTGCTTTATTTCAATAATTCCCAAATGGGGATAGGCGTTTTTCAGCACGGTCCTTCTTTCAGTGATAGGTCCGCCCCCGTCAGAGTCCTACCAGACCTATCACTGAAAGAAGGACCGTGCTGAAAAACGCCTATCCCCATTTGGGAATTATTGAAATAAAGCAAACCACCTTAATCGAGCGTTCGCCACCAAGGAAAGACGCCTCTTTCCAATCTTATCCTAGAACATTCCATGACCCACACCTGCCAATTGTCGTGATCAAGGCTTTGGTTAAAGCCGAAACGCGTTGACATCTGTGGCCATTAACTGTTCATAATAAACCTTGCATCAAAAACATCTAAAGGAGTGTGCAACTTGGTTATGAATGGTGACATGCAGATATAATAAACTCAAGATGATTTTCAAAATTTGTAACAACCCCCCCCCTCCCAAATTCCGATGTATGTGTACGCATATGTATGCTTATATATATGTATGTATGTGTATGGGTGTATATGTGCATGTGTGTGTATATATATATACTAGATGGCGGCCCGATTCTAAAGAATCGGGTAGTCTAGAATCCATATATAGTTTATTTACTAATAGTTACGGGAGTGCGGTGAAATGAATTGTGTGTATACAGGTGGCTCAGTGGTTAGCACTGTATATGGGGGCTCAGTGGTTAGCACTGTATATGGTGGCTCAGTGGTTAGCACTGTATATGGTGGCTCAGTGGTTAGCACTGTATATGGTGGCTCAGTGGTTAGCACTGTATATGGTGGTTCAGTGGTTAGCACTGTATATGGTGGCTCAGTGGTTAGCACTGTATATGGTGGCTCAGTGGTTAGCACTGTATATGGTGGCTGTGGTTAGCACTGTATATGGTGGCTCAGTGGTTAGCACTGTATACGGTGGCTCAGTGGTTAGCACTGTATATGGTGGCTCAGTGGTTAGCACTGTATATGGTGGCTCAGTGGTTAGCACTGTATATGGTGGCTCAGTGGTTAGCACTGTATATGGTGGCTCAGTGGTTAGCACTGTACGGTGGCTCAGTGGTTAGCACTGTATATGGTGGCTCAGTGGTTAGCACTGTACGGTGGCTCAGTGGTTAGCACTGTATATGGTGGCTCAGTGGTTAGCACTGTATATGGTGGCTCAGTGGTTAGCACTGTATATGGTGGCTCAGTGGTTAGCACTGTATATGGTGGCTCAGTGGTTAGCACTGTACGGTGGCTCAGTGGTTAGCACTGTATATGGTGGCTCAGTGGTTAGCACTGTACGGTGGCTCAGTGGTTAGCACTGTATATGGGGGCTCAGTGGTTAGCACTGTATATGGTGGCTCAGTGGTTAGCACTGTATATGGTGGCTCAGTGGTTAGCACTGTACGGTGGCTCAGTGGTTAGCACTGTATACGGTGGCCCAGTGGTTAGCACTGTATGGTGGCTCAGTGGTTAGCACTGTATGGTGGCTCAGTGGTTAGCACTGTATATGGTGGGTCAGCGGTTAGCACTGTATGGTGGCTGAGTGGTTAGCACTGTATATAGTGGATCAGTGGTTAGCACTGTATATGATGGCTCAGTGGTTAGCACTGTATATGGTGGCTCAGTGGTTGGCACTGTATACGGTGGCTCAGTGGATAGCACTGTATACGGTGGCTCAGTGGTTATCACTGTATATGGTGCCTCTGTGGTTATCACTGTATATGGTGGCTTAGTGGTTAGCACTGTATGGTGGCTCAGTGGTTAGCACTGTATGGTGGCTCAGTGGTTAGCACTGCATATGGTGGCTCAGCGGTTAGCACTGTATGGTGGCTGAGTGGTTAGCACTGTATATAGTGGATCAGTGGTTAGCACTGTATATGGTGGCTCAGTGGTTAGCACTGTATATGGTGGCTCAGTGGTTAGCACTGTATATGGTGGCTCAGTGGTTAGCACTGTATATGGTGGCTCAGTGGTTGCCACTGTATACGGCGGCTCTGTGGTCAGCAGAGTACGGCGGCTCTGTGGTCAGCAGAGGACGGCGGCTCTGTGGTCAGCAGAGGACGGCGGCTCTGTGGTCAGCAGAGGACGGCGGCTCTGTGGTCAGCAGAGGACGGCGGCTCTGTGGTCAGCAGAGGGTGGCTCCGTGGTCAGCAGAGGACGGCAGCTCTGTGATCAGCAGAGGAGGGCGGCTCTGTGGTCAGCAGAGGACAGCGGCAGAGTGATCAGCGCAGGAAGGAGGCAGAGTGATCAGCACAGGAATGAGGCAGAGTGATCAGCGCAGGAAGGAGGCAGAGTGATCAGCGCAGGAAGGAGGCAGAGTGGTGAGCGCAGGACAGCGGCTCTGTGGTCAGCAGAGTACGGCGGCTCTGTGGTCAGCAGAGGACGGCGGCTCTGTGGTCAGCAGAGGACGGCGGCTCTGTGGTCAGCAGAGGACGGCGGCTCTGTGGTCAGCAGAGGACGGCGGCTCTGTGGTCAGCAGAGGACGGCGGCTCTGTGGTCAGCAGAGGACGGCGGCTCTGTGGTCAGCAGAGGACGGCGGCTCTGTGATCAGCAGAGGAGGGCGGCTCTGTGGTCAGCAGAGGACAGCGGCAGAGTGATCAGCGCAGGAAGGAGGCAGAGTGATCAGCGCAGGAATGAGGCAGAGTGATCAGCGCAGGAAGGAGGCAGAGTGGTGAGCGCAGGACAGCGGCTCTGTGGTCAGCAGAGGAGGGTGGCTCTGTGGTCAGCAGAGGACGGTGGCTCTGTGGTCAGCAGAGGACGGCGGCTCTGTGGTCAGTGCAGAAAGGAGGCAGAGTGGTCAGCGCAGGAAGGAGGCAGCGTGGTGAGCGCAGGATGGCGGCTCTGTGGTCAGGAGAGGACGGCGGCAGAGTGATCAGCGCAGGAAGGAGGCAGAGTGATCAGCGCAGGAAGGAGGCAGAGTGATCAGCGCAGGAAGGAGGCAGAGTGGTGAGCACAGGACGGCAGCTCTGTGGTCAGCAGAGGACAGCGGGTCTGTGGTCAGCAGAGGACAGCGGGTCTGTGGTCAGCAGAGGATGGCGGCTCTGTGGTCAGCGCAGGAAGGAGGCAGAGTGGTCAGCGCAGGAAGGAGGCAGAGTGGTGAGCGCAGGAAGGAGGCAGAGTGGTGAGCGCAGGAAGGAGGCAGAGTGGTGAGCGCAGAGGACGGCGGCTGTGTGGTCAGCAGAGGACAGCGGCTGTGTGGTCAGCAGAAGACGGCGGCTGTGTGGTCAGCAGAGGACGGCGGCTGTGTGGTCAGCAGAGTACGGCAGCTGTGTGGTCAGCAGAGTACGGCGGCTCTGTGGTCAGCGCAGGAAGGAAGTAGAGTGGTCAGCGCAGGAAGGAGGCAGAGTGGTGAGCGCAGGAAGGAGGCAGAGTGGTGAGCGCAGGACGGCGGCTCTATGGTCAGCAGAGGACGGTGGCAGAGTGATCAGCGCAGGAAGGAGGCAGAGTGATCAGCGCAGGAAGGAGGCAGAGTGATCAGCGCAGGAAGGAGGCAGAGTGGGTGAGCGCAGGACAGCGGCTCTGAGGTCAGCAGAGGAGGGCGGGTCTGTGGTCAGCAGAGGACAGGGGCTCTGTGGTCAGCAGAGGACGGGGGCTCTGTGGTCAGCAGAGGACGGGGGCTCTGTGGTCAGCAGAGGACGGCGGCTCTGTGGTCAGCAGAGGACGGCGGCTCTGTGGTCAGCAGAGGACGGCGGCTCTGTGGTCAGCAGAGGACGGCGGCTCTGTGGTTAGCAGTGGACGGCGGCTCTGTGGTCAGCAGAGGACGGCGGCTCTGTGGTCAGCAGAGGACGGCGGCTCTGTGGTCAGCAGAAGAGGGCGGCTCTGTGGTCAGCAGAGGATGGCGGCTCTGTGGTCAGCAGTGGACGGCGGCTCTGTGGTCAGCAGTGGACGGCGGCTCTGTGGTCAGCAGAGGACGGCGGCTCTGTGGTCAGCAGAGGATGGCGGCTCTGTGGTCAGCAGAAGAGGGCGGCTCTGTGGTCAGCAGAGGATGGCGGCTCTGTGGTCAGCACAGGAAGGAGGCAGAGTGGTGAGCGCAGGAAGGAGGCAGAGTGGTCAGCGCAGGAAGGAGGCTCTGTGGTGGTCAGCAGAGGACGGCGGCTGTGTGGTCAGCAGAGGACGGTGACTCTGTGGTCAGCAGAGGATGGCGGCTCTGTGGTCAGCAGAGGACGGCGGCTCTGTGGTCAGCAGAGGACGGCGGCTCTGTGGTCAGCGCAGGAAGGAGGCAGAGTGGTCAGCGCAGGAAGGAGGCAGAGTGGTCAGCGCAGGACGGCGGCTCTGTGGTCAGCAGAGGACGGCGGCTCTGTGGTCAGCAGAGGACAGCGGCTCTGTGGTCAGCAGAGGACGGCGGCTCTGTGGTCAGCAGAGGACGGCGGCTGTGTGGTCAGCAGAGGACGGCAACTGTGTGGTCAGCAGAGGACGGCGGCTCTGTGGTCAGCGCAGGAAGGAGGCAGAGTGGTCAGCGCAGGAAGGAGTCAGAGTGGTCAGCGCAGGACGGCGGCTCTGTGGTCAGCAGAGGACGGCGGCTCTGTGGTCAGCAGAGGACAGCGGCTCTGTGGTCAGCAGAGGACGGCGGCTCTGTGGTCAGCAGAGGACGGCGGCTCTGTGGTCAGCAGAGGACGGCGGCTCTGTGGTCAGCAGAGGACGGCGGCTCTGTGGTCAGCAGAGGACGGCGGCTCTGTGGTCAGCAGAGGACGGCGGCTCTGTGGTCAGCAGAGGACGGCGGCTCTGTGGTCAGCAGAGGACGGCGGCTCTGTGGTCAGCAGAGGACGGCGGGTCTGTGGTCAGCAGAGGACGGCGGGTCTGTGGTCAGCAGAGGACGGCGGGTCTGTGGTCAGCAGAGGACGGGGGCTCTGTGGTCAGCAGAGGACGGGGGCTCTGTGGTCAGCAGAGGCCGGGGGCTCTGTGGTCAGCAGAGGACGGGGGCTCTGTGGTCAGCAGAGGACGGGGGCTCTGTGGTCAGCAGAGGACGGGGGCTCTGTGGTCAGCAGAGGACGGCGGCTCTGTGTTCAGCAGAGGACGGCGGCTCTGTGGTCAGCAGAGGACGGCGGCTCTGTGGTCAGCAGAGGACGGCGGCTCTGTGGTCAGCAGAGGACGGCGGCTCTGTGGTCAGCAGAGGACGGCGGCTCTGTGGTCAGCAGAGGACGGCGGCTCTGTGGTCAGCAGAGGACGGCGGCTCTGTGGTCAGCGCAGGAAGGAGGCAGAGTGGTCAGCGCAGGAAGGAGGCAGAGTGGTGAGGGCAGGACGGCGGCTCTGTGGTCAGCAGAGGACGGCGGCTCTGTGGTCAGCAGTGGACGGCGGCTCTGTGGTCAGCAGAGGACGGCGGCTCTGTGGTCAGCAGAGGACGGCGGGTCTGTGGTCAGCAGAGGACGGCGGGTCTGTGGTCAGCAGAGGACGGCGGGTCTGTTGGTAGCAGAGGACGGCGGGTCTGTGGTCAGCAGAGGATGGCGGGTCTGTGGTCAGCAGAGGACGGCGGGTCTGTGGTCAGCGAAGGAAGGAGGCTCTGTGGTCGAGTGGTCAGCGCAGGAAGGAGGCTCTGTGGTCAGCAGAGGACGGCAGCTCTGTGGTCAGCGCAGGCTAGGTGGGCGGAGCCATGGCGGGAGTCCCACGAGGTGGGCGGAGCCATGGCGGGAGTCCCGTGGGGTGGGCGGAGCCATGGCGGGAGCCCCGCGATGTGGGCGGAGCCATGGCGGGAGCCCCCGCGATGTGAGCGGAGCCATGGCGGGAGCGGTGCAGCAGGATGGCGGCGGGGTAAGTATACTGGAGTGTGTGTGTGTGTGTGTGGGGTGTGTGTTTGTGTGGGTGTGTGAGTGTGTATGTGTGATGTGGTTGGGATGGTGTGTGTGTGTTTGGGAGGACTGTAGTAAGAGGCTGTGTGTGTGTGTGTTTGATGAGACAGTAGTGAGGGGCGAGCGGAACGTTGAAACGCCGGTGCCTGTAGCTGCACGGAAAGTTCCGCGCGACTACACCGCACTGTGACGTCAGCAGCATGGTCGGAGGCCGTCACGGAAGTAACCCTTCGGGTTCTCCGGAAGTGGCCTTCGGCTTTTATATAATAGATATATATATATATATATATATATATATATATATATATATATATATATATATATATATATATAGATGTGTGTGTATGACTACAGATATGTATATATATGTTACATGCATAATTAAATAGTTATATTTAGGACAGCCCTCCCCTCTTATTGCGTTTTCCATTTTACTATGGGATATGCAGGCTATTCGCACCCCTTAACCCACCCGGTCCAGTCATTTTTAGCAGTATCCCGATGAGGCGTTCTGTAGTTCTTTTTCACCCCAGGCCACGCAATTCATTATATTTGAGGCTGCCCAGCCACTGGTGACCAATCCGGTCTCCTTTTGACCCTCCAACGCGCCTGTACTGCCCTCCTCCTGCTTCATCCATCGGGCGATTGACACGTTATCACGATTCCTGATGTTTCTTAGAGACAATCACATGCCTGCACTTCCCATAGGAATTTTGGGTCATGTAGTGCCGGGTGCAATTCTTCCCGAAGCCAAACCAATTTGTCGGGTTCAGAAGATAATCTCCAATAATAGTTTTTGTGGTTTGTTTTTCAATCAAAATAAAAAAAAAAAAAAAAAAAATTAAATAAATAAATATATATATAGATAAATGAAATAAAATTCCGCAGGTGATTTCCCTGTTTCTCTTGCCCATTTAAACTACCTCGGGTTAGATGCCCTGCACGCCGGTTGATTAATGCGTAAAATTTTCCCATTAGTCATCACCAGCCAGCATGGGGGCGTCTTGCGCCCCACTGCATAAGCGGTTGTTATGCACCAAGATGTACTTGGAAAACTTTAAACCCATCCTACGGGATATTGTTCATAGGACATACCATAAAAGTTATATAAATAATTAATTTAATTACATAAATAAATTTAAAAAAAAAAAAAAAAATACGTGCACAGCCGGTGCGCCAGGTCGAAAGTTGTTTTTCACATGAAAACAAGGTATGGTACAATGCTGAATGAGCTTTGCTTGGTTAAGTGTCCGTATCTGTTCTTTTGGGACTGGTAAAATGAATTATTTAAAAAAAAAAAAAAGAGTGCGCAAAAAAGCACACTTCACTTTGTTTCTGAGGGCTCTTTAGGTTTTAGATTTGATTTTGAACTCATAAAATGCTGGTCTATTTCATTCTGGCGAGTGGCATATGCACCTCGGTCTAATTCTAGTCATTGGTATTGGTTTCTGGAGCACCTCAGCTGTATCCCGATACGACACCTAGTTTGTCGCTCTGGGTCAAGGATCTGACAAGATTGTAGATGTAATATGATGACCTTTGACATTACGTTTAGGGGCTGTCATGCTTGGGTTATCAATAATGCGGTACCTGATTTGTGTTTGTTTTATTTCAGAATTCCGGGAATTGTGTACTACTGCTACACTGGAAAGTGTTTATTGACCGGTTTCTCTCTGAAGGTGCTGGAACCCATCTGTGGTCATGGGCAGTTTTTTCCTGATACTGTGGAGCTTATGGCATTCTGGATGTATTTAATGATGCTGAAAGGGAAGCTGCTTGATTACCTGTTCTTTATCTGGAGGGTGCCATACTCCGGATATTGCCAGTGATCTGTTACTGCGGAACTTAGGGTAAGATCTGCTCTACACGGGATACATAGTTGGGTTTTATCCAGTTTGTTCTAGGATTCCTTAATATTGGACGCTACTGGTCGTTCCATTACATGCCGGCAACCCCAGGTTTGTCCAGCTCGGCGTTAAATATTCATTAGCAGTTGTTGACAATAAAGGCATGGCAGGGGAGGTAGCAGGTTCGGTGTGAATGACATGTCTTGCTATTTATTTATCGGAAGTATTGTTACAGTGTTATTACCAGGCTGCTTTTGGCCACGACTTATGGCTTCGAAATTGGGCGCGTTCTACGGACCCCCCATTGTCACGTTTTCTACCCTCATACATGTTGATGGGGGTGTCATTTTCTTCCCTAGGAATCTGGAATCCATTCAGTTGGGTAGGAGTTGTTACCAAACCGCGCATGCAGGGGTGATTCAATGTGTAGAGCTAGTGTGTGGTCTGCGCAGCATCCTTCTTTGAGTTTCGGATATTGGGGCGAATTGCTAAGGTGTGAATCTGTTAGCGAATGTTATTATTGGAGTATTTGTGGGGAATATTTTGGTATGGTATGTATAAGTAGTGTGTACGGGCGTGGGCGACGCGCGTTCATATGGGTATTCAGGTGTGTACGGGAGTACACGGATATAAGAGTGCGTGTATTTGGGTATATGTATGTGTGTATATATATATATGTGTGTATATGGGTATACGTTGGTGCCGCTCCGGTGTGTCTGAGTTTAGTTCAGGAATTGAGTTGTTTAGGTGTTTCAAGGCTTGAAGTGAATGCGGGTTATGCTGAGCCATTACGGGTGGGTGATCTGTTCTGGGCATTTGTTTTGCTAGCACTGATGATTGTGGCTTGCTGCTAGCGTGAACCTTACAATCCTCTCGGAAAAGTGAATCATAAAGAATGTATTAAATAATAATAAAAAAAAAAAAAAAATAATAATAAAAAAATAAAAGAAAGTGGAAGAACGAGAGGCATTTCTTTACAATAATGTTTTGTGCGATGGTGAGATTGCTAACTGTTGTTTCTTTTCAGATGGTGTCGGTCCTTAGTAAGAAGATCTTGTGCCATGGTGTATGCGGTGTATTTATATATCTGGGCCGCTCGGTGGGTAGAAATTTCCGCCGGAGGAAGATCATTTGGTTTTTGGGCTCGAAGTTTCATGAGGAAGGAAGGAGATAAAATGGTGTTGAACGACACTCGAAGTAGTGTAATTGCTAGGCCCCTTTCCGGCCTGCTCGCCCTCATCATCCACATGGGTTATGGCATCCTCGGCCTTGTTTTACCCTGTGGAGCTGTTGTAATATACAAGAGCTATTATGGTTAAATTCCACGTTTTTATTTTTGAATTGGAGTCAGTTATTCGCATGATCGTTCCCAGCATAGTCCAGCCAGGCGTCTGGATGGATTTTTGTGCCAGTATATGATTGGCGTACCTTGATAGCCGCTTTCTAAATTTTTCGTTAATTCAAGGGGATGTAATACTTATCATTGCCAACTGCATTGGTATACATCAGTATGGCATTTGCGGCTAGAATCTGACCCTAGTTTCTCGAAGCTGTCTAACGGAGTACATCTGCATGGTATTGGCACCGACATTTTCTTGTCCGTGCTCCGGGTTGGTTTTGAACAAGCCTTGTGCTCTCTCCTGGTGGGGGTCGCAGCTCAGGCGTTGCCTTCGCTCCTCCGTGGCGGTGGAGAGAGTGATTTGAGAGTTATCCAGCGCTGGACGGCCAGTGGCAGACGACTCCTGCACTCACGTGATCTGGCGGATTTGTGCCTTGCTTGAGCTGCGGCCTTTGATTTATCCACAAAAGAAAAAAGTAATACACAATGAAGGTGTTATGTTGATACCTCTCATTAAAGTATTGAAAAAGTAACTGTTGTTGGTGTGCTTTCTGTGCGGCGAGGGGAGGGGAATTGATGATGGGTCTGGACAGTCTGTGTGGCACTGTGGATTACCCACTGCCACCTGACTGTCCAGCCCTCATGGGGTTAATTCTTCTCCCCCCCCTCCTCCTCGCCTTACAGTGGCTGATTTGTTTGTCTGTCACACCCCTTATTTGCCTAACCACCCCCACCTGTTATATATGCTCTGGGATTCAGCCATCTTGTCTTGTCCCCTGCTGCTTGCCCAAAGAGCAGTTTCCCACCCTCCCTCCCTGTTATTGGAATTTTGAGGTTGTCGCAGCAGTGGAGAGAGTGATTTGAGAGTTATCCTGCGCTGGACGGCCAGTGGCAGACGACTCCTGCACTCACGTGATCTGGCGGATTTGTGCCTTGCTTGAGCTGCGGCCTTTGATTTATCCACAAAAGAAAAAAGTAATACACAATGAAGGTGTTATGTTGATACCTCTCATTAAAGTATTGAAAAAGTAACTGTTGTTGGTGTGCTTTCTGTGCGGCGAGGGGAGGGGAATTGATGATGGGTCTGGACAGTCTATAGTTTTCTTTATTTTTCTTTCAGATTTTTTTCTTGTGCAGATTACATACAGAAAATATACACACTGCAGCTTCCTATGGGCACACAGCATTATTGTATCCAGTTAGGTATCATGTAGAGAATGAAAACATTTTTTCTAACCCCGGTGACGACGTAGCTTTAGAATCCATATATGCTTTATGTTTATATAGAATTCTAAAGGGGGGGAATGGGCAGGTGATATGAAAAGTTGCTTGTTTTTTTAAAGTTTTCAATAGTTTCATTTGTAAGTCTTCGTTAAAATGTAAGTGTTTTCTATATATATTTTGTCTTAAATAGAGGACAGAGCAGACACAGTACACACACCTCGTGATTGCACTGCTCTGATGTGTGAACATGTTTCATATGAGCTCATTACTAATGCAGATTTTGAGTTATTTTGTAGATGTACGTGGATTCTACCACTGGATGTGCTGTGATTATACAACAGGAGGTAATAAAGCAAAACCACTCCCTCTGCACATATCGCCATGAGGAGGTAGATGGGGATCTGCAATCACTGGAATTGGTAGCTTGCAAAGGGTAAGATGATCTGCAGCTCTTTCCTAGAGTCACATAAAGACCTACAAAGACCGCAGAGAGTGTATGAGCCTGAATGGAGGCTCTCCTGTGATCAGATAAGTCTTGTAGAGTGCAGGTACTCACACCTGAGCTGGTGCTCAAGCCAGAGGTAATGCTCACACACAGTGCCGGGACAAGGCATTTTGGTGCCCTAGGCAGGTAAGGCAAACGGCGCCCCCCCCCGAAATATGTCTGGGAATAAAAATGTCAACATACTTTGAAAGTAAATTTAATTTAACGGGGACCTATAAAAGGTTCGACCAACCACACTGCAGAGACATACTGATAGGTTGTTTACATTGTGAGCCCCAATGGGGACAGTGTTCATGATGTATGTAAAGTGCTGTGGAGTTCATAGTGTAATATAAATGCAAAAAGTATTATTCTTAATATTATGTCACAATACCAGGATCTGAGGATCTTCTATTTGGAGGTCAGGGGCTCTCTGATGCCATGTTGCTGCTTGTCTCGCTGTTGTCCTCTTTTGACACTGCAGTGCGCTGGACAAGAGAGCATTAACTGGTTAATAACAAGAAGTATGGAGTGTGTACTGAGCCATAAACCCTCCCCTTACCATGAAGTATGGAGTGTGTACTGACTAAACCATAAACCTCCTCATACCATGTCCAGCAGACATTGTAGGATTACTACCCGTATATACTCGTGTATAAGCCGACCCCCCTACTTTTGCCCCAAAACCTGGGAAAACCTATTGACTCGTGTATAAGCCGAGGGTGGACCCCAGCACAGGTATACAGCCCCCACCAGCAGTGTGGTATACAGACCCCAGGGGTAATACAGCAGCCCCAGGGGTAATACAGCAGCCCCAGGGGTTATACAGCAGCCCCAGCAATATATACAGCAGCCCCAGCAATATATACAGCAGCCCCAGGGGTAATACAGCAGCCCCAGCAATATATACAGCAGCCCCAGGGGTAATACAGCAGCCCCAGCAATATATACAGCAGCCCCAGGGGTAATACAGCAGCCCCAGGGGTAATACAGCAGCCCCAGCAATATATACAGCAGCCCCAGGGGTAATACAGCAGCCCCAGCAATATATACAGCAGCCCCAGGGGTAATACAGCAGCCCCAGGGGTAATACAGCAGCCCCAGGGGTTATACAGCAGCCCCAGGGGTTATACAGCAGCCCCAGCAATATATACAGCAGCTCCAGGGGTAATACAGCAGCCCCAGGGGTAATACAGCAGCCCCAGAGGTAATACAGCAGCCCCAGCAATATATACAGGCCCCAGCGGTATATACAGGCCCCAGCGGTATATACAGCAGCCCCAGCGGTATATACAGGCCCCAGCAGTATATACAGCAGCCCCAGTGGTATATACAGGCCCCAGCACTATATACAGCAGCCCCAGTGGTATATACAGGCCCCAGCAATATATACAGCAGCCTCAGTGGTATATACAGGCCCCAGCAGTATATACAGGCCCCAGCACCATATACAGCAGCCCCAGTGGTATATACAAGCCCCAGCAGTATATACAGCAGCCCCAGTGGTGGTGTATACAAGCCCCAATGGTGGTATATACAGCAGCCCTAGTGGTGGTGTATACAGGCCCCAGTGGTGGGGTATACAGGGCCCAGTGGTGGGGTATACAGGGCCCAGTATGCAGACTTTGCACACTCACCGCCACCGGTCACCGAGGCCGCAGTCACCGTGCATCTGCTCTAAGAGCTGCACGGAGGAGGAGAGGAGGCAGAGCTGCGGGACAGGAAGTCAGAGTCCCGCCCTCCTTCCTCTCTGGCCGGCGCGCCTCGGCCGCCGGCGGCCAGCACGGGGCTCCCCAGGGGGTGCGGGGCCCCCCAGTGGGCGGGCAAAAATGCGCCCTGCAGAAGATGGCGCCCTAGGCGATTGCCTAGGATCGCCTAGCTGTCGTCCCGGCCCTGCTCACACAGGTGCGGCTGCCAGAAGCTGTGACGAGGCCTAGAGTCGAGAGTCTCAGACCCTGACACCAGGGCAGACCCGGGTACCAGGGCAGACCCAGGCACCAGGGGCCCCTGTCACTCCTGATGTTCTTATTCCCGCAGAAACAGGTGATCGAATGGAAAGGAGTGCAACACGCAGGGAGCCGGCTGAGGAAGGTCTGTAAACACCGGTTGGTAAGCTTTATCTGCCACAACTCTCTTCTCAATGATGGCTCAGGTAACCCAAGAACTAACTCATTTGTCATTAATTGCTACCTGTGTTTTAGTGGACAAGGTTTGAGTGGCACCAGGGTTCAGTACCCAGGTGGCCAGTTACACCCAGTCTTGTTTGATGTGTGACTGATATAATGGAAGAGAATCTGTAGTGACCCCACCGAACCACAAATGCACCCCTCATCCACTCTACCATTACAGTGATTGCAGATAGATGATAAAGACAGCTGCACATTAGGTGTATGCCGGTGTGCCTGTTGCGGTAATCTTTTTTCAGGATCCGGTGCAGAAACTACGTTAATTCTGAGAAACTCTCGATGAAGGTGGTATGTAACAATGAGGCTCCTGATGAGGTAAAGCTGCATGTGTTATAATGGAGGTCATTAAGGGTATTTTACAGTATCTGGGAGTCAGCAGCTTTCTACAATACGTATCATACATAAGACAGTGGACAATAGGAATGGGAGGTTAACATTAACATTAAAGGTGCAAGGTAGAGGAGACAGGCAAGACATAGATGAAATGTTTGTTTTTGTTTAATTTTCCTCCTCAGTAAATAAGTTAAAATAAGATAATTCTCGATCCAACACCTTGAACAGGGTTGTAATTTCTATAAAGTAAGTGTGTAATAAAGTTTTAGTCTGATATTAAATGAATGGGACCCGATGAGCCTCTCACCTAGGAGGGTTAAGTACTACAGGTCAATAGATAGCTGCTGCAGTATCAGCCTCAGTGAGATGAGTATCCAGTTAAGAAAGGGTTAAACACTGCGTTGCCATCTTCAAGTAAGGAGAATTACAGGCAATGTTCTTTAGAATTTGTGTTTTATTTCCCACAGATAAAATCACCAGCGATGTCCAAGCCTTAAATAATTGATTAAATGGTGTGATAAAGAGATGTGTTCTTCAATTCCAGATCCTAAATCAGATTCAGGAGCGCATGGTCTCATGTCAGGAGACCGGGTGATCCTGAAAAGATGCGAGAAAGAGCCGTGAGCCGAGATTAGATGGCTGATCCAACGTCTCTGAATTACAGCAACTTCAGTGGAGACTGAGGGAAAAGGACGCGGCAACTGTTGGAGACTCCCCACCAGCAGATGATGAACTCCAATAATGATAGTCACTGACAAACACCACATAGTGATACACTGTCACATATATGACCTTATAACTCCACATTATGTCTGATATATACATATATGGAATATTCAAACTAAGGCAAAATGGTTACAGGAACATGATATAAATGAGGACTCAGTGAGGGAGAAACATTCACGTTCCTGAGCAAACCATTAGATCAAGGGTAGTTAACACTGAGTATAACTGACATCCTCTAATAACTTGTATATGTAGCCGTAAAAGCGCTGTTTTACGTCATTTTATGTTATTTTCAAGGTAATCGGGTTCATGTGTAAAGGGAAATGTTACCAAATAATCTCTGGTGGTAGAATATGGCCCTGAGACAGAAATGTCCATCCATGAGTGTTGTGATACAATTCTGGGTATCCAGGTAGGGAACTGAGGTGAAGCAGGTAGGAAAGTCCCGAGGACGCGGATAGCGCGATCCTATATACCTCCTGATGTACCAGAATTGTTCATAAGAATTGTTCATATCGCATGTATTTTAAGCCAGAGATCAAGTTAAAGCGGGTTTTGAATAATTTATCTCACCCCTAGTGGCCATAAGTAGGAATATAGTCCAGATCAATTACATCTATGATTAACAGAGATTCGTCAATTATACTACAAGAAGACCTTCAAGGTTTAGCAGAGCAACTAGGCCCTACATCGATAATGGTGCTCCAAAATAGAATGTCCTGGACATGTTAATAACAAAGTGAGGAGGTTATTGTAAAATTGTATGTATATTCCAGATAATACAGGTCCCACCGGGAGGTTACAGCAGTTATAAAGAAAATGAATTCTCTACAATAAGAATTAAGAAGGAATTCAGGTGTAGAAGATCCCCGGGCCCAATACTGTCCATAGATGAAGGGATGGTAGAGATGGCTGGTTTAGATAAGTGTTGTTATCCCTGTCTTAAATTATTGCAGCTATTATTGTTTGTTGTGTTCTTCCCTGTGTAAGGAAGATGATTGAGAAAGGAGTAGAAACATCAGTGTCCACTTTCCTGGCTCAAGAGGTTAGTTATTCTGTAGACAGAGAACAGCTAGGCCCTCTACAGTACTTTGCAGTCCCCCACTCCTCTGAGTTATGATAGGGAGGGCAGATACATTTGAAAATCGATGTGCAAAGTCTGTACCAAGGGGGGTTAAATGCTTAGCATTTCTCGTCTAACGGGCAGCACAAAGAGTTGCGAGGCACATTGGACAAATGTGATAGGCTCTAGTAGGGACAGGTTAATAAAGTATTTAGGGGGGACTGTTAAGGAGAGCCTTAAGATCAAAATACTTAGTTAACCTTAATACATAAGGGCATGGGAGAAATGATCTATAGAGTGTATTATTTTCACCTTACATAAGCTTGTTTCAGACAAAGATGGCTCCCATTTCCTGCCACATCACCACATGTTCTGAGACAAAGCTGCAGTCAAGACAAAGAGTGATCAATCACAGAATGACACCTCATCAGATGGCTTCACGGATCAAACTAACTTTTGGAGACCTGGAGGACTAATTTACCTTGATGACCTCATGAACAATCCCCCTCCATGGACTAGACCATGTCCCACCAATGAATGCATTCCATTTGTCCAAATTCCTTGTGTAACCGAGCCCCCTTAAAGAGCTTTTGTTAAAACCCATGTGTGATCAATAAAGACTCACTTTGGAGCTGTGCCTTGTGGAGGGCTGAAGAGAGCTTACACCTGATTGTGTTATCGGTGAATTTCTTTCATCGCATGCATCAGTCCATATCAATCAGGACAGGGGCAGGCAACTTATTAATAATAATATTATAAAATATTAATCCCTGAGAGTGCGTGTGTGGTTCACCTGGTGTGGGTACCTTCCCTTGCTTAGGAGGGTAGGAGGGCCTATTTAACCTCTTTCTTGTGTTTCCTGCCCCTATTAGGGCCAAGAGGCAACCTCCTGTTGTGCTGTCGTGGAGGATGGGAGGAGAAAAGTGCTATTTGACTCTTGCAGAACAAATTTTTGTAGAATAGTTTGTGGACTTCATATACAGAGCCCCAAGTGCCAGAAGAGCAGAATCCCTCCTCAAGTGGCCCCATCTTGGAAATTACACCCCTCTGGGAATTTATCTACATGTGTAGTGATGATTTAGACTCCATGGGTGTTTTCAAAAAACAAGTAGCAATGGATGTTGGTGAGTAAAAATTGTAAATCTGCCATTGTAGTGCCCAGCTGTGCTTCTGGAAACATGTACATGTACAATGTAAATAAAGCAGGCTCTCATTGCTACAGAAACACCAGAAGTGGAGCTCAGAAGTGAGGGGGTGGCATTTGGGAACACAGATTTTGCTGAATTTCTCTTTTAGGGGGAGCCACAGCACCTTTCCAGGGCCTTTATGCTAACAGTAACGTGGAAGCCCCCTATATTTCCATTGATAGATGACGGAACAGAGTAAGGACTTTTTTTGTGGGTTGATTTGAAGCTTGTATTGGGAACATTTTACATAAAATTTGGATCATATTTATTTTATGCACTATGCTAAGCGCTAACAATGTGGTTTCCATCTAAACCCCTGAATGACGTGAATCAGATGAAACCCCCAAGAGATCTATTCACTATAATGAGGCAGCAGAGTCACTTTAGACTCTGTCTAGCCTCTGTTCAGCAGTGTCTACCTTTTCAGAAGTGCACAAAAACAGGGGTTGACCACAGCTTTATGCACACTGAAAAAGATGGACATCACCGGATCATAAAACAAAAATGACTCCACCTGCCTCATTATAGGGAATCTTTAGTCAGGGGCGGTCTGAATTTGGTATTCAGAAGCTTACACTGAAACCCTGGTGTAAGCAATCAACATAAAGAGCAGGATAAATGTGAGCCATGCCTTACTACGAGCTTTGGAAGGAAGTACAACAAATTATCAGCAGCTCAAGAATTGCTTTTATTTATTTATTTTTTTTAAAGCAGTCCAACATGTGGTAGAAGTGATTGGGTGGCTTTATTCTTTGGGTAGTTGACATTTCAGCAATATCAGAAACAATTTTTTTAAAGTTTGGCTATTATCACACACTATTAAACACCTTTTTTTTTTTTTTTTTTACAATGAAGTTTTTGCATCCCACATTTTGAGAGCTAATTTTACTATATTACTGCTGACAGTCATGTGAGGATTTTTTTTTTGTGGGATAACTGTTTTTGTAGCTTTCATTTTTGGGCACATTTTCTTCAATTGCTTTGCATTTCTATTTTTGGGGGGCAGAATAAACAACATCTGCAATTCAAGTTTTTTTTTGGGACTATCTACCAGGTGGTAAAAGTGGTAAGACTGCTTCATACTTCAGGTCAATATGATTACAGTGATACCACATTTACCATATTTTTTGGTCTATAAGACACACTGGACCATAAAACGCACCACGGTTTTAGAAGCAAAAAATGTGGTAAAAGGGGGAGATGACGCCGCGGGACTGAGTGGTGTTGGTAAAGTACAGTATAAAAATGGCAGAAGGTGAATATAAGAACCAGGGGAGGGGGCTTATATTTAAAGCACCACTCCAGTGCTGAAGAAAAAACACTGGAGTGCTGCTTTAAGATCTCATAGGTGCAATTCATATCAAGGGAGAACTATAACTCCAAGCATGCCAGAGGATCTGCAGGACATGCTGGAAGTTATAGTTCTCCCTTGATATGAATTGCACCTATGAGATCTTAAAGCAGCACTTCAGTGTTTTTTTTTCAGCACTAGAGTGGTACTTTAAATGTAAGCCCCCTCCCCAGGTTCTTATACATACTTACATTGCGGAAGACAAAACACTGGAGTGCTGCTTTAAGATTTCATAGGTGCAATTCATATCAAGGGAGAACTATAACTCCCAGCATATCTTCCAGATCATTTGGCATGCTGGGAGTTATAATTCACTACAGGAGTGGTAGAAAGCCTGTATGTACAGCCAGTGGCGTAACTTCAGTCCCAGGGGCCCCGATGCGAAGGCTCCAATGGGGCCCCCAATTATTGCAAATCTTTAATAGTATTAGTCTTTTTCTATGGGCCAAAGGGACTTTTGGGGCTCCCTAGGCTCCAGGGCCCGGGTGCGATCGCAACCCCTGCACCTATTGTAGTTACGCCCCTGTGTACAGCACTTTATTAACAATTACAATTCATTCTTAGCTTTTACACTTACATTAACTGCTGTCACTGTCATCCTGCAGCCGATCTATAACACTTCCATCTCAAATTGAAGGACCTGTGAAGAAGTAATGAAGAGGGCAGGCTGGATCATCACATGACAGCACTCCTTCATTACATATGATCCTCCAGTCCACCCATTTCATTATTTCATCACAGGTCCTGCAATTTGAGAAAGTTTAAGAGATCAGCTGCAAGATGACAGTGACAGCAGCAGTTAATGTGAGCACATGCTTTGCTCCAAAGGTATGCTTTCATCTCTGCAGCGATCCCAGCTCTGCCTGCTTTCCCCAGCACAGTGGAATCCAAATCTCCCCAGCACTGCTGGATCCAGCGCTGGGGTAACCACGTGGTTCCTCTCAGTGGAGGAATAGTCATTAGCTGCTCCCCATTCACTGCTCTGCGCGGACAGGTGGGCAAGGATGCGGCTAATGAATATTCCTCAACTCTAAGTATCGGCACCACGTGGTTTCCCCAGCACTGGATCCAGCAGTGGGGACCATTCTCCAGCCTCCCCCATGCTCCCACTCCCCCATTGCCCCCTCCCCACAGCTAGCCACAGTAAATTCAGACCATAAGAAGCACCCCACACTTTCCTTCAGAATTTGGAGGAAAAAAGTGCGTCTTATGGAGCGAAAAATACGGTACATACCATATTTTTCAATTTATAAGACACACCAGATTATGAAACGCACCCCCAAATTTGATGAAGGAAAAGAGAAAAAAAATAATTTTTAATATTAAATGAGGTCCGTGTTATAATGCCAGTGTCCATCTTACAAATCATATACGGTATACTTCTCTTATCCTGGGATACATCCCCCAGATCCTGTGTATTAGCCCGCTTGCGCTGCCACATTAGCCCTGTGCTGGATGTGGCCCCCCATCACGCTATATGCCCCCTATCACACTATATGCCCCCTATGCTGGCACATTAGCCACCCCATGCTGGATGTGGCCCCCCATCACACTATATGCCCCCCTGTGCTGGCAAATTATCCCCCTTGTGCTAGCACATTAGCTCTCCTGTGCTGGATGTGGCCCCCCCATCATGCTACATGCCCCCTGTGCTGGATGTGGCCTCTCACCCCCATCTTGCTGTATGCCCCCTTCACACTATATGCCCCCCTTGCTGGAGATCACACATTAAAATAACAACCGCTGATATTTACCCTTCCAACGATGGCTCCGTTCTCCCAGCTCCTCGGTATCTCTTCCTGTGTGCTTGCCGATCACGTGAACGGCACAGCACAGTGATGTCATCACTGTGCGCCCCAGTCACATGATTGGCCGACACACACAGGAAGAGACACCATGGAGCTGGGAGCACGGAGCCATCGTTGGAAGGGTAAGAATCAGTGGTTGTTATTTTAATGTGTGCGTACCAGCAATGGGGCATATGGTGTGATGAGGGGCCACATTCAGTACAGGGGGCATATAACATAGTAACATAGTTTCTAAGGTTGAAGGAAGACTTTAAGTCCATCTAGTTCAACCCGTAGCCTAACATGTTGATCCAGAGGAAGGCAAAAAAAACCCATGTGGCAACACTAAGCTCCACATTGGGGGAAAAAATTCCTTCCTGACTCCAGGTACGGCAATCAGACTAGTTCCCTGGATCAACGCCCTATCGAAGAATCTAGTATGTATAACTGGTAATATTATAGTTTTCAAGAAAGGCATCCAGGCCCTTCTTAAATGTTAGTAGTGAGTCACTCATTACAACAGCATGTGGCAGAGAGTTCCATAGTCTCACTGCTCTTACAGTAAAGAATCCGCGTCTGTGATTATGATTAAACCTTCTTTCCTCCAGACGTAGAGGATGCCCCCTTGTCCCCGTCTCACGCTAAGAGTAAACAGATCATTAGAAAGGTCTCTGTACTGTCCCCTCATATATTTATACATTATTATAAGATCACCCCTAAGCCTTCGTTTTTCCAAGCTAAATAACCCCAAGTTTAATAACCTGTCTTGGTATTGCAGACCCCTTAGTCCTCTAATGACTTTTGTCGCTCTTCTCTGGACCCGCTCTAGTTCAGCTATGTCTTTCTTATACACCGGAGACCAGAATTGTACACAGTATTCTAAGTGTGGTCGCACTAGTGACTTGTATAGAGGTAAAATTATGTTCTCCTCATGAGCATCTATGCCTCTTTTAATGCATCCCATTATTTTATTTGCCTTTGCAGCAGCTGCCTGACACTGGTCACTAAATGTGAGTTTGTCATCTACCCATACACCCAGGTCTTTTTCAGTGACAGTTTTGCCCAGTGTTTTACAATTAAGCACATAATTATACCTTTTGTTTCCTCTGCCCAAGTGCATGACTTTACATTTATCCCCATTAAAGCTCATTTGCCATTTAGCAGCCCAAGCTTCTAGTTTACATAAATTCTCCTGTAATATAAAATTGTCCTCCTCTGTATTGATTACCCTGCAGAGTTTAGTGTCATCCGCAAATATTGAGATTCTACTCTGTATGCCCCCTACAAGGTCATTAATAAATATATTAAATAGAAGTGGGCCCAACACTGACCCCTGTGGTACCCCACTGTTAACCGTGACCCATTCTGAGTGTGTTCCATTAATAACCACCCTTTGTTTCCTATCACTAAGCCAGTTCTTAACCCACTTACACATATTTTCCCCTATCCCCATTGCCCTCATTTTATGTATCAACCTTTTGTGTGGCACCGTATCAAAAGCTTTTGAAAAGTCCATATACACCACATCCACTGCATTTCCTTGGTCCAGTCCAGAGCTTACTCCTTCATAGAAGCTTATTAGATTAGTTTGACAGGAACAGTCCCTCGTAAAACCATGTTGATAATGGGTCATGAGGTTATTTTTCTTCAGATACTCCAGTATAGCATCTCTTAGAAAACCCTCTAGGATTTTACCCACAGTAGAGGTTAAGCTTACTGGCCTATAATTTCCAAGTTCAGTTTTTGTCCCCTTTTTGAATATTGGCACCACATTTGCTATACGCCAGTCCTGTGGTACAGACCCTGTTATTATGGAATCTTTAAATATTAAAAATAATGGTCTATCTACGACAGTACTTAATTCCTGCAGCACTCTGGGGTGTATCCCATCCGGGCCCGGGGATTTGTCAATTTTAGTGATTTTTAGACGATGCCGTACTTCCTCTTTGGTTAAGCAGGTGACATTTAATTGAGAATTTTTGTTATCACTGATCATATTGTCTGTCATGGGATTTTCTTGTGTAAATACTGTTGAAAAAAAGTCATTTAGCATATTGGCTTTTTCCTCATCCTCATCCACCATTTCACCCAGACTATTTTTAAAGGGGTCAACACCATCAATTTTTAGTTTCTTACTATTTATGTAGTTAAAAAATATTTTGGGATTCTTTTTACTTTCTCTGGCAATGAGTCTCTCTGTCTCAATCTTTGCTGCCTTGATTTGCTTTTTACAAATGTTATTTAATTTTCTGTATTTACTTAATGCCTCGTCACTACCTACTTGCTTTAATTCCCTAAATGCTTTCTTTTTGTCACATATTGCACCTCTTACCGCTTTATTTAGCCATAGTGGTTTCCTCCTATTTCTAGCATGCTTATTCCCATAGGGTATATATTGTGCACAGGTCCTATTCAGGATGCTAATAAACATCTCCCATTTGTATTGTGTACTTTTATGTCTCAGGACATCGTCCCAGTTTATTGCACTAAGATCATCTCTCAACCGTTGGAAATTCCCTTCCTGAAGTTTAGTGTCCTTGTAGCCCCTCTAGTACACGTCTTAGTAAAGGATACTTGAAAGCTCATTAAGTTATGATCACTATTACCCAAGTGACCTCCAACCCGTATATTTGATATGCGGTCCGGCCTGTTGGTTAATATTAGGTCCAGCAGTGCCCCCCTTCTTGTTGGGTCCTGAACCAGTTGTGAAAGGTAATTGTCTCTCATAGTTTTCAAAAACTTATTACCCTTGCTGGAACTGCAGTTTTCTGATCCCCAATGTATTTCAGGGTAGTTGAAGTCCCCCACAATAATAACTTCTCCCTGAGTCGCTGCTTCATCTATTTGCTTTATGAGGATATTCTCCTCCACTTCCATTATTGTTGGGGACTTATAACAAACCCCTATCAGTAATTTATTATTTTTTCCCCCTCCCCTTATCTCCACCCACAGGGACTCTACATTTCCATTAGATTCACCTATATTATCACACAGGATTGGTTTTAAGGATGATTTTATGTATAAACAGACACCTCCCCCTCGCTTATTTGTACGGTCATTTCTGAACAGACAATAGCCCTGTAAATTAACAGCCCAGTCATGGCTCTCGTCCAGCCAAGTCTCCGAAATCCCCACCATGTCATAATTATTTTCCAACAAAATCAATTCTAATTCCTCCATTTTGTTGGTGAGGCTTCTGGCATTAGTGTACATGCACTTTATGCATCTCTCTTTACCTCTATTCCTTCCTACTAGATTGACTGTTCTAACCCCACCCCCCATGCCACCCCCAATTTTATTACTTGTGCCCAGGTTACTATTTACACTATCTTCCCCTCCTATACAATGAATACCCTCCCCCCCAATCCCTAGTTTAAACACTCCTCCAACCTTCTAGCCATTTTCTCCCCAGCACAGCTGCACCCTCCCCATTGAGGTGCAGCCAGTCCCTAGCATAGAACCTGTAGCCAATAGAGAAGTCGGCCCAGTTCTCCAGGAACCCAAACCCCTCCTTCCTACACCAATTCCTGAGCCACTTATTTATCCCCCTAATCTCCCTTTGCCTCTCTGGTGTGGCACGTGGTACAGGCAGTATTTCAGAGAAAACTACCTTGGAGGTCCTTGCCTTAAGCTTGCAGCCTAATTCCCTGAAATCATCTTTAAGGACCTTCCACCTACCTCTAACTTTGTCATTTGTGCCAATGTGCACCATGACTGCTGGGTCCTCACCAGCCCCTCCCAGTAATCTGTCAACCCGCTCAGCGATGTGCCGGACTCGAGCGCCAGGTAGGCAGCACACTGTTCGACGATCCCTGTCTTTGTGACAGATTGCCCTATCTATTCCCTTAATAATTGAGTCCCCCACTACCAGCACCTGTCTGGCCTGCCCTTCTCTCCTGTTTTCCCCCTTACTGGAGCAGGCACTCCTCTGGCTTTCAGAGGTCATGCCCTGCTGCAGCAGTGCTATCCCTGAACTCGCACCCCCCTCATCTGCCAACATAGCAAATTTATTGGGGTGTGCCAGATCAGGGCTAGCCTCCCTGGCACCCTTCCCTCTACCCCGCCTTCTAACTGTCACCTAGCTGGCTACCTCACGGTCCTGCAGCTCTATACTACCATCCTCCCCCACATCTATCCCATTGAGCAGCTGTTCAGTGAGCAGCAGACTCCTTTCCATATTGTCTATGGATCTCAGCGTTGTCAGTTGTTCATTTAGATCCAGTATCTGGGCTTCCAAATGCACAATGTACTCACATCTCACACAGCAGTATGCACCCTCGACCGGCTGGTCAAGGAATGCATACATGTGGCAAGATGTACACTGGATGGCATTGCCAATCATGGAGCTCATTTCCTAATGGGGATTGCACCAGACAGAAATGATAAGTAAAAAGAAATGCAAGGTATTAATTAAATACAACCAGCAATTCAGTAAGTCCTCCCTTCCAAATTCCCTGAATCCAAAGTCACTGAATCACAAGTCACACACTTGCTCTGTCACACGTAGCTCGTCACACTCGCTAGAAAATCAGATTTAAATCTTTCTTTTTTTTTTTTTTTCTCTTTTCCCTTAGCAGAAAATCAGCCTACAGCTCAGTGTACTTCCAAAAGAGCGTGATGGGGGTGGGGGGCCACATCCAGCATGGGGGGCATATGGTGTAATGGGGGTGGGGGGCCATGTCCAGCACAGGGGGGTATATAGCGTGATGGGGGGCATATCCCACAGTGGGTGGAGAGTGCAGGCAAATTTAATATGTGCTGCTCCCCTATTCATCTCTCAGCGCTGCTTCAGCTCTGAGGTGATGGACAGCGGGATGCAGTGCATATTAAAAGAAGCTAATGAGCGGAAGTATGTGACCTCCCGCTGCCTCCTAGAGCCTAATCCAGCCCCCGGATACTGCTCCAAAGCACCTCCCCTCCACTACAGCACTTCACATAGATAGATTCGGATTATAAGATGCACCCCCCACTTTTCCCCAAAATTTGGGGGAACAAAAGTGTGTTTTATAATCCGAAAAATATGGTAGCTTTTTTATGCTTTTCTGCTTTTACATAGTCAAGACAATGCTACAGAAAAAATAATGGTTTTTGCATCGCTATATTCTAAGAGCTACAGGTCTGGAAGTAATTAAGAGACCACTGCAAAGGTTTCTCTGATTTTCTCTGAAGTTTTCTCTTTTTTGAGTAAAATGTACATTGTTCTTTTCTTCTATAAACTACTAACAACATGTCTCCGAAATTCAAAGCTAAAAGTTTTGTATTTATTTGCAGCAAATGAGAAATCGTCAAAGTAATAAAAAAGAAACATTGCTTTCAGACCTTAAATAATGCAAAGAAAACAAGTTCCTATTCATATACAAACAATAATATTCATATTTTAACTCAGGAAAAGTTCAGAAATCAATATTTGGTGGAATAACAATGATTCTTAATCACAGCTTTCATGCATCTTGACATGCTTTCCACCAGTCTGTCACACTGCTTTTGGGTGACCTTATGCCACTCCTGGCACAAAAATTTAAGCAGTTCTTTTTTTGATGGCTTGTGACTATCAATCTTCCTCTTGATTACATTCCAGAGGTTTTCAATGGGGTTCAGGTCTGGAGATTGGGCTGGCCATGACAGGATCTTGATGTGGTGCTCCTTCATCCACACATTGATTGACCTAGCTGTGTGGCATTTGGCATTGTCCTGCTGGAAAAAAACAGTCCTCAGAGTTGGGAAACATTGCCTGAGCAGAAAAAAATCAAGTATTTTTCAAGGATAATCTTGCATGTGGCTTGATTCAATGATTAAACAACCTGGGGCACAGTGTGGGGACCATCCCTGGCTGTGACAGCTGGAGCTCAACTATTATTTACATAGAGCTCCTGGCAGCCCTTGCCATGATGTACGGGTACATACATTTGCGGGAAGTCACCAAAAAATAAAGCGTACCAGTAGGTCATATGTCAGGATGAGGTTAATTTACATCAGTTTTGATGCCTGAAGAGTAACACCTGATCTTGAAAAATGTTGATGTGCTGAATCAAAATATCACATGCGTTTGTTCTAGCCAAATTCTATTTTCACACAAACTGCAGCTCTATGTGTCAGCAACTTCCCAATTCATTAGTACAATAAAATCATATATGAGGATGCTTGGTCTTTAGTTTTTACACAATTATAAAGCTTCTTGGCAATATAAGGACCAAATAACATGCGCTACTAGTTCAAACTTTGTTGACTTCAAAGACTGGGTGTGAACATGCCTGTGGAGCTGAATGTCATTCACAGCCAGACTTCCCTTCACATCTGGGTGCTAGAAGTGAAGAATAATTTCTCATTCTGAGAAACTGATATTTTTTTTTATCAGAATTTGATCAAAGTGTGGTCCAAATGTCATCAGCTTTTCACTAATGGGGGAGGGGACACTCCCCGTCTCCTTTGATGGTTATTGAAAATTGAATCACACTTAGATGTTATCAAAAGGCGTTCTGATTTTTCCACAGAACCACACACTTTATAATTGCCGACTTTCATTTCACCATCAGATCAAAATAGGACCTCTCTGTGACTTTCTAAAGACTGACAAAATAACTCACATGTGAACAGGCCACCAGATTATCATGTGTACGAGTGCTGTCCTGAAACACAGAAGATAGCACTTGTACCAAAATATCAAAGAGAAAATGTTTGTCCTACATTTGGGAATCTACCTAAAAAATTCCTAGTTAATATTTTGGTAGGAGAAAAAGATATGCTAATCTGTTCTTCATAAGTTTTAACTATTCATGTTACACTTAATATGCAAATATTTTGTATTTGTAACAAACTGACTTGATACATCAATTCAGACTATTTGGAATCAACTCACCCAAATTGCATAAAAATAAAGCGTAACCAACAGTTAAATATTCTACTTAGATAATCATCTTGGCACCGGAAGTGTCCGGATGTCCCCTTTATTTGCCACCTAATTGGTCCACGCAACCGGCGCCTGATTGGCCCACCTGAAAGTGAAAAAAAGAGGGGCGCATCCAAGTGATGTGCTTACATGCCAGCTGTATGCTGCTGTCCCCGGGTCCGGGTCCTCACTCCACCTCTTCCGTTGCCACTTCCTCCATCGCCACTGTAGTGCCGCCTCAAAGCCTGCCACATTCTCAATGCACATAATTGGGCAGGTGTCCAAACATGGCACCCATGTGGGCATTTAGGAGTGTGCTGCCAGGTAGGTGAGCCAGCCCCCATCCTTACATCACCGCAGTAGAAATAAAGAATGTCATCGCCCTGCTTCCAGCATCACAGAGCCCTCCCCATACTTGATGTCACCTGCCAGTTAGGAAGAGCCCACCCCATCCTCACATCCCCGCAGTAGAAAAGAACGCAACTGCCCCGCCCTCGCGCCACAATACCCACACCCCCACTTGACATCACCTGCCAGTTGGATCTCTGTGAAATAACATCTGCTGCAAAACGTCTTGGCTACGTTCACACAATGCGTTTTTGCAACACTTTTTAAGGATCCGGAAAACGGATGAGCTTTTTGAAACAAAAAAAAAAAAAAACACATCACCATTCAAAAGTGTGTTTTTCATAATTTTTTTTTGTAATGGGACACACAGAAAATGGGATCAGGGAAAACACCAAAAAATTGACATTCCTAATCTTCTTGAGGAATCTGTTTTCCTGAAACAGTCCCAAATACAGAGCGTCTGAATGCTAAATTTGGAAATGCATTATACTTGGTTGATGCCAAACGTCGTGTAATTACGGATCCTCAAAAAAACGCAACACGTGTGAAGGACTTAGGTACATCACACTGTTGCTTTGATCTGTTTTATCCTTTCAGCTGAAATCTAGCTTTTACAAATAAAGCATCAGAAACATCATCCGTTTTAGGATATGTTTTGGCTGTGTTTTTCTGGTGCGTTATTACTCAAACAGTGGTTCATGGGAAAAAGCGGATCAGAAAACACGCACAAGAATAAATGGGCCCATGCAATAGTATGGGCCATTATGTGGTGACAGGGCAAAGATGGGTTAATTTTAGTAGATGTGAGGTAAAGATTAGGGCACTATTAGCATTCAGTGACAGGGATCATTAATTGACCAATGGGCTATATTTGCGCCTTTTTTATGATATTTGATTGGTTGTAGGCGGTTGGATTTGGGTATAAATAGAGGGAATTTTGGTCTATGTCAGTCAGAACAGCTGGTTTCTTGATTATGGAACAGCTGTTGAAGCGTCTCCTTGAGAGAGCTTCTGCCTCAGGGGGCATGGACTGGCTCCAGCGGTGCCTGGAAGAGGGGGCACCAGCTGAAGGGAGCAGCTTACCAGTGGCTGAACAGGAACCGGCCGCTCATCAGGAGGAGCGGGATCGAGATATACGCCGCAGTGCGAGGCCCAGGAAGCGCCGGTGCCTTTCTCCTCCTCCCTCTAGGTCGGCAGCCCCTCGGAGGACGCCAGCAAGGGGGCGTTCTAGCGTGAGCACGTCCCGGTCCCGAGTAGAGACGCAGCATAGAGCAGCATCCGCTGGAGGGCAACGCGCCCCACAGTGCCTGTGCTGAGAGATCCGGAAGAGGCCGCAGCACGGAGGGCTGCTGGGCCAAATAATGATGAGGCAAGAGCCGGCACTGGGGAACACGCCTTACGGAGGAGGGGCCTCTCCTCAGCAAGAGATGCAGAGGATGTCTGTGGTGACAACGCAAGTCTCTCATCCCACCAAAGGAGGGCGGAAGAGTATGGGGAAGGTATGAACTCCGGGGCAGACGAGTCTCATGACCTCCAGGACAATGAGGAGGGTCGCGCTTCACAAGCACCGGTGATCAGTAGTGATGCTACAAGGTCTGCAGTGCTGGCCTGCGGGGCAATAAGAGGAGGGGAATAGAATCTGCCAGGAGGTTTGAAGTTTTAGGAGGTGGGCACCCAAATGGGGCTCGATCCTCTAACGGAGTGTCTTCCCTTGGGGCGCATCAGTTGTCGGCCTCCATTCCAGTACCGGTTATGGCAGGACGGGGCGCTGTACCAGGGACCCTGGCTCCTAGAGCTCGGGGGTCCGCCGTATCGGAACGCTGGAGTCGCCAGGCGTTACGTCATAGCGAAGAGTTGAGGATGCAGTCGGGATCGTCAGAACGGCCAGCGGCTGGTGCGTTTAATAGGACGGTGTCCGAAGAACACAGGTCGGAGGAGGGGACAGATGGGTCTTCCAGTGGGGTAAGACCAGCGATGGCCAGAGGAACAGCGCCCAGAAATCTGCAGGAGGGTGAGACGTTGTTTAATGGTAATGCTGATATGCTTGTTTTAGTTAAAGAATATATAGCTTCTGCGGTCGCTGAGGCGATGGCTGGAAATCATTGTCAGGCAAAGGAACTGGGTAGTGGGTCCTCTATGGTTTCAGTGCCTGGGATTTGCTATAAAGAAGCACTACCGTGCGTTTTGTCACCTCTGGGTTTTCACCTAGCAGTGACAATTAAGGAGCGAATCTGGGCAGGCGATTTTGTGGACCTATTTACTCTGTTGCCATCTAGAGATCAGTCCAAATCGGAGAAATCTGATTCAGATGACAAGAAAAAGACCTTTCGGTCTTTTAACCTTTGGCTCCAAGCCTTTTTGATTTATGGGGCAGTATTAGGAGAGAGGTTCCCCGTATTGTGTGGTGGCCTTTTTCAGCACATAGATATCGTGTTGGAGGCCTTCAGACACTTTGGGGGGAGCGCTTGGTTGTCTTATGACGAGGCGTTCCGCCAGAAACTCGCGGTGCAGCTGTCTTTGCGCTGGGGGATAAAGGACGTTGGGTTGTGGTTAAACCTGATGATCCCACAGCGCACGGCGGTAGCAAAACCGGTATCTTCCCCGAATATCAAGAAGGGTTATTGCTATGCATTTAACGAGTCTTCATGTAAATGGCTACATAACTGTAGATATAAACATGAATGCTCACATTGCGGGGGGAGCCACCCTATGAGTAAATGTTTTAAAAAACACTTGCAACCTCAAGCGGTTCCAGGGAAAGAGCCATTTCTTAAGGGCTCGGACCCCGGTACGGTTGCAGGCTCTGTTGCCATTTCTAAAGCGGTACCCCGACAGAGCGAAGGCTGATATGTTATACGAGGGTTTTAATGAAGGTTTTTGGGTCCCTCCCTTCTCAGGTGACGGTTGTAATCCTATTGAGAATTTATCTTCGGTTTTTCAATTCCCAGAGGAGGTTCGTGATAAAATATTTAAAGAGCTTGAGGCCGGCAGATGCTCGGGTCCTTTTGTTTCTCCTCCTTTTCGGGATTTCCGAATTTCTCCTT